>CM031622.1:34326616-34339116 GCA_018398815.1 Conus ventricosus | reverse complement strand
CGTGGAAATCTATGATTATTCACTTTTGTTAATTTCAATCAGTACAGTTTAATACAGAATTTAGATAAACAGGCTCTCTTTGGTATCTCCATTCACAAAGTCATTGGGTGTTCGCATTTCAACTCCTAAAATTTCTTTAAGACAAAGAGGTGTATTTTTTCACAATGACGGGCTGCATCATCTAGTCCCTAAAGTTTTGCGCCCTATTGAACAATGGGTTGAACTTGGGAATCTATATTTCAAACAATAAATCTAATTCTTCAGAATATACCTTTTTTCTCATAATGCAGAGCAGAACTTTCTTTGCTTTACTTACCAAGAGAGATTCAGATTCAGATTCAGATGTTTAATTCATATTTAGGCCATTGCCCCTAATGAAGGGGAGTAATTGAACACTCATTTCACACAAACTTTTCTATACACATTATAAAGTCAGAACAATATTTTACGAAATGGCAATCTCACGCAACTGAAATGCTTTGAACAAGTAAATTGATATATTTCTAACTGTTCTTTCACATTTGCATGCCAAAAGTAAACTTAGTCGAAACAGGTTTGGAAATCTATAAAACTTTGCAGGAATGTATTGTTGTCTTAAGATATTTAGTGCTGGACAACATAAGACAAAATAAACCTCATCATCTTTACCGTTTTTACACAGTGGGCAAATTAAATCATTCTCATTATGGGGTCGATATTGGTAGTAATGCTGAGCAATATCTGTTACCCCAAGTCTGAACTTAGTCAACCAACTTTCGATGTCTATCTAATTTAACAACAAATGAATTTTTCACATCAGGTACTGTACAAAATGTTCTGTATACACTAAATCTATCGCTATTCTTAATATGATAATCCATTCCTGCCATCTACATGAAATTAATCTGTCCTTAAAATCATACAAAAAAGCATTTATTTCTTCTACACCTTGATTTGTCCAAACAAAACCATATCCAAATGTAAACAGTTTACAGCGGATGTTTGAAGCCCAGTTTCTTTTGTCGCGTGAATCTAAATCTAGCAGCATCCTATAGGCTTTGCGTGGTAGCCTTGACTCATCCATTCGAGTAAGTTTTTATCCAAAATCGAACACATTTAACTACTGAGTTGATATATATTGGATATCGATTTGTTTCCCCAATATTAGATCGTTTGGTGTTCTTATTTCAACCCCTAAAAATTTTTTAAGGGCAAATAAATGTATTTTTTCACAGTGAAGAGCAGCATTATCTAGACCCCATAACTCAGCACCGTACATAACCATTGGCTGAATTTGTGTGTCAAATAGTTTCAAAAATAAACTAAGAGAATTGCATTTCAGTCTATACAGTTTCTTTAGAATACACATCAATGCAGTTTTAGCTCTGCTCACCAAATCCTGGCATGCACTGAAAAACTCAGTCTTGTGGAGAAATAAATTCCAAGATACTTATATATATTCACAACTGATAGTGCGGCCCCATTGTAAGTCCATTTTTTCTTTTTGCTGCCAAGTATCCGCCTTTTCTAAATACAACTACATTAGTTTTATTCATGTTCACATTCAAATGTAGTGTTGATGCTGCTTATACAAACTATCTAGTTGTGTCTGTAGACCAATAACAGTTTCAGCTATTAACGCTATATCATCTGCTAATAATAGAATAAATAATTCAAAATAATCATGGGTAAATGTTGCACCATGTCTTCCTTTTCTGATCACTTCTAAGGCCAACTCATTTATGAATAATGAAAACAACACAGGGTAGTCACATCACCTTGTTTTACCCCACGAGTGCAGTTGATATAGTCTGTCAATTTTGATCCACACCGAATTCTAGCTTTTACATTTGTGTACATACTATGAAGACATCTAAATAGCTTGCCTTTAATTCCATTTTTTACTAGAATAGGCCATAATATATTTCTATCTATGGAATCAAAGGCCTTTTCAAAGTCAACAAAAGCAACATATAATTTACGATCAAAGGAGAACTGTTTCTGTACCATAGCTAATAATGTAAACATATGATCAGTTGTAGAATATCCTCTTTTAAACCCTGCTTGGTATTCGCCTGTAAGATTATGTTCTTCAATATACTCTTGGAGTCTACTGTTAATAACTGTGCTGTAGATCTTACTACTTGCGTCACAAATTGAGATACCTCTGTAGTTACCTGGGTCATTTATATCACCTTTTTGAAAAGAGGGATTACAATAGACTCCGTCCACGTCTCTGGATATACACCTTTTTCAAATAGTGTATTAAATAATTTCACAAGAAATTCAATGACACGATTCCCAGACACTTTCAGCATTTCCCCAACTATACCATCTGGCCCAGCGGCCTTATTGTTCTTTAATCTACGTAATGCTAATATAACTTCTTCCTTTGATATAGGTCGATTAATTGAATTAAGTACTTCATCCTGTTCATTTTCATCATCAAACATCTCTTCATCATTTTGTGCTAAACAATTGTCTCCTCTTTCTAGCAAATTTTGGAAGTGTTTTAAACCAGTCACTAGTTGTTAGGTTATTACGTGGTTGGTTGCTTTTATTGGAGATTTTTTAAACATTGTCCCAGAACTCTTTCTGATTGTGCACAGAGGCAACTAGCTTTTCAGTTAATGACTCGTTATATTCTTTTTCCTTTCTTCTTAACAGGTTTTTGTATTCTCGTCTTGCTCTACAATAGGCATCACTATCTTCTCGTACTTTCGAATTTTGACATATTTTCAGTAATGTCCTTGCAACTGATTTACTATCTTTACATTCCTTATCGTACCAATCGCTGTTTTTGTCAGTTGCATTTAAGTATATTTTCTTTTTCATACGGCCTCCAGAGTTTTTTATATACTCATTAAAACACATTTAAGGCATCAGTACAGTTTGACTGATTAGATAAGTAGCATGATCTAGCAATGCTAACCCCTCTGCGGAATAAAGTGCGCTTACATATGACTGTTCCAGATCACAGTTCCACACATATTTTTCTATGAACTCATCTCCTTTATTGGTATCTTCAGAATTAGCATTTTCCTCAGCAAAATTGAAGTGTAGCTCAACAGGTAAATGATCAGATTCTAATCTTTCTGAAACTATCAATTTGCAAGAAGGACAACGAAGGGAACAAAATCCTTAGATAGTAAAAAATAATCGTTGACACTATTTCCTGAATCAGATATATAGGTATAACTTCCATCAAAATTTGCATCGCATAAACCATTAAGAATGTATAAACCAATTGCAGAACACATATTTAACAAATGTTTTCCATAACTGTTAAGCACATTGTCAGCTGATCTTCTGGTAGAAGACTCCGAATGACTACCAACATTGACACCATAATCATCACTGTCATTTAGTATGTCTGGCGAAACACTTGCTGTTCTACTGTTCAGATCACCAGAAATCATTATATAAGCATCGTTATATTCAAGCATGCAATCAAAAATACATTCTTCCAGTGGGTTAATACCATTGTCAATGTCAAAGTGTACATTGTCATAGTAAGGTGAACCTTCTGGTGGCACATAGGAACACACATACAAAACATCTTCTGTAACACCAAATAAACATTTGTCGATTAGAAATACAATTATATTGGAATAGTTCACTTTGATTTCACGGATAAATGACAAAAATTCATTTTTTATTAGACAAATTATTCCCCTGAATGCCTGCCTTGCTTACTAAATTTAATAGCAGGTTGCTGAATACTGTGTATCCAGTGAAAACACACAACTGCACATGTTCTACGAATGTCTCAACCAAGCATACAAAGTCAAATTTAGACAAAAAAGAAAGGAAATCTTGACAAGTAAGTTTGGAAAGAAGACCATTAATATTCCAATGTAAGAAGGAAATATGTTTTATATCTGTTTTGTATTTGAATATACATCATCCCCTCTGTTATGCATACATAAATTAATAGAGGCACTCTGTGACGTTGTCTCTGGAGTTGTACATTTATCTTTTTTCTGTAGAGACAGGTTTTTGCCAAGCTGGTTTCCAAAACAGTCAACGTCTGTAAAAATATCAAGTCTCTCTTCGGGGATATACCCTTGTCAAATGGAACAATCACGATGTACATGACTAACAATATCTTTGTTTTGAGATGCCCCTTGTTACCATTTGAGCTATTGTCATTCGCGGAGGTATTACAATAATACTTTTTCGATGCCCCCTGATCACAATTTTCCATAGCAAAACCATTAATCAACAAACAATGCTTAGTATTAGATAAAGATATTTGCTCTTTCTCTTTTCCGTCAAACAGATCATCTTTCATCACACACAAAGGTAAATCAAATTCATTCATACAATCAGTATCACATACAGAAGCGACATGTTTACAAGTAGAACCAACGTTTCGCTTCCCCCCCGCCCCTGACCTCTCAAAAAACCGGTATTTACATGTTCACCAGTGCACCCTTCGGAGTGACAAGGTCACTGTCCGTGTTTCTGTACATCCGTGTCGCACGTTTACATTTTTCAAAACTGGGTGATTTAACCGGTGTCAACTCGGGCTGGCCCTACCCCTATCCGATTTCGCTGAGATTTTGCCCTTCCCAAGTCCGTACTTTTTACCATCTATTAGGAGGTGGTTAAAAACCATTGTTGCACGTTTTCCTCGCTGCGTGCCTTTTTCAAATGAGGAGTCAGCTGTCTTCTCACCTCTCTGACTCGCAAGAAAAGTCCTCCAATAAAAATTTGGCTACCTTCAACTTATTTTTGGCTTTCAGGATCTTCTCTTTGTCTCTGAAAAAAGTGCACCGTGCTATCACAGGAGAGTTCCGTTTGGCATTCAAACGATGCACGCGGTCGAACTGGAAATCCCAGTCAAATTCAGCTTGTCAACAATCATGTCTCTCAACACACCTTCACAATCTGATGGGGTTTCCTTTTCCTGCGATAGAGTCCATAGAATATTAAGTTATTCCTCTTGGAACGTCCTCAAGGTCATCAGTCTTTCGTTCCAGTTCCTGCACTTTCTTCTTCAAGTCTTCATTGCTGCCACGGAGGTCGTCGTTCTCAGTCGTAAGTCCGCAATCTCCTCCCTCAAGGAACCCATCTCTTCCTGTAGGACAGAGAGACCATCACGGATGTCCTGATGTCGCCCGTCATCTGGTCGAACTTGAAGTTCATGGACTGGAGCAAGGACATCAGTTCCCAAATTGGAGGGTTCAGCAGCAGACGACGAAGTTCTGGGCGTGCCGGCGGAGGAGCCCTCAGTGTCCACGCTAGCTCTGCGTCCTGCACTTGTCAGCGTGCTCTGTCGCTGAGGGTTCTTAGGTGGTCCTGGGTTTTGCTCAACATCTCCACACTGCAGCAGAAAACTCCCCCAGAACAAAATACACGAGGAGGAAACCTACGGTGACACCGCCCACCATGGTTTTGATTTTCAAAGTCGAATGGCGACTCGCTTGCTGGCTCTCTTCAACATGAAAGTAATTAATACGGAGTGAAAACAGCCACATCTCGGACGAAAATCTACATTAGAAGAAGGCATGGTTCTTCGCACAGCTCTTGGCAAAGTCTCATGAACAGACAACGTCTTAATCCGGCGTAATTGACGAATTAATTAGGAGCACAAAAACAGATCAACTGTCGTCTCTGAACACAGTTCAGTACCCCCTTACCCAAAAGAGAGAGAGAGAGAGAGAGAGAGAGAGAGAGGAGAGAGAGAGAGAGAGAGAGAGAGAGAGAGAGAGAGAGAGAAAGAGAGAGAGAGAGAGAGAGAGAGAGAGAGAGACACACACACACACACACACACACACACACACACACACACACACACACACACACACACACACCAGAAATATGAAATGAACTGAAATGCTAATGTTCTTGGGCCATGGGCACATACACAATGGGGAGATATGAAGGAACGGATAATCAAGCAACAAAAAATGGTACTAATAATAACAATAATATTAATAATAAAAAAAAGAAATGATGATAATAATAAAGATAATAATGAAACGAAGAAAAGAAGAAAAAAAGGTATATCATGCAACTTCATAGCGATAACTTGTTTACACAGGATAGATACTAAACTGGTTTCATACACAAATAATCCTAATTATCAAAGTGGTTTATTGCTATTGCATTGAAAGTTGATATTTAGCCTTCCAGAAATCGTTGCCTTTGATGGCATGAAATTTACTTGGAAATTAAGACAGAAAGCGTTTTACATTCACCATCTAATAGTTTCTCCAAAGGAACATTGATTCCTTTAGCAAAATACCTTCTTCTCAGCTCTGAATGCAAAGGACAATTATGCAAAAAATGCCGTTCATCCTCGAAACTTTTTATACTTAGGACAATATGACTGTGTTTCATCTAAACCATGTCTGTTCATATTTTTAATAATTGGCAACACCCACATCTAATCTGGGTTAAAGGCACATGGAAGCAAAAAATGTCGATTTCGTTTAAATAGCTACAGAGACTGAGATTGTTTTTAACCAAGCTGTACAAACTGTATCTTTCTTATCCCCGATAGAACCGGACCACTCTTGAAAAATATGTCTATCAAACGTTGTTTAAATTCACTTACAAACCTTGATATTCACAACACCTTGATTCAGCCAAACTTGGTAGAAACCCGCATTTGAAAGCATTTCTCTTACTTCAGTTACCCAGCACCTTTTACCATTACTATCCATTAACATCATCATTAAATAAGATTGTTTAGGTAATCTATCATTATCCATATGCAACAGTCTAAACCCGGTATACGTAAATTTACAAACAGTGGGTATCTACCTAACTCTCCATAAACCATTTTATTTGGCGTTTTCAATGGTAGTCCCAGATATCTCTTGCAGGCTAATAAATGCACTTTCTAAATATTTTCTAACCTTCAAAACCCCCAAATTTCTGAAGAATACAATGAGACAGATTGAACTTTAGCATCAAATATTCTGAAAATATTTTTGGTGACATTTCTTTACATTTTCTGAATGCTTGACAAACCCAGTATAATGTCATTTGGCGACTAAATGATTGGTACCAAGTCTTAAACTCATCATAGTTGTGAAAGAGAAACTTAAATAACAATAGATATTAACAATGTCCAACTCATCACCCTCGTAAAACCACCTTTCCCGCTGCGCCAAGTAACCTCCCTTCCTGAGCATCATTACTTTAGTCCTCTCTTTGTTAACTGTTAATTTCAAATTGTCACAACAAGTTTTAAGTGAATTTAACTGGGATTGTAAGCCCCCTGGAGTTGTCGATATCCAAACCACATCGTCTGCAAACAACAGTATGACTGAAGAGTTCAAGCAAAGTAGGTAACAGTTGTACACCATGGGAACCTGTGTTGTTTATATGATTTGCCAACTTATTAATAAAAAGTGAAAACAAAGTAGGGCTCGTGACACAACCCTGTCGCACGCCTACAGGGCACTTAAAAAATCTGAGAATTCACTATTCACACGCACACAAGAAACTAGAGATTCATCCATCTTTTTTAAATTGAAAAATTTCCCTCTTATATCTTCATTATATATCACCTCCAATAATGTATCATGATTAACCGATTCGAATGCTTTTTAAAAATCAATAAGCAAACATACAGTTTCTGTCTTCTTTTATTAAAGCATTTCTGGACTAGGGCATAGAGATTGAATATTTGATCGATAGTGGAATTTTTTTAAATCCCGCTTGATTTTCAACGATAGTATTATTATTCTTTAACCATGAGCTTAACATGCTGTTTAGGATAGATGTGTAGCACTTGCATGACGCGTTAATAAGTGAAATCCTCTATAGTTGTCTGGCTGGTCATGGTAACCTTTTTTAAAAATTGGTTATAACAATTGCTTTGGACCATTTTTGTGGATAATCCCGTGTCAAAAACCTTGTTAAAAAGCCTGGTCAGAAAATTAGTAACTTTCTCACCTCCTGCTTTTAACATTTCTGGGACTATACCGTCTAAGCCTCCTGAATTTCCATTACTTAATTTCCTTAAAGCATCTTCAACTTCTTCTTTTGTTATTTTCTTATTCACACAGTGATCACTTGCCTCATCTATATTATTATCAATGTTGTTATCGTTAAGATTGCCAACACAACCTTGTTGGAAAACTCCTTGAAAATGATTAAACCACTCATCTAAACTTATGTTATCACTAGTGTTCTTTCTCATTTCTCCAAGCTTCTATATTTCTTTCCAAAATTCTGCTGATTTATTTACGTTTGCTGCTAAAGACTCAGCTGTCTTTCTCCGGAAATCACGCTTCTTTCTTTTGAGCAGTTTCTTATAAGCTTTTCTATGTTTAACATATTCTTGCCTATCATCATTCACACTTTTCTTCTTGAGTTTTTGCTTCTCCTAAAAACTCTTAACAGCCTTTTGCAGTTGGCCTTTGCGTCCCTACATTCTTGGTCATACCATGGACCTTTATTCTGTGAAGATACATAACATTACTTAACCGTGCAGCCAGCAGCACTTTTCAAACAATCGTTAAAAGCTTCTAACGCATGATTGACATCATTGACTAGTTCTTGAATAGCAGCTTCTGACCGACTTGCAAAATCATCATTATCAATGTTGGCCACAAACAGAGGCTCTTTTTCTTTGTCCCATACAACCTTATTAATAGGGATTGACATACCAATTTCTGTTTTTTGTTTAGGCGTCTGTTCAACATTGTAACGCACACAAATTGACACTGTGATAGGCAAATGATCAGAGTCTACCATCTCTGAGACAACGAAAGATTTCCACCAAAGTTTATACAGGAGCTCAATCGAAATGACAAAATAGTCAATAAGACTGGAACCGGTGGCTGAAATGAACGTGCAACTGTCATCAAAACCAAACACATCAAGACCATTGATTATTAAGCAGTCAAAAAATTACAAAAGTCAATATGCTGTTCACCAAAGAAATTTGTTTCATTGTCTTGTGAATGCCTCTTTACTGCTTTGCTTGCTTCATCAAAGTCTCTTCTGCCATCTGATAAACTAAAGTCAATATTCTTGTCAGCCGTCCTCGAGCTCAAATCCAGGCATACCAAGACATAAAAATTATCAAAAGATTCACAAAGATCTAACATACACTTTTCTAGCAATTCTAAACCAAACCCGTTGGTTTCAAATTTCCAAGTGGGTGAATCATAAGGAGGAGTATATGTGGCAATGAAGAAAACAACTTTATCGATGTTTAAAAGCTCATTGGATAATTTCAAAATCACCGTATTATTAACATCACTATGAACTCTTTCAACGAAGCCCAAAAAACACTTTTTAACTGACACAATCACACCCCCAGCACACCTACCCTGTTTTGATAGGTTTCTAGCTTTAGATGAAAATATATAATAGTCTGGAAATAAACTCTCCTCTATTTCACCATCTATAAAAGTCTCAGTCAAACACACAAAATCAGGGTTTTGCATGAAATTAACGATTGCTTTATCCGCTAAATTTGACTGCAAACCACTTACATTATAATCAAGAAATGAGATGGGTGACTGAGATGTTTGCTTTTCATGTTGCGCAAACAGAGGAATCTTTGCAACTCTACTCTGAGTGTCTCTTTTTTCCATGTGCCCGGCCAAATCCCTGTTCATTGTTAGTGTTCGCTGATGCTTCTCCTGCGGAGGAAAGCTCTCCATGATCGCTTTCATCCCTGCTGTAGGTGCTGTCTGTCCGCTCAATTCTGACGGCGTCCCTAATGCTGGTCTGGCTCAGGGAGCGCTGCTGCGTTGTCCGAGAGCGTAAAGCACGACCTTCATCCTGGTGTTTCCTGGACTGGTTATGTTTGGTGACCTGTTTGGTTCTGGGGCGTGATTGACGCGAGGCAGACTGTGGAGTAGAATCCGCCTTTTCCTTCGCCTCCTGTTCTGGATCAGACATTTCTTGGACAGAGTCATTTGGGGCGTTCAGTTCCTCACCATGACACTCAACCATTGGTTGTTCAATGTTCTGGTCCTGGTTCGGTGGTTGTTCCGGATGTTGGTCATGAACGTTTTGTAGGTCAGTTTGGAGCTGCTCTGTTTGAACATTATAATTTTGAGGCTGCTGAATGCTATCTTGTTGAACAACATGAATACCCTGGCCTTGCATATACCGCTCCCCCCCCCCACCCCCCCCCCCCCCCCCCCCCCCCCTGCCCACTGTCATCTCGTTGGTTATCTTTATGATGGTGATGCTGATGTTCTTCCATATTTGGAGTCACATTGTTCCCTTCTTTCTGTTGCTTCATTTGCTGGCGTTCTTGTGGCTGTCTTGAAAGTTGTGGTTGACTTCGCCGAGATCGCTCCTCAGTTCTTACAGAGGCTTGTTCCTTGCTCTGAGGGCAGCGTTTGTATTTGCTCGGCTTGATTTCTCCGCTGCTTTTCGAGTTGGTGGTTTTGTGTTGGCTTTCCCCTTGCTGCGTTTGGCTGAATTTTGTTCCCATGGTTAGGTGACCGAAGTGGGGTGGGCAAGTCCCTGAATTCATGGGATGTTTCCAAGAGTCTCATTGGCGACGTTTCCTCCCAATGTGCCAGGTTTTGCCTGTTCAAAAGTGGGGGCCATTGAACTGAGTCTAGTAGTGGAGAGGGGGGAGGGGGGTCCATTTCTTGCTGTCTCAGGTTTTGCAAGATACCCGTCGGAGAGTTCACGTTATTGTTGCTGCTGCTGCCGCTGTCGAAGGGGAACAAATGGAAATGGTTGTCCTGTTAGACCTTGGTATGGAGGAACACACATGAAGGGACTTCGCAGCTGTCGTAACTGAGGGGGGTTCACACGGAAATCGTTCTTCCTCTTGGTTGGAAAGATAGGAGACTGCATGGGACTGATTCTGGCTTGGGTAAGACCCTAAAGGAGAGAGAGAGAGAGAGAGAGAGAGAGAGGAGAGAGAGAGAGAGAGAGAGAGAGAGAGAGAGAGAGAGAGAGTATCTGCTCACTTATGCTGGCATGGCTTTCCATCCACAAACAGACACGTTTTTATAACATGAACTAAATCGTGTTTGGTATCAAACGCAACAATGCAACACATCTCCGCGAAATACATGTAACAACGGTACGATTTTCGGATGTGTTGTCCACAAGATATGCTCAGTTTTAGATTTTTTTTTGGGGGAGGGGGTGAAATTCACACAAAATGTAACAATTCTTACAATAATTGCAAGGGCATAAACAACAACGTTATGTAAGCCACACCCACCATCTTTAAAGCTACAACCACCATTTTAACTTTCTTTTTAAACGGATTTCACAGCTAGGGGCTAATCAATTAGTTGCGACCCATGGGTTACTTTTCTGATGAAAAAAATAAGAAGAAAAAAAATGTATGTATGTATGTATATATGTATATATGTATGTTAGGGGGAAGGGAGTATGTATGTATGCTGCGTGTATCTATGTTGCTTTATGTTTGTATTAACTTGTATCAATGTATGGATTTATGTATGCAGGTTAATATGGCTGCATTGTATATTTGGTCTGTAAGCTGACAATGTAGTTGATCAACATCGGTGGCTAGGAGCGATAACTCTTATGTTAAAAAGAAAAGAACTTTCACCCCAACGCGGAAAGAAAAAAGAACAGTCTTTAACTCGTCGTAACTCTGCAGTCTAGATCGTGGGCTTCAGTGAAGAAGAAAACTGTGGTTCCTCATTCGCCATCTAGATTCGAAAACTCATGGTTCGTTTTTACTACAAACGGCTGTAAGGTGTTAAGGACAGACTGCAACAGAGCCAGCCCACATTAGTTAAAAAAAAGGAAAGAAAAAAGAAAAGAAGAAGAAGAATTCGAGACTTTTTTGTAGTAAGCCCCGTTCTTACTTCCTAACGGCGCGCTAGCGACGCTCGGAAGGAAAAAGGTTAACGTGGATTTTACTGTGCTACACGTGTGTCGTGCTGTCATCTTCTAGAAGTGCCACATCGACGCTCAGGAGAAAAAGGGTTAACTTAGTATTCACTGTGTACACATGAATCCTGCTGTCACATTCTTGTAGTGCCCTTGCGACACTCAGGAGAAAAAGGGTTAACTTAGATTTTACTGTGTACACTTGCGTCATGCTGTCATCTCCTAGTTGCGTCCTTGCGACGCTCAGGAGAAAAAGGGTTAGCCAAGATTTTGCAACGTACACGTAAGTCTTGCTGTCATGTAGTGGCGTGCTTGCGACCCTCAGAAGAAAAAGGGTTAACTTGGACTTTACTATCTACACGTGAGTCCTGCTGCCACCTCCTTGTGGCGTGCAAGCAACAGTCAAAACAAAAAGGGTTAACCTGGATTTTACAACGTACACGTGAGTCTTGCTACTATCCAGTGGCGTGCTAGCGACCCTCAGAAGGAAAAGGGTTAACTTGGATTTTATAACATACACGTGAGTTTTGCTGTCATCTTCTTCTGGCGTGCTAGCGACGCTCAGAATAGAAGCGGTTAAGGTGGATTTTACTATTTACGCTGAGTCTTGCTGTCATCTCCTAGTGGCGTGTCAGCGTCACTGACGAACTAGAATGAAACTTGTGTTGTTCAAGAAAGTACTCATTTCGTCGTGGTCAGAACTGAGA
>CM031622.1:34322642-34326516 GCA_018398815.1 Conus ventricosus | reverse complement strand
GATCTCTCTAGTACTATTCTTCCATCAAACTGAGAGTCAACAGCCTGGTCAACGACTGCTGTTCTGCTTCCTCCACTCACGCACCCCCTACACCCTCACCGTCATGATTCAAAATTTCTTATCACGTTTGCTGCTAAATCCAGGTTACCCACCAGCCGCAGTGGCACAGTGGTTATCATCGCAGTTTGAAGGCTGGGAGGTCGATGGTTCGATTCCTATTAGAACCATTTCATTTGCAGGATTTCCATGCCCCGACCGGCTCCTACCCAGAGCTGAGTTTGCTGTGGGGGATCAGCGGGGAAGGCTGAGACCGGGCTGTCGAATTTCATCTTAATTCCTCCGTGGACCTTCATGACCTTCTCTTATGATGACGTCATTGTCGATTTCCTCTAGGAATCTGTGCCCTTGGTCAAGTTCGTGTTGAGGTCGCCAGTATCGTTAAGTTCATAGAGATTGTCGTTGGACGGACGTGGTGGCACCCTCCGGAGGGGGAGGGGCGGGGGGAGGGTTTGTGTGTTCATCCACGCTGGCTTCACGACTTAGCATTTGTTGTCGTCAGTAAGGGGCTTACTTGGTGATATCCTGCGTATGCTGATTCAGAGCAGGCACCGCTGTACACCACCGAAGTGACTCGGCGGCAGTGCAGTGTCTCCTCCGGCAGGTCACCTCATGACGACTTGACGTTGACTGCTCCTTGTGGACTACCGATGCCGGAGCTGCGGCGCGGCGGGGCAGGCCAGGGTATGGATAGAGGACGGGGAGCCGGAATGAGCGGCATGGGCATGAGCAGCGTGGAGAGGGGGGGGGGGGGGGGGGGGGGGGGGGAGGGGGGAGGAGGAATGTCATTGAAGTGGAACGGAAGATGAGACAGCTAGATGGAAAAAAAAAAACCCTCCAGGTTACCATTTCCTAGAAAGAAAAAAAAAACCAAATCGGATCAGAGAGATGGGCCCACGTGTTGGCTCAGCGACAGTGATTTTTATGTCCTGTTCAAAGCCAAGAATTCATAGATCTTTTCTGATAAACTGCTGGTAGCTGAACCTGTCAAAACCAAAAGGTAGTTGAAACTGCATCATCAAAATCATGTACATGGCAGGCACAAGAGTTTGACAACAGTTTCCCGGCGTTCAGGACCTAACTGCAAGTAAATGTATTCCATATATGTGAAAACACCACACCAATGAACCATAAAACTTAAGTCGATCGAAAGGCTTCATTTTGATATAGATAGACAGCGTGTATGCGCCATAATTCATCTCTATCCAGACGTAAAAGAAAGACCTTCTGATTGGTTCAGTTTGATGTCCACAAATCTTTGGTGAGACAGAGGAATGATGTCCCTGCATTTCTCGGTGTTTCAGTTTCGTTTTCAAACTGCTTTGAAAAGACAGTGCACATATAAACTCGAAATGACCAAAAAGCTTCTAACAGTCATGTTTGGATTATATATTGTTCAGTTTTAAGTACATAGGGCAAAACATTTCCATGCTTCTTTAAGGAATAAAACGATCTATCAAGCCACCTTACTTTTTAGGATCCGGATTAAGTTCGTCAAATGACAATGAGCAGATTAAAACAACAACAGCAGCAGCAGCAGCAGCAGCAGCAGCAGCAAAAAACAGCAACAATAAAAAGATAACCATAATAATATTAATAATAATGATAACGATGATGATGATGATGATAATAACAATAGTTATAATCATCATCGTCATCATCATCATCGTCATCATAAGAATGATAGTAAAAATGATAATAACAATGATAGTAAAAATAATAACAATGACAGTAAACGTAATGATCATAGCGAAAATGTCCGTGTGCGTTTTGTTCGCATGTCACTCCACTAAACCTAACTTCGCAACGAAGGAAATAGATATCTAAATATCTGTTGGTAATGTTACACACCGTACCTTTACGATCACTTACAAACAAGCAGCATTTTCTATTAAACTCAGCAGATGGTCAGTTATAGACATTTGATTACATGACTGGTTTCTGAGCAACGAAGACTGAGTTATTAGACTGAACCACCCACGCACTATAATGCAGTGGTGATTTTTGCCAGTGGCAAATCGTCTTTAAACTGTCTTTCACGCACATTGTCGCTCCTGTCAAGTCCAACATCAAATTAGCGCAAAACCCATCATCTACGCTTTCTGGCACTGACGTATGACACGGATATACAAAAGAAAATTGCTAGAAGTAGCAGTTAAAACGACATGTTATTTTAAACGAAAACAGGGCAGCCCCAAATGACTTGGTAAAGGGCCGTGAATTCTAAGGTTCCACCTTGATGTATTAAGAAATATCATATTTCAACAAAATCTGTGAATCCTGAATAGATAGATATATTGGCCTACATATACTGTTCAAAAAAAGAAACGCAAAATGCCAAGCTGCCGATTTGAAACACAATTTATTGAAGCTCAGTGTGACAACACGTTTAATGTGAAAATGACAAAAACAGGTCATCAGTAGGACAGAAGTCTCCTCTGTAATGCTGTGGTAAAGAACCAGCCCCAGACCCTCAGGGAAATCGCCAGGCCGCTTCCAAAGTCAGTAACGGGTGTGACCCCCTCTGGCTGCAATGGTAGCCTGGCATCTGCGGGGCAATGAAGCAATAATGTTCCTGATTGTCTGCTGTGGGATGGCCGCCCACTCGGCCTGCAATGCCCGGAACAGTTCATTTGGAGTCGCTGGGGCGTTGGCCCTCACTCTCAGGCGTCTGTCCAAAACGTCCCAAACGTGCTCAATAGGATTCAAATCCGGGGAAAGAGAGGGCCAGGCCAGGGTGTTGATGTTGTTGGCGGTAAAGAAGGCTGTGGTCAGGCGTGCTGTGTGGGGCCTGGCGTTGTCCTGCTGGAACACGGCCCTGGGAGTGGCCATTAGAGGCAGGACGTGTGGCTGAACAATGAACTGGACGTACTGCTGGGCTGTCAGGTGACCTTCCACGCGCACCAGCTGGCTCCTGCCTGTGTTGCTGATGGCCCCCCATACCATGACATTGCCGCCACCATGCGGAGGTGCCTCGTCGACGCAGTTCTGCTGGTTGCGTTCATTAACCCGGCGGTAAACCCTTCGCCTCCTGTCATGGCGCTGCAGCAGAAACTGTGACTCATCCGAGAACCAGACGTGTCGCCAATGGTTCCTCAGTGTCCAGTGTCTGTGTTGCGTAGCCCATTGCAGTCTGGTCTGTCGATGGCGCCCCGTCATTACGTTGCCACGTAGGGGCCTGTAAGCCCTCAGCCCAGCAGCATGCAGCCTGTTCCGGACAGTCTGGTCGGAGATGCGACGGACACCAGCGCATGCCTGGACAGTGGACGAGGCCGGCAGGAAGCGATTGCGGAGATGTCTGAGCCGTATAAAGCGGTCCTGGGCTGGCGTTGTGATATGAGGTCGGCCTGACCTCGGGGCATCTGCTGATGACCCTGTCCTCTGGAAGCGAGTCCAAAGTCGGCATATGGTACTGGGGGAGACATTCAAAGCATGGGCCACATCAGTTGCACTCTGACCAACTTGCAAACGACCCAGGGCGTTTTCTCTCTCTGCTGGGCTCAAACTGGGCATGCTGTTTTTTGGTACGGTGTGCCTGCCGGTTGCCAAAATGACCCAGCTTTTATACTGCACTATGACCATGGTGTGTGTGTGTTCACCACTGAGTTGGGCATGCTTTGCAGGCGAAACAACAGAAGCACAACCCAATGTTTGCACTGTCGCACCTGGCCCACAACACGCACGTGCACATAGTGACAACCTGAATCAATGTTATCCTAGCACGTCGACGTTCAAGACATACATCAGGGCCGGTTTTTGGCGTGTTCTCAACTGTATGGTCCACCCCAGGTGGCAAAATTTCATTTTGCGTTTCTTT
>CM031622.1:34292642-34315142 GCA_018398815.1 Conus ventricosus | reverse complement strand
CATACAA
The DNA here is from genome assembly GCA_018398815.1 of Conus ventricosus. NCBI lineage: Eukaryota > Metazoa > Mollusca > Gastropoda > Neogastropoda > Conidae > Conus > Conus ventricosus. The sequence continues at coordinate 34,315,135 of CM031622.1, read as the reverse complement.
AAGGACAGGTTTCACATTTGAGTTGAAGATTCTGATCTTGTTATGGAGTGAGAGGGCAAGGAAATTCCAGAGAGGCCGTAGCGTAGTAAAGGTGTGCCTGGCTTTATTGATGCGACTCTTGATATCCCATCTGTACCCCCATCTTGCGGGACCACATTTGCCGAGTAGACAAACTTGTCAACTTCAATGATGTCTTCCTGTTGTAGCGTAGTGGGTCTTTTTGCGGGTTGTTGACTCCATGGCTTCTGTTTTCTTTATGTTGATTTGGAGGCCTGTCTTTCCTGCTTCTTCTGCTACCCGCACAGCTTCTCTTGTGCGTCTTGCTGTTTGTGGGCAGAAGGCTGATGTCGTCGGCGAAGTCCGGTTTCCAGTTGCTTGGTTAAAGTCCACTGGATTCCTGTCCTCTTGCCGTCTGTAGACTGCCGCATTATCCAGTCAATGACCATCAGGAAAATTTTTGGGCGATAGTAAAACACCCCTGACGGACGCCGGGTTTTTGTACAGTGAAAGGGTTCGTTAGCTTCCCATCGTGGACGACCGGCATGTGGCATCCTCGTAGAGTTGCTGGATGATGGCAACAAACTGGGTGGGAAGCCATAGTGGTGCATGAGTTTCCAGATGGTATCTCTGTCGATGCTGTCCAAATGCCTTTTTGGAAATCTACAAATACTGCGTACAAGGGGTCTGCCACTCCAGAGACTGCTCGATGATAATTCTCATGGTGGCAATTTGGTCTGTGCATGATCTGTCTTGGCGAAATCCAGCTTGTTCTTGGCGGAGGGGCTTGTCCCAGGGCGTCTTTAGTCTCTCTAGCTGATTTTGGTCGCACCTTCCCGGGATGGACAGCACATAATCCCCTCCAGTTTTTTACAGGAGACAGTCCCCTTTCTTCGGCAGCTTCACCAGTGGCCTCTTTTTCCAGTCTTGGCCCCTCGTTCCTGCCCCAGATCTTGCTTAGGAGTGGATGCAGCAATCTCTGTTGACGTCTGGAGTCTGGGTTTTCAGTGCTTCAAGTGGAATTCTATCTGACCCGTTTCTTTACCTGACTTCAGTGACTTGATGGCTTTGGTAACTTCCGTCTTGGTTGGTGGGCCTGTGTTGATGTCCAGAAGCGGGTTGGTGTGGAATGTCTGGGGGGACAGGTGGTGCAGGTCTATTCAGTGTCTCTTTAAAGTGCTCTGCCCACCTTGCTCTCTGCTCAGCTTCTCCTGCGAAAGGTGTTTCCCTCCCTTTTCTTTTTGGACTGGGGGACTGGGGTTGCTGGTCTTTCCAGAAAGTGTTCGGTAATCTCATACAGTCTTTTCATGTTTCCTCTGTCCTGCCGCTGTTTCTGCCTCTTCTGTGAGCTATGGATGAATTGTTTCTTGTCTGTCTAGCACTTTTTTAACTTGGCGGTTGACGTCCCATAGTGTGCCTGTAACTCTTGCTTGTGGTCTTGGTCTTGGTCTTGGGTCTGGTTGATCTGGTCTTTAGGTGCTTCCGCTCTGTGATGAGGGTCCATGTTCCAGCTGTCAGCCATTTTTTGTGTTTTCTTGCTTCTTTCCAAGCACTTGTGTACATGTCGTCTGCCAACCTCCCTCAGTCCACCAGTGGTCTTCGATTGTTTCTTCAGCAAGTTGGTCAAGTACGCTGAATCTGTTTTTCCCTTTTCCCGTTTGAACCCCTCTGTTGTTGCTCTCTCCTTCAGACTTGTACATTGTACTTACGTGATAGTTTGCCTGCTTGGTCTTTGTAGGCTTTCAATTTGGTCTTTAGCACAGCATCACAAGGTTGTGGTCTGATGCGCGTCTGCTCCTCGTTTCACTCTCACGTCATGTAAACTTCGCGCCATTTTCTGCCGATGGTAATGTGGTCGATTTGGTTCTGGGTCTTCCCATCAGGTGAATTCCAAGTCATCTTGTGAATGTTTTTGTGTGGGAAAACAGTGCCTCCGATGACCATGTCGTTGAAAGCACAGAATTCCACAAACAGTTCTCCATTTTCATTTTGTATTCCTGTTCCGTGTATGCCCATAATCTGCTCTCTGCCCTTGTTGTCCGTTCTCACTTTGGCATTGAGATCTCCCATGAGGATCTTAAGGTCTCTCTTCGGCACTCTATCCATGACTGTTTGGAGTTGATTGTAGAATTCCTCCTTTTTCATGACCAGTTAGTCCCTTAGCAATTATTCGGGGTAGTCATTGTAATGGTGGGATGTATGTGTACGCTAGAAATCTCACTTTCTGAACAAGAATGAATCTGAGATTAAACGCTGAATCTTTTTGAAAAAAAAAAGGAAGAAAGAAAACCCTAGTATTGAGAATGTCTGTGGTTTGCGTGTATGTGTGTGACCAGTGATTCCATTGGCTGAACCAGAATAACTCGCTTTGTCGTTGTTTGAGAAACGGGTGGTAAGGCGCTCAGAAAACCAGTTAAGGTGTTGAACAGTGAACTCATCCCGTTGGTGACGAGGGCTCAGAAGAAATCAGCGAGGTAGAGTCAAGGCAATATGAAGACTACACGTATCCAGGACGTCTGCTGCAGCCTCGTGAGCTGACGACAACCCAGAATCCAGGGGACACGACCAGAAAATTGTCCATCAGCGTGGGAAACGGAAGACAGGAAGGCGCGTCAAACCCCTTAGATACTATACAGGGGAGCTTTCAGCCAGTGAGGGTGTCTGTGGCGACGAAGACCTTTGGAAAAGACCGCAGAAGGGCCCTTTCAGTGGTGAGGGCGAGTTGCAGTGGAGGAGTTCGGAGGACTCGATTCGAGGGAGACGGCTGCTCCGCCAGTATCCCCTCAACTGGGATTCGGTCATGTTGGGAGGACTGGGGAAAGAGAGGGGACTTCAGAAAGGTCAACGTGACCGTGATGATTGAGATTGATGAAAGACCCGAACTGTTCAGCCAAGGGTAACAGCTGGCAAATTGCGAATGTTTTCATTTGTTTTCATTTGTGCATAACCAGATAGAATAGTGCAATATTGCCTTTCCCGGGTAATTAAGAATAACGGAGATAAAAAAAAACGAATGCAATCATTTGATTGTCTGCATGCCTTTTACGTTTTGTATGATACAGATGAATGTGTTGTGTAGTGATGTGTGGAAGCTTGGACACAAGTTTAAACTTACTTCTTTTGTTGGATGACTTTGGTATCCTTCACCTTTGTGAGGGCGCAGTGTAGTGACAGGGCGTGTATGTACGTAAAGGAGAACATAATTTGTATGTGTAGAGTGTGGACGCTTCTCTTCATGTCCTCGTACATCCTTGTTTATGATAGTCATACAGAAATAAGGAGAGCACGTCGGGAGCCACATCTTACCAAGAAAGGAAACCCGTACGTGTACGAAGTACACGTCCAGCAGTTTGATCGGCCATCTCAATAAAGCGATGTTTTGGATCATGTTGAAGAGATTTAGAAAACAAACAAACAAACATCAAACAAACAAACAAATCCACGTGGACGAACTAGCAGGGTTTAAAACTGAAAAGCAAATGTCTGAACAGACCATCGGCGGCAGATCTCTGACAGAGACGGTCTCAACACCAACGTAATATTTGCACAGCTTTATCGATTTTAAGAAAGCCTTTAAGCTTTGACCGTCATACCTGGCATAAACCTTTTGAGACAGATCCCGAAGCACTGCAATCTTAACAGCCTCATTGAAGTCATTGCACAACTCCACACAGAAGAAAACAGCGCTGTTCACCTCATCAACAACCTCAGAGAATTCTTGGCATCAACAGTTGGAGTGCGCCAAGGGGGTCTCTTCTCCGTATTCCGTTCAGCATCTGTCTGAAAAACGCAACGATGGAAATTCCTGTGGATTACAAAACCCATACCCACTCGAAGGCGTTCTTTGTGCAGCCTACGGCATCGAACTTAGCTTAAAGGCAAACGGTTCCGATCAACATTATACAGTCACCAGCACGCTTAATGGGAGAAAACTGGAAGAAGTGTACCACTATAAGTGCCCCGGACTCGTTCCGAGCAAAGCTGGCAGCTGAACAGAGAGCAAGGCACCATCTAATCTGGCTTTGTCTATCTGACAAACCTGAACGGCGAGTGGAGAAACGGGTCTATCAAACTTTCCAGTAAAGATAAAAGGCTACTGTTTTCTGCTGATATCCAGTTGTTTTATGTGTGGGTTTTCTTCTCAACGGGTTTACGTTTTTGTTTTTGATCCACCGCCCTACTCTCCCCTTCCCACCTCTCTTAACATGGAGTACAGAGAGAGAGAGAGAGAGAAGAGAGAGAGAGAGAGAGAGAGAGAGAGAGAGAGAGAGAGAGAGAGAGCGAGAGAATCCTCACATCCACCTGGGACACAAAATCAAGGCAGTGATAAACCATTTTGACGCTGTGATGGGATGACCCTTTAAAAGAGTAAGCCTTCTCAGGAATGAAAGTAATGAGAAACGGCTTAGATTATATGAAAATTCACTTATAATAAGTAGTGAAAATGGAGAAAAAGATATTGGTGGACAAACGTTTTCCCCTGCCCCCGCCTCCCTCCCCCCTCCCCCGCTCCTCTCTAGATATGACTAAATGTACTACTTCGACGATGACAAAACTGAGCAATGATTATCATGTCAACAAATTCCTCAATACGACATAAATGAGCCATGATTGTCAATACATTCTTCAATATGATAAAACTGAGCTATGATTATCATATCAACAAATTCTTCAATAATTATGACAAAGCTGAGCTGTGATTAAGATTGCAATAAATTCCCCAATAGAAAAGTGTGAAAGGGAAAACATCCAGATGAGAGTAATCCCTAAGCGTACCACAATCATAGGCACGAAAGAACCACAGCTGCAGGCGCCCGGTGATGTTTCATTTTGACGTGGCTCAAGAGGGGTTTTTCCCAAGTGTCGACTGCGAAAAAGAGGCCTTGTATGCTGGGATGTTGTTTTATTAATCCTAGGCTACAAAGTGTACTACAAACCGATTTCAATTTTATCTATTAATGGGCTTACAATGTGCAGCGTGTATCTTAATTTATTTTTATTTTTTTGCTAACGCACAATATATAAGTTAAACATGAACATCCAGTACAAAATATTTATTAGTTATTGTTACGTAGAACGATAACGCAATTCCACATTTACGCTTAAAGCTTTTTTATGGTCGAAAAGTCTCCTTCTCACTAGTAAATTTTCAGATTAGCTGCCAAGGATGTCCTTTGTTGAGATGCTATCTTCTCAAAGTTCGTCATTAAGATCCTTGCTATATACTGATCACTTGTTATCTCTCCAACAGTCTCAAATTTCAGAACAAAACAAAATTGTACACGCAGTCTTGTTAAGACATCGTCAGTCTATGATGACATCACGTGACGCACCCAAGGTGGAATTCCTTCCCTCCATTCACCGCGCTGTTTAACTGTCTTGAAAACACTTCAGCTTGGTCTTGGTAACTATGGGCATTTCAGCTTGCAAAGGGCCGCAATTTCCCGACTGCACGTGCTGTTGGGAAGAATTGAGTGGGTTGTGTTTCTTTATGCCTGTGGTCATCCAAATGGCAAAAGACAGGTATATTAGGGGAGGAAAACACACACAAAACAACAACAACAACAACAACAACAACAAAAAGCAAAACAAAATAAAACCAGTTTGATGAGATGGAAGGGTACATTTATTTCGAAGGAAGGAGGACAGCAGCCACAAGAGGAACAGGAAATCTCCTATGAAGAGGCCAAGACGATCATCAAGGAGAAGCAGAGAAAAGATGGCTTCAGCTACATCCAGATTATAACCAGACAGATCCCTACTACCTCTTACCCAGACCAGACCAAGTAAACATTGTGAGGCTGAGGACGGGCCACTCCAGGCTACACCATCACATGTTCACAAGGTTCCGCATTGGCGAGTCTGCAGTGTGCCCCTGCGGTACGGCCCCAATGACAGTGGAACACTTCCTACAGAACTGTCCAACACACCATAACCTGAGAGCAGAGACCTGGCCTGCTGACCAACCGATGAGGGAGAAACTCTACGGATCTCTGGAGGGCCTCCGCCGGACGGCAGCCTTCGTCAGTGCATCGGGGGTTCCTGTCTGAGCGAACGACGACGACGAAGAAGAAGAAAAACTTCGAATACAACAGTTACTTTCCAAATGAGGGGACTGCGGAATGGAAATCGAAACACGTTTTAAAAGGAAGTTGAAGTAACTCCGACGGTGAACATGGACAAACAAATTACAAGACAAACACGACGCGTTTTGGCCTATTGGGTCTTCTTCAGACAAGGTAAACAACATTCAGGACAATGAAAACGAAGAACGAGCAATCACTTTTCTTCTCAAATTCGGCGCAAGATGGGCGTTAAATCATTAACGTCCATCTTGCGCCGAATTTGGAAAAAAAAAAATGTAAACGGCCGTCTTGAGCATAATTTGAGAAGATAAATTTCAAATTCCTTTAAGAATTAGAATGCAACACTCCTTTCGTCCAGAAGAAAAAGAGGCATTTCTGTTTTCCTTCATGAATAAAAATGGACACTAGTCTTGACAGAGAAATGAGAATGTCCTAACATTTTGAATGCACTCATTAGTAGAGCCATTACAATTCAAACCTGACCACAGTAAAAAGAAGAAAAAAAAGAAACAAAGAAAAAAGTAACATATGTTCTCGTACAAAATCTTGATTTGTGAGGGTAATCTGTCCCCTGTTCCATTCAAAGGAAGCAGACGACAAGTTCTCGGTCGTGGCAACATCAAAGATGGCGACTGAAGTGCGCGTCAAAACTTCATCTATCCACGTCTTGTCTCTTCTCCTTTCTGACAATGGAAAGTTGATTTGTTCTTTATTTTGAATGTTATAAAAGCTGAAATGTGTTATGGCGCTCACAAAGCATCGCGAATGGACAAAGCCTTGACAGAGAAATGAGAGTGTCCTAACATTTTGAATACACTCATTACATTTCCAGACTGACCACAATAAAAGTAGCAATTGTTTTTGTACAAAAACTTGGTATGTAAGGGTTACCTGTCCCCTATTCCATTCAAAGAAACAGACGACAAGTTCTCGGTCGCGGCAACAGCAAAGATGGCGACTGAAGTGTGCGTCTAAACTTCATCCCTCCACGTCTTGTTGTCTCTTCTCCTTTGTGACTGCTCCTTACTAGCATTGGAAAGTTTTTTTGTTTTTCAATTTGAGTGTTACAAAAGCTAAAATCTGCCATGCGGCTCAACAAGTATTTGAATCTTGAAACGTTTCTTCAACTTTGCAGTATGTCGTAAACGCGGTCACCCAGTTTTAAAATTTGAAGAACACAAGTAGTAAATCAGATCAGTGTGCACGAAAACTGTCTTTTTTTTTTCTTCTTCTTTTTTTTATATTTAGCTTGGCGATGAATCGAAATTTAGAAAGAGAGGGGGTTAGTTTACCGCCAAGGACACAGGCAAACAAAGTACAGGACAAGACACAATGCATTTCGACTTCTTGGGTCTTCTTCGGGCTAAAACAATTCACATTTAGGACAGTTAAAACGAAGAACGAGAAACCACGTATCTGCTCATATTCGGCGCAAAACCAAAATGGGATGAATCGAAGTTTCAGCAAAGAAATAACGAAACTGTGTGCAATATCGCAAACGGATGATTTGCGCTGAACTAGGCGCTCACGTTGCATTTTCATACAAAGATTTCCTCGTATGGTGGTTGGTTGTGTAACAGTACAGGACGCTGTACTGGACGTCACTCGAGTGAAATACGCCACTGCCGTTACCTTCCTTTGTTTTTGCTGTCCAAACCCTGACACTGATCGGCTATCCGTTTTGCCTGTGGCCTTTGTCATGCTGTCTCTGTTTGAAGATAAAAAATGAAAAAAAATGGCACAGCCAATGTAAGGTAGGTGCCCAAGATCTGACCAGCGCGTTGAGCTAATGAGTAGGTCAGACATCTGCTAAGTCGTAGCCACGAGACCCTCTGCTTAAATTCTCTCATCTTAGTTATACATTAAGTTATCCATCAGCTTTAAATCATGCACAGTTTGGTCTCAAAGCGTAACGGATGTGGTGTAGCGTATATGGACTAGTCCGCACGCAGTGACACCTTGATGAAACTAAACTCAAACTGAAGCTCTCTGTTTGAAGTTCCACTTCACCAATACATGCAGGGATGCTGAAACTCTGTTTGAAGTTCCAGTTCACCAAGACATGCAGGGATGCTACTTTGGGGTCCGCTTTCTGTTTACTCACCAGATTTTTTTTTCTTGTGTCACACGCGTCCAGAATGTCCGAGTGATTCAAGGCATGCCCTCCTCTTCAGCATATCCCGGACCCTCTTTCGCTGCTGAACAAACCTCTTCAGTAATGATGTCAGTGGTGCCTCTTCAGTGATGATGTCAGTGGGATTAGTATCATCTTCGAACATGTTGCCTGTGACAAACCTGCTGCCACATATATAGGCTTGAACTAATGCTGCGATCTCGTTAACATTCAGCGTTTCCCAGTAGTTGGAATCTTCTCCATACATTTCTGTTTCCAGTTGCTGTTCAGTCTGATTTCAGAGTAGGGTGGCTACAGGCCGAAATTAAAACAAGAGCAAAAACACGATCACTAGACCGCCAACCGAAGGAACAAACAAATTACACAACAAGCACAATGCGCTTCGACCTATTGGGTCTTCGTTAGGCAGGGCAAACAACATTTAAAACGATGAGAACAAAGGATGAACGGACAGTCATCTATCTCTTCGATCTGCATGCAAACTTTGGTCTTGGGTGAACAAAGAAGGCAAGGAATGAAAGTGCGGTTCAAGGAGAGAAGATGCAGATTAGAATAATAAAAAAAAAATATTCGGATGAAATAAGGATGATGATGATAATAATGATAATGATAATAGTATTAGCGTTATAATCATCTTCATCATCATGTTGATATCATAATCATATAACAATAAGACTATGAATGATAATAGCAAATGTAACAATAACAACAACGACGACGACGACAACAACAACAACAATCATAATAATGATAATAACAACAACCAAAAGAAGAAGGAGAGGAAGGACAAGAACGAAAGGAATACTTACAATAATATGACTGTGATACCGAGAAGAAGAAGAAGAAGAAGAAGAAGAAGAAGAAGAAGAAGAAGAAGAAGAAGAAGAACAACAACAACAACAACAACAATAATGATAATAATAATAATAACAATAATAATAATAATAATAATAATAATAATAATAATAATAATAATAATGATAATGATAATAATAGGTCGAAACGAGTCGTGTTTGTTTAGTAATTTGCTTGTTCTTTCCCTTGGTGGAACAGTATTTCTGTTCTAGCTCTTGTTCAGTCTGAGCCTGATCGTCAAGAGCCACAGATCATGACCTCTGCTCATTTCAGCACCGGGTAGGATCTGGTTTGGGCTTTAGAAGCATTCGACTGGAACTTGAGGGGGGGGGGGGGGAGCCAGGAGAAAGTTTACCTGGTCGAGAATTTTGCTACCGGGTATGGCGGCAAGTCGTTAATCACGACAATGTGTGTAGGAAGTGTGTGAACCAGGGTTGACTGAGATTACTGGTAAACTGAACTCTCTCTAGGAACAGCAGTTCTGTTACATTAGTCTCTCCCGTTTTGAATCATACCACTGTTCCTATCCATTTATCATTCTTTACGCATGTGTGCGTGTTCTGAAGATCCGGTATCCGGAGACGAAGAAGAAGTCTGTCTTTGGAGCTTTCTTGACGGTGGATTCCAAGACTCCGTAGAATTCTTCACCGGCAGAATCGTCGTAGGAAGAAATGCTTTGATGGTGGGGAGGTTCTACGGGATGTACATAGATACTCTGTCATTCTGCTGCATATTGGCGTACATCAAGGTTCATCCTGACGTGTATCTGCGGTTTATCATCATTGTTACTATGAATACTTATATAGCGCCTATCCTCGGCTAGAGACCAAGCTCTAAGCGTTGTACAATCCACACTCGTTTACACAACAGGCTGCCTACCTGGGTAGTGCCGACTGAAGAGCTGCCAGCTGGCGTTTCATTCAGCCGTTTCCCGTGTCATCCAGTCAATATTGTTCACTCCATTTCCTTACTTTCTTCATTCTTTCCGTTTCTCACGCAGGGTGCATGCTATGTGAAACGTGTCATCCACACCAACGGCCAAACCGGCCTTCCCTTCCGAAAGTTGGTGATGTGATCTTGCGTGTGTGCAAGATGCTATGCGGCATATTGGCATGCAGCTGAGGTCAGGGTTCATCCTGACGTCTGTGTGTCATTCTGCTGGATGTTGGCGTGCAGCTGAGGTCAAGGTTCATCTGATGTGCATCTGTCATTCTGCTGCATAGCGACGTGCAGCTGTGGTCAAGGTTCATCTGATGTGCATCTGTCATTCTGCTGCATAGCGACGTGCAGTTGAGGCCAGGGCTCACCCTGACGTGTATCTGCCATTCTGTTGCATATTAGTGTGCAACTGAGGTCAGAGTTCTTCTTGGTAATGACGGAATCCTGTCCATACTGTTGTTTCGGAGTCATTTCCGCGCTACCAGAAGTGATGGTTTTAATGTATGCTATTCAATTTCCAAGCGAATTGTAGCTGTGGTAAGAATCCCTGTTGTTATATGCACTGCTAATTCAGTCCATAACATCTCTGAATTATCCGACAGAAATAAAGAGCGTAGAATAAATACTACTGAATGAAACTGCTCGACACATGCATAGACATACACACACAGACACACATACACGACAGACACAAACACACACACACACACACACACACACACACACACACACACACACACACACACACCACACACTCGCTCACTCACACACGCACGTGTACGTGAGCGCGCGCGCGCGCGCGTGTGTGTGTGTGTGTGCGTGTGTGTGTGTGTGTGCGCGCGCGTGTGTGTGTTTATAGGAGTGTGTGTGTGTGTGTGTGTGTGTGTGTGTGTGTGTGTGTGTGTAAGTAGATAGATAGATAGATAGATAGATAGATAGGTAGATAGACAGACAGACAGACAAACAGACAAACAGACAAATATGCGCATAGATAAACACGTGGATAGATAGATTTATCACCACTTCGAAGAAAGAACGGTAGACAGTGAAAACAGAAAACGGGATAAACACGAATGAAACTTCCAACAGAAAAGAATCCACCACAAACACGAAATTAATTCAATGAATAATTATTACTCGAGAAACAAACAAACAAATGAGCAACTAAAACAACAAGTTGTTAATCAACGAGTCAGTAATCAAGTAGGTCCCCAAACTGAACGGAGAAGACGGAAGAGGGAGTGGTGGGGAAGAACGGGACGGAAGGGAAAAACGAACAGAAAAGAAGGAATAGAGTTTTTTTTTTTTAAGTGTCCACCACCGCCCTAATGCAGTGGAACCCCCTAAAGATTGAACCGGACCCGAAACCGGTCATCTCCCTTGGCGGGACTTGTATCATCGGATCATCAAGAGCCCTCCCTGTTTGAACGGAAACAGCTCATCTGCATGTTTTAAAGCTGTTGTTATTTTGACTGAGCATTTTTTTTTCTTTGGGAAGGGTGGGGGGGGGGGGGGGGGGGTTGGGGATGCCTTTCCTATACCCTCCTCCTCCTTATACCCTTCCTAATCTTCTCCTCACATCCACCACCTGCCGCCTCCCTCTTTCTCCCCTATTCCCACCCCCTTCCTGCCCCCCACCCCCCCCCCTCCTTCCTCTCCCTTACCTCCCCTCCTCCCCGCCTTTTTTTTTTTTAATTATTATTTTTTTTCCTCCCAAGTCCCAGCGCCCACTCTTGCCAGCGACATGTTTCGAAATCTTCCGTCTCGTATTTAATTAAGGGTGTCTCGTTAGCTCACTGGTAAGAGCACCTAGCTGGCAATTATACACTGAGCGTTCGGGACCCGCTGCGGCCTAATATGCATTACAGGTCCGAGTCCACGGCTGCAGTTTAGGCCCAACATGTTATGTATTCTCTGTTGCACTCAAAGCTGCACGTGGTTTTTTCTCAGACGATCCAGCCAGTACCAAAAACATATTCATCACACAGTCAAGTCCTTGACCCAAACCATACCTGACTCTGAGGCAGGTCTCATGCCTGTTTCTTGGTCTACGCAAGCACGACCCACATGAGCTTTCATTTTCCTATTTGTCTGCTAGACTTTTCACTCTAAAAAATCCTTGTACCCTACCAGTTGCGTAGTAACACGAGGAATCCACAAGTCATGCGTCATTGTTATTTTTGCTGATATTGAACTAATTTACTGACCCTAAATTCAGGGCAGAATCATCTTTTTCACATTCAATTTTTTTTTTCCACAGAGGCAGGGCGATTTCACTTGTTCAAACTTTGTTGTTACAACTTTACCTTTGCTGTAGCCCCGAACTCTGACCACACTGGCACTGGGACTGTCCATCGTTAATCACACCCCCATCCCCCGCCTCTCTCTCTCTCTCTCTCTCTCTCACTCTCTCTCTCTCTCTCTCTCTCTCTCTCTCCTCTCTCTTTCCTTTCGACCCCCCCTCCCCTCCCTCCCTTCCCGTTTGCCCCCCCCCCCCCCACTACTGCTAGACAGAAAAATCTATTCTAGTTGTAAAAAAAATGATGCCGACTAATATTCCCTTTAAATTATCCAGTCAACGTCCAACAAATTAATCGTTTGATACCACAAATGAGACTTGATGCACAGGAAAGAAAATATAGAAAAAAAGGATATTGCTTACTTCTGCAATAAAAATATTTTCAAAAGACATAATCTTCTTGATTGTTCGTAAGTTAACATTTTCTAAGAAAGTAATCCTTTTGCTGATGCACGTTGCATTTCATCGGCAGAAGAGAGTGTTAAAAAATAATTAGCTTGGCGTTGGACACACACTATTAACATCAGCCTTACTACCAGCCTTGTTGGAGGTACAACCCACAATCTTACACCTCCCTCCACCGATCCCCCCTTTCGCCCCCTCCCCGTCGCTCCCTCTCAGCTTACAGTGAGTGTATTACGATTGCAAATGGGTTTGTATGCGTTTTATTAACTTGTTTTCTTTGGAACGCATTTTTCCTTTTGGTCTGTTTGTGTAATATCACAGATCAGTGGAAATCGAAGATTTACACCAATGAACAAAATCTGACTTAATGACGTGTAAACGCAAATGGACATAAACACGCACACATGTATTGTTGGTGGCGAAACAGTACACTGATTATGTATCGATCATCTCAGACAAACTATATATATGCACTGGCAACCCGCGCAACGGACAACAGGCATGTTGCAGTTCCGCCGATTAGACATCTCTTCTTGATAGATATGTCAAGAAAGCTGATTGGTAGAGAGAGAATGTGTGGTTTTTGTGTGACCAATGGGATGAAATTATCATTTTTGGTGCTTAGGAACAAGAATAATGGTTGAGCAGGATTCCTGCGGATATTTCCTTTTGTAACCTTTCGCCCTTTTTACAGGAACCATTCAATGTGGTTGTATTGAAGACAAAGCGTATTTTAAACTCGAAGAAGCTAAAAAAAAAAAAAAAAAAAAAACTAGATTGTTTTAAACCTCGTCTGCTGTTTCTGTCTGCATTATTTAGAGATATTAAAGTCGTGTCGGGATCCGTCATTCGTCCAATTTTTGTAAACTTCTTTGTGATTGGGCCACAGAACCCGTCCCGCACACCAGCTGGTGTTGTAGCGTGAAAACTGAGGCGTGGCATGAGCATTAGTTATACGGATGATCAATCAAACTTTTAAGCATTTATAACAGGTAATCCATACATTCATTTCTACGAGCCGCGTAAACGTTTTCGAAATCCAGCGGATCACGTAGCACAATATATATGTGTGTCTATCTATCTATCTATCTATCTGTCTGTCTGTTTGTCTATCTATCTATCTATCTATCTATCTATCTATCTATCTATCTATCTGTCTGTCTATCTCTCTATCTATCTATCTATCTACCTGTCTGTCTATCTATCTATCTATCTATCTGTCTGTCTGTCTGTTTGTCTATCTATCTATCTATCTATCTATCTATCTATCTATCTATCTATCTATCTATCTATCTTTGTGTATATGTTCATGCTAACAAATAAAAGAGACGATGCTAGGGGGTAAAATCAAATAAAACAAAGTTTGTTCAGTCGGTGTAATCCTCGCATTATCTCCGATGGAAATAAGATGGGAAAAATGCTTTAAAGTGCTAGAGATAAAGGAAACCGTTTCTAAGTACATCAACAATTATTTTCATCCCATGCGAAAACAACACAAAACAAAAACAAACACAAACAAACAAACAAGCAAACAAGAAAGAATATAGTAACTTCCTCTGGTAGGAAAAGCCGTCACAACACAAACAAAAACAAAAGCAAACAAACAAAACAAACAAACAAGAAAGAATATAGTAACTTCCTCTGGTAGGAAAAGCCGTCACAACACAAACAAAAACAAAAGCAAACAAACAAAACAAACAAACAAGAAAGAAGATAGTAACGCCTTCTGGTAGGAAAAGCCGTCAGAATTCTAACGCTCTTGAACGTTTCAGCACTGTTGAAATAGACAAAGATTACTTCCCTTGCAGATTTCTGAACAACGTCCGTTCTTGAACATACGCGTGCACATGAAGCCACCAACACATGCAGTGTATGGTCCGACACTATATGTACGGAAGACACTGATTTGCATGGCGACTTTTCGCTGGGTACAGGCTGAAGAAACTGCCCACAGTTTTGACATATCTCATAACGCAACGTAGTTTCACGTACAAAGTCCGCTGGCAATTAGCGTATTACAGATGAAAAAGGCGGAATGCTGTGGAACAGATAAACATAAAGTAGCTTTCTTCACCCCCCCCCCCCCCCCCCCCCCCCCCCCCCCCCCCCCCGCAGGGTAGTAATATTTTCCATGTGACGAGAATACTTGGACAGTGAATATCTGTCAGTTTCTGCATTAGGAATAGGAATGATGAAATAAATTTTTTTTTAAAAGCATGAATGATAGCATTCAGTGTGATGGCGTCCTCGTCTTGACTATCATTTCATCCGTTTGTATCAGACCCTCGCTCTCGCAACATCGACGCCCGACCAGTCGAACAAACAGAGGAGAGTTCTCCCTTTTAATTAATGATTTGAGTTGTATATTATTTGCATGAAAGATATTTCTACTATAGTTTCACATGAGCGTATATACATACTTTAGTTCAAGCATTAACCACTTCCTCACTGAGTTAACAACTCAAATAGTGTTCCCCTTTTAATTAATCCCCGTTTTAAATAACAATTAAAGTTTTATATTGTCTGCATGAAATATTTTCTACTATAGTTTCACTTAAACGCGTTTCAATTCAGATATTCACCAGGTCCTCACTGGCTTAAAACACACACACACACACACACACACACACACACACACACACACACACACACACACACACACACACCTTTAAACAGGGCCACCAAAAATTGTTTCAGCGGACAAAATTTCCTGGTCTTCAGAGACCTGCAACAGCTTTCGTTCCTGGTTCTAGCCTCAGCAAGCTGCAAAATCTTTTCAATCTCTGTGACCTCACGGCGACCCACCAAATACAAAGTAAGCCTGTGCCCCTCTCAATCAAACAAGTAAAATGCACGTACCTAGTCTCTCCGGCGAAAAAGTGCTTGAAAAGGAAAGAAATACAAATGAATCCTTTTATATAAACCATTTCAGAATGCAACTTTCTCTATAGATTATCAATCTTCGTATCTTCTCTGTTCATTTCTTTGCACCACATCTTGCTAAATCTACCATAGGCCAGTTGTGACTTTTAATTTCATATTTACCATTGACACCACCCGTATCATTAAAAACAAAAAGACAGAACTAAGAGGCTTGCAACACATTTACATACAACGCCATCGACCAGCCTGTCCTTTGATTTTAACCGACCATCATACAGGAGGTAAGCCAACTAGTTGCCTAGCGGTCTTTGTTTATTATTATTTGCCATGCATGTATGCTGCACGGTTTTCTGAACTCTGTGGGCCAAGATAAAAGAAGGGGAAGAAAATTTTTTAAAATCCCTTCATTTTTTTTTAAAGCTTGTATACATGATCTATGTTTTCCGTCCACACACCCTTTTCATAAATACACACGCATCAAATCACTAGGAACTTGGGGGCACAGTTCCTGACACAAACGGTTTTACCATCGTTTTTCTTTTTCGTTTTTTCCCCAGTGTTGAGCCTGGAAATCTAAAATCTTATCTATTTGTAGATACTGAACCTATAAAACAATGCTATCTAACAAGAGAAAAATCCGTCCGATTGTTTTATAGGTATGCTGTGACAGACAGACAGACACGCGAACAGAAATGACTCGAATTTCGCAAGCTGTAAGGTGAAATACTTAGGATGAAAAAGAAGAACGAAAGAAAGGAAGAAAGAAGAAAAAAACACTGTACTCCACCAGCTACAAAATAAAAGGATAAGGATGAGGAAGAAAGATAGAAGAAAGAAAAAAGAAGAAGAAAGATTAAGAAGAAGCAGAAGAGGAAAAGGGAAGGAAGGATGAGTGGACAAAGAAGAAAAATAAGGACGAAAGCAAGACAGAACAAAAACACAACAACAAATATAAGGAAGAGGGAGACAATATCAAGAAGAAGAAAAAACGTGAAGGATACGAAAACGACGAACAGGAAGAAAATGATAATAATCAGGAGGAGCTTGATAACGATGGCGGTTGCTTGGGAAAAGGATGGTCACAAATCGTTTTCTTATTTTATTTTGTACATTTATTTATTTATTTATTTGTTTGTTGCTGTTTCATTTTAAGCAGGAATTCTTCTTTAAAAGAAAAAGTATCAAGGAAAATTGCACTTATTAAGGGCTGTCTGCCCTTTTCTGCGCCTGAAATACAAACACCTTTGCTGACTAAACTGACAAATGTTTCTCGAAAACACACGCACGCACGCACACACACACACACACACACACGCGCACGCACGCGCGCGCGCGCGCACACACACACACACACACACACACACACACACACACACACACACACACACACACACACACACACACATATCAAGCCATACCACGCAAGTACATGACAGGCTGTCGCAGAATAACTGTCTGCCGGACCTATTCTAAGATATAAAAGAAAAATAAATAGATATGTAAGTGAATAGTTACATAAGTAAATAAATAAATAAATAAATATATCAATAAATGAAAAAAACCCAAATAGATTAATAATAAAAAAAAGAATGGCAGAGAAGAGGAGGTTACCGAAGTTTCAAAGAGCAGACGGGGAGGGGGGGGGGGGGGTGGGGAGGAGGGGGGGAGTAGGGGGAGGAGGAGGGGGGGGGCGGGGGAGTTTTTATGTATTAGGAGAGCCTTCAGAGTCCCCACTGAGCCGTCAGACCCACACTGTTTATATCTCCTGTAGATGTGGACCCTATACACTACCCAGTAATGTGTTATACTGCTTTTGAAATATTGTGTAGACAAACGGACAGGCAGTTAACGGGGCGGACAGACTGACAAACAAAATGGACACCAAAAGAAAAAACAAAACAAACAAGCAAACAATACTTTGCTTTTTCTGCGAGCAGGATCGGAGTCAGACTGAACTGGTTAGAACTCAAACTGTGCGAAAGACAGACATCTGGTCAGACATCTGGTCACACATCTGGTCACACATCTGCTTAGTGGTGTCCATGCGGTTCTCGTCTTCAGTGGTCTCATCTTGATCATTGATTCACTTACCCACCAGCTGTAAATCGTGCACAGTGTGGTCTCGAACCTAACAGATGTGGTGTAGCGTATATAGACTGGTCCGCATGCAATGACTCCTCCTTGATAAAACTGAGAGAGAGAGAGAGAGAGAGAGAGAGAGAGAGAGAGAGAGAGAGGGGAGAGAGTATGATTTATTTGTTCATTTTTAGCATCTGCCCTTCATGAAAGAGGGAGTGGAAGAATCAAAAAATATATTAAGCAATTACAGAATTCTGAACAATCCAACAATTATCAGTTATCAAAACCACACACACACACACACACACACAACACACACACACACACACACACACACACACACACACACACACACACAGAGAGAGGAGAGAGAGAGAGAGAGAGAGAGAGAGAGGAGAGAGAGAGAGAGAGAGAGAGAGAGAGACAGGCAGACAGACAGACAGACAGACAGACAGAGAGAGTCCAACCAGACTCTGACAGATGCCTCACTGAAGTCCACGCTGAAAAAAAAAATTCTCAGCAATTTCCGTTTTCCAGCGCATGAAGTTTGTCACCTGTGTACTGTTGTAAATGTCTTGCACAGGCAGTGAAGATATTTCTGGCCTTCAGATTTGTTTTCATGGGGTGCTCCAAGGCTTTACCTTTCTCCCATTCAGTTCAACATCTAGGCTAGACGGAGAATGTAACGCAAGGGACGTTTAAAAGTACATTAAATCCCCATCCCCAGCTCCGTCCTTCCGTCTCTTTTTACCATTTATCGGAGGACGGCCTTATTTGCAATGTACGTTTCCCTAACATTATCGATCATAACAGAGACCTCAAATCAGGATTCTGGAAACTCAACGTGAGCCTGGGCAAAGCACCAAGAACGTGCGGAAAGGAAGTCAGATCATAAACATGAAAAAAAAAAATTCTGGGTCCACAGTTCTAGACAACAAGTTGCAGTCCATTCTGATCGGTCATACGTCGAAAGAAGAGGGCTCCTTCAGATGTGAACACCTTTGTTTTTGGACCGTCTCCTCTCGACTGCCTCCTGAGTGGCATCGTTTCCACTCCGCTCATTCCAATTCCCAGGTCAATGTAATGTAATGTAATGTTGCCTACAGCCCAGCCGACCGCAAAGGGCGATATCAGGGCTGTCACCACGTTGAAGTCAACTCGCAAGTCATTCATTCACACAACCGTTTAAAATACACCTTCTAAAAACACCCGAAATTTGGTTTAAAAAAATCTTTCAACTATAAAATCTCTGATCAGATGAAAAAGGTTAATTTCCCTAAGAAATTCAAAGATCAGAAATTCAATGATCAGAAATTCAATGATCGGAAATTCAATGATCAGAAATTCAAAGATCAGTAATTTAATAATCAGAAATTCACTGATCAGAAATACACTGATTCACACCAGGTGAACAAGCAGTCAGGCCTGTCTCTTCAAGTCTGCAGCACAGCCGTCCCCCACAGGTCAGAGGTCAAAATCAAACCCGAAATGAGGTGAGTCGAGCAGAGGAGAGACTGCATTATCGCCGAGTCACTTTGGTTGTGTTCGTTGGTGCCTGTTCTGATCCAGCATCTCAACAATAACGGCCTAGTCGAGGAGCGGCGTGAGTAACACCCCCGCCCTCCCTGCCGAGAGACCCGTGACATCCATCTAAAGACAGATGAACTTGCGCATACTAACGCCTTTGAGCTGATATCGCCTTCGACCTGATATCACCACGAGTAGTATGGGGAAGTCATTGCTGTATCACCACCAGAGCTGGACATGAAGCGTCACAGAACACGAGACTTTCTGTAGGATGACCAGTAAGGATACGGATAATGGAAATGATGTTATGGATTCCGTTGTGATCTGGAATTACTTAGTAAGGCTCTACAGTTCATTTCATGATGTATGCCGGCGTCAACCAGGCCTAAGAGATGTA
This sequence comes from Conus ventricosus, assembly GCA_018398815.1. Taxonomy (NCBI): domain Eukaryota; kingdom Metazoa; phylum Mollusca; class Gastropoda; order Neogastropoda; family Conidae; genus Conus; species Conus ventricosus. The sequence continues at coordinate 34,295,534 of CM031622.1, read as the reverse complement.
GACACCTGCAGTGTTGGTTGGGAAATTTTTAGCAGCACTCTCAGAGACGCATTCGTTAAGTTCATGAAACTCGTCTGCGTACTTCCAGTCTTCCTATCTGAACGCATAGCACACTCAGCTCTGGGTAGGAACCGGAGTGGGACGAAAATCCGCTGCCGCCCCCCCCCCCCCCCCCCCACCCCCTCCATAAAAAAGCCTCTGGTTGGACTCGAACCAACAATCCTTCAGTCCGCAGTTCCGCGACATTAACCACTTCAACACGGCTGCTGGTATGATGAATCCATTTTGAGCAATGACGGAAGCTGACGAAAGAACGTCGAACGGACGTTCGGTCTTGTTATGTCTGCCATAATAAAGCTCACTGTTTTCTGCTAGATCAATCCTGGCAGCAGACAGATGTCTTGATGAGAAAGAGTCACTGAATCATTCTTTAAAACAATTCTAAAATGTAAGTGGGAACATAAAGCATGAGACTATATCCATTAGCTAGGTGATTGACTTTCTCCGGCAAACGAAAAGTTCTCATCGCTCGTATTAGACACTGAAAACTGGCCTAGTACCGAAGCGAGTATACCGCAGTGACCCCCAGTCCAAACTAGTGCAGACGGTATAGGGGATGACAGAATTTACAGAAGCAGAGGGACGGTGTCTAGGTGGGTAACCTGTCTAGAGGTGCATGATACGTGACTAGAATATGGAAGTCCATTAGCTACCCGAGCTTGATGCTTGATGCCTGATGACGGTATAACTTCTGACATTTCGTGCATCTGACGTAAATTACACATGGCTTGTGACGTTATTTTAAAGGTAAACCATTTAGTGCTTTGATGGAACTGTGCATCGAATAACACATCTCTGGGTAGTGGTGGTGTTGGTGGTGGCGGCGTGTGTGTGTGTGTGTGTGCGTGCGTGCATACGTGCGTGCGTGCGCGCGTGCGTGTGTGTGTGTGTATGAGAGAGAGAGAGGAGAGAGAGAGAGAGAGAGAGAGAGAGAGAGAGAGTGGTGTGTGTGTGTGTGTGTGTGTGTGTGTGTGTGTGTGTGTGTGTGCGTGTGTGTGTGTGTGTGTGATCTGCTCTTTATTTTACTTTATTTCATTTTTTTTTTTCAAAGGAAATCTTTGTTGTTGTTGTTGTTCAGCCTTTCTCTTCACCCGTCCAAAGGTTCAACTCCTTATTTAAGGTGGCGACTGTTGATTTTCTGTTCAGTTGTCACCCGGGGTTCTCGATGACGTCATGGATGTAATGAGTGCGTATGAACACCCTTCTTAGCGCGTTCTCGCAGTTACAGGAAGAGGCTGGCAAGGCCGTGTATCACCTTCGGCTGTTTGGTCTCCTGTCTCCCCGCCCACCCCCCCCCCCCCCACCCCCGCGCCCTTGTTCCTCTTCCTCCCTCCCCCTTCCCTCCATTCCCTCTCCTCTTCCCTTTTCACCGTATTCCCCATCTGTGTTCTCTCTCTGTGCGTGTGAGCAAATGTCTGTCTTTCTCTGTCCGATTCTCTCTCTCTCCCTCTCTCTCCCCCCCCCTCTCTCTCTCTCTCTCTCTCTCTCTCTCTGAGGTTGATCTTTTTCTCTGGGCTATGTGTCCTTTCATTTGTATATTCTCTCTGTTTGTTAATTGTCTTTCTCTCTTAGTCCCCTCCTTCTCCTTTCCTCATTCCTTCCCCTGCCCCTCTCTCTCTCTCTCTCTCTCTCTCTCTCTCTCTCTCCCCCTCTCTTTGAGGCTGATCTTTTTCCTGGGTTTTGTGTCCTTTCATTTGTATACTCTCACTGTTTAATTGCCGTTCTCTCTCTCTCTCTCTCTCTCTCTCTCTCTCTCTCTCTCTCTCTCTCTCTCTCGCTCTGTGTCTCTCTCTGTCTCTCTGTCTCTCTCTCTTTCTGTCTCTCTCTCTCGCTCTCTCTATCACAGACACAGACACACACACACACACACACACACACACACACACACACACACACACACACACACACACACACACACTGATTCGTGTATGTCTAGCCACAAAACACAAAAAGCAAAACGCAAAGCAACACTTGTATACTTCACGAAAGAGACCATCCAAAATTTATTGTGTTTTCAAGAAACTTGTCGTCTTCAGTCGTCACAGACAACAGACATGTAAAATGCACCAAACGTTATTTCACAGACGGTTGTCAGTAGTCCCATTTAACAGCCATGTAAAATGCACCAAATGATATTTCACAGACGGTTGTCAGTAGTCCCATTTAACAGACATGTAAAATGCATCAAATGATATTTCACAGACGGTTGTCAATAGTCACATTTAACAGATATGCAAAATGCACCAAATAATATTCAACAGACGGTTGTCAATAGTCACATTTAACAGACATGTAAAATGTACCAAATAATATTCCACAGACGGCTGTGAATTGTCACATTTAACAGACATGTAAAATGCACCAAATAATATTTCATAGACGATTGTCACTGGTCACATCTTACAAACATGTAAAATGCGCCAAATGATATTCCATAAACGGTTGTCTGTGGTCACATATGACAGATAAAATCTGCACAAAATAATACCAACCACAGAGCAGTCAGTACTTTAAAGAAAAAAAAAGAAAAGAAAAGAAAACAAACAAACAAAAACGAAACCCGCGCAAAGGAATGCCCTCCATATAGCTGTTGGAAGGGGGGAATGAAGAAAACAATACCATACAGATGATGACCGGTAATAATAAAGAAAAAAATGCACCAAACAATGCACCCCAAATTGCTGACAGTAAGATTTTTCACACTGAATGTTATCTGGGAAGCAGTATTGCATTTAAAAAAAAAATGTTTGCTATTTTTGACATCTGAACAAGACAAACGCTGAAAGTTCGCTAGTCCTTTTTGTGTTATGTCTTAATCAACCTTTTCCGTAC
>CM031622.1:34272642-34290142 GCA_018398815.1 Conus ventricosus | reverse complement strand
TATTATTTTTATCATACTCTCCGTCAAAACTTGTTCAGTATAATAAAACCCTATGAGGCCTAAATGTGTAAGATTAATCCAATTCAGTTCTGTAAGATTGTTTCTATTTAAGTCAACATTGATTTTGTTGCTTGTTGTTATGACCTTAATATCCTCACCATTGTGAAGAACGACGATGGTAACTTTAAGATGTTTAACGTCTAAGTTTTGCCAGCTAATATTAATTCCTTTTATAAGGACGTCACTAACGCCCACAACCCCATCCCTCTCCTCATCTTTTAAGACAGAAATTTCAAATATTATTGTGAACGTGTCTCCTAATTTTCTGCTTGGAAAGAACTGTAATTTTGTAGAAGCTTTCTTTAAAACCGCTTCTTTTCTGTGGAGGATGTACTGTTTTTTCCCATACGGCGTTATTTCAATCTCTTTCCGACTATTGTCATCCGGCATAAGACTTACATGTAAAGGGCCAGAGTTGAATGCTTTTCTGAAACTTTTTTGGCGGCTAAAAAATGTAAATGGGCTTATGAATTCAAATTTTATTTCCCATTCTAAATATGGTTCTAAGTGCCATTTGAGGTCAGGTTTTCGAACTATTTTATATTCATACTGGCCAACATTATTTGCTTCTAGATTGCGCAGCTGTTCTAGTTTAGGAAACTTTTTGTTGTCGCCAACCTCTTTGCGTTTATAATCGCCATCTTTAGTGTACTCAAAACCATACAAAGCGCCTATCTCACCATTCTGTTCAAAGTCCACAACGTCTGCAAGGTCTTTTAATTCTAAAGTTATACACCTCACAGGCGCTAATGTAACTCCCGATTCTTCTGGCCCCCGCGACATTATTTTTTAGTACAACTTATTATTTTATTTCCAAAACAATGTGCAGGTTATCACATTTTACAACTTTCCCCGTTTTGTCTTTGATTTTTATATTAAATGATCCGACCCCCCACAAACTAATCTTTTAAACTGTAAATTAGGGAATTGTATAATTTCATAATCGCAATATGCAGCTTTCCCTGATGGAAGAGCTCTTAAAACAGTTGAGGGCCTTCCATCATATAAGTTTTCATCAGTGCTCAGCTCATCCAAATGAACATAGAGTAATGAATGTAATGCAAGATCGAGCGGATTTTCTCCCTCATAAGTAGTTTTGGTTGGTGTAACTCTAAATCTATAATTGTCAGCTGCAAAGCCTAACATTTTAGCTAGCTCTTTATCAAAATAGTAACCTCCTTCTTCTTCAGGCTTGAATGTTAACATTGTTTTTAGATTTGCATTGTTAAGTTTGAGAGTAATGTTGAAGTTACTCATTGCTTCTTTTAGCGAGCAAAACCCGTAATAACCATCAGGTATTGTTAACTGGCTAACTTTGGCCCCTGTTTTGTCAACTTTTAGAACCTTATTATTCTTCTTGGATTCAGTTATATTAAACCATACGACTTTGTAGAATATTTCATGGAGTGCGACCATTTTGGTTCCGCAATCGTTTTTAACAGCATGTTCTAAAATCGAAGGACGGTCTTGGGTTGTTATTGTTACAAACATTTTTTAAACGAAATAAAAATGAGCGCATTTAAATATACTGGTGCAAAATATTCTGTTGGGCCGCACTACAATCTTAAAAATATAACAACTGATACTCTTGACATTTCTGTGGCCCAGACTGACACCTTTCAAGTAAAGGTGAGTACTCCATTGGACAAATATCTTAACCCTCCTATTAAAAAAGACTACATCGCGAAAGTGTGGTTTAGTCATCCGTTGCAGTTTTATCAAAACCAGTTAAACTTTGCTGTGTTTTGTGCATCAACTGGGTGTGGAGTATCGTATGCTGATCATCTAAATCATCCTGATCCTTTGGTGAGGTCAGTGTATAGATTTCATTTCTATTACACCTTCAGACGTATTTTGACTGAACTGCAAGCACCATTACCAAATGACAAACCGTTTAATCCATTCAGCAACCGAATAGACATGAAGGCTTTTGAACGGATCTGTAACGAATTCAATATTAATGTTAAGGAAGACTTTAGACAAAAGTCGGATCTTAATCATGGTCTAGGCACCCCTTATTTTTGGGGCGTGCACAGAAAGTATAACTATGACTGGAATCCTCCTTACACATCTTTCTCTTCAGGCACAGCTGTTCACCTCGGGTCCATAGAGCAAGAGCATAAAACAGCATGGACAACATTTATCTTAGACACTTCTAAGGGCCTAACTAAAGCAGGAATAGAACGAATAAACGACTCTATTCGTACTTACGTTTGGTGTTTGCTAGGTTCGCAAGCACAGACAAGGTCAAGCATAACCGATCCTTCTACTGGTTTTGATGCACAAAAACAATACTTAGCAAATTTAGAGGACGCCATTAATTCTACAGTTGATTTACCTTCGAGTATAAAAAGGTACCAAAATGTTTTACAATACGCAAGATCGAAAGTAGACTTTGCTGTTGGCACTGGTTTATACATGCTGCCTTCTGACCTCAGACTCCAGATAGGCACAATAATAAACTACAATAATGAAATCCTTGTGGCAGGCAATGAACAGAAGGTCGGAAAAAACGAAATAAATTCTGAGCCAGTAATATTGCAAGCAGTAAAAAAACAAGATGACCCCCCAAGAATAAGTCATCCAATCCCAGTGGCCCAAAGCCCAAAGGCCGTTGAAGACCCGGACTCTGTTCGCGATGACCATGAATATGAAAAGACAGCACTTGTTCTTGGATTAACTGGCCTAGGATTACTTGGTCTTTATCTTACTAAAAATTAACCCAACTATTAAGAGAACTAATGTCCATAAGTGCTCGGCCATAAAGCCAACTACTTTGCCTGCAGTAGACAAAAGCCAGCTAACAACACCCCCTAATATACCCGTAAAGCGTCCACGGCTTTACCGGCTAATTTTTTTAATAAACCCGCAAGATGATCAAGCTGTTTTTTTACCCATGATTTATCAGGTGGAGGCGATGGCGGTGGAGGCACTGGGCGTTGTCCGCCGCCGCCTGTAATAGCCATTACCAGTGTACTTATTGCAAATCCTAAGGCCGTTATAACGCTTGCTAATGTGACTCCTTGCTCTCTAAACAGTGTTTGGATTCGTTCTGCTAGCGTTGTGTCTTCATATAAAATTATTTGGATAGTTTCTCTTATTCTGCTCACTTGAGTTCGTAATTGTTCTCGGTTAGTAGACAACACTTCTAGTCTTGCTGATCTCTCTTGTTCAAGATCTTTTTAGTCTTTGGGTTATTCTTTCTTTAATATCAGGCCCTAAGTTGGCGTCATCAGCCTCAACGAGTTTTTTCCTTTTTCCCTTTTTATATGCTCATCTATTTCCCCCCCCAAGTTTTGCAAAAATTTGTTTTTTTTAAATTCCCCCTCTGATGCTTCTTAAAGCATGACAAGGGCCGCTATTTTTCTCGCATGGGTAGCGGTGGGGCTTTGAAATAGTTTTTTAAAATGCTTTTTCCCTTCTAAAAAAGGGGGTTTTCTGCTTCTATTGCATTTATTATTCGTCTGCCGATTGTTTTTAATTTTTTAAGGGGCCCATGTTTTGCATTTGGTTACCCTGTGGGGATTTCCTGCAGTGTGTTTTAAAATTTTAGAAACTGCCCCCCCCCTTATTTTCGGTCTAACAAGACCAAGGCGATTTTGATTTTTCCACAGTCTTTGTAAATTGAAACCCCTTGTTTAAAAATTTTGAGGGGCCCGGGTTTAGTTTTAAGCCGAACAAGGGGGCCCTTTTGTTTTTTTTTTTTTTTCACAAAAAATGGTCCCCCTTTTACTTCAAAATCTTTTGGGGTCCTAAAAAATTTCGGGGGGTTTTCTTGACCTCCCTTTTGGGTTTAAAATGATCGGACTTTACTTTCTTTTAAATTTCATGCCACTTTGAAGCTTTTAAAAGCGTTTTTGTATCAAAGGGTCATTTCACTCATGTCGTCTCCGGGATCAGGAACATCATAATCTTCATCTCTTTTCCCTGCCATGTTTTTAAATAATTAATTTTTTTAATTTTGTTTTATAAAAAATGTCGCAAACATAGGGTTTCAAATTCTTGACCCCATAGAAGACAAAAGAGCCCTTTGGCGTAAAGGGGAAATAAAGGGAATTTTTACTTTTCCAAAAATCCACCTTAAAAAATTAAAATGCGGTTTAAAATTCTTACTTTTAAAATTTTCCAAAAAACCTAGGAGCGGATAAGTTTTGGGCCCAGGCTCTGCGCGTCTTATTTTCAAAAAAACTCGTTTTCCAAACAACAGACCCAAACGAACATTTGTACAAATCTGGGGGGGCAATCGTTAAAAAAATTTTTCTAAAAAACTTGGGGGGCAAAATATTTTCTTTACACAAGCAGACATATTTTTAACCTATTCTGACTATGGCTAACCGGGAATAAAAGGGGCCCGATTTTGCGTTTAAAGGGAATCAAAAAATGAAGAAGCACTAAAACAAAAAATGGCGCTGGGAAAACTAAAGAGGGCAAAAAGATGTAACAGAAAATTTTTTGCGTAGGGAAAATCGTTTTTTCCCACCCCCTTTAGATTTAAAGTTGTTAAAAGCGCATGCGCCGTACTTTAAAAGGAGAAATTTAAAAGACAGATTGTAATTGAACTAATTTTTAAAATGAATAAAACGAAATTTTTAAAATTTAAACAAAAACCGAAGCAAAGTACAGCATTTCTACATCCCCTTATTTTTTGACGTTTTAGCAACCCAAATTTTAGCAAGGCTGATTGAGCAACAAAAACAAAAAAATTTACAATATATTACGAAAGGGGGATTCATCATACAACAAATCCCAGAAAAAGGGCAAAACACTAAAAGGGAAATTTTTATTTTTAGTGCCGCGCAAGATCGCTTAAAGGTTTTTTTTATTCTGTGTGAAGATGAAGAACCTTTCAAAAAGAGGAAGTGAAAAGTTTTTAATCCTAAAATAACGAAAGTACAATGTTCGTTTGAGGTAGTCCTAACCAAATCAACGCTACCCGGGTTTAAAACCCCTTTATCAGTTTTTTGGGATGAAATAAAAAAAAACTTTTTGGAGGGGGGAGGTGTAAAATCCAACAGTTACCTTTTTGTCAAAGTTTACATTTTCAAAATGTTAGGCTTGATGTTTAAATTTTTTAACAACGAAATAGGGTTTTTTATGGATTGCCCCTAAGGTCAACAGAGGAAAATTCATTGCAGGGAAGGGGGGAAAAACTGTGAGAGACGTAATAAACATTCAAATTGAAAAAGAAGAAGAACCCGAAAAACCCGCTTAACGCGTTTTTGGGGTTTTTTTTAATGGGGCCGCTGAATTTCAAGATAACAGTTTAAAAGATAAAAACATTTACAAATTTAAATTTTTTTTTTTTAAAAAAAGCATTCTGTTCGGGTTATCCAAATTTTCCTCCCAGCCCCGGGAGCCCGCCAAGAGAAGAGATGCCCCCGACAAAAAAACCTTCAGTTTAACCAACATCCGCAAATGCAAAAAAAAAACTAGAGCAAGACCTTTCAAAATACAGAAAAAACCAAAAACAAGGTTTTCCCTGCTCCCCTTTAAAGGGCCTTTTACATATGTTAATACGGGAACATCAACTATAATGCTCTATCAGCAGGGAAAAAGTGTTGGGGCCTTAGCCAAAAGGGTTGGTGCACCCCACTTTACCTCTAAGGCGGTTTGTCTTTAGCTCTTGGCCCGTGTTCATTAGCCGTAGGGGGCTGCTGGCAAAAAATTAAAAACTAAAATCCAAAAGCACACGGGTATGGTTCAAATAATAACAGCTAAACTTAGCCCCGTTTTAAAATGACAATTTAAAAAAAGCGCTAAATTACTCAAACATCACGGGTAAGAAATTTTTAAACGTTTACCCAAAGGGCCCATTTTTATGACTACAAAAGACAAAAGTTTTTATCTTCAAAGAAACAAAGGGCAAGTTTTTTTTCAACAGGGCCCGACCCCGAGCAGATAAAAAAGGAAGCTTAAAAAAAAGGGTTTAAAAGAGACATTAAACTCTGTTTCCCAAACCCGCTCGCATTTAAAAACGCCAAAAAGGGGGTTTTTTTACTTTAGTTTTTTGAGTCCAAGCAAAAAAACTGTTGATATTGATTTTTGATTAATTAATTTTTTTTTTTAAATTTTAAAAAAATAATTTTTAGTTTGAAAAGAAACCAAAATGGCTAAGATTATGAAGGCCCAGAAAGAATTTTTTGAAAATGCTCCCAAAAAAGCGTTTGTCCAAAAGCTTTAAAAAGATATTGATTTTTTGAAGTCATTGATCCCCAAATTTCGGGCCCAAACGTTGTAACAGGGAATTTCTCAAGTTCCAAGTAAACTAACAATAGACCCCCCCATTTTAAAAAATGTTAAACTGTTTTAATCGACTATAAAAAAAAAATTAAAAAATCTAGAAGTCTGGGTCTCGACTAAACAACAGACATTCCCTTTTTCAAAAACTTTTAAAACCCCGGGTGGGGGACCAACCCGCTTACACAATTTTTTTTTTGGGGCCCCTGAAGAAGCCAAAATGAGAGGGTCCCGGTTTGGGGGGAGGGCGAAAATCTTGAATTAATTTAAAAAAGTCCCAAGTATGGGGCCGATTGTTTGGGAATCTTAAAAATTCCCACTACCCCCAGCATTAGTCCCCGAAAAAAAGCATTCTAAAAAATAAAGAATACAGACAAAAATTTTTTTTATGTGGGGCGTTTTTCGGAAAAGGGTGCAAATTTTAAAACCCCAAAAAAAAAGAGAGAAATGTCCCCAACTATCACCCCTTTCATTCAAAGATCTTAACTTTTTGGGGTTTCCTTTCCTGTTTTTGTGTGACCAAAAATTTTTTTAGTTTTTAAGAACAAAACAAACCCAAAAACTGTCAATATCTAAAACAGGGATAAAGGAAAAAGAAAACCCACAAAACCGATTTAAAATGTCCAAGAACAGTTTCCCCCCCATTGGCGAGCCAGACAAAAATCATGTTGACTTTTCTACTAATGTTTTTACCAGCGGGGCTACCGCATTACACAAAAGGGTACGCCCCAAAAGAAAGATTATTGGCCCAACTTCAAAAAATTTGGGGATAAACAAGAATTCCGTAAAAATGTTTAAAAAAGAATGCCCATCCGTTTTCCCGCCGCGCTTTAACATAAGAAAAATTTTTATCGCCCAGTTGGGCTGTAAAAACAGAACTAATTACGCCCCCGAAGGCAGTAAAGTTAGTTTTAAAGAACTGAAACGAGCAACATTCTCCCCTACGAGTTTAAAGCAGACTTCGAGTCGCTTTTTGTTTTTTTAAAGGAAAAGGGGGAACGCCCCAAAAACTTTGAAAAACGTCTTAAAGGGGTAATCATCAATTTGTTCATTTTCCTTCCCTTGTTGTCAGGGGCGGGTGGGGGCCCCATTCCCAAAGCCAGAATTATACAGAGGCCCAAATGCGGGTAAAAGATTTTTAAAAAGCGCATGCAGCAAGTGCGTAATGATTTTCCAATAATCTGAAATTTTTCTGAAATCATAATGACGCCTGAAGACCAAGAACATATGGGCTTTGCCACACCCTTTTTTGGGTTTGTGGTTTAGGGCCCCTCATAAACCAGTAAGAGACCCTGATCACATTAAAACGGAAAGTTCAGGGGGAAAACCCGCGCACAGAAATGCAATCTTCAAATAAAGTTTTTACCCCAAAAACATGGAAAGCGCCCATCTTTTTTCATAACTTTTCGAGGTTACACCTCATCTTATAATGAAAGCAGGGGGACAAAGCCTTCAGGGGGCATGGGATTGCACAAACAAACAGAAAAGAACATATGCTTTAAAACTGAAAACATGTCTTTTTTTTCTCTATCAGCACATGATGGGATCAAATTAAAAGTCCCTAGCTATTCCTTAAAGTCCTGCCCAATAACGGAAAAAATATTTTGACCCAACTCCGTTAGAAAGGGCGTTTACCCTTATGAAAAATAACAAATTGGGGAAAAGGGTTTTAAGAAGAAACAAATTCCTCCCCAAAAAGGGGCCTTCTTTTTTAGCCTTAGAGGAAAGGACCATGACTCCGTTAAACCCGCATGCTCAAGATGCGTCAGAAGTTATTGTAAAAAGATGGGGGACTATCATGACTCCTACTTAATGGCTGATACATGTTTGTTGGCGGATATTTTTGAAAATTACAGAAAGACCTGCATGAAACATTATAGCCTGGATCCTGCGCATTATATTTCTGCGCCGGGGATGAGTTGGGACGCTTTCTTAAAGTTTACTAGAGTACAGATTGTTTTATTGTCTGATTTACCAATGATTCAGATGATTGAAAACGGATTGCGCGGGGGAATTAGTATGGCGTCGCATCATTACTGTAAAGCAAACAACAAATACTTGGACGACTATGATCCGAGTAAAAGGTCTAACTATCTCATGTATTTAGATGCAAACAATCTGTATGGTTGGGCAATGGCGCAATCACTTCCATTACGCAACTTTAAAATGTACACAAGCGGTGGTACGAATAATATTCAAAAGGCATTAAAGTGGTGGCATTTGACGCCGGGTCAACAGCGTGGATACATTCTAGAAGTTGATTTAGAATATCCTCATGAACTCCACGACCTGCATAATGACTATCCGTTAGCAGCAGAAAGCCTAAAGATGGCAAAAACAGAACCACCTAAACTTGTGCCTAATCTTCGAGGCAAAAAAAATTATGTCTTTCAATTACAGACTTCTACAATTTTATTTAAGACATGGTTTTTAAGTTGACAGCTGTTCATCGTATAATTGCTTTTGATCAAGAACAGTTTCATGAAACCATACATCATGAAGAACACTGATCTCAGAACTAAATCCACAGATGCTTCAGAAAAAGACTTTTTCAAGCTGATGAACAACAGCTGTTTTGGAAAGACTAAAGGAGAATCCGCACAAGCGCAAAGATGTCAGATTAGTCACCAAAGAGAACGAAGCAATTAAGCTGACTTCAAAACCTAATTATCAGGACTTTAGAAGATTTCATGATCAGCTTTTTGGCATAATGATGAAAAAAAAGAAAGTCAAATTGGACAAACCTGTATTTATTGGGTTTACCGTTTTAGAATTATCAAAGCTTTAATGTTAGAGTTTCTTTATGACTACTTTAAGCCCTTGTATCCAGAGTCCAGAGTACTTTACACAGATACAGATAGTTTGTTATAGATATCCCTACTGAAGACATCTATAAAGACATGGAAATCGAAGTGGCTAAAGGACATGCGGGATGGTATGATACATCCGATTACCCTAAAGACTCGCCTTTGCATTCAATTACTAATAAGAAGGTTTAGGAAAGATGAAGGATGAATTATCTGGAGGGGTGATTAAGGAGTTATTGGTTTTTAAAGGGCGAAAATGTACAGTATTTCGAGCCAGGAGAAAATCATTAAGAAAGCAAAGGGAATATCTCGCAGCGTTGTGCAGTCAAACATATACATGACAACTAAAAGAAGCATTGTTTAACAATAAGACTTTTCATCATGACAACGTAAAACTGCGATCTAATCTACATGAGATCAACACAACAGTTGTAACAAAGAAGTCGTTAGATAAACAAACACAAAACGTGTGTTTGTTAATCCAGAGTTTTCATATGCAATTTGGGGCACTGGAGGACCGCATAAACAGGGGGTTTATATTTTAAACAACTTTTATTATAAGATCAATCATAGCTTCATCCAATTCATTTAAATTTTTTCTCATTTTTGCTGATGCGTTCGAATTTTTTTATTATTTCAAGATATTCTTTTCCCATTTGGGGTTTGATTGTAGTGATCTGGATGTTTAGCATGCATTGATTAATCCCCAAAAAATGTTTCCTTATAGCTTTAAACACGCATGAAATGATTCCCTATCTTTTTCCAAGGTCCCCTTCCTTTACCATTCTTGTTTCGTTCGCACTTCCTTCTGACCTTCCATTTTAAACTCAAATATATTTACGTAAATTAACTAAGCAACTGGAACTGTGTCTGGTGGATTATCTGCAGTTCTTCCTTCACAAAAGATCTTTGAGGAGCTGGTTGTTTTTTTTGTGCCCAGTTTCTCGTAAATAATACACGGGGGGATTCATTTTACAATTCTTTTTTATTTCATATGGACCAACACTCCAAACTGGATCAGTTGCCCTGATGCAGTGTCCCCTTCTGCTTCCCCCCGGTAAATAAAGGTACCTTACTTTCAAACCAAATGGTAAAGTTTGCCGGATGAACTGACGTCTCCTTCAACAACATTTATTTTTTTCTTTTGATTGCTTGTACGGGTTTTTACCCCTTTTAAATTCTTCATTATTCATTGCGCGCAAAACTGAGGCAATCTTCTAACCCATTCTGTGTTGCGAGAATTGTCAATAAGCTCTCTGTGATACTGGTAGGAAAAAAGTCTTTGGGCTAACTGTTTGTTAAAGTTTTCAACTAAAGCCTGTGATCTGTGAACTCCTGGATGCCTCTTTTAAGGGTAACTCTGTGTTTTAACAATAATTGATTCACTCGGCCTTAAATTCTTTTCCATCATCGACTTGAATCATGCGAGGATAATTTAAAAGGGGCCCCGTTGATATATCATTGTATAGCAACAGCAACAGCAGAAGCACTCTTTTGTGTTAATGGTTCTGCATCTTTGTATTTTGAAGCTATGTCAATGACTGTGAGTGCGTACTTAAATCTTTTTCGCCCTAATCGTATCAGAGGGTAAATATAGAAGATCCATTTTGATGGGTCGTTCGGTATTGTATTCAAAAAGTTGGTCTCTGTATCGCCTAGGCGCAGGTAAATAAATTTGCCAAATCGCTTGTTTAGATAACCATTCTTTTGCTGTTTGTTCACTGACACCCCGCTGCTTGCTTAGCTTTTTAATGCCGTAGTTCCCCTTCCAATATCCTTTTGGCGAATAATAAATTTTGTTCATTTTTTATTCAGCCAAAAATAAGCGCGACAAAAGACAACAGCCCATACCAACGACAATAAACGCGATTTCTTGCATCTTTTGTTTTTCTGATGGTTGATAAAAGTTGCTGAATTTTGGTGGGGCAATGTCTGGATTGGTTTTGCCCGTTACTAGATAATACCTTTTATCGCTTGATCAACATCTTTAAATGGTAAGCTGCATGCCCCGTTTTTTTCAGTGTGTCATTAATAAAATCAACTGCTCAATTCTCTGCTTTTCATAGCGATCTTGTGCAGCGCTAGTTGCTCCACAGCTTTGTTATGTCTTTTCCTCTCACCATCTTTCCCGCAGTTTACTAAACGCGTAATTACTTCCACTAAAAGCAACCCGCATTCACCACAGCGCCACCTATCATCATTACGAGTGAAGCCATTTTTATAAATTATTTTTTATTTACATATTTATACTGTCTCGAATTATTCCTTGCTTGACTAAAAATCTTCGTGGCAAACGAAGCTGCAATGATAGCAATTAGCTTTGCTGAATCCTCAAAGTCTATTTTGCCAAGATCTGCTGGTTTAATTCTTAACAAGCTTTTACCAAGCATTGTGTATCCTATACTTAGGCCTCCAATAACAGCAAATAGAAATACAAGGTTGGCAACAGTTTTTTTTCGGGCGCTCATTTAAAAAAAAAATAATTATAATTAATAAAAACATAACAGCGATGATCTACTACAGCTACAGAGCGGCCAAAACCCTTTCCTGAACTTATGAATGATCAAGTTAAAGACCAAGCTATAATGCCCAAAAAGGAAAGACTGTATTCTTTGGCAGCATGTGGAAAAACAAAACAGTTCCTCGGAAATAAAATTCAGCATAGAACAGATTCAACAGATGTCGCCGCAAGACTTTTTAAAGTATCTTTAACAGGTATGAAGCCCCAGTTGGGGTCGAAATGGTAAAAAGTGTCGGGCAAAGGGTTCTTAGTTTGTACACTAAACTATCATAGTTTTTGCCCCCCATTGATTCTGAACAAGACTTTAGTATGATTTAACGCGGGATCCAGTTTTAACAAAGTCATTAGAGTCTCTAGGATGTGATTTATACTATAGATTGGAACATTGTTATCGCCATTAATCATGGGATTAAAAATTTTTTAATCATATAATTTATTTTATCCCTTCAAAATGACCGAGCCAGAAAATCACAAATCAGGAAACGCTGAATCAGAAAACATTGAATCAGGTGAAAGTGGTCACTAAAACACCTCATCCTGGGCGTGTTAAAGCGGGAAAAAAATTAGCAGAGGGAACAGACAAAAAAAATTAATGTTACAATCACAAAATATAACTCATAAGAAAACATAACACCGCCAACGCCAAACAAGTTGGTTCAATGCCAGCTAAAAAACTCCATGTGATTCAAGGCCCAAACAGCACCAAAGCCTTCATGGAATATTGAACTTAAACTGTTGCCATTTTTGGCGCCCTTGCTGCTGTGGGGGGGTTATACGGTTATAAAATATATAAACAGAAAACGCCAAAAACCAAATCCAAACAATCTCAACCATTAAATGCAAAAGACGAACACAACAGCACCCAGAACCGTCAACAACAAAAAAATAAATTTTGATCCTTTTCAGATGGAATAATATTTTAAGAACTAATTTTAAATTTTTTTTAATAAAAATAGTCAAGGCGTATTATAAAATGATGGGGTCAATAAATAAAGACATGGAGTCTATAAAAGACATTTCCATAGACCAGAATTGTAATCAATGCGGTTGCTTAGGATGAAGAACTTCATTAAAAATCTATGCAGAGAACGCTGAGCAAGACATCCTCAACGATGACGCGTTTTTTGAGGCGTGTGTGTACTATATTAGACATTTACTATTTAAGATAAAAACATAGATGTCTTGTTTTTTTTTGATAATTATAAGATAACTTAAATAAGAACTTGGTTGTACTTAGAGGATGACTTAATTACAATCTTGAGGTAACTTGAGTAAGAACTTGAGGATGACTTGAGGACGACTTGAGTAAGAACTTTGAAGTGACTTGAGGATGACTTGAGGATGACCCTTTAGTAATAACTTGTGGATGACTTGAGGATGACTTGAGGACAACTTGAGGATGACTTGAGGACAACTTGATAAGAACTTAGAAGTTTACTTGGGGTGACTTGAGTTAAGAACTTAGAAGTGACTTGAGTGCATGCGTGGGGTGGGGTGGGGTGGGGGGTGTGCAGCGTGGGTGGGGGGGGGTGGGGGGGGTGTGCATGCGTGGGTAGGACAAACAAAACAAACACCAACAAACAAAAAAGCGGGAAATACTAGGGCCACTTCTTGGGTTGTGACTAAACAGGCTGTGTCCCGCGCGCAACCTCAATCAACTAGCCAAGTGATCATATGTGATCACTTGGCCTAGTTTGCCCGCTGAGCTTTGCAGGTACTGCCGCGCTTTGCAGGTCAAGTGATCATATATGATCACTTGGCCTAGTTTGCCACCGAGCTTTGCTGGTGCTCCGTGCTGACGTCATTGGCGGCAGACTGCCGCGCTTTGCAGGTCAAGTGATCATATATGACACTTGGCCTAGTTTGCCGCTGTCTCCTCTTTTCTCAACCAGGCTTGCAACTGGCTTTGGCAAGTTAAAAGCGTTACTGCTGTAGCCGACTTTTATGGCGGCTCTAATCGCCAGTAGTAGTACACCCGTCATTGTATATTTGGAGCATTTTATGGAGATAGTGCTGGGCCCCACGCTACTCCCCCTCCATACTGGTAATGTACTAAGGTCTGCCTATCTAGTTTTGTTTGCCAAACATTCGAAAATCGTTATCCAGTTGCATAAGTTTAATAATGTTTGGCGTTGCTACACAGTCATTTATACTGATTCCTAGCTTATGAAATTTAGGATAGTTTATAAAAACACATAGAAATTTGAATAAGTTTTTCTAGCATGCGAATCAGCCATGTTTACCTGCGTCTAAAAATGAACCCATGTTTGATGCGTTTTTTGTTTTTTAAACATGACTTGGGCTGTCTCAAGCCAACGCCCAACAATCAACCATGATGGGTTGTTTTGCTTTGGCCAACTTTCAACAATGCAGCGCCATTTTTAAAAAAGGAACCATCTCTCGATAGTCAAACACGCATTGAAATTGGCTGTATCTTGGGCAACAATATTGCCTTCAAAGTTTTCAAATTTTCCCTTTAACCAACAAACCTTGAAGATAGTCGTTTCATTTCCAAAAACAATACTTCTTTTCGTTTAACTGGTAAAGAAAAATGCTTTACCTAGTTCCTTTTTTGACAAAAACTCTAACATGCAGGTAATAGTAAAAAAATTGTAATCTTGAATAGAGAGAGCCTGTTCTTCAGTGAACATGTTAGCCATTTTAAAATACCACAACACAGCACAGTACACAGCACAGTAAACGCGTCCTGCTAGTCCGGGGATCAGTGGAGGAATGTTGGTGTTCCTAGTCATGTAGCGCCGTAACACTGCACTTAATTGTAAACGCCTCGCTGATTGGTCCGCTGTGACATCAGCCCATCGCGTGTCAACGTGGCAGCCTTGACGTAGCACCTAGAATGTTCCTGATGCAATCGTTGGGCCGCACAGCCTGCTGACTTACTACGTCGTTATAATTGTGTTGTCTTGGTCTTGCAAAAAAAGGGGACAGAGTAGTACAGACTGTTTGAGGAACGCAGACACTATTTATTATAGAAAGACGTTCAGCAGAAAGAAACACTTTGTCAAAACTACTTTCGGGGAAAGACAAGCGGGATAAGTGTGGGATTTTATGTCAAAAATATACACAGTAAATTTTGTTTGTAGCGTTTACAAACAAAAACTAATAAATACCAATTCCTACTCAAAACCGGCCAGAATTCGTACAATATTAAACCCTTTCCCTCCACCCACCCACCCTCCTTTTTGTTCCTCCTCCCCTGCCCTTTCCTCCCGCCCCCCGCCACCCACCCCCCCAAGAAAACCTAGACTATCTTTAACGGCGGGAAGCCAAGCGCCACCAGCCCCCGCCTTATGGGGTTACCGTTTAGTTAATTACAGGTATCGCATGAGCCACCCAGGACCGCTGTGCATGGTACTACCTTCCACAAACCCCAAGCCCCCCTAATTAGGTTGTTCGCATAGTGCTCAGCCAAGTCTTAGTTTTGGGGACTGTCTCCGCAAAAATGATATTATTGAAAATGACTGTCTGCGCGAAAATGATGTTATTGATAATTATCAGAAAAAACGTGGAAAAACTGAAATCTGAAAAGTTTAGTAAATTAGTATTAAAAACGGACAATCCTACACAGTATGTTTGTTTGTAGATAATCGTTATTTTTGGTTATTGAAGTCTTACTTGTCAGAGAACAGGAAAACACCGATTCTAGTCGCCCTAGCCCCGAACCTAGGTGAGGCTAGGTGAGTTAGAATCGGTGTTTTCCTGTTCTCTATTCATCTCCGTGAAGAATCTAGAGACCCCCACGACTTTCGAGAAAGCGCGATTTTTGACGGAGACAAGTACACAAACGAGACTCTGAAAGTGCGCGGCCTTCAAAGACATGAAAAGCGCGCAATCAGCATGAATATACGCGCTTAGGGGAATTGTAATATCCGCCCCCGCCCCCCCCCCCCCCCCCCCCCCCCCCCCCCCCCCCCCAAAAAAAAAAAAAAAAAATCGGCGAGATCGTTCCAAAAACTTCGTCAGTTGGTAACGTTCTGCAAACAAAACAAAAAAAAAGGTGAATTCATGACGTCGTGCAAAAAACAAAACAAAAACAAAAAACACTATATATAATATATATATATATATATATATATATATATATATATATATATATATATATATATAATATATATATAAATAATGAAACAATGAGGTAAACAACAAATCTGCTGTTATCCAAAATATTTCGGCTACTTAGCCTTCCTCAGCAGGAGTTCTTCGTTTGTAAACAAACGCAACGTCATTATGTCTTTTCGAGTAGTTTTACGTCAATTGATGACGTCATTGTGTTCCTTGTCACATCAAAACATTGAGCCCACGTGGTGCCAGAGTTTTTAGCTTGAAGATCCAGAATCGTTCACGCTGTTTTCGTCTGTCTGTATTGTTTGTGTGATTCCTTTCTACGGAATG
Source organism: Conus ventricosus (assembly GCA_018398815.1). Taxonomy (NCBI): domain Eukaryota; kingdom Metazoa; phylum Mollusca; class Gastropoda; order Neogastropoda; family Conidae; genus Conus; species Conus ventricosus. Next base: position 34,274,104 of record CM031622.1, on the reverse strand, counting down.
CACCGGAGGTTCTGCAGTGTGTGGTTCGGTTTGTTAAAGTGTTGAGCGACTAGTGTGTGGTCTTTTTGTTGATGTTTGATCTGTGTAGGTAAAACCTCATCTTCAGAGTGTTCTTAGTTTCCCCGACATACTGTGTGTTGTTGCATGTGTTGCAGAAGAGGATGTAGATGATGTTGGAGCTGTTGCATGTGAGTCTGTGTCTTATGTGGAATGTCTCTTTTGTTTGCTGGTTTTGGAATGTGGTTGTCTCTACAAGGTGTTCCTGGCAGATAATGCATTGTGAACTCAGGCACTTGAATGAGCCAGCATCAGGGTCTGTTGGCACTGGTAGACTGGATGGCATAAGAAGACTCCGCAGTGAATGGCATTTGCGTTCACCAAGTAGAGGTGGTTCTGGAATTGCCCTACTCATGTGTTCACTGTTCTGTGTCATCTCACTGTGGAGTTCTCTCAGCCAGTTCCGGAGGGAGGGTTGCTGGGATGGTGTGTCACTACAAAAGGGACTCGTTGGTTCTTCTTTTTATATATATATATATTGTATATATTGTGAGATTGTACAAGAGACTGTGCGCGCTCTTCGACTGTTTTGAGTTTCACCCGCCCTTCTGTGGACGTGTCTGAGAAGGTCATCGTTTTCTTCTTCTTCTTTTTTTTGTGCCTACAGGACCAATCGTGTTAATCCCCCCCCCCCCCCCCTCACGCCCACGTGTCTGTCTGTCTGTGTGACCGTCTGGCAATTGCAGACACCCCGTTAGCTGTGTCCAAGAAGTGACCGGACAGAACGGACCCAGATGGCGATAATCATCGTGATCAGCGCAAGAGCAGCGAGACTTCATTGAGGCTGGCTGTTCCTAATGATAACGAGGAGGAGGAGAAGGAGGAGGAGGAGATGGAGGAGATGGTGGAAAAGCAGGAGGAGGAGTAAGAGGAGGAGGAAAGGAGGAGGAGAAGAAGGAGGAGGAGGAGGAGGAGGAAGAGAAGGAAGAGGAAGAGGAGGCGGAAAAGGAGAGGAAGCGGAGGAGGAGAGGATAGATAGTAGAAGTAGCATCAGCAACACCAGCAACACCAGCAGCAATAGTAGAAGCAGTAGATTTGTCGCCGTTGTGTTTGGTGTCGTCGCCGTGTTGACAGTAATTGTTGTCGTCATCAGTGTCGTCGTCGTCGTCGTAGTAATAGTAGTAGCAGCAGCAGCGGCGGCAGCAGCAGCAAGAGTAGTAGAAGTATGAGTAGTAGTATGCTTGACCTCTATCTAATGCTATTGGCAGCCATGGGTTCCATTCATTTTGTGCGGTATGTTTGACGTGTATCGGATGTTATAAGCAGGCACGGGATCTGTTAATTCTGTGGGGTGTGCTGGACCTGTAGCCGATCTTGTAAGCAGGCAGGCGCGCATTGTGTCACGAGACTTGTTGATGATACTCAGACTCATCAGTTGGTCTCTCTAGCTGAGTTTACCAGGCTA
>CM031622.1:34245142-34257642 GCA_018398815.1 Conus ventricosus | reverse complement strand
ATGCCCCAGTATTAACATTAACGAGACGTTGCCTAGTTGTTACCATTTGGATGCATGTTCCTGCGTGGATACTGACTGTAATGTACTAAATGAGGAGATCTCATACCAGAAGTTCTTGATGCAATTTCTGCATTAAAAAACAACAAAGCAGCCGGGTCCAGACGGGTTTTCGGGAGAATTTAATAAATATGCAGACCCAGAGGTTGGACTATTTTAAAGAAGTACTTCAATACATTATTTGATTCAGGTACGTTTCCACTCGGGTGGTCAGAAGCCATCATACAGCCGGTATTTAAGAAAGGTGACATGAATTCCCCGGGATAATTACAGTGGTATTTCCTTACTGAACGTCGTGGAAAGCTTTACGGTTATATTCTAAATAAGCGTTTAACTTCTTGGATAGAGGACAACAAATTGTTAAACGAGGCCCAAGCTGGATTTAGACACAAATATAGCACAATTGATGACATATTTAAACACTCTTATCATTAATTCAAAAACAGTTGGCAGTCATGGAAGTTATAATGTGCATTTATTGATTTCAAAAAAGCATTTGATTTTGTTGATAGATCTTTTTATGGTCCATTCTAAGAAAAAACGGCATTGAAGGCAAAATGTACAAAGCTATTCAAAGTATGATAACATTGACAAAGCAAAAGTTCGAGCTGGTAGTGAACTTACAGATGTTTTCATGTGCCCCAAGGATTAAAACAAGGAGATATTTTTAGTCCTGTTTTATTTTCCCTGTTTATCAATGAGTTGGCTAATGACATTAATCAAAAAGGAAAACATGGCATAACACTTACACCTGAACAAATAGAAAAAACTGATTCTGCTTTTTGCTGACGATGTGATTTTGTTGTCGTATACTGTAATTGGCTTGCAGCAGCAACTAAATATTTTATGTACACTGCGAAAAGACTTGGACTGATAGTAAATATGGATAAATCTAAAGTGTTGTCTTTAGAAAAGGTGGCCATCTTGCCGCTCGTGAAAATGGCTTTACGATGGACAGTATTTAGAGATTGTTAGCCAGTACAAGTATTTGGGTGTAATTTTTTCAACAGGTGTGTCCTCTCGTATGCGTTAAGGGACATGGCTGACAGAGCAAGAAAGGTGTAATTGGTATTCAAACGACTACTTGGGCCCTCGGTAATCAATCTCCTCATCTGTTTTTCAAGCTTTTGACTGCCAGATACAACCCATACTTACATACGGTTTTGAAGTATGGGTCTTAGCGCTGATTATTCAATCATTAAACAGGTACATTTATTTGCGATTAAGAGACTGTTAAACGTCAGTGTGAAGACACCAAATGTGCTTGTGTAAAGGTGAAACGGGGAGGTTTCCAAATTGTTTATAAATATATATGTTCGAAATATTAAATATCGGTTATCTCTAACAAAAATGTTTTGAGGATCGCCTTCCTCAAAAATGTTATAATATGCTCTGTAATCTTCATTACAATAATAAGAATAACTGGGTAACTACTATTTGTTTCACTCTGTATCGCCATGGTTTCGGATTTGCGTGGGAACACCAAGGGGTTGGTAATGAGAAAATATTTCTGGCTGAATTTAGACAACGTTTGATTAACTGTTATGTCCAAGGCTGGAATAGTAAGATTAATACGAAAGAGCGCTATTCGATTTATTCTTTATTGAAACAAAACCATTGCCTCAGTGATTATTTACTTGTTGTAAAAAGTAGTACCTTAAGAAAATAATTAACGCGAAGGAGACTTGGTGTTTCACCGTTTTTGTGAAGCAACGCGTGACTGCTTTGACTGCCCGAACTGTCAAAATGCGTATGAATTTGAAATACATTTCATGTTCATTTGCCCCGTATATCAAACACACACACACACACACACACACACACACACACACACACACACACACATATATATATATATATATATAGATATATATATATATATATATATATATATCATATATATATATATATATATCAGTATATTTTAAATGCATAAAACAATTCTATAAGTGCTCAACCCCTTGGGGACGATAGCCGAGCCGCTAGAAACAAATTTGTAGATAGTTTTAAGATTCCTCTTATACTTGTTTTAACTATGTATATATATATATATATAATATATATATAATATATATATATATATAATATATAATATATATATATATATATAGTCTCCCTGATGAGTCCGATCCAGCGGACGAAAGGCCTAGGAGCAGGCAATAAAAATAATGTGCCTTCAAGAGGGATTACGATGGTTCCCTCAGGCAGCTAGTGAAGGGGCTTCTCATATTTATAATATATTTTCCCGCCCCATTTTCTCCATCTCCAATTTTTTTTTAAAAAGTTCAAATCCTTGCCAAGTCATTTACTATAACGACTGAAGAATTGTTAACCTGCACTTGTTTTCCCCCACTACTTAATTGTTCAGCATTCTATTGTTTGGTCAATCAGTGGGAGATTGCATCTCTTAGGAGATCCAAGTAAAGGTTGTTCTGTGCAATTCTTAGCCACTCACAATGCTTGGGTTATTGAACAGCAGAGCTGACCACTCACACTGTTCCATATCTTTTGATCTCCCTTGCATCCTTGAATGGATCCTCAAGCATAGGCTCAAAGATTGTCCCCTATATTTTATACTGTTTGAATAATGCTTTTAGTTTTTCAGCCACTTTTTTCGTCTCCACACTTTTGTTTTGTTCCATTTTACTACCCTTCGCTGGCTGCTTTGGGAGTGCTGTTGGATTCTTTTTTGAACCCTTAGTGGTGAGAACACTACAGAATTATGGACTGTGGTGTGTCTCTATTTGACACCAAGAGCACAGACACAATCAGCCGTGTCTCCCTGATGAGTCCGATCCAGCGGACGAAAGGCCTAGGAGCAGGCAATAAAAATAATGTGCCTTCAAGAGGGATTACGATGGTTCCCTCAGGCAGCTAGTGAAGGGGCTTCTCATATTTATAATATATTTTTCCCCCCATTTTCTCCATCTCTAATTTTTTTTTTTAAGTTCAAATCCTTGCCAAGTCATTACTATAACGACTGAAGAATTGTTAACCTGCACTTGTTTTCCCCCACTACTTAATTGTTCAGCATTCTATATATATATATATATATAATATATATATATATATATATATATATATGTTTGTTTTACTACTACTTACTGGAGTACGTCTATATGCTTTGCATCTTGTTATGTTTTGGTTTGCTTGTTTCTTTGCTTGTTTCAGTGAGTATCAAGGAGACTGAAGTATGAATGGGGGCTATGAAAGTGATGTTATAAAGTTTCATTCTGGCAGACACTACATGACTGGGAGGCGTAGTCTGTTGCTTCAGTTCGTAACATATTCTGGCGTCAACCAGGCCCGAGGGATCCACACACTTCTAATATAGATCTGGAAATTTTGACCGACAATCTGGAAGAGACATGCATGAAATGGATGGAACTCGACTGTGTGGTACCAGTCTTCCTATTTGGTCCCCACACTTGACTGTACGTAGGTATCAGTCAGTGCAAAAAAAAATCTCACAAAGTAATGCCGCACTTGGGAATCGAACCAACGATCTCTCAGCTCGCAAGCCCGTGATGCTAACCACTGCACGACGATGACTAGAATAACTATTCTTCTTTTGCAGAGTCTGGCATATAGTACTCGTAAGCAGACAACCGTCATCTGATCTTTTTTTTTCTGGAACGTACCTGTTTGTGTGAAGAGAAAATGAAGAATAGTCTTTGGTAGAATGGAATAAACCAAACAATAAACTCTCTCTCTCTCTCTCTCTCTCTCTCTCTCTCTCTCTCTCTCTCTCTGCTGTTGAAATTTTCGTATTCAGGACTTTCCTCACGGAGTGATAAACCTTAAGTCTATAGAGCTCACTGACAATGGAGAAGAAGTCGATTAAAACAATGTGAAAGTGAAGACGGAAAAATCGTTGTGAAGGAGACTTCAGATGATTCTGTCAATGTTGCCGTGAAAGTTTTGCTTCCTTAAGGGTCACGGCACATATAAGGCACCTACATTCCTTACTACAAATGTTGTCTCCATGTACCAGCACAACGGCTGCTTCAATAAAAGGTTTTCCCAACTCCCATTACATACTTTTACTGAAATAACACTTTTGTCGCTGTTATACACAAAACAGCGATGGGACTTACCACGAAAGGGAGATACCACTTTCAAGACAGTGGCTGCCATGTAGAGCTCAGGACACCAGGACTCAAATGGTTCATTTACGCGCCCAGCCTGAAGGAGACTGGTACTGTACGAGTTTTCCTGGAAAGAAGATGAACGAAGATAGAACCCTGCTGGAAACCTGTTGGAGTCCGGCATTTCCCTTCATTAGATAAAAAGTAGAGAGAGAGAGAGAGTTGCTTTGGAACTGTTTTCGTTACGAGTATTTAAAGAGTGTGACTTAAAGGTGAACTGACGATGGCAAACGCTGGAGTCTGGGACTTCTGGCCATAAAAGGGTTAAGTCACCCTCAGAATGCTCAGAATTTTGCATTTCTAGAAATTTGTAACGGCGTTGTAGGCAGGGAGAGGTCAATAGAGAAGTCGAGTTTGAGACCAGTGGATATCCTAACCCTCATGACCTTTTCACACCTTCCCCACATTCTGCATTCCCCTTCCCCGATCTTCGGCAGCAACCTGGTGTTTTAGCTAAGAAAGATGTAGGTCCAGACCTGGACTCGAAGTTCAGTCTTCGTGACATCAGTTGTTTTTCGATCCAGCCGAACACATAGTCTGTCCACTCCTCTCAAACCTTCAGTGGCACCCCTTAAGGCGCGTCACTGTCCCTGTGTTCTGTTCTCTTTACTTCTTGTACTGATGAATGCCCCCCCCCCCCCACACACACACACGCACGCACGCACGCACGCACGGACGCACAAGCACGCACATACACACACACACACACACACACACACACACACACACACACACACACACACACACACACACACACACACACACACTCACACACACACACACACACACACACACACACACACACACACACACACACACACACACTCTCTCTCTCTCTCTCTCTCTCTCTCTCTCTCTCTCTCTCTCACACACACACACACACACACATACACACACACACATACAGAGAGAGAGAGAGAGAGAGAGAGAGAGAGAGAGAGAGAGAGAGAGAGAGAGAGAGTCAACATAGAATAGATAAACCAAACAAGGAATAAAGAATGAGGAGTAGGGGCAAGACGAGAAACAGCAGTGGATGGGGGGAAAAGAGGAAGTAAAACAAAACAAAAAACTCCACAGAGCAGTATCCACAGAGCAACCTAATCATTCAGAAGGGATGGGGGGGGGGGGGGGGCTGTTGTGTTACGTTCAGTTGGTCTCATATGGGTTGGCCACCATTTCAGAAAGAATCTTTCAAAATTGAGATATAAACTTAAAAGAAAAGAAAGACACACACACAGACCACCGCCACCACCGCACCACCAACAAATAACACCACAACGAAAGAGAAATGCCAGAGCGTTTCGAAAAGATGTTTGAAAGTAATTATACTGACAATATTCACAGACTTAAGGAGTCCAAGAACCTGACCTTGTATTAACATATTGAATACTGGACGGCTGAACTTCAGAACTTCTCAATACCACTTCATCCGCTAACGGTTAATGTTCTCAAAAGTGCTTGAAGGTTTGTCTCTTTGGAAACGATTGCTTTTTTTCTATTTTATGACAAATAAAAGAAAATGGTTATTGTTGAAATCTGAAAAAATGACTTTCTCTACCTAGTTTTCCCGAGACCTATAATCTTGAAGGACGCATTCTCTAAACGGCTGCAGACAACGACCTTCGATGTGAGTGACGCGGCGGCCTTTTGTCTACCTAGGTACGGAAAGGTTAAACAAGCTTGTAACAGAAAAACGATCATGTGTAACCCCGGCCAGAAGGAGTATTGATAACACAGTAGGGCAGAAATACGAAAGTGTAGTAAGTAGAAAGGAAGTGACCGTGTCTCACGAAATAACCAGTTCAGTCACGTGAAATCTTTCAAGATCGTTCTGTAGTCTCCCATGTGAAAGAGAAATGCAGGTTAAAAACGATGAATGGTCAGCATAGTGTCTGGACTTTCTCCACGGCTGTGTGAAAGGCAGTATTGTCGGAAAGAACTGCGAGGTTTTGACAAATCGATGATGAAGTCGGGAAACATTTGGCTCGGTACGGTTTTATCAATGGAGAATCCTGTGCAAACACGGCGACTTTAAAACGCGGCTCCTCATGTCCACACAGAGGGTTTTTTTGTGCTGCTATTTATCCCGAATGATGTAACAAGTGTCTGGATTCCACGGGCCTGGTTGATGCCGGAATATTGTTATAGTACACCTCCCTGTCATGTAGTAGGACTCCATAGGATCACGTTCATGATGCCCATTCTCCTTGATAATCATTGAAACCAACAAACAAATAAACAAACGCAAAAAGGGTCTCAGATTCTGCAGGCACTCATGCAGAAAGATCGGTCCTACAGTTTTGTCTGGAGCGAGTGGAACACATTTTGACCACGGACGGACAGACAGACAGACAGACAGACAGTCACACACACACACACACACACACACACACACACACACACACACACACACAGAGCATTTCTTCGTCCCCATTGTCAAGTACTCCCTGTTCTAGAAGAACTGGCAGCACAGAAAGTCTCAAATACAGTGGGGCCTTCATGCAGTTCTCTGCTGATGACGTCATTCTGGATCCCCTCTCCACGTCCCTGCCCATGACCAGTCTGTCAATGTCGGTGATGTCGCCATGGTCGTGGGAACTCTGGTGTGGTGGCGCCCTACTAGACAGGGGCGCTCACTCAAGGTGTATCCACAGGGGAGTGCACTCTTTTTCATGCATGTATTTTTGATAATACAATGTTACAGTCAGTTTGGTGTGGTGTGTAGTGGTGTGATCTGCATGTGTGTGTGTGTGGTGTGTGTGTGTGTGTGTGTGTGTGTGTGTGTGTGTGTGTGTGCATGCGCGTGCGTGCGTGCGTGCGTGCGTGCGTGCGTGTGTTTGTGTGTGTGTGTGTGTGTGTGTCAGTGCGTGTTCACGGGAGAGAGAGAGGGAGAGAGAGAGACAGACAGAGAGAGACAGAGAGAGATAGAGAGAGAGAGACAGAGAGAGAGAGAGAGAGAGAGAGAGAGAGAGAGAGAGAGAACTTATGGAAAGGGGATGGATGGGGTAAGGCTGTGAGCCAAAGAGCTTGGGGTGAGAACTGAATTTTCCCCCATATCAAACCCTACTCTCTTTATTGAAAGTCCACGCAGCACACGTCCTCTTGTTCAAAATTTGCCGGGCGAAGGCCCATCTCTCCAGCTCAGCAACTAAGCAATGACCTGTGTTTAGAAGAGAGCTAAGTATGCAGTGCACCACGTGTGTTGAATCAGAACAGACATGACAGATCACTACAGAAGTGACACGGAAGCAGTACAGTGTCTCTTCTGATGGCCGCTTCAGGGCAGTTTGATATTGACTGCTCCCTGTGAACTGCCATTGCTGAGGCTGCAAGAGGTATAAACGTGTGTGTGTGTGTGTGTGTGTGTGTGTGTGTGTGTGTGTGTGTGTGTGTGTGTGTGGAGGGGGGGGGGAGAGAGGAGAGAGAGAGAGAGAGAGAGAGAGAGAGAGAGAGAGAGAGAGAGAGAGAGAGAGAGAGAGAGACTGAACATATAACCAAACCTTCAATATCGCGCAGGTTTACACACACACACACACACACACACACACACACACACACACACACACACACACACACACACACACACACACACGTGCGCTTTCGCACGCATGCACGCACACACACTGAGAAGAGAGAGAGAGAGAGAGAGAGAGAGAGAGAGAGAGAGAGAGAGAGAGAGAGAGAGAGAGAGAGAGAGCCTACACAGAATAAATGATGAGAACAAGCGATAAAGAGAGAGGGGGAAGGGACAGGGGAGAGAGTGGATGGGGGAGAGAAGAAGCAAAACCAACAAATACTCTGACCCATGGACTACTCCACCCATTCAGAAGTTGAAGATGATTGGGTTGGGAGGGGAGGGGGCGGGAGTGGGATAACTTTCATTTAGTCTCTTTTGGGTTGCCCACCATTTTAGAAATAAACTTTCAACATTGAGATTTGACCCCCCACCCCCACCTCTACCCCCCACCCCACCCATCTAAAACACACACATACACACACACACACACACACACACACACACACACACACACACACACACACACACAGACCACCGCCACAGCTATGCAACAAGTAATATCAAAACGATGGAGAAAACTACAGCAGTTCCAAGAGACGTTTGAATCTGTTTTATACTGACCACACTTGAAGGATTTGATGCATCCAAGAACCACATCTTCTATTAAACTCATGGATTACTGGGCCTCCCAAACTTCTCAATACTCATTCCATCCGTGAATGGTCACTGTCCTAAAAAAAAAAAAAAACTCCACGCTCATTGCTCTTCCTACTTTAAGACAAATAAAACACAATAATGTTAAGACAAATGAAACACAATAATGTTAAGACAAATAAAACACAATAATGTTAAGACAAATAAAACACAATAGTGTTTGTGACAATCTGCAACAGGCTTTCTCTTCTTCCTGGTTCTCCCAGGACCTATAATCTTTAAGAAGTGTCGCTTGAATGGCTGCAGACAACGACCCTCGATGGTGAGGCACGTGGTGACCTTCCTGGTTCTCCCAGGACCTATAATCTTTAAGAAGTGTCGCTTGAATGGCTGCAGACAACGACCCTCGATGGTGAGTCACGTGGTGACCTTTTATCTACAAAGGCACGAAAAGGTTAGAAAAGTTCATAACTGAAAAACGGTCTAATGAAACCCTGGTCAGAAGGAGTCTTGATAACACTCTAGGACAGAAATACGAAAGTGTGGTAGAAAGGAAGTAATCGTATCTCTCACAAACTATAAAATAATCAGTTCAGTCACATGAAATCTTTCAGGGATCGTCCTGCAGTCTCCCATGTGAAAGAGAAAACGCTGGTTAAAAACTGTGCAGGGTCAGGATGGTGTCTTGATTTTTTAGCGACTGTGCAGAATAGATCTAGTTGCAAAGTGAGACGATTGCAGGCGGAAATCAAACAAATCTTAAATACATGTTAGCGAACCGCCAGGAGAAACGTGGAAACACGAGTCACAAGACAAAACACGACGCGTTTCGACCTCTTAGGTCTTCTTCAAGCAAGACACAAACAAATAGGACAATGTTTGTCACTTAGCTTAGATATCTTCAGCGCAAGGTAGCCTCGTTTTCATTCAACGCCTACCGTATAAAAAATAGACATTTAAAGTATATCATGACCAGATTTCGATTCGGGATATCTGATTGGTCTCTGCATCACTATCGTTGCAAACAGCATGATGAACGAAATCTTATTTGTCCATTATGTAAAGGTGCACGAGAAGATGAGGTTCATTTTGTATTTTGTTGTCCCATTTTGAAAAATCTTAGAGACCAGCTAATTCCTACTGAGTATCTAAACCATCCCACATTATTTAGACTTGTATTGCTCATGTCATCCGAACGTGAAGATATCGTCAAACAGTTTGCTGTTTACTTGTACAAAGCATTTAAAATTCGATCTGAATATTGTTCATGATTTTGTTATCAATTTCCCATGTTTCTCTACCCATTTCCGTTTTTCGATAGTGAACATTTCATGTGCCTGTATTCTATGTTGTTTATACACCCTCTTCAAATTTAGCCTTATTGAATAAATTATCCGTCTCCGTCTCTGTCTGTCTGTCTGTCTGTCTGTCTGTCTGTCTGTCTCTCTCTCTCTCTCTCCTCTCTCTCTCTCTCTCTCTCTCTCTCTCTCTCTCTCTCTCTCTCTCTCTCTGGCATGTAAACACGAAAGAACCATCAGAAATCTATCAATTTTCTCGTATAAAGCGTTTCAGCTGCGTCAAGTCGCTACCTTGTTAAGCATTATCTTTAACCTTGTTATTTGTATATTTAAAAAGCATTATGTGAAATGATTGTTCAGTTACTCCCCATCATGAGGGGCAATGGCCTATATATGACGAAAACATCTGAACCTGAATATCCCTCTCTCTCTGTCTGTCTGTCTGTCTGTCTGTCTCTCTCTCTCTCTCTCTCTCCTCTCTCTCCTCTCTCTCTCCTCTCTCTCCTCTCTCTCTCTCTCTCTCTCGCTCTCTCTCTCTATCCTTCTCTCTCTCTCTCTCTTTCTCTCTCTCTCTCTCTCTCTCTCTCTCTCTCTCTCTCTCTCTCTCTCTCTCTCTGTTGGAGTGACTTCAATTGTCTGGTTGCGCGCAAGACCAACTTTTCACAGTTCCGATCAAATTTAGCTCGTCTCCACAAGAAAGCGTGTGAAATGCCCGTTGAAGATCTTTCCTCGAATTCAGAAACTGATTATGCTGAGCTCAGTTCAGTTCAGTTCAGTGGTTTATTTAACGTCTTTTCATCGCCAGATGATATTAGACACTTGTTAAAAAAATAAAATTAAATTTAAAAATTTAAAAAAAAACCTTATCTAGTACTTGCAAAGCCACATCTGATATGTGCATATTTACATAAGTGAAATACCCTAGTGGTACACACAGTTGTAATCTTTACAAAAATTTGCAACCTGTGACTGCGAAATAACCATGGCAACTTCAGCAACACATGAACCATATAAGACACTATTAACATTATCAAAGTTAATCATCTCAATACCTTTCTCCTGATAGAGGGAGGTCAGCACTGAGCATTCAAACAAAAGATGACGCACAGAAATGTTTTCTCTGCAGACACAAGTAATACCATGAGAATATTTAGTGTTCCAAGTATTCAGCCTTAATTTATGAATCAATCTAACAATGTGCCTTGGGCACAATGGTAAAGTAGCCATGTTTTGACTAAAATTCTGCTTATGTATATACTTTTCCATAATTTGGATTAATTCACAAGAGGACAAATCTAATGGGTTTTTTGATAAATTTTCAGCGTTTCTATTTGCTCCTTCTTTTGCAAGACTGTCTGCTATTTCATTCCACTTTATACCACAGTGAGATGGGACCCAACAAAAATCAATTCTTATACTTAGAGTTATGAAACAATGCAGTAAATGCTGAGCGCCGCCCTGCGCGAGATGACTTTGTCATCGTTCAAAATTGTAGGCAGGAATCATCAGACCAGTGGTGATTCTTAGACTGACAACAACGTTCGACCAGTCCTCTGCTAGGCGACCCCCACTTCGCCGTACGGTGTTAGTATAGTATAGTATAGTATAGTATAGTATAGTATAGTATAGTATAGTATAGTATAGTATAGTATAGTATAGTATAGTATAGTATATATAGTATAGTATAGTATAGTATAGTATAGTATAGTATAGTATAGTATAGTCGGCTCCAAATGCAGGTAGGCCTTTAGGCCTGTCGCCGATTCTTTTCAGGTCTCAGTTGTTTCCTTCGTATAATCTTCTGCTGGTCTTTTGACCAGTATAGCTATCTACAACTTTTCGCTAAAAACTACTGATCTTTTGATCAGACACTGAGGGTGGGAGGCACATCTAAACTATATCTGTACTGTTTCATGACACAGTCCAGTCTGTTTTTAAAACTGTTCAAGGAAGGTGCTTCAGCAACATTTGAAGGAAGGCGGTTCCAAATCTCCACCACACGTTGAGAGAAGAAGTTTTGTCGAAAACTTGTGCTGCATCTGTGTGTGTGTGTGTGTGTGTGTGTGTGTGTGTGTGTGTGTGTGTGTGTGTGTGTGTGTGTGTGTGTTTTAGCTTAAAGCTATGTCTCCTGGTGATGGTCCTAACCTCTTTCTCAAACAAGTTTTTTTTCCCAACATGTACAGTCCATGTGTATACTTATACACTCCTATACGATCTCCTCATATCCTTCTGTAAGACATGCTGGGTAGTTTCATCTTTTCTAGCCTTTCCTCATAACTCAAACCTTTCAGTCCTGGAATATAACTTATGTTGCTCGCCTTTGAACTCCCTCAACAAGGTTTTTTTTTGTCTTTTTCTTGACGTGGAGCCCACACAACGTTTCCAAACTCTAAATGTGGACGAACCAATGCAACAAACAAAAGCTTCATGGATTCAGCATCCGAGTGATCATAAGATCTTCTGATAAGACCAAGGAGTCTATTAGCTTTGTTCGCCTGAATCTCAATGTGTTAATAAGAAAATGTCAGTTCCCTGTCCACATTCACACCCAAATCTTTCTCTAACTCAGTAGTTTGCAAACAAACTTTCTCTTCACTGCCATGTTTTCTCATATCATAATTGAACTGTGGGTTTTTCTTGCCTAAATGTGTTCAGGAGAAAATGTTCGTCACTAGTGACCTGGGACAGGAAAAAGGCTGAGGAAACACTGGAAGCAAAAGGCAAGGGAAGCTATATCTTCCCCGTCCCGTCTGTTCTTACCGACCCCCCGACCCCCCCCCCCCCCCCCCCCCCCCCCCCCCCCTCCACCTCCTAGTTTGATATGTA
>CM031622.1:34215142-34227642 GCA_018398815.1 Conus ventricosus | reverse complement strand
AATTCACAATACCAAACAGACATGCGAAATTGTCGGCATATTTGTCTGTTTCAGACGTTACAAACAACAGACAGGCAGACAGAAGACAGCCGACACACACACACACACTACACAACACATCACACACACACACACACACACAACCACCTCTCTCTCTCTCTCTCTCTCTCCTCTCTCTCTCTCTTCTCTCTCCTCTCTCTCTCTCTCTCTCTTGGAAAATCGGATTTAGCAGTACATAAATTTAGGTACAAAACCGATGTTGATGACAATGATATGCTTTGTCCTCTCTGTAAAGTGTCACAAGAAAATGAGATGCATTTGTTCTTTGTTGTCCAGCCCTCATGGACATTAGAAATGAACTGATTAAGCCGAAATTCTACAGACAGCCTTCCCTATTTAGATTGACCCTATTGATGTCGTCAGCTTCAACAATAGATGTTAAAAATTTTTCGTTTTTTTGTATAAGGCATTTAAAATTAGAGAAATGGCTACCTCTTAAAAGTTACAAATGATTTGTCTTAATTTGGTATACTTTGTTGCATGTCGCATACATTTGTTTATAATGTACCATTTCCATACCCCTTCATAAGGGGCCTAGCCTATGTGAATAAATCATTCCGAATCCGAATCCGAATCCGAATCTCTCTCTCTCTCTCTGTGTCTGTCTGTCTAGATCCTAGCAAGGGGTTGGTTGCATGATTATTTAATGTGTGTGTGGGTTTTTTTGTGTGCATGTGTGTGTGTGTGTGTGTGTGTGTGTGTGTGTGTGTGTTGGTGTGTGTGTTGTGTGTGTGTGTGGTGTGTGGTGCGTGCGGCGCGCGCGCGCGCGCGTATGCGCATGTGCGTGTCTGTGTGTTAAAAAGAGGAGAGAGAGAGAGAGAGAGAGAGAGTGCATGTGCTGCATGTGCATGTTTGTCAGTGTGTTTGCATAACAGAGTAATGACAGTGCAGAGAAAGGATGACAAGGTGTGAAAGGATGAAGGATTCAAGACACAATCACTTAATCCGCTCCTCCCCTCAATCTGTTCCCTGCACACCGGATCATTGTGACGGACGCTCTGTGCCTACCGGCTACATAAAACAGACGCAGGGAATTGAACTGAAGCTCACTGTAGTCTGAAGGTGAACCTGTCGCCTGCCTCACACAAGGCTTTGCAGGGAAAAACAGATATAAACGACCAAAGAATGGCCAAGTATTTTTTTTTTTCTCCAAGAAAGCAATTTGTGTCTCGGATCGACATGTTTGAAAGGTTGTGAAGAGCCGACACTGAAATGCAGAACGGTGAAATTTATCACTAATTTGTTTTGTTAGAAAGCAAACATGAATGAACATACAAAACAAGTAGCAACGTAAGGGTTATTCAATTCACAATACGAAACAGGCACGCGAATTTTCAACATATTTGTCTGTTTTTGTCTGTTTCAGACGTGACAACAAGACCACACACACACACACACACACACACACACACACACACACACACACACACACACACACACAACCTCGTGCCCTCTCCCTCTCTCCTGTCTGGATTTTGTTATCATTTGTGAAGATCCTTGGATATGTGTGGGGAAAAGGTGAAAAAAAAAGTAAAAAGAAATGAAGAAAGGAGGAGGGATTAGGAGTGGGGGAGGAAGGGGGAAACAAAAAGAGGAACGTATAGAAAGTACCTAAGGAGTGTGTGTGTGTGTGTGTGCGTGGGGTGGGGGAGGAGAGAGAGGAGAGAGAGAGAGGAAGAGAGAGAGAGAGAGAGAGAGAGAGAGAGAGAGAGAGACAGAGAGAGACAGAGACAGAGACAGAGACAGAGAGAGACAGACAGACAGACATACATACAGACAGATAGACAGACAGACAGAGATGGAGACAGACAGACGGACAGAGTTCCGATGCGTTTTCCAATCCTTTGCTGTCAATCTTGTTTTTTCTTTTTATCTGCCAGATCTGTTTCCATTGCTTTCAGCATTGGCTGAGCGGGCTGTTTGTCTCTGATTTTGTTTATAGCTGCTCTCCTGTAAAGATGGAGAAGCCTTTTAAAGGAGGACAAAAATACATACGTTTAGACTTAGATTTTGTTCGCGTTCTTAATTTCTCTCTTTTTCAAGTACCTGTTCAGTAGACGCAAGAATTTCAAAAACTAAAAAACAACAGCAATGAGAAATTCCCCTTTTTCTCCCCCCCCCCCTCTCTCTCTCTCTCTCTCTCTCTCATCTCTCTCTCTCTCTCTCTTTCTCTCTCTGTCTCTCTCTCTGGTCTGTCTGTGTGTGGCGTTCGTGCGTGCGTGCGTGTGTGTGTTTGTGTGTTGTGTGTGTGTGTGTGTGTGTGTGTGTGTGTGTGTGTGTGTGTGTGTGTTAGACAGAGAAAAAGTGAGAGCGTGTGTGTGTGTGTGTGTGTGTGTGTGTGTGTGTGTGTGTGTGTGTGCAACGCGTGCGCGCGTGTGTGTGTGTGTGTGTTGTGGTGTGTGTGTGTGTGTGTGTGTGTGTGTGTGTGGTGTGTGTGTGTGTTAGAGAGAGAAAGAGGAAGAGAGAGAGAGAGAAGAGAGAGAGAGAGAGAGAGAGATGAGAGATAGAGAATAGAAATGTGTGTTGTGTGTGTTGTGTGTGTTGTGTGTGTGTGTGTGTGTGTGTGTGTGTGTGTGTGTTACAGAGAAAAAGAGAGAATGTGTGTGTGTTGTGTGTGTGTGTGTGTGTTGTGTGTGTGTGTGTGTGTGTGCGCGCTTTGTGTTATATGTGTGTTTCCTCAGCATGTTTGCATAGCGGAGTAATGACAGTGCAGAAAGAAAGGATAAAGTGTGGAAGAAGAATGAAAAAATTCAAAACACATGACTGAGGCCATCTTAATTGCCAATCTCTTTCATTTCATTAAACATTTCACAAATGAACCAACATCATACCATTACCTCGGGATGTGTGACAATACACTGTCGATTCACGTCCGGAAAGATGGGTGACACAGACGGGAGAGGAGCATTGGTAGAGAGGTTGGGGAGGGGGGGGGGGGGAGGGGGCAGAGGGGGGTTGGGGTGGTTTTAAGGGGAACTGGCTACACAGTCGAGTTTATCCACTTAATGGATGCGTTTCTGAGAGTGTTGCTCAAATTTCCTGACCAACACTGCAGGTGTCTGTATCTCTCGGGCCTGGTTGACGCCGGGATATATTATGAAAGGAAGCGTAGAGTACAGCCCTGTCATGTAGTCTCAGACCGAAATGGAATCTGTAGCATCATCTTAATCATCCTCATTCTCATCGATCAGCATTAAAAAAAAGTGTCTCAAATTCTGTGGCCTTTCGTGCCCTGTTCTCATGGTGACCTCAATTTCGATGTCCTCCCCACGTCTGGGGCCCTTTGGGTTTGGTTCTGTTGGGGTCACCGGTATCGGCGAGTCATGGGGGCTGTTGTTGGTACGGACGTGGTGGCGCCCTCTGGAGGGAGAGCTCGCTCACGCCGGCTCCGCGACTAAGCAATTATTGTCGTCAGTAGGGGGCTTAGTAGGTGGTGTCCTGCGTATTTTTAGATCGAACAGACGCCACTGAACACCCCCGAAGTGACTCGGCAGCAGTGCAGTGTCTCCTCCGGTGGGTTGCCTCTTGACGACTTGACATAGACTGCTCCCTGTGGATTGTCGGTGCCGGGGGCTGCGGCGGGGCTGACCGGGCTGTGGCTGTGGACGGGGTGTCGGAATGAGCGGCATGGGTGCACTGCCTCTGAGTGGCGCAGAGGTTGGGACAGCAAAAAAAAAAAAAAAAGACTCTTTTCATCCTTTGACAATTCTAAGTGTTGATATTTATGCAAACTTACCCCGTCCCCTCCCCACCACCTGCTCCTCCCCTCCCCTGTACCCTGCACATTGGGTCGTTGTAGCGAACGCTCTGTGCCTACGGGCTACACAAAACAGACGCAGGGAACTGAATTGAAGCGCACTACATGTAGTCTGAAGGTGAACCCGTCAGCCTGTCTCACACAAGGCTTTGCAGGGAAAAAATAAGAGCACAGACTGGGCAAGTATATCTGTTTCTTTCTTCAAAAGCCTTTTCTTCAGACGTTACAAACAACAGACACGAAAATGCAAATGCACTCACGCGCGCGTGCGCGCGCGCACGCACGCTCGCACGCACGCACACACACACACACACACACACACACAACACACACACACACACACACACACGCACACACACACCACACACACACACACACACGTACATGCACGAGCGCACACACACTCGCATATGCATGCAGCCCCCCCCCCCCTCTCTCTCTCTCTCTCCTGTCCATACCCTACCCAGGGTTTGCTTTGTATAATTGTTCAATGTGTGTGTGTGTGTGTGTGTGTGTGTGTGTGTGTGTGTGTGTGTGTGTGTGTGTGTGTGTGTGTGTGAGAGAGAGAGAGAGAGAGAGGGAGAGAGAGAGAAGAAGAGAGAGAGAGAGGAGAGAGGAGAGAAGAGAGCAAGAAGAGAAAGGGAGACAAAGAGACAGAGTGTTACATATGTATCTTTGTCAGTGTGTTTGCATAGCAGACTAATGACAGTTCAGAGAAAGGACCGATAAAGTATGAAACGAGCATAAAAAAAAATGTTAAGACACAACAACTTAAACCTTCTTTTTTTTGCCATCTCCTTCGTTTCATAAAGCATTTAACAAACGAACCAACATCATATGTAATTACCTCGTGATGAGTGACAATGACACTGTCGATTGACGTCCTGAAAGGTTGTGTGACACAGACGGGAAAAGGGAGCGTGGGAAAAGGCTTGGGGATAGGGTGGGGGGTGGGGGGGGGGGATGAGCAGAATAGAGGATGGGAGGTTTTCGAAGAGAGGGTAGAAGGGGTCTTGTAGGAGAGGAGTCAGGATGGAGTATGGGTGGGATCAAAGAGAAAAAATCTTTCATTCTTTGACAATTCCAAGCGTTGATATTGATGGAAACTCCCCCCCCCCCCCCCCCCCCCCCCCCCCCAATGCTCCCCTCCTGTGTACCCTGCACTTTGGGTCATTGTGGCGAACGCTCTGTACCCAACTGGCCACACAAAACAGACGCAGGGAATTGAATTGAAGCACTCTGTAGTCTGAAGGTGAACCTGTCAGCCTGTCTCACACAAGGCTTTGCAGGGAAAAACAGATATAAACGAGCAGAGAATGGCCGAGTATATCTGTTTATTTCTTCAACAAAACGGTTTGTGTCTCGGGATCTCTGCATGTTGGAAAGGTGGTTAAAATACAAATGAACACACACAACAAGCATCGACGTAACGGTTATTCAAATCACAATACGAAACAGACATGTGAATTTCCAGCAAACTTGTCTATTTCAGACGTTGCAAACAACAGACACAGAAAATGCAAATGCACTCGCACGCACGCACACACACGCACGCACACACACACACACACACACACACACACACACACACACACACACACACACACACACACACCCCACACACACGCACGCAAACACGCCTCTCTCTCTCTCTCTCTGTCTCTCTCTCTGTCTCTCTCTCTCTCTGTCTCTCTGTCTCTCTGTCGGCATGTTTTCCCCCGCTCTCAGAAATTTGGAGTATTTTGTTAATTAGTCTAATAATTAGCGATCTTTGAAAGTGGATATTCATGCAGTGTGGTATGTGACGTTGTGCTGATCACAGAGGTATAGTTTTTGTGACTGTCAGTGACCATGCCGGTGGACAGTGTGTGTTTTCGTGTCAGGTGTGGCCTGTTTCTGGCCATTTACCTGACCTTCATGGCAAAGCGTGTCAGGTTTGTGTTGATCATGCGCACGAGACTTGTGACAGTGCGGAACAGACTGGATATCGTGTTGTTTGTGTTTGTCGCTGCCTACCTTCTGTGTTGTGGCGATGTTGAACTGAACCCTGGCCCAAGGATCGCGATCGCCCTTCCCAGCAAGTGAATGCGGAATAGAACGGCACGACAGCGCCATCGTGTACAGTTCAGCGGACAGGAGTTAGCGCTACCGATCGTCCCCTCTCTTCATGTATGGATTCCTCAACTGCCCCTGTGGATGTTCTCTCTCAGATCATGGAGGCATTTGAGAGTGCAAGAGGAGAGATCTAAATCTATAGATACTAACCTGGCTTCCATGCGGAATGATTTGAGTGACATTAGGACTGATCTTGGGCTACTCACAACAAAGTGTGATGAAATTGGCAGAAGATGTGACGGACTAGAAAGAGACACACAAGAGTTAGTTGCACTGCAAAAAGAAACAAAGAAGATATCAGTAACCTATTCAGTATTTGCACGGGAAATAGTGACAATCTCCAGAATGTGTTCTCCGACATCGAGAGGGTGAAGCAGGAGGTGGATACACTTAAAGAAATTGTGAGAAGCTTGAAAGTTTTTCTCGAAGAGACAATCTCAGATGTATGGTGTCCCCCAAGAAGAAGCGTTCGAAAGTTACGAAACATGTGCCAGAGTAGTAACTGATGTTCTGAACAGTGTGGACAGGACCAAAAGAATGGACAACTAATGATATCGCTCGAGCGCACAGAGTGGGTGAGAGTAGAGATGGCCGACCGAAACCAATGATTGTCAAGTTCAATCGTTGGAAGGACAAAATGACGGTGATTACCAATCGTGACTATCGTGAAAGACTGAGGGCAAAGGGAGTGACTGTGGCTAATGACCTGACCAGAAAGCAGGCCAGTGTGGTGTCAGAGGCCAGAAAAGAGGGCAAGGTGGCCTACTTTAAGAAGGGCCAATTAGTGGTGGGACCCAACGACCTGACCCTAGAACCTACGCTGAGGTGGTGGCTGCCAAAGATGACCATGTGACCAATGCGGATGCTGCAACGACAACTACCGTCACCAGCGCAGCAGTCAAGGAAGCGACAACCAACGCAACAGGGGGCAGAGGTCAGCAGGCGAAAGAACGCGGAAGCCGTGACGGGGATTCCCTCATCGCTTTAACCAGGGCAGCGAGACCAGCTCACGGAGTACACGTGTGCAGTGTGGAGGTAGCGGTGGTGAGGAGGATACGGGGCGTGGAGGGACAGAGCAACACGGGTCTTCGTCGGTTTTTCTCCCCCACTCCTCCCCCCCCTGCCAACAGGAGCTTGACTGGTCATCCCCTCCCAAGGCGATCAACACGGCAAGTGCGCTAGGACAGGCCGGATCATCTTGTAAATATGAAATTTCTTGTTTATAATGTTGAAAATCTATATAATAAGATTAGTGATGCTTCTTTCATTGATTACATTTCTAAGTTTGATGTTGTCTGCATGACAGAAACTTTTGTCGATGAGCTGTTTGACTTTAGTGGTATATTCCATGATTATTATCAAATTTGCTGCTCCTGCAAAAAAGCTTTCTCGACACGGAAGACACTCAGGCGGTGTGTTGCTCATGATCCGAAAATCCCTATCTAAATTCGTCTCAGCTGTCAATGTCAATTGTGAAAATGTAGTTGCTGTCAACATAAACAAGTCTGTTTTCAAAAGTGACAAAGATGTACTTCTGGTTGCATGTTATATTGTGCCAGAAAATGGGCCTCTATATAATACGATGGCAATTAAGGATGGTATAGTTAATTTGGAAGAAAGTTTATTACACGTCCTTCAAAAGGATAATGTGCATTTGATGCTTATGGGTGACTTTAATGCAAGAACTGGGTGTGAACAGCCAAGGATGGAAGACATGAGTAATTATACACCATGTATGGATGATAATGAGGATGATGATGGTAATGATGAGGAATCATGGAAGAGGAACTCGAAAGATAACGTTGTGAATAATTTTGGTCAGTCGCTGTTGATTTTCTGTTACATGTTTAACTGTGTCATTTTGAACGGCTGTTTTTGACAATAATTCTAGTGGCGATTTTACTTTTGTTTCACCGCATGGTGCAAGTGTGATTGATTTATGTCATTATGTCAAAAGACATGTTGTCTGCGTGCAGCTGTGATTTATGTGTTGGTGATCGAATCGATTCCTGGCACTTGCCTGTAGAATTTATTTGGAAAAATGTGGAGCAAGAATTCATTCAGTTACGTACAGTTCAAACCAGTAATGAGAATCACTATGTATGGTCAGAGGAGTATTTGTACATTTATCAAAATGAGCAAAAATCTGCTGATTTCAAACAAAATTTAGATAACGCTTATTTTAGTTCTTGATACAGATATCGATGCTTCTCTTGAAAGAGTTACAAAGTCGTTATGCAGCGCAGCTGCGTGTATGATGAGAACAACAGGAAATAAGAAGAGAAAGAGTGACTGGTTTGATGCTGAATGTCACCGTAAAAAGAAAGCAGTTAGGGGGTTACTATGGAAATTCAAGCGAGCAAAGCGAGCAAAGAATGCACTTCAACGAAAAAGAGAGGCGTACGTTAGGAAAGAAAGGAATATAAGTATTTGTTTAAACCAAAAGAAAACAGAGTATGATCAAGCAAGGTTGATTAAATTAAAGCAGTCAGTACATGATTCTAAACTATTCTGGCAGACAGTCAGGTCTGTGAACACAAAATCAGTGATCTACAATTCTATACCTATAGATCAGTGGTACGAACATTTCTTCTCACTCTTTAATGAATTAGATATAATGTCACATCATGAGAAATGCGAAGTCAATAGTGATGAACAAACATTAGGATGTTTCTGATGCATCATTTAATGAAGCGATTTCCAGTCAAGAGGTCCTTGCCAGTATTGGTCATCTCAAGTCTGGGAAAAGCGCAGGCCCTGACAAAATCATAGGTGAAATTTTGAAACATGCAAATGTTGTTGTTATCGATTTTCTGGTTGTCTTTTTCAACAAATTGTTTGATCATGGAATTTTCCCTAAACAATGGTCACGATCCATTATCGTACCAATATATAAGAAAGGAGACGTTAATCAGCCAGATAATTATCGTGGCATAGCCTTAACAAGTGTTGTAAGTAAAGTTTATACACACATTTTAACGAAAAGGCTATCCATATGGGCAAAAGAAGAAGAAAAAATTCTTGAAGAGCAGGCAGGTTTCGAGCAGGTATAGTACAATTGACCATATTTTTCACCTCTATGCTATTATACAGAAGTCTCTACAAAAGAATTCTAACTGTTACGTTGCATTTATCGATTTCAAAAAAGCGTTTGACTCTGTGAACAGGAATTCACTGTGGGCAGTTTTGAGGAGGAATGGTGTGAATGGCAAATGTATAGGGCCTTAAGAAGTATTTATGATTCTGTGTTGGCTTGTGTTCGTGACAAATGTTGTTATTCTGATTATTTCAATTGTCCTAGGGGAGTGAGACAAGGTTGCCTACTGAGCCCCATATTGTTTTCCTTTTTCATTAATGAATTAGCTGTAGAATTGTCTGTGACTGGAAAGCATGGAATACAATTGATTCCTGGGGCAGCCGAAATCTTTCTTCTCTTGTTTGCAGACGATGTCATTACTGTTGTCGAATACAATAATAGGTCTTCAGAACCAGCTTGACAGCTTAAAAAGAGAAGCAGATAGATTACATCTGAGTATTAATCTTAAAAAGACAAACGTAATGGTCTTTAGAAAGGGAGGTCATTTGGCTGCCAGGGAGAGATGGTTCTATGGAGGTAAAGAAGTGATGGTTACAAATTCTTACAAATATTTGGGAATGGTTTTTTACCACAAAATTAAGTATTGGTAGCAGTTTATTAGACGTCTGTAGAAAAGGGAAGAAGGGGGTAATGGACATATTGAGATCCATGAGAAAATTGAACACCGGGGATGTAGATCTGTTTTGGAAAAATATTTGACACACAAATAGAGCCCATATTAACCTACGCAGCTGAAGTTGTGGGGACTGGAAGAAGATAGGAAAAAAGTTGAAAAAGTGCATACCTTTGCAATAAAAAGACTTTTAGGTCTTCCCCTCCACTTTCTAATACTTTAGTTTATGGCGAAACAGGAAGATATCCCCTCTGTATTCGAATGTCTGTAAAGTGTATTAAATATTGGCTAAAACTTACTAACCTACCACTGTCGAGAATTTGCAGACAGTCATATGAAATGCTTGTTATACAACATGAATCTGGTCACTTAAATTGGGCGTCAAATGTTAAGAGAATTTTATGTGAGAATGGATTTGGTATTGTATGGCTAAGCCAAGGTGCAGGTTGTGAGTATGGTTTTATTAGTGAATTCAAAGATAGACTTATCTCCTGCTATAAACAGCATTGGCATTCAGAATTGGAAGCTAATGATAAATATAGGTGGTTTCATTCTTTCAAAAATGTTTTTCAAGCAGAAAAATATTTATCATTTGTATTGGATAAATGGCATAGGGTTAGTCTTATCAGATTCAGACTAAGAGTTAGCGGCCTAAAAATGTCAAACATTGGTTTCAAACTGAAGAAGATAAAAACAACGTTTGCCCGTCGTGTGGAAATGGAACAGAGGATGAAATTCATTTACTGTTCAATTGCTCTGCTTATAATGAAAAGCGCAAAAGCTGTAATATTCTAAATTCCTTTACAGGAAATTTCCCGATCAGAGATCGGTAACATATATTCTTTCAAATAACAATGAAAATGTAACGATATCCCTGGCTAGATTTTTAGCAGAAGCAATGAAGATTAGGAAAGTGTTAATTGAACAAAGTCAACAAATTACATGATGATCCACCATCTGTATACCCGCGTTCGCGCAAGCATCTCTCTGTTTCTGTCTCTGTCTCTGTCTCTCTCTCTCTTTCTCTCGCACTCTTCCCCCCCCCCTCTCTCTCTCTCTCTCTCTCTCTCTCTCTCTCTCTCTCTCTCTCTCTCTCTCTCTCTCTCTTCCCCTCTCTTTATCTCTGCGTGCGCGCGTGTGTGTGAGTGGCGCGCGCGCGAGCGCGTGCGTGTGCATGCACCTGCATGTGCGTGCATATTTTCTTTCATGCGTGTGCGTGTATAGTCTTTTGATAAAGATATGAGATCATTCATGACAAAACATTTACTTATATATTATGAATGTCCCCCCTTGTCTGAAAGGGCTGTACAGCTATTGGACAATAAAAAAAGTGTCAGTGTCAGTGTCTGTCTCTCTGTCTCTCTCTCTCTCTCTCTCTCTCTCTCTCTCTCTCTCTCTCTCTCTCTCTTCTCTCCAGATCCTACCCATGGGTTGCTTTGTATAATTATTCAATGTGTGTGTGTGTGTGTGTGTGTGTGTGTGTGTGTGTGTGTGTGTGTGTGTGTATGTGTGTGTGTGTGTGTGTGTTAGAGAACGAGAGAGAGAGAGAGGAGAGAGAGAGAGAGTGTGTGTGTGTGTGTGTGTGTGTGTGTGTGTGTGTGTGTGTGTGTGTGTGTGTGTGTGTGTGTGACGTATGTATGTTTTTCAGCGTGTTTACATAGCAGACTAACGACAGTTCACATAAAATTTGGTTAAAGTGTGAAACAAGGATGAAAGATTCAAGACATAGTAACTTTAGCCTTTGTGGTTTCTTTTTCTTTTTTTTTTTCTTTTTTTTTTTTTGGCCATCTCCATCGTTTAAATTTTAAGACGCAATAACTTAATCCATTTTACTTGCCATCTGTTTCGTGTTCATTAAACATTTCACAAACGAATCAACATCATACTCAATCATCTGGAGATGTGTGACAATGACACTGTCGATCCACGCCTGAAAGGTTGTGTGACACAGACGGGAGAGGGGAGCGTCAGGAGAGGGGTTGGGGAGGGGGCAGAGGAGGGGGTGGGAGGGGTATGGAGAGAGTGTAAGGGGGTCTTGTGGGAGAGAAGTGAGGATGGGGTATGGGTGTAGGAGCAAAGAGAAAATTTTTTTTTTCGTCCATTGACAATTCCGAGCGTTGATATTTATGCAAACTATCCCCTGTCCCTCTCCCCACTCCTCCCCTCCCCCTGTACCCTGCATATTGGGTCATTGTGGCGAACGCTCTGTATCTACTGGCTACACAAAACAGACGCAGGGAATTGAATGAAGGCGCGCTGTAGTCTGAAGGTGAACCTGTCAGCCTGTCTCACACAAGGCTTTGCCGGGAAGGAAAAACAGAAATATAAACAATCACAGAATGAGCAAGTATATCTGTTTATTTCTTCAACAAAGCAGTTTGTGTCTCGGGATCTGCATGTTGGAAAGGTGGCAAAGTACAAAATGAACACACAGAACGGGCATCAATGTAACAGTTCTTTAATGCACAATAGGAAACAGACATGTCAATTCCCAGCAAACTTGTCTTTTTCAGACGTTACAAACAACAGACACAGAAAATGCAAATGCACTCGCGCGTGTGGGCACACGCGTGCGCGCACTCACACACACTCTCTCTTACACACACACACACACACACACACACACACACACACACACACACACACACACACACACACACACTCACTCACTCACTCACACACACACACACACACACACACACACACACACACACACACACACACACACACACACACACACGTACATCCATGCGTGCGCACACACACACACACACACACGTACATCCATGCGCGCACACACACACACACACACAGGCACATGCATACAAACACCTCTCTCTCTCTCTCTCTCTCTCTCT
>CM031622.1:34145142-34205142 GCA_018398815.1 Conus ventricosus | reverse complement strand
TCATGGACACTTAGAGAGACTCTGGTCCCTCCGAGGACTGCGCGCTTTCTCTCTGGTTTTCATCGAAGATGACGGTGACAAGTAAACAGGGAGAAGTTGAAACAGGCTAGCCTCTCTCTCTCTCTCTCTCTCTCTCTCTCTCTCACACACACACACACATCAGATGATGAACTTGTAATTAAATCAGTTGCGAAATTCATCGCAGAAGCATTGAAATTGGACAGATGAAGGATAGTGAAATTTAAGATAATGCATTATAAGAGATATCTGAATGAATATTATCATTCATCGCAAGTGGAAGAGATCAGTAAGATACATTGTCATCATTTGATCGAGTGGATGGTCGAGTCAGTCTTAAGTTTTGTTTGTTTGTTTGTTTTTCTAATTGCATTACTCCTGTGCGTGAGGACATAAGGAAATGTTATGAATTTATTTGTTTTTAACCTTTGATTTAGTGCACACTAGGAATGAATGTGTACTATTTGTTTGCAGGAAAGGATGAGGGAAATGTTATTATTCTGTTACCTCTCCCCCCTTGTCAAAAGACCTCTTTGGTAATGACAATAAAATATCAAACTCTCTCTCTCTCTCTCTTCTCTCTCTCTCTCTCAGACACACAGACGCACACACAGACACACAGACGCGCGCGCGCGCACACACACACACACACACACACACACACTTTTTCAGTCGCCAAAGTCAAATGTAATTAAAGGACATAAGAGGAAAGTTCCTCCAGCATAACACTGTAGAAAACATCGTTAAAGTAAACCCACTGACGCGATGCAGTTTGAAACCACAGCAGGGGTATACAAGCGAACGGACTCTGGCTGATGAAACATTCATTTCACCAAGGTATCAGCACCAGCAAAAGCAGAGCGTCTCGGGCCGCGTGTCTCGGTGCTTCATTCCTTTCTCTGTGGGCGGGATTGCATGTTCTAATCACAGACCTTGACCCTTTGGAATCGTATGTTCGGTTCTAAACATGACGTCATTGTCAGACGCAATTTTTCCGTCGTGTAGCTTTTACATATAGAGTTTTTTTTTTAAAGGCTACTTCTTGATGCTGCGTTATTGATGTCGTTATGTAATAATGTTTTCCGGTTGTGTAAGATTGTAAATCATCATGTCGTTCAGTAAACTTTTAATGATGAACTGGGGCCTAATAAACAGTTCCTCTCTCTCTCTCTCTCTCTCTCTCTCTCTCATCCCTGCCTAAGGGATCACACGTTGACGCCGCACGTTCAGAAACAGAAATGACGACAAAAACCATGGTTTCCCTTCCTGTACGGAAATTGAAGGCATCTGGACACCCAAGTTTTATCGTCGCTTCCGTTTCTGCATGATTGTGCTTCATCAGCCAGTGGACCACAAATGTTGACGGTTCTTCCTGACAATTAAGAGGATTTTACTATTTTTGATGCATGAGGACCCACAAAACACACACACAAAAAAAACAAAACCCAATGGCAAATGATGTAACGGGAAGAGGAGTGGTCTACTGCCTTCAGTTCCCACCATTCCGCTTTGTCAGTGTCCTGTTCACTCACGCAGGTCACTAACCACTTCCGGGTGAGAGAGAGAGAGAGAGAGAGAGAGAGGAGAGAGAGAGAGAGAGAGAGAGAGAGATGTTCAAGAGGCTGGACCTCCCTCACAGATAAGCACGTATCCCTTGCTTCTTCTTCCTGTCCTTAGCTGAATAGGGCGGCTCATTGTCTGCACATAGCCTTTGCCCGTGTATGTGTGTGCTTCAGCCTTGACAGTATGACACCATCAGCGGCGAAATGTGGTAGAGAGATAGCCAGCCCATTAACATGAGGCAGACACAGCCAATCAAATGAGCAGATAGTACTGAATGCGCTTTATGTGCGTGATAAAACTCAAGCTAATGAAAAGGATAGAACACTAGCTAATGAAAGAGATGGAACTCTAACTAATGAAAGAGACTGAACTCTAGCTAATGAAAGAGATGGAACAATAGCTAATGAAAGAGACGGAACTCTAGCTAATGAAAGAGATGGAACTCTAATGAAAGAGATGGAACTCTAGCTAATAAAAGAGATGGAACTCTAATGAAAGAGATGGAACTCTAGCTAATGAAAGCGATGGAACTCTAACTGATGAAAGAGAGAAATGGAACACTAACTAATGAGAGAGACGGAGCTCTAGCTAATTAAAGAGAGAGAGATGGAATTCTAGCCAATAAAAGGGATGGAACTCTAGCTGATAAATGAAAGAGGTGGAACAGGAACTCTAATTAATGAATGAAAAAGATGGAACTTTAGCTAATGAAAGACATGGAACTCTAGCTAATGAAAGACATGGAACTCTAGTTAATGAAAGGATGGAACTCTAGTTAATGAAAAGAGATGGAACTCTAGTTAATGAAAAGAGATGGAACTCTAGCTAATGAAAGGATGGAACTCTAGTTAATGAAAGGATGAAACTCTAGTTAATGAAAAGAGATGGAACTCTAGCTAATGAACGAGAGAAATGGAACTCTAGCTAATGAAAGAGATGGAACTCTAGCTAATGAAAGAGATGGAACTCTAGCTAATGAAAAGAGATGGAACTCTATTGAAAGAGATGAAACTCTAATGAAAGAGATGGAACTCTAGCTAATGAAAAGAGATGGAACTCTAGCTAATAAAAGAGATGGAACTCTAACTAATGAAAGAGATGGAACTCTAGCTGATGAAAGAGATGGAACTCTGGCTAATGAATGAAAGAGATTAATAACTAATGAAAAGAGATGGAACTCTAGGCAATGAAAGAGATGGAACTGCGATGAAAGAGACGGAACTCTAGCTACTAAAAAGAGAAGGAACTATAGCTAATGAAAAAGACGGAACTCTAGTTAATGAAACAGATGGAACTGTAGCAAATGAAAGAGATGAAACTCTAGCTAATGAAAGAGACGGAATTCTAGCTAATGAAAAGAGATGGAACTCTAGGCAATGAAAGAGATGGAACTGCGATGAAAGAGACGGAACTCTAGCTACTAAAAAGAGAAGGAACTATAGCTAATGAAAAAGACGGAACTCTAGTTAATGAAACAGATGGAACTGTAGCAAATGAAAGAGATGAAACTCTAGCTAATGAAAGAGACGGAATTCTAGCTAATGAAAGAGATGGGACTCTAACTGATGAAAAGAGATGAAACTCTAACTAACAAAAAAGATGGAACTCTAACTAATGAAAAGGATGGAACTCTAGCCAATGAAAGAGATGGAACTCTAGCTATTGAAAGAGATAGAACTCCTGCTAACGTCCCCTTAGCGGGGCAAGGGTCGGATGAAAAAAAGCATGTTTGCTTATCTGTTACCCTTGAAAATAAAGTTTATCATCTCTCTCTCTCTCTAACATATGAAAAAAAAAACATGTTTGCTTATCTGTTACCTTTGGAAATAAAGATTATCATCTCCTCCCTCTCTGTTTCTCTCTCTCTCTCTCTCTCTCTCTCTAACGTACTGTTTTTTTTTTTGTGCTAGTGGGCAGCTCAGCTCTTTGCTCCCTTCGCTTATTATGACTTTCTGATGACACCCTGTAAAGGCGAACAGCTGGTGATTTCACCGAATCGTGACAGGCGATTTCAATTGTGCGATTAGCAGTCGGTCGTTCTTACCATTGCATGGGCAATGACCCGTCGATGAGTCCACCCTGTTTTAGGAGAGGGTTGTTTTACTTGGCGTGTGTGTGTGCGTGTGTGTGTGTGTGTGTGTGCGTGCGTGTGCGTGCACGTGTGTGTGCGTGCGTGCGTGTGTGTGTATGCGCGCTCGCGCATGCGCTTGTGTGTGCGTATGCACGCGCATTTGTATGTGTATATGCGTGTGTGTGTGTGTGTGTGTGTGCACACGCATATGTATATCCATGCGTGCATGTGTGAGTGTGCATGTGGTTGTGTGTTTGTGTGTGTGCGTGTTGGTTGTGTGTGTACGTGTTGGGTGTGTGCGTGTTGGTTGTGTGCGTGCGTGTGTGTGTGTGCGTATGTGTGCGTGTGTGCCCGCGCGGTACACGTATGTATACTTGCGTGCATGTGTGTATTTGTGTGCGTCTATGTGTGTCTGCGTGCATACATGTGTATATGCATGCATGCCTGCATGTGTGTGCATGTTTGTGTGAGTGACCGCGCACAGGCACGCGCGCGAGCGTGTGTGTGTGCGTGCGAGCATGCGCTCCAGATCTTTCACATCAGTCCTTCCCTCTTCTCCAGTGGCACTAATTCTATGCCGCTTGTCACGCTAACGTTCGTTCTTAGCACCAACAGCCTACAGGGACCATTCCACATCGGATCGGCAAGAGGCAACTCACCAGCGGCGACACTGCACGGCTGCTGAGTCACTTCCAGTTATGGTGCTCAGAAGCAGTGATTTACCATACACAAGAGCGCCTCTGGTTAAATGCCCACCTGACGAAAATAACTGCTTAACGCCATGCAGCCTGGGGGAGTCATCACAGCCATCCACCCACGGACAATCCATACGCGCTTACCGACACCTAAAAAAACCCTTTTTAATTCGAACTCATCTTGGCAATGAAGCTGGAGAGGAAATCGGAAATGAGGTCACCACAAGAGCTGTGCATAAAGAGCCACAGAAGTGGATTATTTGTTGTCGTTTTCCTTTTTTTTCTCTAAAATTCTTTCCTTTTTTTTCTCTTTTTTATCTTCTTTCTTTCTTTTTTATTTATTTTTTTTAATTGTTTTTTTAATGCGTTTGTTTTCGTTTTGATGATCAAGGGGGATAATCAATATGCTACGACAGAGTTACATTCGGGTTTGATCTCCCTTGACAGGGCCGTTAAATCTATGCTTTCTTTCACAACACATCCCAGCATCAACAAGACGCTGAGAAATACAGACACGTGCCTACAATGTTGTTTAAGAAATTCTCAGCAGCATTCCGAGAGGCGTCTTTAACACACACACACAAACAAAAAATGGATGAAACTCGATCGCGTTGGTTCCGGCCTCCCAGATTGAGCTGACTCAGCTCTGGCTATGGCGAACTGAAAATCTCATAAATAATTGTATTTGATGGGACTCGAATCTGCCGCGATGCCTGATCGGCTGAGTAGAGCGCAGAGATCGTTGTCGATAGGATGGGCTAATATTCGTTGGGGCGATAGTCTTGGTGGGGTGTTCTCGTTTGAGGCGATAATCCGATAAGGATGACGTCATCATGATGTTACTTTGCCATGGTTACAGTTTCTGTTCGTTCTCCGAGGTAGGTCTAGTGATGATTACAGTGAATGAGCATGAGGTCATCTGAGAGCTGTGGCAATAGGCTAGTCCGATTGCTTCCCTCATGTCTGCTTGGGCGGTAATCCAGCGGAATGACGACTGCCGAGTCTGTGATCCGATGTGATGATACATGTCAGGGCAATAATCTGCAACGACTGTTGGGATAGAATCCGATGGAATGATGTATGGCAATCGCATACCAATGGAGTGATGGCCACTGGGCCGGTAATCCGATGGGGATGATGTGTGTGTGGACAATATCCAGATGAGGTGATGTTCGTAGGGGATGCGGATGATAATTATCCGTTGGGGCTCCGACAGGATAAAGTCAGTTGGGACAATAATGTTATGGGATGATTATCTAGACTATAATCTAATGTGGTGTTACGCCAGGGTCACCATCTGGACGCCAGAGTACAACAACAACAACAACAAAAAGCCGACCTAGTGTCATGAATAATGATCAGTTAAAGTGTAAAGAGTTTGCACAACAAAGACAGGAGAATGGTCCACAAAGACCTGGAAAAAAAACAGTAGATGACAGCACACACACACACACACATATATATATATATATATATATATATATATATATATATAATATATATATACAACAAACTAATAAATTCCAAGGATAAGTACCGCACCGTTCCAGCAACTTACAGAGCAGTATATATATATACACACATACACTCACACACACACAGAGCCAAAGAGCGTTACAGAAGAGGAAATCGCCAATACAGAGCCTCCGAAACGCACATGGGTTCAGCTTTTCAAATTGTAAGAGCGCCCTGCATCTCCATGGAAACAGACAATAATGTGATGGATGAACCATTGGCATCATTACTGCCGATAAGACCTGGCTGATCAGGACATGGAGAGGTACTAAACAGCCCGAACAACTGTTACAAGTCCGCGCTACCAATGTATGTATACAGCTTGGCTTTGTATGCCTACTGCACACAGGCAATCACACTCGGACACAAAACTGCACACCACACATTCAAATGAGGCACACGCTCAAAGACCCACATACGCAAAATAAAGTCTCGTCAACATTTTTCTTAATTTCAAATCGATAAAAAAAAAAAAAAATACAAAAATCATAACAGCACTGCATTAGAAAACAAAAGGTACAAAGCAGACAAAAAAAAAAAAAAAAAAAATCAGCAGAGTATGGAATGGTCTGTACAGCATGCTGTTTACTTCTAATTAGGTCCATCAAACTACAGAAAGGCACTTGTTATATTTTACAGTAAAAAAAAAAAATCTCAAAAACTTGTACAAATCTAGCAAACATAGCAAAAGCATGAGTGCATGGTAGAGAGAGAGAGAGAGAGAGAGAGAGAGAGAGAGAAGGTTTGTGTCGGAGGCTGAGTGAGACAGATAGATGGAGACTAGCCAAAATGCGAGACAGAACTTGTAGTAGTAGTAGTACAGAGAAAGAGAGAGAGAGAGAGAGAGAGAGAGAGAGAGAGAGAGAGAGAGAGAGAGAGAGAGATGGGAGAGAGAGAGATGGGAGTGGAGGTTTGTGTCAGAGGCTATGTGAGATAGATGGATACAGGCCAGAGAGAGAGAGAGAGAGAGATGGAGAGAGAGAGAGAGAGAGAGAGAGAGAGAGAGAGAGAGAGAGAGAGGAGTGAAGGTTTGTGTCAGAGGCTGTGTGAGACATATAGATGGAGACTAGCCAAAATGCGAGACAGAACTTGTAGTAGCAGTAGTACACACACACAGAGAGAGAGAGAGAGAGAGAGAGAGAGAGAGAGAGAGAGAGAGAGAGAGAGAGACAGAGAGAGAGAGACAGAGACAGAGAGAGAGAGAGACAGAGAGATGGCAGTGAAGGTCTGTGGAAGAGGCTGGGTGAGACAGACAGATGGAGACAGGCCCCAATAAGAGACAGCACCTGTGGTAGAAGCATGATCTGCGTTGTACATACACTGTGGTTCCTTGACCTAAACAAAGATGGCTGCACATACAAATCTTTTTCATTATTGTTAACAAAACATTTAAAACACCACTAATTACAACAATGCTAACACAAACAACAACACACACACACAAAAAAAACCCAAAACAAACAAACAAAAAATAAACCAAAACAACAAAGATGGCTGCATATGCAAGTCATTTTCATTGCTGTTAACAAAACATTAAAAACACCATTAATTACAACAGTGATGATGACACCACCACCAACACACACACAAAAACAAAACAAAACCAAAAAAAAAAAAAAAGGAAAGAAAAAGCAAACAGACAAAATCTAAAGCAAAACAACAAAGATGGCTGCATACAAAAATCATTTTCATTATTGTTAACAAAACACTAGAAAACACCATTAATTACAACAACAATAATGATAACAACAACAACAACAACAACACACACACACACAAGCAAACAAATAAAAAATAAACCAAAGCAAAACATTCCTCTCCCTCCTCCCTGTGATTTATGTTTCATACCAATCCTCAAAATGGTCCTGCTCATTACAAGAAACTCTCAATCTGAATGTCATTTCATTCCATTTTATTCAGCTATGTTTAATTTCTTGTTTGCTTTTTTTTTTTTTTTTGCCAGATGATTGATTGAACTGATCACATATTCATGATAGTATGTTGATAGTAAATCAACCGACTATGAAAACAAAAAGTATTTCAATTAATCATAAAGTAGGTCTAATACTTTCATTCATCAACTAACTAGGATAAGATAAGATAATGTTGCTTATAGCCCAGCCGACCGCAAAGGGCCACATCAGGGCTGTCAACTAACTATCAAAAATGTATTTTAATTATTCATAAAGTAGGTCTAACACTTTCATTCATCAGTTGATAGTACATCAACCAACCATCAAACATGTATTTTAATTGTTCATAAAGTAGGTCCAACACTTTCATTCATTGGTTGATGGTAAAATCAGCCAATTATCAAAAATGTATTTGACTTAATCATACATCAACCAACCATCAAACATGTATTTTAATTGTTCATAAAGTAGGTCCAACACTTTCATTCATTGGTTGATTGGTAAAATCAGCCAATTATCAAAAATGTATTTGACTTAATCATACATCAACCAACCATCAAACATGTATTTTAATTGTTCATAAAGTAGGTCCAACACTTTCATTCATTGGTTGATGGTAAAATCAGCCAATTATCAAAAATGTATTTGACTTAATCTTACAGTATGTTTAACACTTTCATTCATCAGTTGATAGTAAACCAAACCACTATCAAAAATGTATTTCAGTTAAATCATAAAGTAGGTCCAACACTTCCATGTGACTGGCCGGCAGTCTGCAAGGCAAACAAAGCTCATGGTCACTGTCGGCCCCTTTGAAGAAACAAAAATGGCCACCAGGCAACTACACGCTGGAAGTAGTCACAATCGCACTTTTGAAGGAAAATCTTAAGTGCTCCAGCAATCAATTTCAATATACATCAAAACGGTAAATCCCCCCCCCCCCCCCCCCCAATAGTTCCACAGATTAGCAGCCTACCACTGACACATGTGACAACTTTCCTTTTTAAACTGCACCACAACCACCATAACAAAGACTTCTTGTGACACAACAGAAGACATTACTTGGCATAAAAGAAAACTGAGAATGAGACTGCTTCACATAAGACAATTCTTCTCTTTACAGAACTGGGTAAAAGCGTACAGTGGTGCATGGGTTTGTCAGGAGAATACACTTTACAGAACTGGGTAAAGGCGTACAGTGCTGCTGCACGGTTTGTCAGAAGAACACAAAGTAATGGGCTAAATATACACCACCAAACTGACAGGAAACCCTGGGCAGTGCTTCATTAATTATTTTCTCATCACTTACACAAATTAAGACACTGAAATCTTTAAAAAAAAAATTAAAAAAAAAAAAAAATTAAAAAATAAAAAAAAAGCTAAAAAAATGGGGTTAGGGTGGGGGATAGGGAGGCATCATAGCCACTGCTACTGAAGAAAGGCCGAAGAGTGACCTCTGACGGTTGCAAGTGTGCCGTACTGGCTGGCTCAATTACAATAGCCCTGAAGCAGTTGACTGTCACCATCATTATACTCCAGTCCTGCGGCAATCTGCTCATGTTTGATGTTCTTGATGACTCCTCATCTACCTGCCACCACCCTTCCCTAGGGCATGTGAACATTTCGTTTTCCATTCCTGCCTGTGTAGGATGGTACATTTCAACACTCGCCTTCTGCAATTTAAAAAAATCACATTCTGAATAGCTGTCTGAACTGGGACAAAAATACTGACCAAAAGATGGGAACTTTCTTTCCCTGTAAAAGAGAGCCCAAATCAATTCTTAAAAATCACCTTCTGAATGGCTGTCTGAACTGGACAAAAATACTGACTAAAATCAAAACTCTCTTTCCCTATGAGAGAGACCATGCCTGAATCAATTCTTTAAAAAAAAAAAAAAAAATCAACATCCTGAATAGCTGTCTCAACTGGGTATAAGTAGTGACAAAAGAGCTTCTTTCCCCAAGAAAGAGACATAGTCTCGATCATTTGTAAAAGACCATACTCTGAATACCTGTCTTAGCTGGAATATAGATTTAAACAAAACTAACAACTCTCCCCCCCTCCCCCTCCCAAAGCAATGGTGAGATTTTGAATCAGTTCTTAGAAAACAAGATTCTCAATATTTGTCCTATTTGGGATATAAATATGGACTTAAATAAGAACTTTTTCCTTCAAGAAAGAGACATAGTCTAAATCTGCTCCCAAAAATAATATTCTGAATCATCTACTTAATGGAAACATATATGGACAAATGTAAGAACTTCTCCTTCCCCAAGAATGAGCGAGAGCCTTAATCGTGATGTGTTGTTGCTGTTGTTTGTTTATTTATTTGTTTATTTTTTGATTGCTGTCTCATCTCCCCTGATTTCTAAGCAGCAGTACTCCTAAAATGCTCATTCCAACTCTGCCTTACGAAGCCACAGACAGGTTCTTCCCATCCCCGCCACCAAAGCACCTGCAGTCCACAGGAAGTGATCAGTACGAGTCGTCATGAGCAACCCACCAAGGAGACACTGCACTGCTACTGCCTTGGAAACCTTTCGGGAAGTAGGATTTCTAATTCTGATGGACATTATATCTTTCAGTTCCAGTATGATAACGGTATAGTACCATGACCTCTTAAACACAACCTTTGCAGGGAAGTCGAGGGGGGGGGGGGGGGGGGGGGGGGGGGGGGGGGGGGGGGGGGGGGGGGGGGGGGGGGGGGGGGGGGGGGCAGATGGAGAGGGGGAGGAGAGACAGACAGGCATTTACAAGATACTGAGCTTTGCAGAAAAGAAGTATACTCACTAATTACGACATCCAATAAATTGTTTGATTCATTTCACTGACTGTAAAACCCAAACTTAAGTAATAGCTTGTTTCTTGCTAATGACTGAATGGGGGAATATGATGGATCATGCATATGGATAATTCTGTTTACTGTTCCACTGTAAACCATCTAATACGATTTACAACATCATCATTAAATTACAGAAATCTTTAAGGCATTAAAACCATGCAAGCTGGGTCCGGAGCCTCTGCCAGTCAGCATGATTTACTGTCCCAAGTTTCAAACAAAAGAATTGTAGTACAAAAATACACACACACACACACATGATGAAAATACACACACACACACACAAATGACGAAAATACACACACACGCGCGCACACACAACACACACGCACACACACAGGCACACGCACGCACACACACACTCTCACACACACACAGACACACGCACGCACACACACACACACACACACACACTCTCACCACACACACACACACGCACACACAGACAACACACACACACACACACACACACACACACACACACAGTCACACACACACACACACACCAAATGATGCAAAACAATACACCAAGAAGACAACACTGGCATATATAAACACACTGCAGAATGGGCAGCGAGTACCCACTTTGGGCAGTGTTTGCAAGTTTCAACTTCTTGCCATCACATCACAACTAAAACAGCTTGCACGTGACTCACCGGAACCAGAGAAAAGTGCAGAGACCATCTGGGACATACATGAATACAACAGCCACAAAGGCAGAAAATCAGTAAGGTAAGGTACAGTGCTGTTGCTGATAGCCAGCCGACCACAGGGGGCCCCGTCGGGGCTGTCCCTGCATTCAAGTCAACTCACAAGTAAAAAAAACAAACAGTGAAAAACGGCAAATAAAGATTATACAAACAAACAAAATGACAGAATTAAATGGTGTAGAAAAAGGAAATGACAAGATTTCCATGAAGCAGGAATACAATTCATATTGCAAGAGCCTCAATTATCCTCATCCCACCCCACCCCCCTCCCCTCCCCTCCCCGTCTCTCTTAAAATTCAGCAGACTGGCAGACAAGCGAACTGGTGTGAAATAAGCATACTGCCCCCCCCCCCCCCCCCCCAAAAAAAAAAGCAAACAAAATTATAAGCACCATTTTCATCTCAGCCCTAAAGACTGCCACTGGACCGATTCATAACTTACAAGACCAATATTAATGTCAATCATTTCCTAACAAAATATTACTCAGCAGTCCACTTTAAAAAAAAAAAAAAACACACAATATAATCAAATAATTCTCGTTTTGTAATACATTCATCCTTGATGGTTGGGGCATTTTCTTCTACTAACATTGTGATATATAAGAACAAATATTTCAATCTCCACCGTTGAAACACACGAAATGTATTCATTCATTAATATGATTGTCTTTTTCCATGAAACTTTTGATATATATACTTTAATGGCGTATTTATGCATAAGATTAATCATACAATATAGGCTACACTCAATTAAAAAAAAAAATTAAATAATTATAGGCAGTTCAGTCTACATGTTGGAAACTGTACCATTTCATGAACAGAAAATCTTCCAGCCATCAAAGATTGATTGCTTAACACACACAACACATCAACTCAAGTTTTATTAGGTGTCAAACATAAAGTCTGTTTTTTTTGTTTTTTTTTGCTGTCCCAACCTCTGCGCCACCTCAGAGCAGTGCACCCACGCCGCTCATTCCGACACCCCCGTCCACAGCCACAGCCCGGTCGGCCCCGCCGCAGCCCCGGCACCGGCAATCCACAGGGAGCAGTCAATGTCAAGTCGTCAAGAGGCAACCCACCGGAGGAGACACTGCACTGCTGCCGAGTCACTTCGGTGGTGTTCAGTGGCGCCTGTTCTGATCTAACATACGCAGGACACCACCTACTAAGCCCCCTACTGACGACAATAATTGCTTAGTCGCGGAGCCGGCGTGAGTGAGCTCTCCCTCCGGAGGGCGCCACCACGTCCGTCCAACGACAGCCCCCATGGACTCGCCGTTACCGGCGACCCCGACGGAACCAAACCAAGGCCACAGACGTGGAGAGGACATCGAAATTGAGGTCACCATGAGAACAGGGCATGAAGGGCCACAGAATTTGAGACTTTTTTAAATTTTTTTTTAATTTTAATGCTGATTGATGAGAATGAGGATGATTAAGATGATGCAACGGATTTCCATTTCGGTCTGAGACTACATGACAGGGCTGTACTCTACGCTTCCTTTCATAATATATCCCGGCATCAACCAGGCCCGAGAGATACAGGCACCTGCAGTGTTGGTCAGGAAATTTGAGCAACACTCTCAGAAATGCATCCATTAAGTGGATGAAACTCGACTGTGTGGTCCCAGTCTTCCCAACTGAGTCCACAGCAACTCAACTCTGGGTAGGAGCCGGTCGGGGCAGAAAAACCCACATGACTTCTGATGGGATTCGAACCTACGACCTCCCAGCCGGGAGTCCCGACGCTAACCACTTCGCCACGGCGGCTGGTAAACAAAGTCTGTTAATCAATTTTGTTTTCATCAACTTGCTACCAACATGGCACTTAATCCCGAGTGCCTATGAAAGTCCGATAAATTTTCCTGATGACAATGACCCTGAACGACTGCCTTGAACATAAAAAAGACTTGATAAAAGCATTCCTTGATGGGACATGCTGTCTGCAGAGTTATTTCCCTTTACCTTAGTAGACTCAACACTGCAAAGAAACGTACGCAAAAACTCCACACTCCGATGCATAACAAAACCAAGTACCTTGCACACTTTTTAAACAGTCGTGGGTTTTAACATGTACCGTACTGATAATAGTAAAATGAATTCATGAAGCAGTAAGAATATATTCACCCCCCCCCCCCCCCCCCCCCCCCCCCCTCTCACAACTAAAAAAAACAAAAACGTAATCAACTATGCGAAAATCAGAATGCAAAATAAGCAAGCCAGCAACAGCACAACAAAACCCGAAGCAAAATGTTTACAATTCAATAATGCAAGTGTGTGCCCACAGCTTGCCAAAAAATGTTAAAAGGCAAGCAAAAACAAAGGAAAAAATATCCAAAAATGAATATGTCAAAAAAAACCAGCACTCACTCAATTTATCCACTGGAGCGTCTGCTGCAAGACTCGACACATTACTGGTTGTCTTCAAGACTTGACTTCTTGTGAACAAAAGATCTGTTAAAGCTCACATGCCGTTTTGACTCGCTACAGATTGTCTGCAACACTCAACTTCCGGCAAATCAAAAGAGATTTTCAGTCAGCGTTGACTCCCAGTCTCACTGGCTGTGAACCAATCACATTTTAAAGCTCAGTATGACCTTTGACTCATTTACAGATGCGCAAGACTTGATTTACTGTGTAAAAAATGATATTTTACAGCTCAGCATGACCATCGACTGATCAGAGATCGGCAAGACTTGACTTCTGGGAAACAAAAGAGCTCGTAAAAGCCCAGAACGACCTTCGACTCATTAACGGTTGTCTGAAAGACTTGACTATCACCGTGAACAAAATATGTTTTCAAGCTACATGACTTTGATCAACACAAGAAAGGCACGAGGGAGAGTGGAGACCTCCGCCACCATTGAACTGTCCCTTGCTGACAGGATTCAGGTTCTAACTACAGAGAGATTCACACCCAATCTCACAAATTTGTAAATACCAATACGTCTAATAAGCTTTTTCTTTTAAACTCCGACCTATGAATTACTTCTTGCGAAACGTGTAAACATGTAGAAAAAATGGTCTAAACGCTGTAATGCTCCAGACAGAAGAGGAAAAAAATCCTGGAGCCGCCCTTTCATCCACATTCACACCAGCATGAAATGAGTTTCACACCTGGGGGTCATAACTTTCGTGAACGTTAGTTCTGCAGATTTTGCCAACCGACGGACAGAAACCAACCAAATGACATGGGTGGAAACATAACCCTCCCGGCAGAGAGGTCACTACCTGAACACGCAGGGTCATCAGAAAGGTTCAACAAGATCCTTTGCTCATTCTAGCAGCACAGTTGTTTTTTTTTTTCAAAACAATATCACAATTCATTACCATCTAATTTTTACAACAACAAAAAAAGAAAACAAAAATAGAAATCTGCACCATACCAGGAAAAAAAAGAAAGGAGTAACTGAAGTCTTGATGAAGCTTATGTATAAATCTATCCCATGTTGCAATGCAATTCATCCCTAGGCCCTTTCTCTCCCCCCCCCCCCCCCCCCCCCTCACCTCCAAAGACATCACTGTGGTTACTGTCTGCTGCTTGCACAAATAAGCTGCCGAACAATAACAAATTCACAAACAGCTTTTCATGTGTCTTTACGTCAGCCATTAGGTTTATAGCTTCCTAGTGATGGCCCAACAAAATGTTGTAGCCAAACAAGTGCTTTAAAAAACGTTAAAAATTTTTTTTTAAAAAAACAAACAAAGACAACTGAAAGTAAGAAAGAATTCTTGAGATCACACTGGAATGGTACACTAAATTTTATTCTGAATTTTTTTTTTTCATTGTGACGATTTTTTTTTTCTTCTGTGAAGGTATTTGTGTGTATGTTTTCAAATGTGTGAGCATGATCACACACTCACACACACACTTTGCTGTGCCCCGATAACTTTTTGACATAAGTGATCTTTATCTGGTGGTCCACACTCTCTGTCATCACAAACTCCTGCTCAACAGTTTGGAAAACATCTGTCATTTGCTAATCGAGAATACAATCTATCGCATCTCAAAAAGAAACTGGAAATTTTCCTCCTGAAATATGTGGTTCCCTTGCTCTTCTGGAGTTAAGCACTTAACACATGCTTCAGGACCCTTTGATTTCTCATTGAAGTTCACTGTTTTTGATGAAATGGTACTACTTTGGAAATTCATTCGATCTTGATAGCTTTTTCTTCTCGCTTGTTTTTTGTTTAACTTTTGGAGGATTTTCTTTACCAAAAAGTTGTATCTCCACATGACAAGGGTTAAATGATTGCACACTTCATTTTGAAGCGAAAAATCACAGGCTTACAGTCTCATGGTTCACATTCTGCAGAGCACATGGGAGGCCACTCTCTCAACTGTGAAGATGCGATATGCTCCAGGTGTAAATCATGGGGGGGAATGGGAGCAGGATGGGAAAGTTTCTCTTTAAAAAAAAAAAAAAACAAAAAAAAAACCCAAAAAAACCAACAACAACCCCAGCAACAAACAATAAAGTGTTCAACGTAAACGAAGAAAAAAAAAAGTCTAACAATCACAAAATTGCTGACATCCATACACACTCAGACTCGCACAGCATTTTCAAGAACTTTTATCAAGTGAAGCACTCTGAATGAAACTGTGTCCACGGGTTGTTCGGACCCCCTTCCTCCTAACCCATAAATCCCTTTTTATCCTTCTTTCCTTCAATCTTCTTTCTTTTGTTTCACTATTTGCTCTGACTTTGTTAACAGAGAAACACTAATCAAGTATGTGCATGCTTAAGAATTCAACACACACGGATGAAAAAAAAGAAAAAAGATTCACGCACAAAATGTGTGCAGACTTGAACACATTCAAAAGCATTCCACGAACAAAATTTGCACCATATTTCCCATTACACTTAATTTGAAAACTCTGATTTCAGTGGAAACCTATTAAGATGATTGATTAAATAAACAAAGAAGCAAAGAAAGCAAAGTGTCTAGTAACACGTTAAGTAAGAGCAACAGATGCAATCGTGATTCTGGAACTGCCAATGAAATGTACTTTACAAGCTGCCTGGACTTCCATGTGAACTGTACCGAACAACCAAATGAGACAAACTGTCAAAAGAAACCATAATAATAACAAAAACTAGCATGTTCTGCCGCTATCATTCCAACCAGCATACACACATTATCTCTAGGAGTCACGCTGAGTGAGCCTATAGTAGGAACATGAAAAGCTCGTGAGTGCTACCACTGATCACCTTGCACGCTGTCTCTGCACATCATGGGCAGGTCTGCAATTGCTTTTTAACCATGAATTACTCGGGACTCACAACCACATATCGTAAGGTAGTCTACTGAATTCAGACTGACATGGATGGAAGGAAGCCTACTGAATTCTGTCTAACATGGAAGGAAGCCTACTGAATTCAGCCTGACATGGATGGAAGGAAGCCTACTGAATTCAGTCCGACACGGATGGAAGGAAGCCTACTGAATTCAGTCTGACAGGGATGGAAGGAAGCCTACTGAATTCAGTCTAACATGGAAGGAAGGAAGCCTACTGAATTCAGTCTAACATGGAAGGAAGCCTACTGAATTCAGACCGACATGGATGGAAGGAAGCCTACTGAATTCAGACCGACATGGATGGAAGGAAGCCTACTGAATTCAGTCTAACATGGATGGAAGGAAGCCTACTGAATTCAGTCTAACATGGATGGAAGGAAGCCTACTGAATTCAGACCGACATGGATGGAAGGAAGCCTACTGAATTCAGTCTAACACGGATGGAAGGAAGCCTACTGAATTCAGATTATCATAATTGGAAGGAAGCCTACTGAATTCAGGTAATCATAACTGGAAGGAAGCCTACTGAATTCAGATAATCATAACTGGAAGGAAGCCTACTGAATTCAGATAATCATAATTAGAAGGAAGCCTACTGAATTCCGATAATCATAATTAGAAGGAAGCCTACTGAATTCAGATAATCATAACTGGAAGGAAGCCTACTGAATTCAGATAATCATAATTGGAAGGGAGCCTTCTAAATTCAGACCATCTTCTCTAATGCCACCAAATGTTAATATTGCCAGCCGTGCACCATAGTAAAACACCTCCTGAGAGACTGGCCATAGTTATTATTTAATAGGAAGAAAAATATTATCAGAATATGTGTTTAGTTTTAGCACATGACCCAGCCACTGTTTCCTTGCCTACTGTACTATCAGTCTTTCAAGAAAAATCCTTCTTCAAAACATTTTCCACCCCCTCAATCTTAAAATGTTCAAAAAGAAAAAAATTCCTTTTTGTGACCACTGCCATATATTTAATCTATTAATGTTTGTCTCCCTTTTTTTTTAAAGTGCATGTTTAACATCATTTAACATGAGCATACAGTCAAATGAAGGACTTACACACTCTCATGCAATCCAACACTGTGGACACACACACTACGCAATAATGGTGACACACTCTCCTGTAATGCTAGTGCGCACACACACACACACACTGGAACACGCACTATCCACTAGTACTGGCACACACACACTATCCAACAATGCTGGCACACACACTATCCAATAATGCTGGCACACACACTATCCAATAATGCCGG
This sequence comes from Conus ventricosus, assembly GCA_018398815.1. Classification (NCBI taxonomy): domain Eukaryota; kingdom Metazoa; phylum Mollusca; class Gastropoda; order Neogastropoda; family Conidae; genus Conus; species Conus ventricosus. The sequence goes on along the minus strand of CM031622.1, from coordinate 34,187,247 downwards.
CACACACACTATCCAATAATGCCGGCACACACACTATCCAATAATGCTGGCACACACACTATCCAATAATGCCAGCACACACACTATCCAATAATGCCGGCACACACACTATCCAATAATGCCAGCACACACACTATCCAATAATGCCAGCACACACACTATCCAATAATGCCGGCACACACACACTATCCAATAATGCCAGCACACACACACACTATCCAATAATGCTGGCACACACACTACCCAACAATGCTGGCACACACACTACCCAACAATGCTGGCACACACACACTACCCAACAATGCTGGCACACACACACACACTATCCAACAATGCTGGCACACACACACTATCCAACAATGCTGGCACACACACACTATCCAATAATGCTGGCACACACACACTATCCAACAATGCTGGCACACACACACACTATCCAACAATGCTGGCACACACACACTATCCAATAATGCTGGCACACACACTATCCAATAATGCTGGCACACACACACTATCCAATAATGCTGACACACACACACACTATCCAATAATGCTGGCACACACACACACTATCCAATAATGCTGGCAGACACATACTATCCAATAATGCTGGCACACACACTATCCAACAATGCTGGCACACACACACTATCCAATAATGCTGGCACACACACACTATCCAATAATGCTGGCACACACACTATCCAACAATGCTGGCACATACACTATCCAATAATGCTGGCACACACACTATCCAATAATGCTGGCACACACACTATCCAATAATGCCAGCACACACACACTATCCAATAATGCTGTCACACACACACTATCCAATAATGCTGGCACACACACACTATCCAATAATGCTGGCACACACACTATCCAATAATGCTGGCACACACACTATCCAACAATGCTGGCACACACACTATCCAATAATGCTGGCACACACACACTATCCAATAATGCTGGCACACACACACTATCCAATAATGCTGGCACACACACACTATCCAATAATGCTGGCACACACACACTATCCAATAATGCTGGCACACACACACTATCCAATAATGCTGGCACACACACACTATTTAATAATGCTGGCACACACACTATCCAATAATGCTGGCACACACACTACCCAACAATGCTGGCACACACACTACCCAACAATGCTGGCACACACACTATCCAATAATGCTGGCACACACACTATCCAATAATGCTGGCACACACACTATCCAATAATGCTGGCACACTTACACTATTCAATAATGCTGACACACACACACTATTCAATAATACTGGCACACACATTATTCAATAATACTGGCACACACACACTATTCAATAAAGCTGGCATACACTCTATTCAATGATGCTGGCACACACAATTCAATGATGCTGACACACACACACTGCTCAACAATGCTGACACACTATTCAACAATGCTGGAACACACACGATTCAATGATGCTGGCACACACAATATTCAACAATGCTGGCACACACACTATTCAACAATGCCGACTCACACTATTCAACAGTGCTGGCACACACAGGATTCAATGATGCTGGCACACACTATTCAACAGTGCTGGCACACACACGATTCAACAATGCTGGCACACACACTATTCAACAATGCTGACACACACATTATTCAACAATGCTGACATGCACACTGTTCAATAGTGCTGGCACACACATTATCCAGCAGGGCTGAAAGAGAAAAAGATACATCTAAAAGTGTGGGTAGGACCCACAGAAATACTGTCCTCAACCGCCAAACAAACCAGCTGGGAGCAAACCTGCACCACACTGTCTCTAGATGGCATAGCAGTAGTGTGCGTGTGTTCATGACTGTATGCGCACGCATGCACCTGAATCCTCATTTGCTTATTGCTGGTTTACAAATGTGTTGGAAAACCTCAATGTATGATCACTTCCACATCCATACCCCTCCACATGATGTCAGAGGTGCTGGAGGTCAGAGAGAGAGAGGAGAGAGAGAGAGAGAGAGCTCTACAATTCTCTTAGTTGATATGCAAAAAAAAAATAAAGCAGCGCACTAGCATGCAATTACCACATGACCAGCAGTCATGTAGGCTTTCATCAAAATCTGTGCACACATGAAGGTTCACAAACACACACACCGACACATTCAGCTAACAGGTTTGTAAAAACCATCTCTTAAGTAAATAGTACACACGCATGGACACGTTGTTGTATTACCACATGCGCGCGCGCGCACACACACACACACACACACACACACACACACACACACACAATAAACATTCACCAAGGCACAAATTCACAACCTCAAACTTCCTGCTGTTTGCAACCGCCTGAGGACAAACTGTCACTGAATTATTTTGTATTTCAACAAGCGCTTAAGTTTTCTTCACTCACAGGGCTGAAACACTTGCCCGTGGGGCGGAGAGGGGGAGAGGGGGAGTGGGGTGGACGGTACTTCTGTGAAGACCTTCTACTGTAGAGCTGTCCCTAAAGTTTCTTTCTGCCTCTTCTCCCGTCTTGCATGTGCCCACACAGGCATGCGGACATCGTGTGTGCATGCCTTTACACAAGCACACACAGCCAGGCACACACACACACACACTGAACATCCACGCACATATTAAAAATTGAAAGGAGCAAACAAATGTATGAAAGAGAGAAAACAAAAATCATTATGGAACCTCAGAAATGAAATAAATGCAGAATTTTATGGCAATATCCACATTAACACCCCCCCCCCCCCCCCCCCCCCCCCCCCCCCTCCATGAGAAAATGATCTTATGTCGGAAAGAAGCTCAACGCAGAATTAAGGGAGCTTTTCCGTCGATAGTCTATCTTCTCAATGGAGATAAATGGATACAGCCCCTGTTGTGCCTTCACCTTTATGTACCTAATATCATATTATAAACAATATAGTAGAACTGACATAAGAAGCAAATAACCTGAAACAGCACCTTGCCAGATGATCGCAGTCTTCATCTCATTCAGGAAAATATATACACACACACACACAAATATATATATATATATATATATATATAATATATATATATAACAGCTTACCCAGCCCCCTCTCCCAAACTGCTAAAGTAGTTTCATAGACCAATCCTACATTTATTCTTCACTTGTTTATTTTTTTTCTCTCCCCCCCCCCCCCCCCCCCCCCCCCCCCCTATAAACAAAGTGATTACCGTGCATTCATTAGAGCTAATAAATCACCGGGTTTCATGCAATACCAGAGACCCTTTCATGAACATGCTGTTCCCAATGTTATCACCCAAATCATACACAGACAAGTAGATTATAGTCTTTGATTCATACATGCACACTACCACAGAGTCATGTAAGTAAATGGAATCTACTGCAAGCTACGGCTGCGGGCAGAAAAGGTCTTTGTGCACAGTTTTACCAGTGAGCTATATTCTGGCATAACCCTCCTCACTGATGACTAGCATCCGCTATGGTCATTGTGTCCATTTGAACGAAATGATTACTGTCGTACTTGTGAGCTTTAGAAATCTTCGAGGCTCACTGCGCCACAAGCAAAAAAATAAAATGAAATGCAATCAACCATGGAAGCACCCAAACAGACAAAAATCACAATAATGAACATCACTACGCCACATATGAACACACAATACATGTCACTGTCACTGCTGCATGCATAAACACATACAACAGCATGGAAATGACTGAAACTTTTTTTTTTTTTGAGCTATGCTCGGAGACTAGAGATTGTCTTGCTCAAAATAAGTCATAGCCAGACCTGTGCATCTTAAAAGGAGCCATGTTTGTAGTTTTCAAGAGTATTATGTTTCCTGTAGGTCTGGCCATACAAGATCTGGAATTTTCCAAAAGAAAGAAAATGCTCTCTCCATGAAACCAAAGACTGAGTGGAGATAACAATTTTCTTGGGTCTGAACAGCTCCCAATATTCCATGGCCAGATGTAAAATAACATACATATATTCTTTTTTCCTGTATATATATATGGCTTGCTTATGGAGATAGGCAACTTCATAAAACATTCAAAACTCTTTCACTAGAACAAAAATCAATACCTAACTTTGTTTACGTTTCTGCCTTGTGGTATAAGAAACGTGTCACCCGGCAGACCTGACATGAAACAAAAAAGATGAAATCCAGATTGTTTTCTTGAAGAAATATGCATGCTCTCATGGATACTGCACAGATAGGCGACACGGAATTGGCCAGAACAGGCAATGCTGAAGTTAATTTGTAGCTGCATTGTCCCAACAGAAGACTCCTTCACTCATTCAGCCTTGCACATGAGCTATGTTCAGGTGCCGTTGAACAGCGCCATCTATCTGCACCCAAGGAATGTTAGGGTAACAGAACTGATGTAGATAGACTAGATTAGTCGAAAATTATGCAAGTAATGGATAATAAATCTGACACTACTGAAAATAAACGATTTGTTTAATATGTGTTAAAGTTTTGAGTTGTTGAATCAAAACTGAATCTGCCATTACCATTTAAATATGAAGTTATGTAAAGATATGACACAATGTTTGAGTTTCTCACACTATTGCAAGTCCAAATACGCTTTTTATAATATAGAATTTCAAAATCTCGTGAAGCAACCATTTTTGGTACATGCATGTGAAGCTTTTCACATGTTTGTGGATCAAGTTTTCCCGATCTTAAAATTGAAATGAAGCATCCAATCTGATATACAAAAATGAAATTACATTCAGTTTGTCTGAGCACTGAAAGTCTGAAAGCACATCATCTTGTATAAATTGTAACATCTTGTCACACAATCATTTCGAAATAACTATGTGAAAGTGTTCGACTCTTGGCAACATAGTTTATCTTGTCACACAATCACTTTCAAATAACTATGTGACAGTGTTTGGCTCTTGGCAACATAGTTTATCTTGTCACACAATCACTTTCAAATAACTATGTGACAGTGTTTGGCTCTTGGCAACATAGTTTATCTTGTCACACAATCACTTTGAAATAACTATGTGAAAGTGTTTGGCTCTTGGCAACATAGTTTCTGAGATATTAGCCTTCAAATGTAAGAGCCCGTTGTGTTCAAGCAGATCAAGCAGATCAGCCGAAACACAGCAGGCAGGAAAGGCTGCCCAGGCTGTAAACTCGGAAGCGCTGAAAGGGTTAATGCCTGTCTTACTGGATTGCTTCATTGTTTGTTTTCAATTCAGGGCCTATGGGGTTAATGCCTGTCTTACTGGATTGCTTCATCGTTTGTTTTCAGTCCAGGGCCTATGGGGTTAATGCCAGTCTTACTGGATTGCTTCATTGTTTGTTTTCAGTCCAGGGCCTATGGGGTTAATGCCTGTCTTACTCGATTGCTTCATCGTTTGTTTTCAATCCAGAGCCTGTGGGGTTAATGCCTGTCTTACTCGTTTGCTTCGTTTGTTTTCAATCCAGGGCCTATGGGGTTAATGCCTGTCTTACTCGATTGCTTCATCGTTTGTTTTCAGTCCAGGGCCTATGGGGTTAATGCCTGTCTTACTGGATTGCTTCGTTTGTTTTCAATCCAGGGCCTATGGGGTTAATGCCTGTCTTACTGGATTGCTTCATCGTTTGTTTTCAATCCAGGGCCTGTGGCTCCACTCCCGCTTGCATGTTTGGCATGCTGTGGAACAGACCGACTGAACACGTTGAAATGGCTATATCCACATTTACTGTCCTCGTAAAAGATAATCTACTAACAAAAAGAAGCTCGATGAACAGTTTGGAAAAGCTTTCCATCAATAGATGATCTTCTCTTTAAGGGATAACTGTACACAACGCCACCGAGATTTTGTGCAAAAGAGTCATATTTCACTGGTTTAAGCGCTCAGCTAGGCACACCAAAAACAACTAAGCAGTTACATTGACAGGTGTGAATACTAATCAAGCTTTTCTTTATAAAAAAAATGTTTGTATTTTTAGTAAAATTCACTGTATTCGACTTTTTACAAAAATATGTGTGCAGTACACATCAAATTGCAGGCACAAACAGGTTTGCATAATGGTGACCAATACTGCAGCCTAGGGCCATGTGTGTCATCTTTGTAGTCACCTCCTGTTCAGATCAAATCAGTACTTTCAGCTCATACACTTTTGGAGCCTAGTAAACTCGGACATCAGTCCTTCAAAGCATAACTATGCAGTCACATGTGCGCACACACCCACACAAACACACCATAATCACATTTACATGCACACATACATGCGCACACACACACACTATAATCACCATTTGCATGCATATTACAGACTTAAAAGCCTCCAGAGCCCACTTCAAGCACTGACCAGTCATTGTGATAAGTTCTGGTAAACAGTCATAAAGAAAAAGTTGCATTTCTGCACAACATTCATCATGATTTGTGTCTTCTGCGTCTTCCACTTTCCGTTATGAAACATACAAATTTAATGTGTCCGTCTCCATGACTTGTTTGCCCTTTCCACATGGTTTTGGTATTCTTAGCATAACTCTTCAATATTTTGAAGAAAAAAAAAATCGGTATTTGAAAAGAACATGATGTGCAAATCTGATTTTCTCCCCTACACAAGACAAAACAAGTTTGATCCCCAGAAGGAAACAGTTCTTACATGAATATTTTAACATTAATTAAAACATTTATTTAAAAAAACTTTCAAAAAGTTTATGATGAAGCCTTATTCGATTCTGTTGTTTAATTGCGGACCAATTAAGATCCACTTGAAAACATTGCAGAAAATGAGGTTACAGTGTTGGACTTGTCATCTCAGTTATAACGTTAAGTGCTTTTGTATACTTACAAACGTCCACAGTTTTTGGAGAGATATGGAATTGAGGTCAACTTGCAAATGGAGTAACAATACATGTCTACATTTGATGATAAACAACTGACTCGGAACATTTATAAATCACAGGGCCATAAAAACAGACAAAATTCAATCAAGTAGATGAGAAACATATAAAAAAAATGTATGCATTGTCACCTCTGTAACAGACTTTTCGTTGATGGAATGTGAAAAAAAAATCTTAACAGCTGCGCTTCTTGGGACTTGAAAACCTTCACTCTGCCAACACACCTGTGTACACACATACACACTCGCGCACAGATTCACGCATAGAACGGAATGAAAATAGCCTTGGTCATGCAATTTGAGCAATATTTCAACACGGTCCTTCTTTTCCCCCCCTCATATACAACTGTGTCTCCCCCCCCCCTCTCTCTCCCCCTCCCTCTCACCCCAATCCCCTTCAAGGACACTGATCACCTCAAGCACCTTCCTTTCAATGTTGTTTATAGTTCTGCCGACCACAAAGACCATGTCAAGGCTGACCGCTTCTCAGTATTTATCAACTTTGAAACTCAAAACAACAACAACAATAACAAAACACCCCCATAGAAAGGAAAGGACCAGGGCTTGGATGCATGCGTGTAACTACCGAAGAAACCACTATGAGAAAAAACAACAAACAAACAAACAAACAAGCTAGAGTGTCACCGTTATGCACATGCTCATTCACATACCCCAATGGAAATCACTGTACCATGCACATGCAAATACCCCCACACGGAGATGAGCAACTGAAGAACACGGCAGGCAAAATAGTCACATGGTCAGGAGGGGGGAGGGGGGGGGGGGAGAGAGAAGTCAGTCTCAGTAAACTGTCATGGAGTCCAGGAATATTTCAGCATAGTCCTCGTTGCGAGACACCCTGGGAGAGAGGCTGGTCATGCGATTCTGTGGATGGACACACACACACACAAGTACACAGGTGCGTGCACGCACACAAACACACACACACACACACATACACACACACCAGTAGTAGTTAGTTTTATGCACAGTATTTATATATACATATCATACAAATATATATATGTATATAATTTCACAGGTAAAATTCTCACTAAAGCCCTCAACAAAACGGAGTCAACAGGTATATTTGAATAAAATGAATACTAAAACAAGTTGGACATCTTTTCCCACAGGGACAATTTTCATCTTACATACATACATACATATATAATATATATATATATATATATATATTTGTTTTCCATACACTAAATCATTTGGCATTATAAGTTCTACACTTTAAAACTTCTAATCAAGCAATCAAATGAACCAATTCACAATGACTGACAGATTTCTTATCTAAACCTATAGCTCAACACAATGGGCTGTACGTATTACAGCATAAAAAACTTTGACAAACACTCCCAAGAAGTTATTCAATACAGTCAGTTTTCCTCGTGAGACAAAACATGTACCTAACTCTACTACAAAAGGTCTTTATGAGCAGCAACAAAACTCATGCCAGTTGATGAATTATGCCAAGGTATTCACAAACGTTTCCAACGGGCATAACAGAGCCGTTGAACAGCCATCTCTCCTATGCTGCCAAATAACCTCCTTTGCTAAAAACCATGATCTTACTTTCAGAAAATTTAACTGATGTTCAATTCTAGTTTACCAACTGAGAGCTTTGAATTATTCAACGGTCTCTGCAGGCAAACCATAGCCTCTGACAGCAAAGCTGCATGGTCTGCTAGCAATAAGACTAGCAATAATGAGACTGTAAATCTAGCACAGGGCCTTCTACTTTCTGCTATTTCAACTGCAAGCTCATTTATGAACAATGAACAATGAAAAATGAAATAGGACTGCAAACATCTCCTTGTTTTACGTCTTCTCTTATACACATTATATAGTCAGTAAATCTATTGCCGTTTCTGATCCCTGTTTTAAATGCATCATACAATCTATGAATACATTTAAACAATTTTCCTCTTAAACCATCTTTTAACATGATCGACGATCATTGATTGAGTCACATGCCTTTTCAAAATCAGTAAATGCTACATATTACTTGCAATTACAAAGAAAACTGCTTCTGAATCAAAAAGAGAAGGTAAACAATATGCTCAACAACATCTGAATATCTGTGTATCACTTCAGCTTGATGCTTACCAGTTAAATTAATGACAGAGAGAGAGAGGACAGCCAAAGAGAGACAGAGACAGAGGCAGAGAGAGAGACAGCGACAGAAAAACAAAAAGAATCCTGTTAATCATGGGAAAAGAATAAGCTTAATAGGGCTTCATTTTACACAAGAGTCTGAGCAAGAAAAAATTGTTAGCTAACATGCATGACATACAGATGTGAGAAAATAGGGAGAGAAAGATGAAGAGAATGATGGTGATAGATAGAAAGAAAAACAACAGAGACAGTGACACACAGACAGAGACGAAACACAGAAACATCGAAAACAGAACAACAACAAAAAAGAGAGTGAGAGAGAGAGAGAGAGAGAGAAAGAGAGAGATGGAGAGAGACACAGAGAGAGAAAATGAAGGAGAGAAAGAGATAGACACAGAGAGAGAGAAAGAGACAGAGAGAGAGAGAGAAAGAGACAGGGAGAAAGAGAGTGATAGAGAAAATGAGAGAGAAAGAGAGAGAGAGAGAGAGAGAGGAGAGGAGAGAGAGAGAGAGAGAGAGAGAGAGAGAGAGAGAGAGAGACGACAGACAGAGAGAGAGAGAGACACAGAGAGAGAGAGAGAGAGAGAGAGAGAGAGGAGAGAGAGAGAGAGGAGAGAAAGAGAGATGGACAGACAGAGATAGAGAGAGAGAGAGAGAGAGAGAGAGAGAGAGAGAGAGAGAGAGAGAAGAGAGACGGACAGAGATAGAGAGACAGAGAGAGAGATAGAGAGAGAGAGAGAGAGAGAGAGAGAGAGAGAGAGAGAGAGAGAAAGGGAGAGACAGAGACAGACAGAGAGAAAGAGACAGAAAGAGAGACAGACAGAGACAGAGAGAGAGAATACAAAAACAAGCAGACAGCTAAACACCTGGCAAGGACAGAACCTGAAAGACCGACACAGGTGGCCCAGTCACTACCTGAGGCAGAGTTCCTTGCACCAGAAGGGGTATGTCCTGAGACGTGTACCCAGCTCATGCAGGCCATCGGGGCACCGCAGGTCGTACATGATGCCGCGCAACACATCCGCCAGAATTCTCCCCGCGTCGTCTCGCCTGGCGTTGCGAGTGTCTGCACCTAAGCAACAAAGGACGGAATTGTTACACCCTTTGTTTTCTGGTTTTGTGTCGTTGTGGGTGTTGGTTGGCTGGTAACAAACCCCCTCAGACATGGCAATATTTAATTTGTCTGTTCAGACATTTGCCTTTCACCACTTGTGGACTGGAACCAAAGAGAGGATGGAACAGATGGTGGGAGAGTAAAGGAGGGGGGGGGGGGGGGGGGGGGGAGGGGGGGAAAGAAGGGAAAGAGAAGGGGTTGGGGAAGAGGGTAAGGGGGTTGGGGAGAGGAGAAACATGGGTATGGGAGAGAGGGGAGGGAGGAGGGAAGGTGGAGGGGAAGAAGGGGAAGGAGAGGGGAGGGAGGTATGGGAGAGTAGTGCGGGTAAAGGGGAGGGGAACAGGGCAACTGGACTGTGCTCCTATAACGACACGAAAGAGGACCCCAAACACTCCAGGAAATAATAATAATAAATAATAATTTTCCAAGTTCAGAAGACTAACGGGTTGAAAAAAGTCTTTTTACCACCCCTGCTTCTCCCACTGTGTGTTATTTGGATTACAACAGAATTGCTGTTTGAAGCATGCTTATTTGCATACACAAGCAAGCACACACACTGCATCCATCCAAAGTGTCTTACCGAGACATTCAGCAACTTCCAGGTGGCGCTCTGGTAGAGCCATGGCAGTGAAGGAGAACACGGCTGGGGCAGTGACGATCACAGACAATCCATGAGGCTGCAAAACCACCGCCATGAGACACATGATGACCTTCACATTTGCCCTATAAAGCCACCACCATGTGACACACAATGACCTTCACATTTGACCTATAAAACCACCACCATGTGACACACAATAACCTTCACATTTGACCTATAAAACCACCGCCATGTGACACACAATAATCTTCACATTCAACCTATAAAGCCACCGCCATGTGACACACAATATCCTTGACATTTGTATGTGCATATGTATGTGTATAAGCATCTACGGGAGTGTGTGCGGGTATGTGTGCATGCGTGTGTGCATGCACACGCTTTTATAAGCGTGCATATGCGTATGTATGTATGCATGTGTGTGTGTGCAGTCTGCACAGACGTTGACTTTGAAGAAATATAAGCTCCTCTAACCTTCCCTGTCTCAACTGGGGATCAAATCTCAGAAGTCAGGAGAACAATGTTTTGTCTACCTGGCCAACGTAGCTCCTGGCATGTTCAATATTATTTGTCATTCTGTCAAGAAAAGCAACAGAGTTTCTACCCACAGTCCACCAGTCCTAAGTCTCAGCCAATCAAATCTCACAAACAATCTGATGACTCACCACCATGGGGCGCTGCTCGTCGTAATCATGGACACTAGTCTTTCACCAGGGACGCAATGGGGCATGCCATGCTGTGACTGAAACACAGCAGGTCAGGGTGAAGCATGCTGCGTTCCCGGTCTGTTGTCATCCCGTGTATTTGCATTTGGATCTACTGTTCTGTCTACACTTACATTTTCTAACATTTCAAAATCTGTAAGTTTTGAACCTTCAAACTTTTTGCACACTTGTGCTTTAATTCTACCAACAAATCGTACTCAGTCTTCTCATTAAAACTATGAGACGATATAAAATTAAATTACCCTGTAATTCAAAGAAACGGCCAAATTTTGCCTTACTAAAAAAAAAAAAAATCCAACAGAGCCAGAGAAGCTCCTTCCAATCAGTTCGCAGACAATATTAGTTACATTTTATGACCACAACAATCAAAAGCCAGTTATATGGAAACAGCTGCAGTGTTTGAAGAGTGAAACAGAAAGAGCTGCAGTGTGCAGAGTGAAACAGAAAATAGCTGCAGTGTGTGCACAGCGAAACAGAAAGAGTGCAGTGTGTGCAGAGTGAAACAGAAAGAGCTGCAGTGTGTGCAGAGTGAAACAGAAAGAGCTGCAGTGTGTGCACAGCGAAACAGAAAGAGCTGCAGTGTGTGCAGAGTGAAACAGAAAGAGCTGCAGTGTGTGCAGAGTGAAACAGAAGAGCTGCAGTGTGTGCAGAGTGAAACACAAAGAGCTGCAGTGTGGCAGAGTGAAACAGAAAGGCTGCAGTGTGTGCACAGCGAAACAGAAAGAGCTGCAGTGTGTGCACAGCGAAACAGAAAGAGCTGCAGTGTGTGCACAGTTTAAACAGAAAGAGCTGCAGTGTGTGCACAGCGAAACAGAAATAGCTGCAGTGTGTGCAGAGTGAAAAAAGAAAGAGCTGCAGTGTGCCCAGAGTGAAACAGAAAGAGCTGCAGTGTGTGCAGAGTGAAACAGAAAATGCTGCAGTGTGTGCAGAGTGAAACAGAAAAAGCTGCAGTGTGTGCACAGCGAAACAGAAAATAGCTGCAGTGTGCCCAGAGTGAAACAGTAAGAGCTGCAGTGTGTGCAGAGTGAAACAGAAAGAGCTGCAGTGTGCCCAGAGTGAAACGTAAGAGCTGCAGTGTGTGCAGAGTGAAACAGAAAGAGCTGCAGTGTGCCCAGAGTGAAACAGTAAGAGCTGCAGTGTGCCAGAGTGAAACAGAAAGAGCTGCAGTGTGTGCAGAGTTTAAACAGAAAGAGCTGCAGTGTTGCCCAGAGTGAAACAGTAAGAGCTGCAGTGTGTGCAGAGTGAAACAGAAAGAGCTGCAGTGTGCCCAGAGTGAAACAGTAAGAGCTGCAGTGTGCCCAGAGTGAAACAGTAAGAGCTGCAGTGTGTGCAATCGAAAACACTTTCTGCAGGTGTGTGCAGAGTGAAACAGAAAGAGCTGCAGTGTGTGCAGAGTGAAACAGAAAGAGCTGCAGTGTGTGCAGAGTGAAACAGAAAGAGTGCAGTGTGTGCAGAGTGAACAGAAAGAGCTGCAGTGTGTGCAGAATGAAACAGAAAGAGCTGCAGTGTGTGCACAGCGAAACAGAAAATAGCTGCAGTGTGTGCAGAGTGAAAGCAAACAGAAAGAGCTGCAGTGTCTGCAGAGTGAAACAGAAAGAGCTGCAGTGTGCGAGAGTGAAACGAAAGAGCGCAGTGTTTGCAGAGTGAAAAAGAAGAGCTGCAGGGGGCCCAGAGTGAAACAGTAAGAGTGCAGTGTGTGCAGAGTGAAACAGAAAGAGCTGCAGTGTGTGCAGAGTGAAACAGAAAGAGCTGCAGTGTGTGCAGAGTGAAACAGAAAGAGCTGCAGTGTGTGCACAGTGAAACAGAAAGAGCTGCAGTGTGTGCACAGCGAAACAGAAAATAGCTGCAGTGTGTGCAGAGTGAAACAGAAAGAGCTGCAGTGTGCCAGAGTGAAACAGAAAGAGCTGCAGTGTGTGCAGAGTGAAACAAAAAATAGCTGCAGTGTGTGCAGAGTGAAACAGAAAAAGCTGCAGTGTGTGCACAGCGAAACAGAAAATAGCTGCAGTGTGCCCAGAGTGAAACAGTAAGAGCTGCAGTGTGTGCAGAGTGAAACAGAAAGAGCTGCAGTGTGCCCAGAGTGAAACAGTAAGAGCTGCAGTGTGTGCAGAGTGAAACAAAAACGAGCTGCAGTGTGCCCAGAGTGAAACAGTAAGAGCTGCAGTGTGCCCAGAGTGAAACAGAAAGAGCTGCAGTGTGTGCAGAGTGAAACAGAAAGAGCTGCAGTGTGCCCAGAGTGAAACAGTAAGAGCTGCAGTGTGTGCAGAGTGAAACAGAAAGAGCTGCAGTGTGCCCAGAGTGAAACAGTAAGAGCTGCAGTGTGCCCAGAGTGAAACAGTAAGAGCTGCAGTGTGTGCACATCGAAACACTTTCTGCAGTGTGTGCAGAGTGAAACAGAAAGAGCTGCAGTGTGTGCAGAGTGAAACAGAAAGAGCTGCAGTGTGTGCAGAGTGAAACAGAAAGAGCTGCAGTGTGTGCAGAGTGAAACAGAAAGAGCTGCAGTGTGTGCAGAATGAAACAGAAAGAGCTGCAGTGTGTGCACAGCGAAACAGAAATAGCTGCAGTGTGTGCAGAGTGAAAGCAAACAGAAAGAGCTGCAGTGTCTGCAGAGTGAAACAGAAAGAGCTGCAGTGTGCGAGAGTGAAACAGAAAGAGCTGCAGTGTTTGCAGAGTGAAACAGAAAGAGCTGCAGTGTGCCCAGAGTGAAACAGTAAGAGCTGCAGTGTGTGCAGAGTGAAACAGAAAGAGCTGCAGTGTGTGCAGAGTGAAACAGAAAGAGCTGCAGTGTGTGCAGAGTGAAACAGAAAGAGCTGCAGTGTGCCCAGAGTGAAACAGTAAGAGCTGCAGTGTGTGCAGAGTGAAACAGAAAGAGCTGCAGTGTGTGCAGAGTGAAACAGAAAGAGCTGCAGTGTGTGCAGAGTGAAACAGAAAGATAAGATAAGATAAGATAATGTTGCTTATAGCCCAGCCGACCGCAAAGGGCCACATCAGGGCTGGAAACAGAAAGAGCTGCAGTGTGCCCAGAGTGAAACAGTAAGAGCTGCAGTGTGTGCAGAGTGAAACAGAAAGAGCTGCAGTGTGCCCAGAGTGAAACAGTAAGAGCTGCAGTGTGTGCAGAGCGAAACAGAAAGAGCTGCAGTGTGTGCAGAGCGAAACAGAAAGAGCTGCAGTGTGTGCAGAGCGAAACAGAAAGAGCTGCAGTGTGTGCAGAGCAAAACAGAAAGAGCTGCAGTGTGTGCAGAGCGAAACAGAAAGAGCTGGAGTGTGTACAGTGCGAAACAGAGGGATGGACTCACCACAAGTGCACTCCAGCACTGCCCGACCGATGCGGCAAAGCAACTGGCCAGCATCATCTGCGCCCTGGCCTCCAGGTCCTCTGGATCAAACACCGCTCTGGGAAGAAACAAACAAACAAATAAATACCAGTCGCTGTGGTGATGTGGTTAATGTCATATGCTACGTGCTTAGAAGTCACGTGTTCGATTCCCATCCAGGGCATGTAATTATTTGTGGGGGGTTTCTGTCAAAACGGTGCTATGGGTGCAAGTGTGAAAACTGGAAGCACATGATTTAAAATCATCCACTTAGTCGATGCATCTCTGCGAAAGTTGCTACACTTTCCTGACCAACACTGCAGGTGTCTGTACCTCCCTGGTCTGGTTGACATTGGATATACTACCAAAGGAAGGATGGCATACAGCCCTGTCATGTAGTCTTAGACCAGGACGTTACTCAGTAGCATCATCCTTATGGATCATCGACAAAAACGTAAAAATGTTGGTGTCTGCTCTCAAGGAGATCCCAGTGTCCATCTCCAGTCCACATCCCTGCCCTTGGTCAGTTCCTGCACAGTTCAATGGAGTCAGCAAATTTATGGGGCGGGGGGACTGTCATGGATGGACATGGTGGTACCATCTGAAAGGGGCAACTTACTCCGGCTGGATCCACGACCAAGTAATTCCCGTCATCAGTCAAGAGCTTAGGCTGTTGCACAAAAAGTGACCATCCTATCCTGTCCACTGTCCAAGCCTTTCCTAGCATATGATGATTTGTAAAATGGCTTTGCCACACAACAGATATTCTACAGCCTGCATAGTTCCTGAGTAAAACTTGTTTCCATCTATTCTAAAACATCTAAGCCAGGATAACACTCGATCAGCAGCTTTGTCAAGTGAGTTGGCATGACAAAGATAATTTTGCTTCTTTTGGCATGACAAAGATAATTTTGCTTCTTAAGTCCTGTTCTATCGAGGGTCCAACATCCGACTGTTGGTCAATCAAGCACCTAACTGAAAAACAGAAAGTTCACTATACACCTGAATCTTGCCGGTGAGGTTGAGCTTTCCGTTGTTGGTTTTTCTGTGGGGTAATGGGATGGAAAACTGGGAGATTTATCACTGCATTGCTCTGGCTTGTATTCCTAAAACGCTTTGACATGTCGTAAGCAACAAGTTCTATTTACAGGCCATTGCAAGTACTTCCATTTCTTTCACCGCTTTCTTGCAGGGTTTCGAATCCCAGACACTTTTTCATACATGCAAATTAGATAGCACTTTAATGACAGAGCCTCATTAGCATATTGAGTAAAGCTGCCAGGCTTCTGTCTCACAGTGACAGCAGTGTTGCAAGATCAAATTACGCATGCAGCATTACAAAAAAAGTGTTTTTATATAATGTTACATATAACCAGGGCTTGTAATGATCAAGCTTGAAAAAAGAGGAAATTATTTATTCTATCGTAACAACTCCAGATGCACATTTAATCACTCTTTCAATTAACGTTTTATAATAACCGATATAACTGAATGTGTTTTAATGTATATGCATAGAATGCACAAATGTCAAAAACAATAACATTGTGGAATTATTAGTTAACAGTATTTTTTTTAATCAACACATTGTATGTGCACACACACTCTCTCCGTCTTCATGCATCAGATAGATCCACTTGGATCTCGCTTTCATCCAGCTGTGGCAATGGCAGCTCACTGTTGGATTTTCCACTTAGAGGGACAACTCTGTCAAAGTGGTTGCCATGGGTATGGCACATAGTCAGATAGTTGGGGTTGCCACTGGTTGACTGAATGTCAGATGTTTCAGGTTCTGGAGAAATTTTCAGCCATCTGTAGGTGGTCCCATCCTCCTCACAGTCAGGAGGTGGGGAAAAGACGTAGATGTCTCTGGAGAGGAGATGTGCAGCACCATACATTTCACAAGTGGTCGCCCACATTTTTGGCTGCCGCATGTCACGGACGTGAGTTGCTATGTGGCCTTTCAACATACTGCTGAAAGACATCTGGACTTGACTCTAGTTTATCACAAATAAGCTGCCGCCATTTCTCATGGTTGTCCTCTGTGCCATCCATCTCAATGCTGATGACACGAAAAAAGCAGTTGCCATCTCCTTGAATGTACTTGATCTCCCTGCCATCTAAAAAATAAAGAAGAAAAAAAAAACCCACATGTCATTGACATTATTCAATTAAGTTTCAGTTGTTGTTGTTAGATGTGTGCTTTCATCTTTTGATTGATGGATTGTTTATTACTTTCGTATTTATTTATGTATTTATTTATTGATTTAAAGTTCACTTATTTATTTATTATTACTTATTTGCTGATTTTTTTGTTTACTTCTTTATACCATTATCTTTATTTATTTAGTGCTGTATTGTTTGTTATGTCATATATTGTTGGGAGAGGAGATTTGTGTGTTTTCGTAAGACTTTCCTGTTTGGCTACTGTGTCTGAGGTGAATGAAACAAGGATTGGCTGTGAATAATTTTTATCAATGACATTATTTTTACTTCTAGAGTAAATTATGTAATCATGTGCCATGCCTAAAACATATATCTGTGTTTTTAACATAGACAATAAAGTTTTCTGTTCTGTTCTGTATAATGATGTTAACTCAACCGCCACAAAGTAACTGACAACAACAAATAAAAGCTAAACAAACGGAAATAGCTCCAATTACATAGCATACTGTGATGGCAGTTAAAGCCCTAAGGCAGATTTTTTTACAATTTTAGGCTCTTGTGTTTTTTCATTTTAACCACCAGACAAATTAAGTAGCTTTTATTACTATTATTACCATGCTCCAGGACTATGCACAGAACCACAGTGGCTGTTCAATGCAGTCTGAAAAAGTATCAACAATTGCACCAACTCCATACATTTAAATCTATCTTTAGTTATAATTTGTTTGGAAATTAAGAAAAAAAAAAAACTAAGTAGAGGGGTTTAAAACTGTTCCACAGAAGCTGTTAACAATGGTAGAGGGAACACAAACCTGCTGCTAGCACTGGATCAAGTGCCCTGTACAAAGGATAAGCAGGCCTGGATGAAGATATCTGGACATGCTGTTGTTGCTTTCCTGTATATCCTGCAACATGCACGCACAAGTCTTTTAAGTCCCATATGAATATAAGAATAATGAAGTTTGCACACAATGCCAAACAATGATCAACAAACAAAAACAACCAAAACAAAAAACACACACAGAGTGTGTACAAATACATGTATATAAAATCTTTTCCAATAAAATAAGGTGGTTTTCATGCGATTCAGGTGCATTAATATAATATCAGTATGGCAAGTGCAAAAACTAAAGACCAAAAGAAATTAAAATTATTAATGGAATGCTTTACTTTTCATCTTCATTTTCAACATGAAAAAATAGAATCTCTGCACAGACAGGACTTTATAATCCTTTACTTAACTTGTTTAACTGTAGTCTATATGCATAGGTATTTGATATATTGTTACTTGTAAAAATTAGTCTCCCCAGTAATTACTGATTATTGACAATCACAGAACGTACCTTATCCCTTTCATTCTGAGCTGACTTTCCTTCAGACTGCTTGACCTTGGCTGGTTGAAAAAAGCTTGCCAAGGACGTCTGTTTGGACCTACTGGCAGGTGTAGATGAACTGAAGTCTGATGACCAGGCGGACCAACTTTTGTATTCCCAGTGGCTGATTTATTTTGCGTGCCAATTGTGTCCTTTGACTCTGCATTGCCTTCTTTGGAAACAGGGCTGCTGTCGTGAGTTACACGCTCAGAGTCAGAGTGAGGATCCCATGCTTGCTCTTTGGAGTGGGCTTGGAACAGGTTTTACCACAATTACCACTGGACTGTGATGAGCGGGTTGATTTTGTTGAAGACTGGTGTTCTAGTCTTGCCCTCTTGGCTTCTTCCAGCAAATCATTGGTAGCCTTTCTCTTAGTTGTCTGTTTCTGTGGGGCAACTCCAAGACTTTCTGATTTTCTCTTTGTTCTCTGTTTTCCAAAAGCTTTCTTGGTTTTTTCGCCATGCACTTGTCATGTTTCTTACAAGTTTTCCATGTAATGCCTCTTTCATCGGCTGTTTCTTTGAAAAAAACTGTACAGCTGTTTTCCCTTCTGCCTTCAATGCATACTTAACTGTTTGAATAATTGAGTATGTGTGCTCATCAATGGATGTGTTGCTTTTGTCAATGATTTCCGACATTGTACTGAACGACGATTCAACAAGTGGACCATGAAAGCAGCTTATAGATGCCCTGGCAAGTCTGGTGAGAACTGGATATTTATCTGTGTGATCTGAGCCCACCAAGAGTCAATGCTGTCCTTTTCTGTCACAGCAGGAAGACTGTTGTCAGTGTTGAATTTTCGAGCTTCAAAGTCAAACTGATCAATTTCCTGGTTAGACAGGAGATGCTTGAAGAATGTCGGTAGCTTCAGGATCTGTAATAGAGCCGTAGATGAAGTTCGCAACAGGGGGTCCAAACAACTGAATGATCGCAAGACCGGGTTGTTTAGTGGCATCTTTTTCTGTAGTGCTGTACCCCCACGGATATATGCCTGGTGTGCCTGCTGGAGGAATTCAGCTTTAAGATTGTCTTTCTTTCCTCTCTTGGCCAGCTCAGTCTTCACATACTGGCCGTAAAAACAACCAGAAGTTGGCAGGTGGTGGTTCTCATTGGAGAGGTCAAGCCTTAAGAGAATCTTAGGCCCACCTTGAAGTTGTCCACATTTAATGAAGCACATGAAAAAATCTTTTAACAATGCCTCCTGCTTGTTGTGAAGCTCATGGATCACTGGTTCTTTCTTTTGGAAGAACTTGATGTACTCCTGAAGTATGGGCAAAACTGAACAGTAAAAATGCAGATGAAGCAGAGTTTTCTCCTGAAAATAAAAAAGTTTCTCGATGAGTCGGGATTTTCTTTCTTTGCCATCTTTTGTTGCTGTCATGAATGTTTTCCTGATGGTATCCTGGAGTTTGTTGATTGTCATTTTGGTTTCCAGCTGAAGGTCATGCTGACTGAAGATATCCTCAACAAACTGTTGATAAACAGCTTGTCATCTCCCTGAAGATAGCTGAAATAAAACAGTGTAAGTGCATCAAACATTCTCACTGTATCAAGGGCTATGTCCAGTAATGACAGCCAGCGGTGAGACACAAATTCCATTGGCAAAGATGGCTTGATGTTCAGTGCCCAAGCACAGATCTGCAAGCAGTGCCCCATTGTGTGGTGACCATCTAAAATCTGCGTGTAAGCTATTCAGCATACTTCAACATGTTTTGGAATGGGGCGCAAAATTCCTTCGCTGCATTGTGTGCATGGTGACAGGAGTCGCCGTCAATGTCTAAAGGTGTGGTGCTTTCCGTTCTGAATCAGAGTCTCCAGTCCAGACTTCTTACCTCGCATCACTGCACATGAGTCTGTGAGGAGAGCCATCAAATTTGTCCAGGCAAATGGAATTGTTCAAAAATGTCAACTACTTTGCCCTACAAAATCTCACTTGTCAGACGTTTGACAACAAAGATACAAGATGATGGACAACTGTTTTCTTCAGGGTTGGCGAAAGTGACTTACAAGAATAGTCACAACTTTTTTGTGGTTAGAATTCATGGCTTCATCCAGATTTAAAGCAAAGGGGGTTTCCCTCAATTCCGATAGAAGTTCATCTTGAAACGTTGCTGCACGCCATATTTCAGTTTGTAGGATGCAGTGGCGTCATCCCGTCGCATTCTGTCACATGCAGCTTTGTCGTTGGAAAGAGCTGTCACCAGGTCCAAAACTTGGGTGCCGCTAAAAGTGGCATGGAATTTCTGCCAAAAAGGCGATGACCTGCAACAAGATGCCATGGCATTGGTCATATATATTCAAAGTTGTTCACCCAAGAAAGTGACAGAGACCCCCCCCCCCCCCCACCCCCCACCCCCAATATACATGTTTAACATTTGTATGCAGTAGCAAATCAAAGCCAATATGAATGGCATTTCTGTATGACTCATTAAAAAACATGCATGTATGGGTATCAAATCAAGTCACAATGTGTGTCAATTTGTTTTCATTCCTTTTGTTTCCTGACATTCAGAACTTTTTTTTTTTTTTTTTTTTTATGTTGGATTGTATAATTGTGCTATTAAAGTATTAGCAAAGAGGTTTTTTGTTTTTAAACAAACATGCATGCACACACACAAAAAGACATACGTATCATAATAATTGTACCAAAAAAAACCCAAAGAAGTCAGACACAATAAAAGAACAAACACGCATATCCCCCCCCTCCAAAAAAAAAAAAAAAAAAAAAAAAAAAAAAAAAAAAAAAAAAAAAACAACAACAACATCATTACATGAATTGTAAACAGGATATATAAACTTGCACCACACACACACACACGCACACACACATACACAAATAACCTCAAAAACTAGGAAAATACCAAGGGGTGGCATGGGTGAGAGGCTGAGAGAGAGGGAGAGGAAAAAAAAAAAAAAATTAAGATGGGTAATTACAACAACAGAAGGGATGGCTAGTTATGTTAAAAGATACCAGCGTTACCAATCTCAACTATGTAGCATTATCTAGGTTGAGATACTCAAGTTGGGACCATGTGTACATAAGATTTGTGAAAAAAAAAAAAAAAAAAAAAAAAAAAGTCACAATCATGCTAGGAAATGATAGAGGAATAGGGAAACCAGGTTTTGTCAAATTGATCTGAATCATAGTTCAGAAAGGCTAGTAGTATTTTTCCAATTTAAATCTATAGCTTAAGATTGTTAGGAAAACATGAAGGTCTGGGTGGTTATTTTGTAGTTTACACTTGTAAACATAAAACTTAGCAAACAGCAGAATAAAGTTAAGAAACTTTGTCAGTTTCCACATTTTGTTTCATTCCAAACAGAACTAACTCTTTCTCAAAAAACAGATTAGCGCAGTGCTGACATTTCTCCATTAGCAGGTTTTGAAGATTTCTCCAAAACCGCTGCACAATATTACAGTCGAAAAGCAGTGTGTGTAATCGTCTGTTGTTCCTGATCACAAAAGTTACATAATGGTGAATCCACAATTTTGCACTGAAACAGGTATTTCTGGGTTGGCAGCAATCTATGTAGAAGTCGACATTGGAACCATCTAAGCTGGACGTCAGTAGAAACTTTATAACCATGAAGGAATATTTGTTTCCAATTCAGATTTACAAATAGATTATTCCATTTATTAATAGCAGCGGGAGAGGCATTATTTTCATTTAAAGTTTTTTGTACATATTTGTTGCCTCTTTTAATGCAAAACCAGACTTTTTGGTCTAAGAGTTTATATTGGTTAGTTATGATAATATTAAGCTTTTGGCAATAGTTGCGAATAGCATTTATTATGCCTTCATACAAGAGAAAGTTTGTTCTTATACTTTGATATTTAATTAAAAATTCATGGAAGGTCATCCAATGCCCATTTTCATTTATCAAGTGTTTGATGAAAAAAATGCCATAATTACACCATTCCTGTACAAAAATTACTTTTTTATCTCTTAAAATTTTAATATGTAATGAATACACTCTGACATGAAATCATGTACTGTAGTCGGACAGCACTTTGAACACAGTTTCTTGTAGTGTTTCATCACATCATTCCAGAATGGGTTATTGACATCTTGCATAATAACATTAGAAAATTCAGCACCAAAGTTTTTTATATTGTCCAGCTTAGGGAACATATTAATGGTAAATTCCCGCCAACCCGACTCATACATTAATCTTCTCAGCCAACTTACCTTCATAGAAGAAATAAAATTTTTTACATTTAACATTTTTAATCCACCTTCACAGTACTGCTTTCGAACCACAGATTTTTTTATCTTACTTTTTTTACCGTTCCATAAGAAACTATACAATTCTTTTTCCAAAGCAACAATAAAATCCTCTGGGGGGTCTGGTAGATTAATCAATAAATGAACAATTTTAGAAAATGCCAAAGTTTTAATAATAGTTATTTTTCCGAAAGGAGTTATATTTCTTTTTTTCCAAAAAGCTAGGACTCTTTTTATTTCAAAAAGTTTATCTTCAAAGTTAATCTGTACAATAATATTTGTGTTAGTGGAGAATTTGATACCAAGAATTTTGAAAGTACCTGGATCCCAAACAAAATTTTTGTCCCTCATAAATCTAATTCCACAATTCTTTCTACTCCCCAACCATATTACTTGTGACTTGTCAAAATTGATTTTTAAACCTGAAATTGTAAAAATTTAGTAAGGACAGATACCGCCTCGGTAAAAGATCTCTCTGAACCATCTAGACATAAACTAGTATCATCAGCAAATTGTGACAGTAATGTTTCCTTGTTAACAACTTTAATTCCTTTAATATGCTCATTAGAACGAATCATTAATGACAGAACCTCAGCACAAATTAGGTATAGGTAAGGAGATAATGGGTCCCCCTGTCTCACCCCTCTCTCAATCGGAAACCATGGGGAGTACTGGCCATTGACATAAATACTGTAGAAATTTGTGAATAAAATGTTCTTATCCAATTAATTAAGTGAGGTCCAAACTTGAAAAATTTCAGGCAGTTATGTAAGAATGACCATGAGACGCTATCAAACGCCTTCTCAAAGTCAACTAAAAAAAGCATACCTGGAACATTTTCCTATCAGTGTACAATAACATGTCATACATCAACCTTATATTTTCTCCAATAAATCTGCCCTTCAAAAAACCTCTTTGACTCTCATGTATGATGTTTGGAAGAACATTTTCAATCGATTAGCAACACAAGCAGAAGCTATCTTATATGTAGTGTTCAACAAAGAGATGGGGCGCCAGTTTTTCACAAATCTTTTCGGCTTCCCTTCCTTGGGGATACATATTATGGTTCCCTGTCGCTGGGTAGTTGATAACTAGATAAGATAAGATAATGTTGCTTATAGCCCAGCCGACCGCAGAGGGCCACATCAGGGCTGTCACCACGTTAAAATCAAACTCACCAGTCATTTAAAAAAAAAAAAAAAAAAAAAAAAAAAAAAAAAAAAAAACTTTCACACATCTCGTTAAATGACATCGTCTACAAATGAACCAGAAACTTTGTTAAAAATCCTTCTTCCGTAAAACTCAAATCAGATGAAAAATGTTAATTTCTCTCAAAAACCCAAGATCACGTCAGGCGGGACATCCCTGAACAGGATCTTCATGGACTATCCGCTGTAAAATGTTTGTGTCTCACATCGTGCAAGTCCAACACTCTAAAAGAACATGTTTCATTGTGAGTGGTGCATGACATGGAATGCACCACGGAGCTTCGTCACTCTTTAAAAGGTAAGAATGGGTAAAATACGAATGGCCGGTGTGCAGCCGGCACAGAACCGTTTCCTCTTTACGACCACCCGACGTAGATGGGAGGAAGTCTTTAAGGTTTGGACGTATCTGAAAGAGTTTGTTATTCGTCTGTGTGTTCCAATCCTCCTGCCAGAGGTCTCTCACATAATCGTTAATTTTGGGTTTCACATCTGAGCAGGGGATAAAAGTGTTGGACAGTTTCTCTCTTGTGGCGTTCTTGGCTAAACGATCAACCATTTCGTTCCCGCCGATGCCAACATGGCCAGGAACCCAAGCAGAGTAATGTTGTAACCGTCCGCCTTCAACTTGCTAAAAATGTTCCAAAAAAGTAAAAGTTCTGGATGCTGAAGGTTGCGGCCAGCTATGGCCTCCAAAGCTGACAGCGAATCCGACAGAACCAGAAAGTCCCTCCTCGAAGAATGGGAGATTATCTTCAAAGCCAGTACTAGAGCAGTAAGTATCAGCAGAATAGACAGAAGCATCTGAATGTATATGTTCCAACAATATCTGAGAAGGAGCCCCAGGGCAGTAGGCTGCACAGGCCACTCCATCCTCAGACTTGGAACCGTCAGTGAAAACTTTTTGATAGGATGGGAATTTGGAACAGAGCTCGGCAATACAAAGCCTTGTACGCCAGAGAGCTGGTAGACTCCTTACGGAAAGCTGCGAGATCAAACGAATCTCTGGTGTGAAAAAGGTCCATGGAGGTTGATCCGGAAACTTGGAAAAATCGGAAACTAACTCCCAGGTCTAATACCTGCATTCCGCACGTGAGGCTGCATACGAAGCCCAAACGGCGGAATACATTTCGGTGTTTGTTTCAAACTTACTTTGGAACGGAGGGTCAAAAACACAGTCATAGGCAGGATTCTGCGTTCTGAGAACAGTCGGATGTAATAATTCAAAGACAGTTTCAGCCTACGGTTGGACAGTGAAGGTTCACCTGCCTCTGCGTACAGGCTGTACACAGGGGTGGTGCGGAACGCTCCAAGACAGAGACGAAGCCCTTGATGGTGGATAGGGTCCAAGATTTGAGGTAAGATGATCTTGCGGAGCCGTACACAGCACAACCGTAGTCCAGTTTAGAACGGACCAGGGCTCTGTAGAGGTGCAACAAAGTTTTCTTATCAGCGCCCCAGTCGTGTGTGCTACGACCCGCAGAATATTCAGTGCCTTTTGGCAAGCAGTTTTGAGGTTTTTAATATGGCTGAGAAAGTTAAGTTTTTGGTCAAAAATGACTCCCAGAAATTTGGCCTCTTTAACAGCTGGAATGGAGATTTCCCTACTTGAAGTTCCGGATCTGGAAAAAACTGACGAAAATTATGGAAGTGAATACACTGGTTTTTGTAGCAGAAAAGGTGAAACCGTTTTCATCCGCCCATCGATGGATTTTATCTACGCAAAGCTGGAGCCTGCGCTGGACACTCGGGTACAGCTTCCAGTTGCGTAGACAGCAAAATCATCCACAAACAATGAGCAGTCTGAACCCTGCTGAACTGATTGAACAATGTTGTTGATCTTAATACTAAAGAGGGCAGGAGATAGTATGTCCCCCTGTGGAACACCCAACTCCTGCTCGTGGACATCAGAGAGAGTGGTGCCAACCCGGACCTGAAACTGTCGTTCTGCCAAAAAATTTTGAATAAAAAGCGGAAGATGACCCCGAAAACCCAGATCGTGGAGATCATGGAGTATCCCCGACTTCCAGTGGTATCGTAGGCCTTCTCCAAGTCAAAGAAAATTGCCACTGCATGCTGTCCTGTTTAAAAAAGCGTTCCTAAGTGTAGATTCCAGACGAATCAAATGGTCAACTGTACTACGATGTTTGCGGAAACCACACTGTTCTTTCGCCAAAAGGCCATCGGTTTCGAGTTTCCACATGAGCCTAGCATTGACCATTTTTTCCATCAATTTACAGACACAGCTGGTCAAAGCTATGGGACGGTAGTTAGATGGATTAGAAAGATCTTTTCCAGTTTGGGGATGGGAATAATGAGGGCTTTCCGCCAAGAGGGTGGAAAGCAGCCTGTAATCCACACATGGTTGTATACCTGTAACAGGATGTTTAGACCCTCTTGCGGAAGATGTTTCAATAGTTGATAATGAATTTCATCGATACCCGGAGAGGAATCGCTGCAAGAAAGTAAGGCAGATTTCAGCTCGTTTAACGTGAAAGGAAGATTGTAGTCTTCCATGTTGTCGGATGAAAAGTTGCAGGGTGATTTTTCTTTTAGGGCTTTGTTTTTGACAAAATGGCTGATTTATTAGAAGAGGAGGAATTCTTTTCAATGGTAAAGCAAGCAGATTAGCAACTGCTTTCTTCTCTGTTATTAAAGAATCCGAAAACTTGAGATGGTTCACAGTGGACAGGTGTTCTTCCCTTTGATTTTCTTAATGATGTTCCACACTTTTTTCTTAGAAGTTTTTGATGTCAGCCTGGAGCAGAAGCTTCTCCAGGACCGACGTTTACTGATTTTAAAAGTGTGTCTCGATTTGGCACGGAGTTTTTGATGGGCTCGAGCGTTGGGACCCGAAGGTCGTTGGTATACCTGACGCTGAGCCCGTTTTTTAACCTTGGAAATTTGTTGGCATTCTGAATCGAACCAGGGTGTTTTTGGCATTTGAAGTTTATTGGAAGACTCTGGAATACAGGTCTTAGCACAATTAATCATAGTGTTAGTCAGTGATTCAGCTGGGTCAGGACTCTGAAAAAAATCAGTGTCCTGGAACTCCTTAGAAACATTGGCTGCAAATAGATCCCAGTTTGCTTTCTTATAATTTAAATGCTGAGAGACAGAGACGTGTTCAGTTATTACAGGTTGTAGAAGGACAGGGAAATGGTCACTTCCGTGCAGATCGTCATGGACAGACCACTCATAGTCCAGGACCAGCGAGGGGTCACAAACCGACAAATCTAAACACGAAAGTGAACCTGTGGAAGAATGGAGGTAAGTTGCAGAATCCGTCGTTCAGACAACACAAATCCAAATCCGAAAGGACATCCTCAATCAGCAGACCTCTGGATGACGAACCGGTACTACCCCAAAGAGGGTTGTGACCGTTAAAGTCACCCAACAGCAAAAAAGGTCGAGGGAGTTCCTCTATCAGACTGACAAGATCCTGACGACAAACCGGGACAGAAGGTGAGAGATAAAGAGAACAGATTGTCACAGTCTTGTGGAGAGTGACTCTCGCAGCTACAGCCTGAAGGGAGTAGACAGAGTGACAGGACTATACAACAAAGTTTTGTTAGGAGAAGGGCAACACCGCCCACAGTCCCCAACGTGGATTGTTGTGCAGGTTCGAAAGAATATTAAAGCCAGAAAGAGTAAAGGTCTTCTGGCTTTGAAGTTGAGTTTCTTGAAGAGCCACGACAGAAGGTTTTAGAGACTGACACAGAAGCTGCAGCTCCTCGAAGTTGGAATTTAGACCACGGATATTCCAATGGAATATTGTATTATCCATGGTGCAGAGGGCGAAAAGGAGAGAGATCAGGTCATCTCCTCCTCAACATCTGCTGCTAAAGCTGTAAATTTGTTGCTTAATTTCACTGGACTATCTGCAGACCTGCTGGCAGACATTGCCAACAGGTGAAGTAGGTCTGGTTTGGGGACGGTGGAGGTTTTTTCCTCAACTCCACCATCTCCACACTAGGTTGAACTCCCTTGCCCGCACGGGCACTGGACAGAGGAGTTCGAGGGAGGGGTGCTGGTTTTTTAATCTGCCCAGCAGCAGATGTTGTAGACTGCTGGGCAGTCTGAGGGGTGGCGGATTTTTTGCCTCCACCAGGGCAGTCACTTTGGTTTGGAAGGTGGTGGACCTGACTACCACCAGAACTGACAGATCTTACTTGCAATGTTTTCGAAAACGTAAAGTTATCAGTCTGACAGCAGACTGACCGAGTTGAAACTGTAGGAACTTTCTTTACGGCCGAAGCATACGAAGAAGCTGTCGGCGACTGACTGCCCACAACCTGCTTGCGGGCTTCGAAAAAGGAGATCTCTTTTCTGTCTTAACCCTTTGTATTGCAGATTCCTGAATCCACAGAGGACAATTCCGTGAAGAGGAGGGATGGTCGCCACCGCAGTTTGCACAATGTGCCGGATCTTTACAACGCCCATCATGGGTTGCCTTGCAGCAAATACCACACACCTCCTGCCCAGAACAACGGTCTCTGACATGGCCAAACTTCTGGCATCGGAAGCACCTCAACGGGGACGGAACGTACAACAGAACCCGACAATCAGGTAGCCGACTTTGATGACCGGAGGCAGCACAGGGTTGCAGAATGTCAGAAAGAGGGTGTTGGTGTCCACTCTTTCTGCACCCTTCTTTACTGTCACCCTGCGTACCTACCGTCACACCCTGGGATGCCACTCCGTTTTGATCTCTGCCTCAGAAAACACCTGATAATTCCCTGCAGCGAATCACTCCTTTTGATGAATTTAATTGTTTGTGGGGAGTTAGTTACCCTGATCTCCCGGTCCACAAGTTTCGTTGCCTTCAGCAGCTGTTCAGATTGCTTTTGTGACTTACATTGAATAAGAAAGGAACCATTCCTCAACCTCTTGATGACCGAGGGTCACCTGCTATACCTTGAAAGCCCTTTTGGATAGCAAAAGGGCTCAAAGCTGAAAGGGGTCGTTCTTGCTCCGTTCCTTCCATAACGAGCCAGGAAGCCCAAAAACCTGTCTTCTGTCGTACCTCCATATCCGAATCGCTGTCAGAATCGAAATCCCCCTGAAATAGGGGATGCTGCCTTCCTCTTTTTTGGGGGGATGTGTTTAGAAAAAGCCATATTGAGTGAATTTGTGTTTCATCCCTCCCTTACCCCACCCACCTTGGAGTCCAACTAAGGGGCCAGGGCCAAGAAACCAATGTCTTGACCCCTTCCAGCTTCGGGAGAGATATACGACAAACAGAAGCAACTAACCCTATCCCCCCTGATCATGCTCAACTCCCGGGGACAGAGAGCTGAGCACTGCAGGGGTTCACATGGCCAGCAGGGAACTGTGCTTGTCTTGACCCAGCCCCAAGAAGGGAGCCGATTAGTACACCCGGGCCAAAGTGTACTCCCTGTCTAGGAGAGGTCCGAGCCAAAGTGATGTGTTGAGAGCGCTGGCCCTCTCAATCACCAGGATCTCATTCCCCTCCGACACAGGTCGCACCGCACGGCAAACGCGGCGGATCTAAGGAGACCACAGAGAGAAAAGGAGTGTGGAAAAGAAGACTTGAAGGGGAGACGAAGATAGAAAAGGGCCAAATAAGGGAGGCAGAAAACAAGAAAAGGAGAAAGGCGGGTTACTCTTAGTCAGGATCCTCACCCTTAGCCTATCTGACATGGGAAGCCCTACCAGGGGCATCAACTCCTTACCACGTTACGCTTAGGCCAAACAGCATCTGCACCTCTCAGGCCTAGAAGCAGTATGAAAAAAACAGCCTATCTCCAAGTATTGATGCCCCCGCCAGCAGAGCCTAAGGGATCACTGACCACGCAAACCCTCCGACCACGACAAGGTCGCAACCCCCCGGAGGGTAGTTGATAACTGGCCTTTAGCAAAACCTTCATTAATAGAACGTACAAGGAAAGTTCCAATATCTACAAAGAAAAACTTAAAAAATTCAACAGTAAACCCATCAGGCCCAGGACTCTTCAAATTTTTCATCCGTTTCAAAACAGTAGCAGCCTCTTCCAGTGTTATCAACCCCTCTAGTGAGGAGCTCTCCTCCTCAGATAATGCTGGAGCATCCGGAAGCTCTTCAGAAATATTCATATCAGTTACATCTCTAAAGCTGTATAATTGTTCATAAAAAATTTTTATCTCAAGGAGGATACTTTTTTGTTCAGAAATGACTGAACCATCCTCTTTTTCTAAAAAAGGGATAGATTTATCAATAAAACTTCGATTTTCAAGAGTGCAAAAATATTTATTCACCTTTTCCCCTTGACTTAGCCAGTGAACTCTCGAGCGCATTGCCATGCCTTCAAGTCTGTGATTCCTGATTTCTTGCAATTCTGTTTTTAGGTTTTCTAAATGAGGAATAGTTTCCTCTTGTAAATTCTGTTCAATGTTTTTTATTTTTGTTTCTAGGTCATGTTCTCTTTGAGTATCCATTTTTTCTTATAAGTACTATAAGAGATTGTTTTGCCTCTTATTTCCAGCATTAATGTCTCAAAAAAGAGACGATCATCAATTTGAAAAAAGAGGTTTTCATTACTAATTTTATGTATATTATCTAAGTTGTATACGAGTAATGCATACTGTTTCTTGGTATCGCTGATCAGCTCTCTAATTTTTGAAACATATTGCTTATCTCTTAATAAACTATTGTTGAATTTCCAAAAAGGTCTGTCGCGTTTGAAATTATCTTTTTTAAAAGCAATGTGACAAGAGAATGATCGGATCGATATCCAGGTCGATGCAAACATCATTAACTTCCATCATTAATCCTTCAGTGATCATAAAGTAGTCAAGTCTTGCTTGTTTATAAGAGTGAAATTTTCCGCCATGTATAGTTTCTTTTCTCGGGGTATAATTCTCTGTAAACATCGAACAGATTGTATTTTGTCATTATATCATTGATTTTTGCTCGGGTTCTTGGCCGATTGGTGACACTTGTATAATTTCTAACATCCATTTTTAAATTAAGGGCACAATTCCAGTCTCCAGTTATAATTACATGTTGGTTGCCAAAGCTCTCAATGAGTTCACAAACACTATAAAAAAATTTGGGGCTATCACCACTGCTAGGGCCCGTATAAGTTCACCAAAGTAAACCTTTTTTTAAGAATTGAATATTCATAACAATGTAACACCCATGCTGTCTCTTATAACATCATGTATCTTGTACTCAAAGTTATTATTAAAAAGAACAGCAACACCATTTTTATTAGTTTCCGTACCACACAGCCATACATTATATCCCCAGCTGGCTCGAATAAAATTCTCAGAGTCTTCCTTTAAGTGTGTCTCTTGAAGACAATAAATATGAGCTGCTTTTTTTCTCAGAAAATCAAATACATCTTTTCTTTTTTTATTATTATTTAGACCATTACAATTCAAAGAACAAATTTTAAATGAACTATCCTGTGCCATGTTGAGTTCTGGCAAGAAAGGTTAAAGTAGTTAACAGATAATAGCAATAAAAAAAATATATATTTATACATATATATATATACACGTGGTGACAGCCCTGATGTGGCCCTCTGCGGTCGGCTGGGCTATAAGCAACATTATCTTATCTTATCTTATATATATACACACACATATATATACATTCATATATACACACACATATATATATATATATATATATATATATATACATATACATATACATACACACATATACATACACACACATATAAAAAGGTCTACAAAAGAAAAAAGTAAGAAAACTCCAAAAGTGTTGCTAACACTAGAGACACACTTTTTGAAATACAGTGATGTTGCACATCCCCAAAGTTTAACAGAGGCTACCTCAGCCTCAACCTTCCAATGTAATAGTAGGCAAGATTTCACACCCATCATTAATATCAACATCTTATAAATGCACAAATAAAGTGTACATGACCCAGTTACAATCTCACTCTCACACACAAGCCTATCACCTTGATATGAAGAAAATGAAAAAGTAATGTATAACATAAAGACCAGCTTACAAAGCAATGACATAAAACTACGCATACATACACACACCAACCTGTTATATAAGGACCCACCGCCCTACTCCAAACGAGCATTGATGC
This sequence comes from Conus ventricosus, assembly GCA_018398815.1. Taxonomy (NCBI): domain Eukaryota; kingdom Metazoa; phylum Mollusca; class Gastropoda; order Neogastropoda; family Conidae; genus Conus; species Conus ventricosus. The sequence continues at coordinate 34,155,472 of CM031622.1, read as the reverse complement.
CATCTATTACAACTACTACTACAAAATCTAGCGCAATGACATGGAAGAAAAAAAAAAAAAAAAGAAAAGAAAAGAAAAGAAAACACCTTTAAACAACTCGTGTCATGGTCATCTTGTATGACTGTCTTATACGTGATCAAAAATTTACTATCCCTCCATACAATCACATTGTCTGTGGGCAAAGACCAAATACAAATATGTGCCAGAATGATCATCCTCATGATCGTGGGCACCAAAGGAAAGAAGAAGAAGAAATATATGGAAAAAACAAGAATAGTACCACAAGGCTCGGTTTTCTTTCATTACTTTTGTACACTACTACCTTCGACGCAAGGACTGCTCCCCCGACTTGCCAATCCAATCCCAAAAGACCTTCACCCCCAGATGTAAACAACGTCCAGTGGGGGAAACAAACCCAAACAAAACAATAACAACAACAACAAAAGAAGTCGCCAAAGTCGTTATATATAAAATAATAAAAAAAAAACAAATTGCGCACAGATACAGAAATTACATCAAGTAGATTCCAAATTACAAACCTTTAAGAATTCACGAACTTTCACACTTAAGATTTTGAACAGAAAATAATCGCAGCTGGTTAAAATAATTTGGTCTACTTACAGTTCGAGCAGACGACACAATGTCAAAGCAAAGGTGGAAGTAACGGCGTGACACACAAGAGGAAAGAAACAAAACTAACGCAGTTGCCTAAAATCGGCAAGAGATTTCACTGTCGAGATTCTTCCGGACACCGTCTTCACCACCACTGCACCGTTCTTCGTCCACGCCTGCTGGCAAATGTCCCTCTCGTTCCGCACTGAACATAGCAGCTGATAGGCGCGTGGGGTCAGATCTTCCACCATAGTGACCCCGGTTCCTTTCAATTTCTTGCGCGCGTAGAGCACAGAGTCCCTGACGCGACGGGAAACAAAACGAACAATAATCCCGCGGCAAGAGTTTTTAGACGCATTGGAACCCTGTTTGGAACCGACCCTATGCACTGCCTCAAGGTCTTCTCTCTTCACCTCAATGTTCAGTTTACGGTTGAACAGAGAAAGCACCTTCTCCTCACACTGTACCCCCGTCTCGACGCCCCCACTCTCCGCTTCCTGCATCCCGTAGATACGAAGGTTGTTCCTCCGTACGTAGGCGGAAACGTCCTCGAACGACGATCGGCCAGCTCTGCAAGGTGCCGTACTTCAGCTAGCTGGGTGGCCGTCTGCTGCTCTCGCTTCCGGGCTTCGGTCAGCTCTCGACGAAGCTTCTCGTTCTCAGTCTGGACTGAGAACAGGGCAGCCCTCAGCTCCTCCACCGCAAGAGCCAGCCTGGCAAGTTCTGCTCCGTTGGCACAGAGCTTTGCCATCAGATCGGCATTCGTACATTGCTGGGGTTCTTTTTGCCGGTGAGAATCGCGAGTAGGGGAGAAAACAATGTCCAACTCGTTTGATTGGTTTGGGAGCGAGTCGTTCCCCTTGTCCTCCATTTTGTCCTCTCGCGTTGAAAAACAAATTTAGAAAGAGTCTCTTTCACTGGCCCGGACAGTGGAGTACTAGTTTCCACCTTCTGTTTCTTTGGGGTGTCTTTGTCACTGTTAACACTCGAGTTGTTGGAGGAACTAGAGCCTGAACCTGCACCAGTCTGCGTACGCTGTTTTCTCTTCTTATGGCGGGCCATAACATTGCACACTGACAACATCACGGACAATCATTTCAGCAACGATTTCTTCACATCACGCTGACCAAAAGTTCCAAAAACTCGGATGGAGGTGGGCAGTAGATACACTGTTAACTTCGTGGCATTCTTGGTGACCGATCGGTTGTTTAATTAACTAAAATAAGTTAATCAAGAGCAGAGCTGTCAAAAAGACGTCCGACTCACCCGGTTAACAGTGTTCACCCTCACAATGTGTTTCTTAAGGATGAAACAGATAAGCTTATGACGTCCCCCCCCCCCCCTTCCCCTGATCTGATCCTCCAAACAACTCAAAATAAGGCGATGTATGTAAACTGTTATCTTGCACAGAGAGAGAGAGAGAGAGAGAGAGAGAGAGAGAGAGAGAGAGAGAGAGAGAGAGAGAGAGAGAAGAGAGAGAGAGAGAGTATACATCTTCTTTTTTCAGTCTCACTATCTTCATTATCTTATCCTTATAATTACTCATTCATAACCTACCAAAGCTTCAGAATTGCTGATCCTGTCACAAAGGGGAGTATTCAAAGGCAAGCTGTCTTCAGCAAGTTTTTCAGCAAACATTGGGTTCGCACCATAGACAGGATCCTTTTTCTTGGACAGCCCTGTAAAATGTATAAAATACTCATGTCAAGATTTTACATAGATATATTTACAAATCTAAACAAATTCATTGGCCACTCTGCTCTGCAAGCAAAAACACTTTTTTTTTTTAGATCAAATAGGAAAATAAACCATTGATGGCCTTATAATTATGCAGACTTAAATCAGTCTCCAACATAATAATAATTATGAACATTTCACAGCGCACATCTCTGCCTATGCAGAGCTCATGCCAAGTCAAGTCAAGTGGGTAGTTTAAAGTCAGTCACCCCAGAAGGATTGCTGACTAAAGTAATATTCTTTGATATAAAAATTTCGTCTAAAGACTTTCATATATATTCTGAAAGCTCAAGCCACTTTACAATACAAACTCCCTACCTTTGCATTAGCTCTCGAGTCCGAGAGAGAGAGAGAGAGGGGAGGAGGGAGGGAGAGAGAGAGAGAGAGAGAGAGAGAGAGAGAGAGAGAGAGAGAGAGAGAGAGAGAATTAATTTTCTCACAAACCTGTCCATGATTAAGCATCCTACTGTGACGTTTTTGGTTTTTTTTTACAGAGATACAACACTGTCCACGATTTGGCATCATACTGTGACGTTTTTTTTGTTTTTTTTTTTAACAGAGATACAAAACTATTACATCACTAACCAGCAAACATTGATACTTTTACTTTTAGATGGGCACTCTGCGTGCGTCTGTGTGTGTGCGTGCGTGCGTGCGTGCGTACGCGCGTGTGTGTGTGCACGCGCATGTGTGTGTGTGTGCGTGCGCGCGCGTGTGTGCGCGCGCGGATGTGTGTGTGTGTGTGTGTGTGTGTGTGTGTGTGTGTGTGTGTGTGTGTGTGTGTGTGTGTGTGTGGATTTGTGTGTGTGTATGTATTGGTAAGAATCGAAGTCCCGAATGGAAGGTAATTATGAATGGAGAAGATCACAGATTCATACAACATTCATGAGGGACATCAGAAAATGAACAGAATCTATCTCACTCAGTAACTGCGACAGTAAGATCTTCATTCGTTTGTTATGTCCCTTAAATTTCGTATTGATCTTCTCCACGATCACGTAAACATTAGAAAATACGGCTGAATTTACACTTACCTGGCAGAGTTGTGTTAGCTTTCAGGCTGTCTATTGCCTTCCGATGTTTGGAAGTTTTCACGTGGTCATCCAGACAAACGCGACCACGAGGACGTATTTCAGATCGCATTTGCAAAGAGTGCAAAACGCTGTTCCTGGAGTCAGCAGCTTCCGAATATGAAGGCCTAGTCTCTCCTCCACAGCTTTCACCACAAATTCCGTCCATTCCCACCTCCAGCTGTTTTTCTCGCCAGAATCATCGAGAGAATCGGCACGCTGAATAATGATTCTTGCCGCCATCATGAAAGCTTCCCGCAAACTAAAGCGAACTTGTTTCGTGCCATTTGAAGACGCCGACTACCAAACCGTTTGCCGATATCGCTCTGTATAATAACCATGACGTGATTTTCGATTTCCGCGGACAGTTTTTTTTTGCACTGAATCACAAACGAAAACGCGGAAATCCGCGCAACCGCGGAAAATTACAAGCCATGATATAAACAAAATCTGCCTCTCCGCATTTAAACCACGATTTGTTTATTAAGCATTCTGCATGTCCAGATTTTACCGCAGGAAGGGCTTTGACAGTTAAGCTTCAGGCTACAATGTGTTCTTCCCACGCACAGACGGAAGCTAATGCCCATCCTTCTGCTTCTGTTCACCCTTACTGCAGCCTACCAGTCTCAGAGCTGCCAAGTCTCAAATGCATAGAGAGTAACCTTTTGACATTTTAAGTGTAGAATTCCAAATTTAAGTATAACTCTCATATGGGATGCAATAAGTAAAACCCAAACGTACCGGACATGATAGTCAACGCAGAAGACCAAAATTTTGCCAGTTCTTATGATTTTGACTTTGACCCACAAACAAAACCCAACAGCCGAAAGCATGGTCAGTCCAAAGTAGTACAAAGCCTTGCTAGTCTTCAGCGATTTATAGGCTGCTTTTTCTTCCTCTCCTTACTGAATATGGCCATTTCTTTTAAAATAAGTCTGGTCTATAAAGACCTACATTGCCTTCATTCTGTTTAAGGAGCTGCGAAGTCTCACACACACACACACACACACACACACACACACACACACACACACACACACACAAACATGCATACACACACACACACACATGTATGTGCACATACACACACACACACACACACACACACACGCATGTGCATATGCACACACACACACACACACACATGTATGTGCACATACACACACATGTATGTGCACATACACACACATACATGCGTACACACACACTCACACACATAAACACCCACACATAGGTTCCAGCACTGAAGGTCAGGTAAGGTAATGTTGCTTATAGCCCAGCTGACAACAAAGGGCCATATCAGGGCTGTCACCAAGTCAAAGTCAACTCACAAGCCATTCAGATAAAAAAACAAAACAAAAAAACCCCTTCATTCACACAACCCTTCCAGCACTGAAGAGCAGCTAGAAAAGAGGAGTTGAGTAATCTTCACATCCAACGGTGACATTATGCAGCATATGCTTCACACACACAGGTACACAAACACACACACACACGCATGCATGCACACACACACACACACACACACACACACACACACACAGTTCCAGCTCTGAACAGCAGCCAGAAAAGAGCAATAACCCTCACATCCAACCTTTTCAGGTACTTGGCGACAAGGTGCAAGGCATGCCTGCACCACACGTCACTGATGGGGTTGCCTCCCTGGAAGATGGGGCGCTGGGACGGGTTGGAGGGGCGCGGGTATCGGTTGAAGTAACGGAGACAGGTCAGGGTTTCCATGGCATGGCTGAAAAAAAAAAAAAAAAAAAAAAAAAAAATTATCATTATTATTATTCCTATCAAAATTATTATCATTACTACTTCGACTCACACATTGTCTCCTTCCCGACAGCCTCATTTTCATTCAATGCCCATCTCGAGCCAAATTGGATGAAGATAAGCGATTGCTCAATTATTTTCACTGTCCTGAGTGTTGTGTATCTTACCTAAAGAAGACCTAAGAGGTCGAAACGCGTCATGTTTTGTCTTGTGATTTGTTGTCTACGTTTTTTTTTTTGCAGAGCCCTACAAATAATTTTTCAAATTTGTTAAGATTTCTGCGTGCAGTTGCCTCACTTTGCAACTAGAAAGAAAAAAGATTAATCCTTGGATCATCTCCACCTGGGCACCCACACAGTATTTCTCATCAAATATCAGAGCCTTTTCCAGAAAATATGTCAGCGTTGGAAAATTCTTACATCCCGATACATTCTACACAAGATCCTTAAAAACTTCTCTCCAAAAGATGATTTGCTTGACAGGATTATTCAAATGAATAACTGGTATATCATGACAAAGTGGATATTTTTCGTTGTAAATTCTGGTTTTGTACTACCAAACAAGGCTTGTCTCTCAAAGAAAAACTTTTAGTTTTATCAATATTGTTAAGAAGTCGATCCCCGTTGTTCGGTGGAGTCATGATAAACAGTTTCAAAATCTGTTACGATTCAGTGAAATCTTTATAAATGGGATGGTTGGAAAGGTTGTGTAGGCTTGACGGTATTAAGATGTCGTGTCCACCTGGTCTACCTACACCCTTTCAATCTCATGGCCTGGCACCATTTCATCGACCAGGAAAAACGCTCGTCATTCCTTCACAAACTGTTGGAGTAAAAATGAAACTGGTAATGACAATGAACACAGCTCATATCAATTATCCACCCTTCCCTCCACCTTCCTCCCTTTCTCTTCCCTCAACTCTTAGATTCTCGAGTAAAAATATGCTCCGAAAGGCTTTTCTTACAGGAACTGACAAACCAGCCAACAATCAAGATACAGGGCAATACACACACACAAAAAGAATTCTCCTCCTAAAAGTTGTTTTATAAAATACTTCTCTTTCAAAGTAAACGACTTATTTCGACTTGGGTGTTAATGGATGCCTTACATTAGAAACCTATCCATAAATAGTTGGATGAGAGGAAGGGAACTAACCATGTTGCCAGTTTATCAATGAGCTTCGAGTGTAGTCGCCCTTGACTGTATCACCCACCTCCTGTTTAAGATTCTCTTAGCAAACGTGGTTGGTTTGCATTTTTGTTCTTTTTTTTTTTTTAATTAGTAGACTAACAGGCAAATCAAGAGTTGTATGATATAGACCAAAGCTTTTAAATGGCCTGACTTCCTGGAGTAGACACTCTCACTCTTTAAAAAGAAGGTTTGAATGTCCTTTGAAATTTTGTGTTGGGGGGGGGGGGGGGGGGTCAAGACTCAATCTTCACTGGAAATCGAAAGCACACAATGAAATGTGTGCCATGCAGTACAATGCAGCACCAAACACCAGTACAGTGTAACAGCGCGATTCAGCAAAACAGCAGACTACGGCCACACACCACCACAGTGTAAGAGCACAGCTCAGCACACTACCACACAAGCCAGGGCCACACACCACCATTGTGAGAACATCATCAAAATACAAAGTAACGGGGCCACACCACAATCCAGTCAAAAGGTACTGGGCAACACAAGAAAAAGGCAAAGACGATCTCTAGTAAGGGACAAATTGCTGTTTCTGATGTTTTAATGCGAGACAATGTCGCTTATAAATATGTATGTATTCATGTGCTTGTGTTTGTCAGAGTGTGTGTGTGTGTGCATGCTTTCGTTCATGTGTGTGTGTGTGTGTGTGTGTGTGTGTGGTGTGTGTGTGTGTGTGTGTGTTATATGTGTGTGGGTGTGTGTGTGTGTGCGGTGTGTGTGTATGTATGTTGTGCATGCGGTGTGTGTGTATGTGTTCACGTGCACTAGCACATATACATGCATACGTGTGTGCATGCTCGTGCGCATCCGCGGGAGGCGAATATGTGACATACATGGTCGGTTATGAAAGAACTCTAGCAAAACCCGAGCACTGTTCACTAGGATTGTCCTTGCCGTTCACGCAGTACTCGTCAACAGTTTATCCCCAGAGTCACAAATAATCCCCAGCATCACCTGTCACTGTCACCGACATGACCTGTCACTGTCACCGACTCACCACATGACGTCAATGCCGCTGTATGCTGCCACCCTCTCAGGCACTGTGCGGAGGTGAAGAGGATCCAGGATGGCCAGCGACGGGCGCATGGCACGGTTGGAAATTCCTGTAGGAAAGACAAGATACAAGAAGGATGATGTTCAAGGCTAACTTTCAACCTTCGTTCAGGGCCAACCTTCAACCTTTGTTCAAGACCAACCTTTCAACCTTCATTCAGGGCCAACCTTCAACCTTTGTTCAGGGCCAACTTTCAACCTTCACTCAGGACCAACTTTCAACCTTCGTTCAAGGCCAACCTTCAATCTTCGCTCAAGGCCAACCTTCAATCTTCGCTCAAGGCCAACCTTCAATCTTCGTTCAAGGCCAACCTTCAATCTTCGTTCAAGGCCAACCTTCAATCTTCGCTCAAGGCCAACCTTCAATCTTTGTTCAAGGCCAACCTTCAATCTTCGTTCAAGGCCAACCTTCAATCTTCGTTCAAGGCCAACCTTCAATCTTCGTTCAAGGCCAACCTTCAATCTTCGTTCAAGGCAAACCTTCAATCTTCGTTCAGGGCCAATCTTCAACCTTCGTTCAAGGCCAACTTTCAACCTTCGTTCAGGGCCAACCTTCAATCTTCGTTCAAGGCCAACCTTCAATCTTCGTTCAAGGCCAACCTTCAATCTTCGCTCAAGGCCAACCTTCAATCTTCGCTCAAGGCCAACCTTCAATTTTCGTTCAAGGCAAACCTTCAATCTTCGTTCAAGGCCAACCTTCAATCTTCATTCAAGGCCAACCTACAATCTTCGTTCAAGGCCAACCTTCAATCTTCATTCAAGGCAAACCTTCAATCTTCGTTCAGGGCCAACCTTCAACCTTCATTCAGGACAAATCTTCAACCTTTGTTCAAGGCCAACCTTCAATCTTTGTTCAAGGCCAATCTTCAACCTTTGTTCAGGGCAAACCTTCAACCTTCATTCAGGGCCAACCTTCAACCTTTGTTCAGGGCCAACCTTCAACCTTCATTCGGCACAAACCTTCAACCTTCGTTCAGGGCCAACCTTCAATCAGGGCAAACGTTCAACCTTCTTTCTGGGCAAACCTTCAACCTTTATTCAGGGCAAACCTTCAACCTTCATTCAGGGCAAACCTTCAACCAGGGCAAACCTTCAACCTTCAACCAGGGCAAACCTTCAACCAGGGCAAACCTTCAACCAGGGCAAACCTTCATGCAGGGCTGTCATCCCTCAAACACACTGATATATGTGCAGATTCATGATTTCATGAAAATGTGGGAACAATGTAACAATGCAAGTCATTCTGGTGGGTTGTCTTGGTCGCAGACTGTCTACTTCAATCTTCTGCAAAATTACCTGGAACAAGACAGGCCCTTGCCCAGACTCTCCAGAAACTGACGAATCTGTCAGCTACCTTCGCAACTCCATTCACAGATATACACAAAAAATAAAACATTCCCACCATTCTGTCCTTCTTTATTGCCTATCGTCAGCATCACAGTCTTCTTCTAGCTATTCATTTCGAATTCGTTCTATTTCTTGCCAAGTCTGATCCCATTCCTCCGCGGAATACTCCGGTCTTTCATACAACGCACCAACATTGGCAGACGACGCCATTGTGGCATTGGGTCAGTCTCGTTCACAACTCCCTTTCTTTTTCAGTGAATGGAAGTGGTGCCAGCATCCCCAAAAGAGTGCTACCACTTCACTGGACTATAGAGGGGGTACCCACAAATTTTTGAGGCTGGCTCTCTAAGCCCTCTCACGGCCCAAGGTCCCATCTACTCCCAGGGTGAAAACTAGCGTGCTGTCCGGGAGCTCCTGTCTGCTGCTGTTACGAATACAAGAGGGTTGAATGTGGACACAGCAAACATGCATGGACATAATGGACACAGCTGCGGCAATTTCACAAGTGGACAGAGCGGTGACACATTCACACGTGGACAGAGCAGCGACACATTCACCCGTGGACAGAGCAGTGACACATTCACATGTGGACAGAGCAGTGACACATTCAAAAGTGGACAGAGCAGTGACACATTCACACGTGGACAGAGCAGTGACACATTCACACGTGGACAGAGCAGTGACATATTCACACATGGACTGGGCAGGGACACATTCACATGTGGACAGAGCAGTGACACATTCACAAGTGGACAGAGCAGTGACACATTCACAAGTGGACAGAACAGTGACAGAGCAGTGACACATTCACAAGTGGACAGAGCAGTGACTCATTCACACGTGGACAGGGCAGGGACACATTCACACATGGACAGAGCAGTGACACATTCACACGTGGACAGAGCAGAGACACATTCACACGTGGACAGAGCAGTGACACATTCACACATGAAGGGAGCAGAGGCCCTTTCATACAAGGATGCATAGGCAGGGCAGCAACAGATCTTAAAACATTTACCTGTCTTGGTTTTTAAGTTCAGGTAATCGAATGTTGCTGTTCCTGTCATCTCACTTCCAGTTCCTGCAGTTGTGGGCACTGAAACAATCAATATCATGCTAATTACAATAAAGTGGTGCATGCATACATGAGTGTGTGTACGTTTGTGTATATGTGTGTGTGCATGTGGAATTGTGTGCATGCACTTATGCGTGGGCGTGGGTGTGTGTGTGTGTGTATGTGTGAGAATGTGAGAGAGAGAGAGAGAGAGAGAGAGAGAGAGAGAGAGAGAGAGAGAGAAGTGTATGCGAGTGTGTGTGTGTGTGTGTGTGTGTGTGTGTGTGTGTGTGTGTGTGTGTGTGTGTGTGTGTGTGTGTGTTTGATTTACCAATATACATATATATGCTTGACTGTTTCAGGATTTCCAGCTGACCGCAGCAAAGTGAATGGGTACTTTATACTTACATGTTAAAATTTGGGGGGATTTTAATTTTCCCCATGTAAATTTTTTTTCACCTTCTCATCAAAACATTTT
>CM031622.1:34127642-34140142 GCA_018398815.1 Conus ventricosus | reverse complement strand
GCAAGTGCCTAAAACTTTCATTTTAAACAATGTCAGTTCTCTCCCTTTTATAATCCTGAACAAAATAATCGGTCACTGTAATAGTCCACAATAGCATTGTATTGCTCAGAGCTGGGAATAGTACAGAGGAAAACATGCACCAAGTGATAAAATATATAAACAGTAGAGGATTCAGCACCCAATCTGATTCAATCTGTCAGTATGACGTAATCTAATAAGCACAGTTGTCATCCAATGAAGAGAGCACAGCTGTCATCCGACGAAGAGAGAGCACAGCCAAGCAGTTCTGTCAGACTGCTGTGCCAAAAAATGACACATTGCCCACTAATGTGTGGCACGCGTCAGCCGTTGTTATTAGCAATTGAAAAAAATGACGAGAGAGAGAGAGAGAGAGAGAGAGAGAGAGAGAGGAGAGAGAGAGAGAGAGAGAGAGAGAGAGAGAGAGGACAGACAGATGGACAGAGAGAGAGAGAGAGAGAGAGAGAGAGAGAGAGAGAGAGAGAGAGAGAGAGAGAGACAGATGGACAGAGAGAGAGAGAGAGAGAGAGAGAGAGAGAGAGAGACAGAGACAGAGACAGAGAGACAGACAGACAGACAGAGAGAGAGCAAGTGAGAGAAAGACAGACTGCCAGACTGAGAAACAGACACTTAGACACAGAGAGAAAAAGAGCATGAGAGAGAGAGGGGGTGAGGGAGGGAGGGAGGGAGGGAGGGAGGGAGGGAGGTAGAGAGAGAGAGAGAGACAGAGAGAGAGAGAGAGAGAGAGAGAGAGAGAGAGAGAGAGAGAGGGATAGAGAATTTGACAGTTTTATTAACAATAACCTAATTGGCCTTCATGTGAAGGGGGGCAACTACCAGTGTTCTTTCAAACAGCACACAAAAGCACAACACATACATACACATGTACAAAAAGAAAAAAACGTATTGAAAAGGAAACTGCTCTACAGAATTCTTTCTGCAGTCGAAACAATCTAGCTTAATGCGTTACAGACAAAACATAGGTCAATACTAAATCAAAATAAAAGATAATCGAGGACCACCCAGGGTTTAATCAAAAATTGTCAAAATGGGGTTGATATGACAATTGTAAAAAACTTAATTTTAAAAAGCTTAAATTTGCCCTGCTTTTTTAAGGAAAAAATTTTGGGGGGAGTTCACGTTTTGGCCCTTTCGCCCCCGGGGCCCGGAGTGTGAAAGGTCGCTCGCCCTTCCCCCTGTGAACCGCCTCACTATGTACCGGGGCAGCAACCCCTTGGAGTAAATTGGGCTTCTGTGCTTGATTTGTGCCCGCAGAAATTTTGGCGGGTTTTTTTGGGAAACTTTTTTGTTTACTGAAGTATCCCTGTGTGTATTTTCTTTCAAGTGTGCCTTTTGGTTTTAAATTTTAGAAGTTTTGATAGAAGTTTCAAGATAAAATATTTCGCAAAGCACACCGGCCCCAAAACCACGGGTTTTTAATACTGCCTGTTTTAATTTTTTGGGACTACCCATGATTTCATCATTTAAAAAAATTTTTCAAAAACCAAAAGTAAATATTTTAAACGTTAACCCCTCTACATCCCAGATAGCTTTTCTATTTCCCAACAGAATCCTGAACCCTGTTAGAAAAGAAGCGGGAAACAAAAAAAAACAGAAGACAGAGCTGAGCCAGGACTGCATTTTTAGACATGGAGGAATTTGAAAGCAACTTAAAATTGTTAAAGGAAAAGTTAGGGGTTCGTTGTATGAAGGTTTGAACCCAAAGCGCTCAGAGAAAAGATACCCAAAAACTGGGAAACACTTTCCCCCGTAGGGGGATTTTTGGGGGGGTTACACGTTTAAAACCTTAGCAAGATAAGGACAGGCTGGTGGGGAAAGTAAAAACCAGCTAAAAGACGGAAAAACATCCCCCTGCGCTCCCAATGGAAAACACCAAGAGGGAAAATTCAAAGCCCTGAGGGTTTAGCCCAAAAGACATGGAGCACACGGTCTTTTTGTGGAACGTGAGGGTGCACGGATCAAAGAGGCCCGGGGCCCTGGAACGGAGCGGTGACGACTGCTTTAAAAAAGTGTGGACGTTTTAAAACCAAGAAAATGGGTGTGTCTGTGCGTTCTGGGGACATCGAGATCCTCCCCGTGCAGGGACCGATTGGGCCCGACGGGGGGGGGGGACCACAGCAAACCAAGACCCATTTTTCTTCGTTTTTCCCCAGGCAAAAAAGTCTGAATTTAAAACCCAACAAAAAAGAAAAAAAAAAAACTTAAAAAAAACGGGGCATATCAGTCAACGAGGATTTGGGACCAGGGCCCAAACTATAATTTTTTAAGCAAGCACCCCAACCATTAGCAAAAATGTCACCGGGTCAACCAAGGGAAAAATGATCGCTAAGTTTTAAGAAGGGTTTTTCACCGACAAACATGGTACTGTTTCTCAATCAACAAAATAAAACCCAAAAAAATAAACCCCTTAAAAAAACCCCATAGAGCTGCCCTACTGATGGACGGGATAGACTCTCCTCTTCTCTCTCTCTCTCTCTCTCTCTCTGCCCCTTGGCTACAAATACACACCGTACCGGGACAACATGCACACGTTCCCGGGCCCAAAATACGGGGCCCCCCCCTACGCACACATTTGTCAGCATAGGGGTATTTTTTGTAGGTATTTTGTTGTACCTGTGGGCGCCGTAGTTTGTTCAGTCCTTTTGTTTAGATTTGCATTGGGGGGGAGGGGGGGGGGGGGCAAAAAATAAACCCAACTGAATATCTTAAGGTACTTTTTTGAAGAATTTTTTCCCCAAACCCCCCGCCCTAAAATTGAAAGTTTTTTACACGTAGTTGTAAGTTACACTGTAAGTTGGCGGGGGACATAGAATGATTCCTTTTTGTTTCCCTTTTTAATCTGGGGTTTGGGTTTTAAATTGTTAACTAAACTTTTATTGATGTTTTTTTCCGGGGGTGACTTGTGTGCACTGGGTGTTTCCCAAACAAAGGTATGTGTCTGTATTTTGACATGATTCGTTTTGCCCCCAGTCTTCCCCAATTTAAAAAAACACAACGGCTCGGACACCCACGCACGCAAAACATGCACACTGATTGATCAGATTTTGTGGTGTGTGTGTGGTGTGTGTGTTTTGGTGTTTGTATGCGGTGGGGGGGTGTGGGTGTTTCGGGTCTGTATATGTGTGCATGAAAGTGTGTGTGTGGGGTGGGGGGTGTGTGGTGTGTTGTGTGTGTGTGTGTTTTTGTTTTTTTTTTTTTTTTTTTTTTTTTTTTTTTTTTTTTTTTAATTTTATAAAAAGGTTTTTTCCAGAAGTGTCCAGAACAAATTTTTTTTGTTTTTGTTTTTTGTTTTCAAAGTGGGGTTTCAAATTTTTTAAGGTAATCTGTTGCATTCCATGTTGGAAATTTTGTCTTTGGGTTTGTGGTTTTTCCCCCAGCTGTAAATTTTATTTGGGACAATGTCATGCAAACGTTTTTTTTTTACCTTGATTACTTTCAGCAGAAAGAAAATTTAAAGAACCTTTTTACCTTTTTTCTTTTCTGCTGTTGTCTGTCTGTCTGTCTGTCTGTCTGTTCTCTCTCTCTCTCTCACTCTCTCTCTCCCTCTCTTCTCTCTCTCTCTCTCTCTGGGTCATCTTAAAGGAAAGGGTTTTTGGTCCTTTTTAAAATATAAGGGGAAGAGTAGCCCTTCTCGCTTTGAGCGGGCACCCTTTTTTTTTTTTTTTTTTTTTTCCCTCTCTTTTTTTCCCACGTTTTTTTTTAATGTTTTCCAGGGTTGGGTGATTTCCCTTAGATGTGTATGTTATGAGATACGTCTGGGAACAACAAAAAGGAGACGGGGACGTGAAAAAATTTTGGAACACACCCGCGCGCACACACCCCAGTTTAAAATTTGGAAATTGGGTCAAATAAATTTTAAAAGGTTTTGCATGTGATAGGGTTTAGGGTTTTCTTTTTTTTTTTTCCCCCCTCTTCCCCAATCTGTCGGTCTGTCTGCCCTGGCTGTCTGTCTTTTCCCCTCTTCTCTCTCTCTCTCTCTCTCTCCCTTTTCTCTCTCTCCTGTCTATTTTAACTGGAATAATACAACAGTTTTTTTTTTTTTTTTTTTTTTTTTTTAAGGGGGGGGGGGGAGGGAGGGACAGGATAGATTTTGTTGATACACGAACAGTTTTAGCGCGCGCGTGCCCAAAACCACACACACACACACACCCCTCTCTCTCTCTTTTGTCTCCCTCTCTCTCTCTCTCTCTCTCACCACACACGCACCCCTTCAACACCACCACCCACACACTCCACGGCCACGCGCCCCGCGCGCGCACGACACACACTTTACATGCCTTGATCAATTTTGTGGGGGGTTTTTTAAGGGTTCTCAAGAAGTGTCCAGAAAAAAAGGGGGGGGGTTTTTTTTTTGTTTTTTTTTTTTTTTTTTTTGTTGTTGTTTTTTTTTTTTTTTTTTTTTCTAAGTAGGGTTTCTGATTTTAAGGAATCGGGGCATTCCTTTTTGGGAAACTTTGTCACGGGTTTTTTTTGTCTTTTTCCACTAAATATGTTTTTTTAGACTAGTCATGCAAAACGTCTACGATTATCTTTGAATACATCTGTTTAGATTGTTTAAAAAATGAACCATTTACCCTTTTCAGGTTGCCTTTTTCCTTTTGTTGCTCTCTCTTTTATTTTCTCTGGTAATCCATGGGGAAAGGGTTTGTTTTAAAAACAGGGTTTAGAAAAGCCCCTTTTCGCTATGAGCGAGTGCAGCTTTTTCTGTTTTTCGCTTTTTTACGAATTTTTTTTTGTTCTGGACCCGGTTTTTTGGGGATTTCGCTTGGGTTTTTGGGGTGTGTGTGTGTGGGAATTGTTTAAGAAAAACAAATATTAAAACTGGGGGTGTGATAAAAATTGGGGGAAAACCAAAATATACCATTTTCGGGGTGTGGTGCCGCGCGCGCACCGGGAGCGGTGCACTTTCACACGCAGGTGTGAGGAAATTTTGGGCAAATGTTCCAAAAAGATTTTGCATGGGGACAGGGAAGAGGCGTTGGGTTTTTTTTTTTGTTGTTTTTTTTCCTTTCCCCCCCCCACTCTCCCCCCTTCTCTGCCTTCCTTTTTTCTTTTCTCTCTCTTTTCTCTCTCTCTCCCCTCTCCCTCCCTCCCCCCCCCCTTTCTCTCTCTCTTTTTTTCACCCTTTTCTTGTGTTTATCAAAATTTAAATTTAGCAAAAATTTTCCCCCAAATTTCCCCCCCTCCCACCCCTTCTCCCATCTATCTCCTCTTTTAGGGTTTTTGCCACTACATCCCCCAACCCAAAACCTTTCCCCTGTTTTCCTTTTTTCCCCCACATTGATACCTGCTTTTGTAAACAGTTTTTCTCTGGGTTTTTTGGTGTACTTTGAAAAGGTTTAAAAAGTTTTTGGGATTGAAATTTTTGCGTGAAAATTTTTTTTTTTTTTTTTTTTTTTTTTTTTTTTTTTTTTTTTTTTTGTATTTATTATTTTGCATGTTTTTTTTCAAGTGTAAATTTTTTTTAATGATTTTTTGGGTGATTTTGTTTAGCCATGTTTGGAAAATTTCCCATTTTTTTTTATTTCTTCTGTTTTTTTTCTCTCTCTCTCTTCTCTCCTCCCCCCAGTCCCCCTCCCCCCTCTCTCTCTCTCCTCTTCTTTTCTCTCGCCCCCCCCCCCCTCTCTTCTTTTTTTGATATGGTTTTTTAATTTTTTGGCGATTTTCTTTTTTGGTTGGGTGGTGTGCGGTGGGGTTTTTTTTGGTTTTTTGTGTGTGTGTGTGTGTGGGTGGTGTGTGGGATTTTTTTGTGTGATATGTATATTGTGTATATATATAATTTATATGTGTGTGTAAGGGGTGGAGGGGTATGTTTTGGGGTATGGGTTTTGTGTATGTGTATATTTTAAAATATGTATTTTATAATTTTTGTTTGTTTTGGGAATATATATTTAATGTGTAAGTATATATAAATTTTATATATATAAATTTTATGTGTGGGGTGGGGGTTTTGGTGTATTTTTTATATATATTGGTGTGTTTTGTGTGTGTTGGTTTTGGGGTGTTTTGGTGGTGTGTTTTTGGGGGGGTGGTTTTTTGTGAATAAATTTTTTGGGCTTTCCCTTTAAAATGTATACATTATGTATGATGTGTATGTTTTTTGGAACGTAAGGCTGGGAAAAGGGTGGACATACGGGGTTACTGAAAAAAACACTGTGTGCTTTTTTTATTTTTTTCATACTGCATGTTGGGGCATTCTCACAAACTGAAAGCGGCTTCAACCCCGCGCGCACCGCACAAAAAGGGTCCACACCCGGGTTCATTTTTGTTTTTTTTTTTTTTTTTTTTTTTTTTTTTTTTTTTTTTTTTGTTGTTTTTTTTAAATTTTCAAAGGGTTACTTTATATTTCTAAGTTTTCCTTTTTGTGTGTGTGTGTGGGGTGTGTGGGGTGTGTGTGTGTGTGTGTGTGTGTGGTTTTGGGTTTTTGTTTGGGTTTTTGTTGTTGTGTGTGTGTGTGTGGAAATTTTGGTCTGGGCCATTTTTTTTGGTGTTTGGGGGGTCTTTTCTTCGGGTTTTAAAGTTTTGATTTAATTGGAAACAAAACATTTTTAAAAGTACAGTTTAAAAGATATATGTCCCCTCATCTAAAATTTAAAAAAATTCCTCTCCTCTCTCCTCTCTCCTCCTCTCTCTCCCCCCTCTTTTCTCTCTCTCTCTTCTTGGGGGCTTCTGGCCCTTTTAAGTTTCGGTTTTCCTTTTTTTTCAATGAGATTCCTGTTGTACACTGTGATTTAAAAAAAAAGTTAACCCAAAAACCCCCCCCCCCCCCCCCCCCCCCCCCCCCCCCCCCCCCCCCCCCCCCCCCCCTTTTGTTTTTTTTTGTTTTGTTTTGTTTTTTGATTTTGTTTTTGTTTGTTAACTTCTTTGTTAAAACCCTAGTTATTGGAAAAACCCTGGGCACCCCCTTTTAAATGCGCGCACTCGAAAATATGTTTACCCCGAAATAACAAACATTTTAAAATGTTGCGTACGTGGGGACAGTAACTGTGGTTTTTTTAAAAAGGGGAACTGTTTTTGTATATTTTTTCTTTGGCCCGGGAAAGGGTCCTTTCTGCCTTTTAAATTTTTCCCTTTTTTTGTCTTTAAAAAATTTCACACACCCCCTTTTTGGCCCTTTTAAATTTAAAGGGTGCATATTGATCTTTTTATTGTCTTTTTTGGCATATTTAAGGTTTGATTTGTGCTTTTATAAATATGTTATTTTTCTTTTTCTTTTCCTTTAAGAATTTTTTTTCTAATTTCGAATCCTTGCCCTTTTTTTAAGGTGGATATATTTATTCTATGGGTTTTCAATGTAATGGGCTAAAAGTTTGAAACGGGATTTTTGAAGAGAGTGTAGGGTTTTTCATTTTTTTCATTTCAAACATTGTTAAAATTAAAGGATTTTGCAATTTTAAACTGTTATTTCAGTAAATTTTCCCGGGGCCCCAATTAAATTCACAGAAAGACGTGATGTCTTTTTTATTTTGGGAAAAAAAAAAACATTTTAGTCTATTTTTTGCAAAAAAACCATTTTTTAGAAAAACATGGAGCAATGTATTGTTCTGAAATGGGGGGTTCCAGGGATATTTTTCAAATTTTGCATCAAATACAAGAGGGGGCGCAATTTTGTTTAATAACAAAATTTGGTTTTAAAAACAAAAAAAATCATTTAAAGTTTTTTTGGGGAAATTTTATTTAAATTGTTTTTTTGCAGAAATTCAAAAAAAAACAATTCCTCTTCGTCAATATCTATGGCCCAACAGAGATGAAACCGGAAAATTTTTTGATAACCTAAAACAGAAGAAAAATGACATAAACTTTAAAATAAGTAATGGCCGGGGTTTTTTTGGTTTTTTGCAGCCTGAAAGGGGTTTAAATTTAATTACAAACATGTAAACAATCCCAAAACGAAAGAAGTAGTTTTTAAAAAATTATTGAAAACTTAGAGCTTAATGAATTCTGGAGAGATTTAAACCCCGGGAAATTTACCCTTACACATGGAGAAGGGCCCAACCCCTTTTTAACAGGCCCGGTTTGATTTTTTTTCCCCAATTTTAGATTCAGTTTGGGTTTTATTTGTAAATGAGGGAATATTGGGAAAGTGGGGTTAGAAACCGTTTATTCTGGGAATTTTCACTAAGCCCCAAATGTAAAGAAACGGTTTAAGATAATACCCTGGAAATTGAATGTACCCCTTTTTAAAAAATAAAAAAATATATTTCATGAAAATTTAAAAAAAGGAGATTGAAAAAGTCAAAAAAAGAAAAACAGTAAATGGGTTTTTAAAAGACACTGGATGAAAAAACACGCTTTCGGGCCCGTTTTTCTTCCTCGATTTTTGCTGATGAAACTTTTGATCAAAAAAAATTGCAATTTTGCTACAATGAAAAAAAAAGAAATTGGCAATGAAAAGAGGCAGCTTAAAAAGAGGATATGCGAAAAAATGGGGAAAGTTAAAAGAAAACGGGGAAAAAAGCCCTATTAATTTTTGGAAAAGAAGAAAGGGGCAAATTAAAACATATTTTGTGAAAAAGAATGGAAGGGGTATTATTTTTGGTTTTAGGGTTTGTTTTGGGTTTGCTGGGTGGGGGAAAAAAAGTTTTGTAAAAAATTTTTTCAATTTAAAAAAAAAGCGACACTATTTTAAGTAAAAAAATTTGGCTAGACTTTAAAAGATCAGCAAGATTTAAAAATTTTTATTTGACCAGAAAGAATTTTATCCCCGAAATGAAGGGGAATTTTTGAAAACATTATATTTGAATCTGTAGTTTGATGACTGTGAATTAGAAACTTAGTGAATATATCCCTTGTAAAACGAAACAGGGGGGGGGGCGCAGAAAAAATTTAGGGGAGAAAAAACGTTTAGAAGAAGAAAGTAAGGTTTTGGAATTAAAATGAAAAAATAAGAAAAACCAGGCACGCGGCTTTTTTGGAAAATTTTTTTAAAATATTTTGGAAAAAAAATTTTTGTGGAAAATTTTTTGTAAGAGCCCCTTAATGGAGTTTAAAAAAGGAGATATCTTGTGTAAGGAAAAAGGGGAAATTTTTAACTTCTACCCTTAAAAGGGGGGAAAAAAACCCCGGGAATACAAAAAAAAAAAGGAGACCTAACTCCTTTTTAAAAGGGGATTTTTTAAAAAAGGATCCCCCGTTTTGCAAATCGGGTTTAAAACAAGGTTTTACCCCCAAAAAAAAATTGAAAGAAAATCAAACAGGGTTTATCAGAAATAGATATATTTGGGGTAATTTTAAGATTGATAATTTACATTTATGCTTTTCTAGACAAAAAAATTACCCGGGAAATTTCTTCGAATATAGATTTTGAAAAGGCTTTCGAATTTAATAAACTGGGAAAATTTTTGTTTAAAGGGACGGAAAACATTTGGTTTTCCCAAAAAGATTTATGTAAAATGGAAAAGGGTTTGTTTTTTAAAAATTTTTAATCATGTGGGAAATTTTAAATGGTTTAGGTTTCGGACTGGTTTTAAAATTAAAAAAGGCTGCAGACGGGGGCCCCTGTCTCCTTATATATTTGTCTAAACGTAGAAATATTTGGAATTTTGATCAGACAGAAATTTCCCAAAATCCATGGGATCTCACCCAAAAATGTTTAACTCCCAAAATTTCCAGTACGCGATGATTTTGGGAAAAATTACTTGAAGGGGATAAGTTCTTTTTAAAAAACTGTAAAAGAGTTCTTGAAGGTTGGGTTCGTGTCAGGCCCCTTTATATGAATGTAGGAAAAAAATTGTCGTTTGGGTGGGGGAATGAGAAAAAAATTTTGGAATCCGTTAAAATGGAACCTTTTTTTTGGAAAAGGAATCCCATCTAAATTCCGGGGGTTTTAGGGAAATTTTCACTAATGACCTGGGGAAAAAATGTGTAGAAAAAATTTTCGGAAAGACTAGCCCGATGTCAAACACTTTCAAAAAGGGGGATAACACAGGAAAAACCCCTCGGTAGGGGTACAAAATTAAAATCTCTTATCCTCTCAAGTTGACCACCCCTGGTTTCTATTACCAAAACCCCCCCTACATTTTTTTTCAAAAATTTTCAACAGGCTTGTTAAAAAATTTTTTTGGAATAAGAAAAACCCGATTTTAAATTTAACCCAAAAACTGCCCCAAAAAAAAGTATAAAAATTTGGGGGAAATTTTTCTTCCTTTAATTAAAAACTTTTTTTTTATCTCTGAAGCTGGGCCCGGGGTACGAAAAACTGAGAAGTTTTAAACCCCTTTTTGATGGCCCCAAATTTTTTGTTTTTTTAAACTTTCCTAATGGTTTGCTTTTTGAAAAAAATTTTGGGGCCCAAAATTTGTTTTTCCCAAAATTTACTAAGTTTAATCAGTTTTTGGGCCCGAATTTTCCCTTTTTGCTAAAAAGTTTTTTATTTCCCAAATGTTCCCCCCAAAAAACCCCCCCGAACTTCTTGCCGAACCAAATTTTGCCATAAATAAGCGAATTTTAAATCGGAAAGAAGTGCAAAGGGAATTTGAAAAAACAAAAAAGCAAAGATATCAACGTCTCGCCCACTTTTGATGGGCAAAGGAAAGTTTTTGCCGCCTGCACTTTTTTTCAGAAAAAAAAATGTAAAAAAAGGGTTTTGGGCACTTTTGCTGGTTAAATTTGCTTAATGGACTATATTTAAAAAGTTTGGTTTCACTATAAAAAAAAGACAAATTAAAAAAACTCAACATTTTGCTTTAAAAATCTTTTCGCTATAAAAAAAAGGCTCCCAAATTGTTTTATGTTTTCATCATTGCGGGAAAAATCCTAAGCCAAAATGTTTTTGATAAATGGGCAAGAAATTGTTATTCAAAATGATTTGGAAAAACCGGTTTTTTTGCACCGGGTTTTTGGAAAGTGTTTTAAAGGCTGCCGTGGTTTTAAAATGAAAAAATTACACATTGTTTATGCACAAATTTGTTTTTTAAAGGGGAATTTGGGAAATTTTTGAAAAAAAATAAAGTAGTTTTTTTTCAGCACAACCAAAGATAGCCCTTGGGCCCAAAGTTTTGGAAATGTACCTGGGACCAAATTTTTTGGAATGCTCTTTATTGGCCCTTAAAAAAAAGAAAAAGTTTTTAATGCTGGAAAAAAGTCCCTTTTGGAAAAGAAGTACTCGTTCTTTTTGGTATGACAATTCGATTTTTGGGGGACACCCCTTTACTTTATAAAACTATTTGCGAAGTATTACATATACGTTTGTAAAAAAAAACAACGCCCGCCACAAAAACAAGTACATTTAAAAAAATTAAAAAATTTTGTACAAAAAATTTAGGACAAATTGCTTTTTTAAATTAAAACCGCGATTTTTTGACCCCCGGGGTGGCTACAACCCTTGAAAGGGTATTTTTTAACATTTTTTACCCCCCTTTTTTTTTCTTTTTTTTTTCCAAAAAAAAGTTTACTAATGATTTAAAAGTGTAAGATGAAGTGTGTAAATGAAAAACTTTTTTGTGCAAAATTAGAGGCCTGATTTCAAAATTTTGCCCAAAAATAATGATGTGGGAAAAAATCCCGGCACCCTGATTTTTTGATACATCCACCTCTTCTCCTCTCTCTCTCCTCCCCTCTCCCCCTTCCCCTCTCTTTTCTCTCTCTCTCTTTTCTCTCCTCTTGTATTTGAAAAATGATTTCATAAATTTGTGAATTCACATTTTTTGGGGTGATTTAAATCTTTATTTATTTCTTTATGTACACTTTGTCTTCCTTGTATATATACATGTTGGAATGCAAATTAAAAAAAGGTTTAAAAAAAAAAAAAAAGGAAAGAATTTTGTTCCTTCGATAATAGGCTTCGGCGATAAACTTCGCAAGTGATCTGATAGTATCTTCATCTGCTGATGAAATTATTCGAGGAAACTTACGTCTTTTCATATCATATTGCTGAAAAAAACGATTGATGTCAAACGTAAAAAGCTTCATATTCCTTACAGTCAAACATGAAATGGCCTTTGTCTTCTACACTGTTTGAACATAAAGAACTCATGTAAGAGAGAGAGAGAGAGAGAGAAGAGAGAGAGAGAGAGAGAGAAGAGAGAGAGAGAGAGAGAGAGAGAAGAGAGAGAGAGAGAGAGAGAGAGAGAGAGAGAGAGAGAGAGAGAGGAGAAGAGGGAGAGAGAGAGAGAAAGAGAGAGGGAGAGAGAGAGGGAGAGAGAGAGAGAGAGGGAGAGAGGGGAGAGAGAAAGAGAGAAAGAGAGAGGGAGGGAGGGAGAGAGAGGGAAGGAGAGAGAGAGAGAGAGAGAGAGAGAGAGAGAGAGAGAGAGAGAGAAAGAGAGAGGGAGAGCGAGAGGGCAACAGAGAGAAAAAAAAGAGAGACAGAGAGACACAGACAGAGAAGCAGACAGACAGAACAAGCCGACCAGCAGGTGGTGAGAAAATTCACAGGCAAATTGACAGCAATCATTGTTGACACACTGTCCCCTGAGCTCCCACTCCTCTATAAATTCTTAATCATCCACCAAATGACTTGTTCA
>CM031622.1:34115142-34122642 GCA_018398815.1 Conus ventricosus | reverse complement strand
TTAATAGGTTAGGTTGCGTTAATGTGCGCTTATGTACATGAAGTCCCTAACTTGCATGCCTATGCAGAAAACCTGTTAGTCTATCATGCATTTCACTGTGTGCACACACACAATGAGATTTGATTTATCTGTTTGCTACTTTCTGTTAACTGCACTTAGAAACTATGGACACAATACCACATACACACCCGCCAGAAGGGAATTCGAATAATCTATTCTTGATATGAGGAAGGCACATATCTGAGTCTCTTAACAGAAAACTTTTCAATAATTGGTTCAACTCCTTTGTGTCCACAGATCATCTTCTCCTATGAGGGTAAATTCAAACTTGCCGAAACATATTCAACAACATTACTCGGCAGAACTAATCTCACATGACAATGGCAGCATTCCAGAAATCACTTTTATCCTGTCCTACATCATCATCATCAGCAGCAGCTGACAACTTTAAACCACAACCCAATAATCTGTCGGAGCAAATGACTCTTCCATACACACTGTACACTATAGATGAACAGCACATCTTGTATAATCCACTTGAAGTCCGACACCCACCTGTTATCAAGTTCATCTCAGTGCTTTAAAAAAAACCCAGCTCGAGTCAAAACAGAAAAGAAAAATGGTTATCATTTGAACTTGCAAAATACAAAAAAAGAAAAGAAAAAAAAGAATGGGCATTTGTGCTGGGGGTGGAGAGGGAGCATTTCACTGATCACTGGTGACAGTCATATATCAACCAGTGTGTGGAAGAACAATGACTTAATTCCAACTATCAGTCTGGAAGAATGTTTTATTCGTAAGACATTGTTTTTCTGAAAGTCCGTCAGCCTGGATGTTTATGAAGTTGCCCGACTGTATTCAAGGTTAGGTGCACAAACAAGCCGTTCAAGTGTGTGTGTGTGTGTGTGTGTGTGTGTGTGTGTGTGTGTGTGTGTGTGTGTGTGCGCATGTGTGTGCATGTGCGTGTGTGCATGTGTTGGTGTTTGTATAAAGTTCACTGATTTGAAATGTTTGTACATATGTCGTTTTTTGTCAGGGCCTAGAACCTTTGGCAAGATGCGCTATGAATGTTATGTTATTATTGCTGTCATCATTATTATTATTAATATCATCATTTTAAATTCTTTTTCAGTCTGTTTTTTTTTCCCCCCGCCTCATCGTCCATGTCTTCTGGGTAACAGTGCTCCTCTGCCTCTCCATCCAGCTCCCCCATGCAAAGCCACACTCAGCTCGTACCTCTATTGCATCCCCAGTGCCAGCAGCTCACAGGGAGTCCAGTCACAACACTGACTGCGTAAGGTTGGTCCAGCCATTTTCTTAACTTGAAAAAAAAAGTACAGATTGCCTTTGCACTTTTTGAAAGATAACACTGAAAGTGATATACATGCACGATTTCAAGACTCAAATGCTTTTTGAGATACTAAGCTTCAAAATCTGGTAAACAATGGCAGTTTTTTTTTTTTTTTTTTTTTTTTTTTTTTTGCGTTAGGGCACACAGCCATGTTTGGATCCTCAAATTTTCTGAACTGATCATCCAACATACAAACTGGCAGAAGTGTTATTTGTTATGGAAACAAGCAGCCTATTTTTTTTTTCTGCTGCTCAATAATTGTTAATTCCTGAGCTGTGCCTCTTCAAAAATGGCAAAAATGCTCATTTGTCCACTTGTCATTTTGTGGCAAACACAGGGTAGCATTACTTAATCATCTCATAACTCAGGAAGCAAACATAGAACAGGCAAAAATTAAGGCATCAAAATAATCAGCATTGAATTAATAACAACGTGAAGGTAAAAACAACCATGAGCTTAACCTTCACCTTTACAATTGCACTGCCCTGAGGAAACCCACCAGAACAGACACTGCACTGCTGCCTGTTTTTTTTAGTGTTTTTTTTTATCTAGCACACACAGGACAGACACCACTCTATAAGCCTCTGTACTGACAATCATGATGGTTTAGTTCCTGAGCAAGCATGAGTGAGCTCCCCCCCACCCCACCCCCAACCCCCCACCCCACTTCCTGGGATCTCTTGCCTTTCCTCCACAGACTATTCCACCACTGAATCATGTTATTCTCTCATGACACTTTTCCTCATCAGCACCTGTCGCGATTTCGAGGTCAGTTTTGGGGTTATAAGCAAGTTTTTACAGGAATGTCTTTGGATGGATGTGTGTGTGGTAAGGGGGGGGGACCTCTGGAGGGGAAGTTACTCATGCTGGCTCCAATTCACTGGATGTGGCTGTGCCTGGAGAGTCTGTCAAGTTGGGTCATATCGCTTAATGCTCAGCTGTGACGCATATGGCCACATCGGGCCGTCACCATGTTGGAAAGAAACAGATACATGCGAAGGTGGGGGTAGGACCCAGAGAAGTACTGTCCTCAACGGCCGAACCAACCAGCTCAGGGAGCAATCCTGCACCACCCGTGGAAGCCTGCACTGTGTTCACATAGGATGTAGGCATGCACAGGGCATTCCATTAACACGTGAAGGGACATAACTCCTCACTGGCCAATGCCGTTGTGTAATGGCCACTGGATGTGACACGTCAGAACCTCCACGGGGAGCGTTCCCATGGGGGTGTACCAGCCCATATTTCGTGCCTGCAGAGCCCACCGGCATTAGAAAACGCCACTGTCAAGCAACTGCCGTGTCGTTGCTGTTCCGCTGACAGGTGATGACAGTACAACTCCAGACACGGTCAAGCTTTCACCATGTGGTCTTGCGTGCTCTCTGTAGAGAATCTCCCATCAGTCTTTCCCGTTGTCAACAGGACTTGCCCTGCGGTCTGTGAGTCTTTCCCCACTGTCACTGGACCTTTCCCCAAATCGGCCAAAAGGCAGGTTTTAAGCAGCATGCAAATCATCTCACCGAGATTTCAGGAAAGATGAGACAACTCAGAACAAAACGCACGATATTTTGTGGACACCAATCCACATTTCTCAACATAATACCATCACTGTGACTGAGAAATGAGGAAAGGGGGGGGGGGGGGGGGGGGGGGGGGGGCATTTTCACTCTTACCAGTCCCACTTCTCTGGTGGCTCCCAAACCAAAACGTACGTTGGAGGAGAATATCTGAAACAAATCAGGGATGCTTTGTGGGTCAGTGGTTCATCTTGACATGAAAAACAAGCCTTATTTTCTGATGACTTTTAGACACGGTTTCTACATTCCTGTTAACATAACTTGTTTTTTTAATTTGTAACAGCAAAGACACCTCGTTTGTCTCAATTTAACTGTTATAATATTCATAAGATTGAAATACAGTACTCAGAGGCAGAGTATATATACATACTATACATAAGATTAAAATCTATCACTAAGAAGATTAAAATCAATTCGTTATCACTCTGAGGATGGAATATTCACAAGACCAAAACCTTTTCCTCAGATGGATCTCAGTTCATACACTTTGTGAGGCAATTTTCCCACATCTCAAACTTCTCTCCAACAAAATGTAATTTTCCACAAGCAGATAGAAGCTATACGTGTGGTTCAATTAATTCCAAGCATCTGTATCAGTCATAAGAACTACGGTAATGTTCCCTCCCCCGGCTTGTCCAACACAAAAGGACACTGGCTATGTGGAACCCATGTATCAGAGCAAGAAACTGGAACTGAAAACTGTGGATGGCAGGTCAGAATTTATGGAAGAGGATGGGGGGGGGGGGGGGGGGGGGAACAGGGGAGGTAGGTGCAGCATTTTGTTCAATGAGTGAACAAGTTGATTTTTTTCTATATCTACCGGTCCTAGAACAACCAAAAATGGCCTGGATATAGACCTGTTCCAGAGAAGAAAAAAAAAGTCAAGAGAAGAGAACACCTGTCTTTCCACTGCAAACAGTTACCTTTTCTCAGTTGAGGGGTCAAGATTGTTATCAAGTTTGCGCAGGTATCTGGTAAACAAGTGTTGCATCAAGCCCAAGACATGTACATCTGAACTGATCAACGATGATCACTGAAGCCGAACCGTTTCTAACGCAGTGCGTCTGCATTGCTGTCGCGCCATTTCACACCCCTACCCATGTCATGGCATTGGCCCTCTCTAACTGAACTGTTTAGCTGACTGATGCGTCGAAATAGACCTGTTCCCGAAAGAAAAAAAAAATCTTGAGAAGATACTGCACGTTTTTCCATTGCAAACAAGAGTTACTTTTCCTTAGTTTATGGATCAAACAAACAGATCTACAGGGTCAAATATCTGATTTGAAGCACATACCAGATGAATAATCGGGATATTGACGCATTGCACATGCACCGTTTCACATCCATGTTTTGACATTTTCTCCCTCTGATTGAACTGTGAAGCTCATGGTGGGGCTAAATTGATTTGGGTGTGCCCACCTGTGCCATTTTTTTCCTATGAAAACAACATGGTCATGTTTGTTGATGCGACCTTTAACACGCATTACTTACCTCCCTTGTTGATTTACGAACATCATCTGTTTTGAGCTCTGAAGATCACACTATCCCTCCCAAGACATACAATTTTGAATTTGTCTGTGGTCCTAATTACCACGTCTCAAAAACAACATCTGAAACAACAACAAATTGTCAGAATGCAAGGGGATCCCATACCTTAACATCTCTCTCCTTTCCTCTTTCTCCAGATCAAATGACAACAAAAGAAAAATGTGTCAACATGTATAAAACATGTAAACGTAGGAATTCAGCTGAAACCTCCCCCCCCCCCCCCCCCCCCCCCCCTTCTTTCTCTAGTATTGTTTTCCCCAGGAAAAAGAAGCGTACATAAACTATCACCTGTACACATGCCTGAAATCCTATCCCCTCCACCCTCCCCCCCCCCCCCCTCCCCACATCTCCATACCCCTTATTTGTTCAACCTACCATAAACTGAAGGGATATAAACTTGTACCCCCCCCCCCTCCACCTGCAGCCACACCCGTCCCCCCCCAGTGGTGAGTTTTTCAAATGCAACCATTGTTCCATTTTCTGTGATAATATTGAAACACTGTCACATACTAATGTAGTCTCAGTCCAGAATAGAACTCTATAACATCATCTTCATAACCCTCATCATTAACTTAAAAAAAAAAAAAAAAAAAAAAGGTCTCTGAATCTGCTACCCCTCATGCATTGTTTTTGTGACGACTCCATTTTCCATTAGTTAGTTACAAAGTGAGACGACTGCAGGCGGAAATCGAAACAAATTTTAAAAGGTATTCATAACCATTCCGCTGAACAACAAACAAATCACAAGACAAAACACGACGCGTTTCAACCTCTTTGGTCTTCTTCAGGCAAGAAATGCAACACTCAGGATAACATAAACGAAGAACGAGCCACAAGTAGCATATTGCGATTACAAGTGCACACCTAAAATCGATGAAGTAAAGCGAAGTACAAAACAACGAAGGGTCGCAGTCATTTTCCTCATCCACGCCCATGGTGAATGCAGCGTCTCCTCCGCTAGGTTGCCTCAAGGTGACCCAATATTGACTGCTCCCTGTGGACTGCGGCTCTAGGGCTATGGCAGGACTGAACTCCGGATGCTGCTGTGTGTAGGGGGGAAGAGGGTGAGGGGTGGGGGGGACTGGGTGGAATGGAAAGAAAGTTTAGATATGACAAAAGTGTGCATATTTTTTTCTTTTTTGTTTGTGTTCTCTTTTTGTTGTTGTTGTGTTTTTGTTTTCTATCATCAGCAACTGATGGCTTAGCCTTCTACGATGGATAGCATGGGATTTACAGTGCACGCAGGATTTCTTTTTTTAATTAATCTTGTAAAAGCATGTGTTCGTACACAGGGATGTCGGTTGAAGACCTCACTCAACTGAGGGCCTTTGTGGGGAGTCTGCAGAGATAATGAATCCAGAGAAAACAATACAATAAATTAATCATAAAGTCAGATTCTTCTTGCCTGGCCGTCTTAACAGGGTACTGAACCCAAGAACCCTGGAGCAAAAGATTAGTGTTTGATCCACTCGCCCAATTACTGACCATGCCTAGCTAACTAGGAAAGTGGTGTCGACAAGCAGTCTTACCTCGTATGCATACTCCATGAGCTTCACGGCATTCCGGGGAGCAGACGTTGAGAACTGACCTGAATAAATGAATGGAAAATATAAAGATCATGAGTACTGACAGGCAACCAGGTGGAGGGCAGGTAACAATCATGACTTGTTTACATTTGTAATCTTTTCATATGAAAAAACAAACAAACACACGCTTGCAAAAACAAACTGTGAAATGAACACTTATATTACGAGTACCAATAATCCCATCAAACAAAAGCAATATCAGCCAAACATGTGTGACATGATCGATCATACATGAAATACTCTCTCACTCACATACTGTCAGTGTCGTACATCTTCACAGACATACAGATGCACCTGAATACATGAACATATATATATATACACAAAACAGAATATGATCGCACACACACAACACACACACACACACACACACACATACACACATGCACATGCACAGAGGGCATAGCAGAGGGTTGAAACAGGAGAGAGAGAGAAGAGAGAGAGAGAGAGAGAGAGAGAGAGAGAGAGAGAGAGAGAGAGAGAGAGGAGGGAGGGAGGGAGGAAGGGAGAGAGAGAGAGAGAGAGAAGAGAGAGGAGAGGAGAGAGGAGAGAGAGAGAGGAGAGAAGAGAGAGAGAGAGAGAGAGAGAGAGAGAGAGAGAGAGAGACAGACACGACAGACAGACAGACAGCAGACAGACAACAACACACACAGACAGACCGAGAGAGAGTTTTG
Organism: Conus ventricosus; assembly: GCA_018398815.1. Classification (NCBI taxonomy): domain Eukaryota; kingdom Metazoa; phylum Mollusca; class Gastropoda; order Neogastropoda; family Conidae; genus Conus; species Conus ventricosus. Next base: position 34,115,906 of record CM031622.1, on the reverse strand, counting down.
TTCATTTCAAACAAGCAGATCACAAGAACAGGCACTGAAGTCTCCAAAGCTTTGGATGTAAAGAAACCTTTCACATTCATTCTGTACATGTACCAGAGTTGCCCCCTGACAGGTGATAATGAAGTATTTTTCCACAGCGACAAACTTCAGAGAATTTTCCTAAAAAAAAAAACAACCCCCATGTATCAGACAGTTTGTTCCCTTGGCTGTTTCTGAATCAATGAAAGCATCAACAGTCGATCTGCAGTCCAGCATGAGAAGAATTTACTGGAGTAGTATGTGGCAATTTCAGAATGCTGAAATTCCATTCTTGCTGCTCTTGGTGCTTTCAGTTACACCAGTCAAATTTTTTTTAAAAGTTTGTCTTTCATACTCAAACTGAAACAAGTCTGGACACACTGGATGGAACATGTATGCACCTATGTACATACAGGTATACAGACACAGGCAGAAACTAAGGAAGGAAAGGTCCATTCAGCAAGTGAGAACACTGCCATGTTTGCTAACAAGCACCCGCGCCCCTATCCCCATAAAATTAACCAAAATTATCCAACGTCCAACAATGGATCGTTTGAGCATATGAACAGAAATCTGATTTGTTCAAGTGAACCAAAATCATGTTGGTCATTTTCAACTGCTGCATTTTAATGTGCTTGTTTCCCTAGCCTTCAAGATCTCAGAAACATAAAATGGACAGAAACTAGTTTTCACATGAACTGTAGACTACCTTAAACACCACTTTCATCTGTGTGTTGTCTATTTTT
>CM031622.1:34098004-34112542 GCA_018398815.1 Conus ventricosus | reverse complement strand
GATCTGATTATGGACAGCTCTGGCCGACTTGGGCCAGCAAAATTATTGGGGCATGATGTTACAGTGCCTGTAGGTGAGACTGTTGAAGTCTCATGTTTGTCTCGGGTTGCTGCCTCTAGAACCCAAAACTCAGTTCTCATTGAAGAACCCACAGCCGCACCTCTCCCTGATGGTCTCAAAGTTGTCGCCTGCAAGCGCCAGCAAACTAACTGTCTGCCCAGAGTGAAAGTGTTTGTGTGCAATGACAGTGAGCATGACATAGTGTTGAAGAAACAGGTGATTACAGATGTCTTTGTTTTTCACTCCGAGTATGAGATGACACATGTTTTGAGCACGACTGGGTCTGATGATTTCACCGTTTCTCAGCCAGGTCATAAGGCTGAAACGCATGGCAAGTCAGACCTGACTACTGCTACGATTCGGCCATAGCAACAACCGATTTGAGGGGTCTGCTACAGAGCTACGATGAGCGCCAATTTTGCTACGATTTTTTCATAGTTAAAAGTCATTACAATCATGGCGTTTTAGTAGATTTTGCGCTCAGTGTATAGTGCAGTTCGTTAGAAGGCGTGAGTGTTGAGTGGACTCTTCCTGTTCCTACTGCGCATGCGCACAAGTCATTCAACCTCTTTGATAATGGCGACGCCGGCAAGCGAAAGCGATTGTGAGGAGATTTCAACACCTCCACAGACCTGTTTACCCCCAACATTACCTTTCAGTAGTCATGATGACCTGTGTCAGTAGTTTGGGCTCAAATCTGAGCAACTGTCAGTAGCCACCACTACTTCTGCAGCATTTGATCACTTTGGCAATTTTTGAGTCTGGGCATATGCGTTTGATTGCCTTTGTGAGATCTGCTGTGAATGGCAAATTATGTTCCACCAAGAATTCGCATATCAGAGCCTCTGACCGTGTCACCTCTAGCTCATCACGCTGCTGTGTAAAGAAGCCTTGCAGAGTGGATTGTTTTCCCTTGGCTCTCGCGAATTGTTCGTGTCTGGCACTTTTAACATGTCTAAAACAGTCGTTCTTTACGCCATGCGCACAGCTGAAGTCCGTGTCACAAACAGTGCACCGCACATACGCTTCTCCCTTTTTCGATGCCTGTAAACAAGACCACTCCTGTGTATACTCCTTTCGAAAACGCTGTGCAGGAGGCGAACGGGCTTTTTTCTTTGGTGGAGAGGTGCAAGGGTCAGTTGATTCACTGGCCTTTTCTTTTTCCCTTTTTGTTGACATTTTCGCGCGAATCGACTGAGCAGACTGGAGCAGACGAAAGAAACTAGCGCGCATGCGCATGGAAAATATCAGAATTATCTCCCTTCACTTACTTTCGTTTATGATCGTCGCCGACAGCTTTAGTGGCTGATTTTGTTTTGTTTTGTTTTTTCTCTCCGTAGTTTGAGCCTGTGTGATCGTAGCACCGTAGCTGAGGACCTATTTTCGTAGAAACTAACGGTGAATCCGTAGGGGTAAACAGGTCTGCCTCCACGACCTGGTGAAAGACAATCTCTCGAGGGAAGTGAAAGTGTGCCTAACAAATCTAAACGTAAAAGGGTTCGTGTGGCAGAGTAGATGTTTAGGCAAAGTTATACTAAAGAATGGCCATGTATAGTGAAAAGTCTTGATGGCGATCCACACTATGCCTACTGCAATTTGTGCAAACTTCTGATCTGAGTGAAACATGGGGGCAGGAATGATGACTTCAACCACGTAGAGACGAACAAACACAAATCCAACGGCAGAATTGTGAAGCAGAACAAAACTATTGGATCATAGTAATGTTTTGTTTGTTTTTTCAAAAGAAACCACCATGTGTGCGTGCGTGTGTGTGTGTGTTGTGTGTGTGTGTGTTTTGTGTGTGTGTGTGTGTGTGTGTGTGTGTGGGGTGTGTGTTTGTGTGTTCAGATACTTAGTTTTTGTATACTTGTCAGTCCAAGTCTATCACTTGACTTTGTATGCCAGTGTGTGATATGTCTTTCTCTAATCGCTAGGTTTTGCCTGCCTGTCTGCTTGTCTGTCTTGTGTGTTTGTATGTCTCTGTGTGTTTGTCTGTCTTGTGTGTTTGTATGTCTCTGTGTGTTTGTATGTCTCTGTGTGTTTGTATGTCTCTGTGTGTTTGTCTGTCTTGTGTGTTTGTCTGTCTCTGTGTGTTTGTATGTCTCTGTGTGTTTGTATGTCTCTGTGTGTTTGTATGTCTCTGTGTGTTTGTCTGTCTCTGTGTCTTTCTTTTTGAGTCTCTCTTCCTGTCTGTGCGCCTCTCTCACTCTACTCTCTCTCTCTGTCAGTCCGTCTCTCTCACTCTACTCTCTCTCTCTGTCAGTCCGCCTCTCTCACTCTACTCTCTCTCTCTGTCAGTCCGTCTCTCTCACTCTACTCTCTCTCTCTGTCAGTCCGCCTCTCTCACTCTACTCTCTCTCTCTGTCAGTCCGCCTCTCTCACTCTACTCTCTCTCTGTCAGTCCGCCTCTCTCACTCTACTCTCTCTCTCTGTCAGTCCGCCTCTCTCACTCTACTCTCTCTCTCTGTCAGTCCGCCTCTCTCACTCTACTCTCTCTCTCTGTCAGTCCGCCTCTCTCACTCTACTCTCTCTCTCTGTCAGTCCGCCTCTCTCACTCTACTCTCTCTCTCTGTCAGTCCGCCTCTCTCACTCTACTCTCTCTCTCTGTCAGTCCGCCTCCTCACTCTACTCTCTCTCTCTGTCAGTCCGTCTCTCTCACTCTACTCTCTCTCTCTGTCAGTCCGCCTCTCTCACTCTACTCTCTCTCTCTGTCAGTCCGCCTCTCTCACTCTACTCTCTCTCTCTGTCAGTCCGCCTCTCTCACTCTACTCTCTCTCTCTGTCAGTCCGTCTCTCTCACTCTACTCTCTCTCTCTGTCAGTCCGTCTCTCTCACTCTACTCTCTCTCTCTGTCAGTCCGCCTCTCTCACTCTACTCTCTCTCTCTGTCAGTCCGCCTCTCTCACTCTACTCTCTCTCTCTGTCAGTCCGTCTCTCTCACTCTACTCTCTCTCTCTGTCAGTCCGTCTCTCTCACTCTACTCTCTCTCTCTGTCAGTCCGTCTCTCTCACTCTACTCTCTCTCTCTGTCAGTCCGTCTCTCTCACTCTACTCTCTCTCTCTGTCAGTCCGTCTCTCTCACTCTACTCTCTCTCTCTGTCAGTCCGTCTCTCTCACTCTACTCTCTCTCTCTGTCAGTCCGTCTCTCTCACTCTACTCTCTCTCTCTGTCAGTCCGTCTCTCTCACTCTACTCTCTCTCTCTGTCAGTCCGTCTCTCTCACTCTACTCTCTCTCTCTGTCAGTCCGTCTCTCTCACTCTACTCTCTCTCTCTGTCAGTCCGTCTCTCTCACTCTACTCTCTCTCTCTGTCAGTCCGTCTCTCTCACTCTACTCTCTCTCTCTGTCAGTCCGTCTCTCTCACTCTACTCTCTCTCTCTGTCAGTCCGTCTCTCTCACTCTACTCTCTCTCTCTGTCAGTCCGCCTCTCTCACTCTACTCTCTCTCTCTGTCAGTCCGTCTCTCTCACTCTACTCTCTCTCTCTGTCAGTCCGTCTCTCTCACTCTACTCTCTCTCTCTGTCAGTCCGCCTCTCTCACTCTACTCTCTCTCTCTGTCAGTCCGTCTCTCTCACTCTACTCTCTCTCTCTGTCAGTCCGCCTCTCTCACTCTACTCTCTCTCTCTGTCAGTCCGTCTCTCTCACTCTACTCTCTCTCTCTGTCAGTCCGCCTCTCTCACTCTACTCTCTCTCTCTGTCAGTCCGTCTCTCTCACTCTACTCTCTCTCTCTGTCAGTCCGTCTCTCTCACTCTACTCTCTCTCTCTGTCAGTCCGCCTCTCTCACTCTACTCTCTCTCTCTGTCAGTCCGTCTCTCTCACTCTACTCTCTCTCTCTGTCAGTCCGCCTCTCTCACTCTACTCTCTCTCTCTGTCAGTCCGTCTCTCTCACTCTACTCTCTCTCTCTGTCAGTCCATCTCTCTCACTCTACTCTCTCTCTCTGTCAGTCCGCCTCTCTCACTCTACTCTCTCTCTCTGTCAGTCCGTCTCTCTCACTCTACTCTCTCTCTCTGTCAGTCCGTCTCTCTCACTCTACTCTCTCTCTCTCTCTCTCCCTCTCTCTGTCAGTCCGTCTCTCTCACTCTACTCTCTCTCTCTCTCTCTCCCTCTCTCTGTCAGTCCGTCTCTCTCACTCTACTCTCTCTCTCTACTTCTATTTCCAAGCTCTAGTATTTGTGTGCTTTTCTGTGCCTGTGTCTGTGTGTGTGTGTGTGTGTGTGTGTGTGTTTCAGCTGCTGGGTGTCTACCAGTTCGCGCAGACGAGATGCTCATCAATGTGTACTACTATCTAGAAAAGAGCAGTCTGCTCAAGAAGGCTTTCAAAAGAGTGTGTGATGTTAAAACATGCTTCGACAAGATGGCTGAGTAGTGGGAAATGTCTCCCGAGACTCCTCAAAAACTGGAGAGCTCTTCGTGACTTTGTTCATGAGGAGCAAGGATCACACAAGGCAATGAGCAGCACCAGCATGGAGAGGTCAGAGTGACTTTCTGTGAGGAGCAAGGATCACACAAGGCAATGAGCAGCACCAGCATGGAGAGGTCAGAGCAACTTTCTGTGAGGAGCAAGGATCACACAAGGCAATGAGCAGCACCAGCATGGAGAGGTCAGAGCGACTTTCTGTGAGGAGCAAGGATCACACAAGGCAATGAGCAGCACCAGCATGGAGAGGTCAGAGTGACTTTCTGTGAGGAGCAAGGATCACACAAGGCAATGAGCAGCACCAGCATGGAGAGGTCAGACTGACTTTCTCAGCAGCTCTCCTCACTGTCCAGCAGGCTGTACCTCTCGTTTCTGGCAGATGTGATCAAGATCTTCGACAAGGCGAACATGGTCTTGCAGTGTACCTCTCGTTTCTGGCAGATGTGATCAAGATCTTCGACAAGGCGAACATGGTCTTGTAGTGTTCCTCTCGTTTCTGGCAGATGTGATCAAGATCTTCGACAAGGCGAACATGGTCTTGCAGTATACCTCTCGTTTCTGGAAGACGTGATCAAGATCTTCGACAAGGCGAACATGGTCTTGCAGTGTACCTCTTGTTTCTGGCAGATGTAATCAAGATCTTCGACAAGGCGAACATGGTCTTGCAGTGTAGCTCTCGTTTCTGGCAGATGTGATCAAGATCTTCGACAAGGCAAACATGGTCTTGTAGTGTACCTCTTGTTTCTGGAAGATGTGATCAAGATCTTTGACAGGCGAACATGGTCGTGTAGTCCGAAGAGCCAATGTCCACATCCTGCACAAAATCATCAGGAAGCTGTTTGTAGACCTCGCATTGAGGTTCTTGAAACCTGTCGCCATGCACTAAGTCCAAATCTCCAACATCCAGTTTGAGGCGCCATACCATCACAAGTCGGACAGACACCTGCTCATTGGTGATCAGGCCACCGACTAGCTGAAACACGCCAAAGACCGTAATATCCGCGAAGACAGGCAAAAAGAGTTCTTTACAAATGTGAAGAAATTCTTCATGAAAGCGCTGTCCTACCTCAAGAAGAAGCTGCCCTTGGACGATGAGCTGTTGGCCATGCAGAGGTGGCAGATCTTGCAGAACAGTTGACAGGCAGTCCAGCATCAGTTGAACTACTTCCTGGAACGCTTTCCAGCACTCATGCCCAAGGACTGTACCAGGCAGATACTGCAGGAGGAGTATGCACTCTACCAGTGCACTTCCTTGGAGAAGGTGGAGGGCGACCGTGTGGATGTGTTCTGGGGGAGGGTGGGCAGGACGAAGGACGTCAGTGGAGCAGCCCTGTTTCACTTTTTACCCACCTTCATGTTTTCCATCTTGACCATTCCCCACTCCAGTGCACACTGCGAGCGCGCTTCTCCTGCATGAGAAAGAACTGAACTGACCAGCGAGCAAGTCTTGGTGAAGAGACAATGGATGCACTGATGGTTGTGAAGAGCCTGCCTGAGGGCTTCCTTGCTAGAGACTTGAGAAAGGAAGGACACTTGTTGCCTGTCAAGAAGATGTTTTCTGCTCACACAGTGCACAGGCACTGAAGTAGAGTCAGAGGTGCATGCATCAGGCACCCCAGACTGACCTCAAGACTCTGTGTGTGTGTGTGTGTGTGTGTGTGTGTGGGTTGTGGTGCACGCGCGTGCGTGTGTTTTGACATTTAAATGATCAAGAGTTTTGTGAAAAAAAAGTATGTCCATTCGATTGATTCTTGTGTACATTTTGCCTGTTATTAATCATGAAATGTTTCCAATGTTTTAACGGTGGTTTAGCTTTTGTTACACTTTTTTCTTCATATATTTTGATCTGCACATAAACATTTTTCTTCATGTATTTTGATCTACACATAGGCCTATGCCGTGAATGTCTGGCTAATCTAGCAAGTCCAAATATCTTTATCAAATAAGCAGTCTTCTCTATTATTATACTTACCTCTTTCTGTCTCTGTCTCTTACTCTGACTCCTGTGTCTCTCTTCTTTTTTTGTTGTTTCTCTTTCTCTCTCCGAGTAAGAATGAGTTTCTATACATTGTAACATGGTATTTTCTTCTTTGGTGCTAATCCCATGTGTTGTAGTTTTGTGCTGGATGAGAATTCACTAAGAGTGAAAAACTGGTCATCCAAAATGCGCAGAAAATGCATGATCCTTTGACACAGCAGTACAACCTCCCAGACCCTGGACTGCCTGCTCCATCCTATGTCCACACCATGCGGTCACTTCCCCTGGTTCTGCCAGGGCACACTGACAGACCACTGCCTTCATCAGCCTTCAACACAGTACCAGGCACACGTCAAATTCATAGCTCGCGGGGATTAGGCTACAACAAAATCTCCACAAGAAACTTGTCATTTACTGTGATCCTTGTCTTGGATTGGAAAACCCAGGGTCAGTCTGCATGCCTCAAGACTATGTTGAAGACTGGGAGGATAAGGGTCAGTCTCTGGAAGGGGGTCAAAAGGGGGTGTGGTTATTCAAATGCGTGTATTGTTCAATCTATAGTTTCATTTTACACATATTTACCTGAATATCACGGCACATACATTACACAAACACCATGCACAGAACAAACGCTGAGGAGGTCCAGTCTGCGCACTGGCACCATCAACAAGTCACCATCCACCAGTCTCCTGTTACTACAGGTGCAGGCACTGTGAAGAAAAGGTGTTTGTGTCGCTGATCTTTGTATCAGATGACCAACAGCATGACCATCATGCTGTACACACTTTTTTTACACTGGCAATGAAGCACTTGCAAACAGAGAGAGAGTTAAACCCAACCCTGGTGCTGCAATGGACCGATGGTTGTGCTTCACAGTATAAATCCAAAGGCCCATTTGCGGACATTGCAGCATCAGATGCTGATTTTTACACAAGAGTGGAGAGGTGTTTTTTTGGAAGCAGACATGGAAAAGGACCTTGTGACGGAGAAGCTGCTGTTGTAAAACACATGCTGCAACAGCTGTCAAGGCAAAGAAAGCCATCATAGCCAGTGCCAGGGATTTCTTTGACTATGGTGTAAACAGTCCCCTCACCAAACACCCTGATCCTCAAAAGTGCCAACACTTTGTCAGAAAATTCATCTGGGTCCCAGAGGACATGATCAATAGGGACAGATCTAGGCGACGTGTGAAGACTGTTAAACGCACTCGGGATTTCCACCATATCAAATCAGGGGGAATGGGGCGTCTAGTAGCTAGACATTTGACATGCATCTGCTCAGTTTGCATTGACCAGGATCCGGATAGGAACTCTGAATGTCCCAATGTCGATATAGTTGGGGGTTGGAAAGAACATACCCTTGTTCCCGACACTGCCCCTCCCAAACCTCAGTCCCTGCCCAGGCAAAGGGGGGGGGGGGGGGGGTCACAGGCAGGCTGCACAGTTGAGACCAAGACCAGCCCCACCAGTAGGTAAGTGTTTTTTTTTTGTTGTTGTTCTGAAACTTTAGCTGTGAAGTGAAAAACTGAACCTTTTGTCTACAGTTTTCTAAAACTTGTTCCTATTAACGTAGAATATGTTAGTCAGTACTTGTAATCAGTTCAGCTTTTAATTTGACCAAATATGATGTTTTTATTTAGTACTTAGCAGTGCAATTTAGTGTCAACGTTACAACCGAGATTCTTGACATTGACCACATACAAAGCCACATAAAACCAGAACAAAGTAATTTCTTGTTCTGATTCTCTTATGTTTGGAAGGATAAGGACCTAATCTTCAATTTATGCTAGGTTTTGAAGTCAAACTAGCAATTTTAATTTTTGACCTTCATGTAACACAAGCTGACCCCCTTTCAGGAGACTGACCCAGTTTGCTGCGGACTCAGTTGGGTTGACTGGGACCACACAGTGGAGTTTCATCCACTCAATGGATGCGTTTCTGAGAGCGTTGCTCAAATTTCCTGACCAGCACTACAGGTGTCTGTATCTCTCGGGCCTGGCTGAGATGGGTTTCCATAGTGTGGTGGTAAGTGACAATGATTTTTTGTTTTTTTTTTTTGGTCTCTTTGACAGGAAGCCGGAAACGAAAAGCAAGCGAGAATTCAGGGCCCACATCCAAACGGCCCAGAACGGCTGAGAGTAAGTGGAGTTGGGAACTTGTGGTTTTTTAATCCATCACAGTTACTTAAAAGAAAAAAAAAAATTTTAAACATCATATATGTAGGTTAACATCATCGATTCGAGTTGAAAAGGCTTTGGCTTGATTTCTGTCACAGCCATTTATTTTAACCCTTACGCTGGTTGTTGCGACATATGTCACGCCACTACGTCATGGCCACCACTGGCAGTCGCGACTTCGCGCTGAGGGGTCGGCTTGATTTACCTAGTTTGACACATACACGCAGATACGAAACTACGGTTCATTCACAAACTAATTTGCATAGATGACTGAGCTCGCCCTGGAACATGGATTTTCAGCATTTTGAACGGGTTTATCGTTAGTAGTAGTTAGTAATGTGTAGCGCGCGCGACTCAAAGCGTCTTGCACACAACAATGGCGGCGCCCGCTGGAGAACGTGACAGAGTTAGGAATCTGTTTGATGATTTTTTTGCCGATGCTGTCGTGGAAGAAGCAGGTGAAGAAGAACTTAGAGATATTTTGAATGGATTGGCTGAGGCTGATATTTTTTATTTAGAACAAGCTCCCAGTAACCCTGATTTTGAGATCGACAGGGACAGTGGCTGGACGAGTGAGAAGGGGGAGGGTGTTGTCAACATGCCATTCAGTGGGAACGAAAAGCTAAATGTGCTTCCAAACGATCCTAAACCTTTTGATTTTTTTTCATTGTTCATTGATGATGGTTTGATTGGTTTGATAGTGCAGCAAACTAACTTGTATGCTGAGAGAAAAATTGAGCAAGGAAATTTGAAAGCAGGTTCACGCCTTCATCGTTGGTCACCAGTTACGTTTTCAGAGATGCATGGTTTTTTTTGGCTCTGGCTATCACAACAGGTCTCGTTTTAAAACCCAGTATCAAAGAGTAATGGAGTCAAGATGAAGTTGTTAGCCACACAAAAACATCAGTGTGGATGAAGCAATGATAGAATTCAAGGGTAGGTGCTCATTCCTCCTGTATATCCCCTCAAAACCCACCAAATGGGGCATCAAGGTGTGGGGGCTTGACGGATTCAGAAACGTACTATCTGGTCGATTTCAACATCTACACCAGCAAAGAGCAAGGACCGGCAGACCTCCCTCTTGGCACACGTGTGGTGACGGATCTGGTACAAGCGTACTATAGACGAAACCACCATGTCTACTTCGACAATTTTTTTTTACATCAGTTGATCTACTAGAAATCTGCTGGCGAATAGGACCTATGCCTGCGGCACTGTCCGCCTCAACCGCAAAGGTCTCCCTGTGCCCATCAAGACCTGCCAGCTGAAGGAGAGTGGGCAGATGAAGAAGATGCAGAAGGGCAGACTGATGGCAGTGACTTGGTGTGAAAAGAAACGCCAAGTCAGTGCACTTTCCACAGCCAACAAGACCGGCAACATCAGTATTACCAGGAAGGGAAACGGGGTGCGCCAGATCGCACATACCCAAAGCCTATCGCCATCCAGGACTAAACTGAAAATTACAACGGTGTAGACAAAAATGACCAACTTAGATCATACTAATGGCATTACCAACAAGGCTAAGAAGTGGTGGAAGTACATGTTTTGGTTTTTACTCGATGTGAAGCGTCATCAATGCTTACATCTTGTATCGTGACGCCCCAGGAGGACCCCGTCGCAAGCCCTTCTCACACCTGGAATTCCACCTGGAAGTGTCCAAGGGCCTTATCAATGGCTTCACCTCCAGAAAAAGAAAGGCCTCACTTGATGTCGACCCCACAACCCCTTACATCAAGACGCCAGCTGTCCACGAGATCAGCAAGATTGAAAGCAAGCGGGGTGTGGGCAACTGTGTTGTGTGCAAAAGGTCCTGAACGCACCCCTGCAGGTAACACAATCCAGACCTTCTTTGAATGCAGGCAATGTGGTGTTGCTCTGTGCAACGACAGAGGCTGCTTTGGGCTGTTTCACAACTACCAGCAGTAATATGTGACAGTGACTCACTTGTGTATAGTGTACATACCTGAACTCACCTGTGCTTACCTGTGTACGCTGATATTATGCAATATGAAGCTCATCTTCCCACTCCTTGTGTGCAGAAAATGAACAATGACCCCAAGTGACTTTATTTCTGTGGGTATATACTGTGACTTTCTGGACATAACTGTGCAAAATACTGTAGAAGGAACTGTATTTTGTGAGTGCAAACATTTTCTGTGCTTGGATTCTTACCTGTAGATTAGGTCATTACAAGGCTACATAATTAAAGGTCAGTGAACATTTTTCTTACCTGTAGATCAGGTCATTACAAGACTACATAAAGGTCAGTGAACTTTTTCTTACCTGTAGATCAGGTCATTACAAGACTACATAAAGGTCAGTGAACATTATTCTTACCTGTAGATCAGGTCATTACAAGACTACATAAAGGTCAGTGAACATTATTCTTACCTGTAGATCAGGTCATTACAAGGCTACATAAAGGTCAGTGAACATTTTTCTTACTGGGACCACACAGTGGAGTTTCATCCACTCAATGGATGCGTTTCTGAGTCATTACAAGACTACATAAAGGTCAGTGAACATTATTCTTACCTGTAGATTAGGTCATTACAAGGCTACATAATTAAAGGTCAGTGAACATTTTTCTTACCCGTAGATTAGGTCATTACAAGACTACATAAAGGTCAGTGAACATTTTTCTTTGACTTGTAATTCTGTGGGTTTTTCCCATGCAAAATGTGTGTGATTCCAAACAAGCACAAGTGTGTAAATGCGAACACAAAATGGTAAGCGAAAAACCAGTTTATTATTTTTTTTGCAAGTAAATGGCTAATGTGACATTCCTCAAACTTATAACAACATATGTATTCCTAGAAAGTTTTTTTGTTTTTTAATTTCCATTTCATTATTTTCTTTCCTCTATTTTAATTTTTAATTGGGTAACCGTGTTCAAATTGCGGAGTTACTTCCTTTGCCGTATGTTTTTGGCCTAAGCAAGTGCAGATAAGCGCAAGCAGAAGAGGGTTAACTCTTGTTTTCCTGTATAACATTGTGACAGAAGTCGCCTCGACTACTAAGTTTGTATTGGAATTTGCTGCCCGAATTGGGGCACTGATTTTTAACAAATAAACCAATGGATAGAAAGACTTCAAATTTTCAGCAAATATCTACGGACAGCTCAACTTTGGTTTGCAGTTGTTATGTTAGGGGGATGTGAAAATATTTTTATGGTTCAACACTCACACACCTGATTTAACCTGGAAAACACACCTACGTCAGTGAAATAGGTGACAGACAGGCAATACAATACCCATCAACATTAAAGTACCTACCTTTTAGGTAGCAAGTGGTCAGGTTCACCATCTGAAAAGAAACTGATGGGTGTTGTGAGGTGTTAGTAACACAAGTAGCTAGGAATGATGTGAAATTTTTGTGACGCTTTTAAGTCACAAAATATTTACATAGCAGGGGGAAAAAAATAAAGATAACAGATCAAAATCATTCCATATTTACTGAAAAAGTTATAGGAGTGCATGCTTTTTGATCTGCATGGGTTAGTTTGTGTTTGTGAGAAAAAAAATCCTATGACTGGTAATATTTCTAACTATATGCAGGTGTTAGTAGGAAGGAAGAAAGACAGGCTTCACAACACAAAACAACACTCAAATATTTTTGTTGTACTCACCATATGGTTCCAGAAATCATGAATTCCATTTCGTATGGTTTACAGATGTTCAGGAAGATGTGAGAGCTGTGCATGCGTAAGAGGGTCATATCGCAAATGCTTCCAGCCGCCATGTGAGGTTTTCTTTCCGAGATCTGAGTGAGTAAAAACAGAACACAAGGATGTTCAGCAAGAATAGCGCTATATTACTGACAATGAGGACATATGCTAAACACAAATTGTACAATTCTAAAAACTAAGGAATTTGTTGGCATGGATTCATCTGATGACAAGGTTCCTCAGGAAGGGGGACTGGGGGGGGGGGGGGGGGCTTCAAAGTTCTCGGAACACTTTCATTTTGTTCGATCACTGAAATTATGTATGAAAAACAAGTCAGATTTCATGTCATGGTGACACACTCTCTTGAAGAGATATGCTTGAATGCGTGTGGGCTTGACAAACAGAATCCTGAAGTGTTGTAACAAGAGAACAAGACAACGCCATCACACACAGTTCAGTACTATCATGGAAAAGAGCAATACCCAGAAATCAAAATCACCATTCTTTACATTGTCACAACGGGTGCACAGAACCGGAGAAAAAGCAATAATACTGGACAACACAGAGCAAGCATACCCAAAACAGTTCTGAACTAAGAACTGAAAGGAATTCATTAAAAAATCATGCCCTTTTCTTCCTTCTTCATCAACCCAGTTTTTTGTGGTCTGCACAGTATTTAGAAAATGCAACTTTGGGTCAGCTTCCTGAAGAGGGGTCAAGTCAGCAGGGAGCAGGGAAGATCATGAAATGGGTACAATATCCACCCCACCCCCACCCCGCCCCCTTCTTTTTTAACTTGTTCAAAAGATCGTCATGTGCATTAGATCATGGCTTGCTCCTTTTTGGGGGCAGAGCCTTCCTGTGCTTGAACTGTGGTAACTGCCTACATTGTGGACAAAACCACTGACCTTTTGGTGCTCTTTTAATCCCTACACACTCATAGTGGAACCATTCATCAGTTCTCATTGTCACAGCAGACCATGCAGCTATGTTCTGTATCTCTACAAAAACAGAATAAAGAATCATTTTCTGCTGTGTGGCTTTCCCCCAATTTGGCTTGCTTCTTTACAGGGGAAAGTGGTTCTCCACAAGTATTGGCCGTCACACTGCAATCTTCCTGTTCTCTAACAGTAACGTACACGCTCTCACTACCTCCAGTCACTCTGAAATCTTCCTGTTCCCTAACACACACGCTCTCACTACCTCCATTCACTCTGAAATCTTCCTGTTCCCTAACACACACGCTCTCACTACCTCCAGTCACTCTGAAATCTTCCTGTTCCCTAACACACACGCTCTCACTACCTCCAGTTACTCTGAAATCTTCCTGTTCCCTAACACACACGCTCTCACTACCTCCAGTCACTCTGAAATCTTCCTGTTCCCTAACACACACGCTCTCACTACCTCCAGTCACTCTGAAATCTTCCTGTTCCCTAACACACACGCTCTCACTACCTCCAGTCACTCTGAAATCTTCCTGTTCCCTAACATACACGCTCTCACTACCTCCAGTCACTCTGGAATCTTTCTGTTCCCTAACACACACGCTCTCAGTACTTCCAGTCACTCTGGAATCTTCCTGTTCCCTAACACACACGCTCTCACTACCTCCAGTCACTCTGGAATCTTTCTGTTCCCTAACACACACGCTCTCAGTACTTCCAGTCACTCTGGAATCTTCCTGTTCCCTAACACACACGCTCTCACTACCTCCAGTCACTCTGGAATCTTTCTGTTCCCTAACACACACGCTCTCAGTACTTCCAGTCACTCTGGAATCTTCCTGTTCCCTAACACACACGCTCTCACTACCTCCAGTCACTCTGGAATCTTTCTGTTCCCTAACACACACGCTCTCAGTACTTCCAGTCACTCTGGAATCTTCCTGTTCCCTAACACACACGCTCTCACTACCTCCAGTCACTCTGGAATCTTTCTGTTCCCTAACACACACGCTCTCACTACCTCCAGTCACTCTGAAATCTTTCTGTTCTCTAACACACACGCTCTCACTACCTCCAGTCACTCTGAAATCTTTCTGTTCCCTAACACACACGCTCTCACTACCTCCAGTCACTCTGAAATCTGTCTGTTCCCCAACACACACGCTCTCACTACCCCCAGCCACACTGAAACCTGTCTGTTCCCTAACACACACGCTCTCACTACCCCCAGCCACACTGAAACCTGTCTGTTCTACATCATCTTTATCTTCCACCTCCAGCAGCTGTGGAAGCACAC
>CM031622.1:34074922-34097904 GCA_018398815.1 Conus ventricosus | reverse complement strand
GTTTTGGCTTTGCCCACAAACAAGGTAAATGTGCATGGTAAATGCAACTTGCTATACCGCTTTGCTTTGGCTTTGGTGTATAAAATCGGTGTGCCTCAGTTTTGGTTGACAGAGGCATAGGTTCATCTGCCAAATGTTGTAGAAGTTATAGAAATAAATGCATAAGCTACAACTGGTTGATAGGCAAAAGGAAAATAGCAGTGAAAACCGATATATTAGAAAGCAGTGCAACACAATGTAAACAAGGATGAGAAGCAAAAGCTGTTGCAGGCTTTAGGCATCTGTGTTGCTGGAATTGGTGATGATTCAATATTTTGATGTGAAGCTGTCCAGAATAGAAGCAGAAATGAATTTGATTTGACTGTTAACATAATGAACAATCCATTTGTTTGCAAATTGTAAAGTTTTGTCAAGCAGCGACAACAACGGTATTGGCACAAATTTGACAGAAATGCCGGATTATTTGATTAATATGACCATTGACAAAGACATAAAGATGGTTAATCGTGACTTTTACATGAAAATGAACTTCATCTTGGAAAGAAAAAAAAACCCACCTTGGAGATCAGCATTGACAGAACGGGACTTGGTGGAATTGAAAATCTCGTTTTGTTGCTGACTTTCAAAGTTGGCGGCAAAGCCTTATCACTGCGATATGAAATTGCAGATCAGAAAATAAAACCAGGGAGATTATCATTGACAAAGCCAATTTGATCCAGCTGATAATCTCTCTCGGGACCCAGCTTTCAGATTTTGTGATGAACCCACTCTGAGAATCACAAAAAAAGAAACCCCCCCCCCCCTCCAAAAAAAAAAAGCACTCTGAGAATACATCTTCCAGTGACTCGCCACAATCAACACGAACTGGCATGATGAAGCACCTAGTATCGCATGACCCAATTTCTTCTTGCTATCTTTAATGAAAGAGAAGAGAGACGGAGTTAAAAGTTGTGGCTCTTTTATGTGGACAGTAGTCATATTTGGCAGTTTCTTTATGTGTCGACAAGAGTTGCCAAATGGCAAGTTGCCATGCTTTCGATGTTCATTGCCAACCAGTTGCCAAGTGTCAAGTGTGTGTGTGTATGTTTGTGTGTGTGTGTGTGTGTGTGATGTGTGTGTGTGTGTGTGTGTGTGACTATCTAGCTGTCTGTGTGGTGCGTCTGTGTATCTGTCTATACTTTGTAATCCTGCTAAAAAAATATCCTTCCCCACCTTCCCCCCCTTTTTTTTTTACCTCCTCCTTGCAGAGTTGCCTTCGACAAGCTGTTACGACAACAGTCATGATGAAGAAAAAATTTTGAGAGTGACTTTAGCTTGTGACGTCTTTAGTCACTGTACCGTTTGACTTGAAGAAGCTTCGAGAGGAGGAAAAAATGTGTCGTTTGGCAGGTGCTGCCCTATATTTTACGATGTCTGTAAATTTGTTTGTGTGTGTGAAGTATGGGTGTATATGGAAAACAGGCATTGTGAGTGACCGTTTGACCAACCAGACTATGAAAAGGTAAGGTTTCCATAAAAACGTTTTCAGCCCGTCGGCGGACAGAGCACAAACCCTATCCATACCATGACAAACATGAAAATCCCATCCTTGGTTACTCAGGCATGCTAACCCTGCGACGAGGCAATCACTGTCAGTAGTCGATTTTTTTTGTAGGAGACGCCCTGCATGTGCGGGATCTAAATAAAGGTGTTGCTGATCACCACCCCCATGTACCAGCACTCAGCATCAGTGCAGGATCTCCTCCGGAATGTTGGCTCATGTCCACTCGAGAGGCTTTGACAGGACACAGGTGGGTGCAGAGGACCTGGAGTGACAAGGGAATCAATTCTCAGTGAGGGGACCAAAGACAGACCTGTTTACCCATACGATTTCGATGTATTTTGTACATGTTTGGTGGAAATGTGTTTTAATACGACAAACTGCAAGAATTATTGTCGGGGGAAAAGTTCTGGAGATGAGGTTCTTGGGTAGTAATTGCTCTTGCAGAGTCTAACCATGGTGGAGGCTTTCCCAAAGAGCAACAACTCTTGCTAACTTCTGCGTGCGAAGTAAACATTTTGCATTATCTGTTGCTTCAATTATCGAAAAAAATCAGTGAAAGAGCATGAGGTCATGTTAAAGTATGCTGATGAATCAGGTTTGAAAGTAATTTGTATTAGAAAGAACCTACTTCACAGCAGTTTATGCAAGATCAGGTGGTTTACAACTGGGAAGATGGCTCTCCGGTGTGATGGCAGGTATTACCCCCCCCCCCCCCACCCCCCCCCCCACCCCCCCCACACACACACACACTCACACACACCTGCTTTTACAGAAATTTGGAATTTTGTACACTTGTAGAAATATGCTTATTTTGTTTTAAAAGTACACCAACTGCAGTTTTGGGGTGACAAGTTGGTAGTTACTAGCATTGTAGTATTCCACTGCTGTAATGCAAGCAATGCATGTTTGCCGCAGCATGGTGTAACCTTTTTTTGTTGTATGTACACCTGTTTTGTAAGAAATACTCTTATTTTGGATTTGGAATACTTGAAGTCAAATTCTGAGGGTAAACAGGTCTGTAAAGATGAGACGAAGGGAAAAACAACCAGTTTGCATTTTCAACCTTCATTTTCCTCACGGTCTGTGGGCAGACCAGGGGAAGCCGGACAAGCCCATGCTGGCCTTTGCTGGCAGCCCCTTAGTTTTGGGTGACGGCTCAACGTCACGATCGTTCGGCCTCGGTTTCCCTGGACCACCTGGCCAACCACCGGGATCAGGTCAGGTCTGAACAGCTACTGTAGTGTAGCGTGTGGGTCGGTCATTGTCGCGGCAGTTTGTAGGCGACACAGGCATGCAACGTTCTGCGGGCAAGTGTAAGCTGCAGCTGCCAAAATACACATTCACCTCTGTCCAGCCAGAGCACACCCTTGGATTAGTGCTGCATTCTCACTCAACGTGTGATACACAGAGGCAGCCACTCAATTTGCACCCCCGGCATTTTGACACCAGGACGGGATTCTGATGTCCACTGACAACACCTAGCACTACATGGGAGTGACAATGGGGAAGTGGTGTCAAACCAAAAAACAACCAACAAAAAACAATAAACCGTGATAGCAGGGGCTTGAAACGAACAACAAATATGTGTATTTGTCTTGTTGCAGTTTCCATTGAGCACAGGGCTGGTGGGGTGGTTTCATTGGGGCGCTGCTATGTATGCCTTCAACCGCCGCTGTGGGGCTACCTCGTGCAGCAAGGTGAGGGGCCCTTGTGGCATCCCTCCTCCGGGGTTTTGACCTTGTTCTTCCTGGAGAGGGGGCATTTGGCGGAGACGTTTTTTAAAATCCTTATCAGGGACCCTTTTTTTCCTGCGTGGGGTGATTGTAGTGAGAGACTGTAACAAATCCCTCATCAGGGACCCTTTCCCTGGAGAGGGGTGATTGTGTGAGAGACGGGAAAACAATCCCTCATCAGGGACCCTTTCCCTGGGTAGGGAGATTGTAGTGAGAGACTGTAACAAATCCCTCATCAGGGACCCTTTGCCTGGAGAGGGGATGTAGTTGATCGTGAGAGACTGTAACAAATCCCCATCAGGGACCCTTTGCCTGGGTAGGGGTGATTGTAGTGAGAGCTGTAACAAACCCCTCATCAGGGACCCTTTCCCTGGAAAGGGCTGATTGTGTGAGAGCTGTAACAAACCCCTCATTCGGGCCCTTTGCTGGCGAGGGGTTATTTGTGGAGAGATTGTAACAAATCCCTCATCAGGGACCCTTTGCTGGGTAGGGTGTTTGTAGTGAGAGACTGTAACAAATCCCTTATCAGGGACCCTTTGCCTGGAGAGGGTGATTGTAGTGAGGTAGAGACTGTAACAAATCCCTCATCAGGGACCCATTGCCTGGGTAGGGGTGATTGTATGAGAGATGTAACAATCCCTCAGTCCAGGGACCCTTTGCCTGGAGAGGTGAATTGTGGAGACAGTAAACAAATCCCTCATTGGGACCTTTGTGGAGAGGGGTGATTGTACTGATAGATTTGTACAAATCCTCAGCGGGGTTTTTTATTCCTGGGTAGGAGGTGATTGTATGAGAGACTGTAACACATCCTCAAGGGACCCTTTGCTGGAGGGTGATTGTAGTAAGCTGTAGCAAACCTCATCAGGGACCCTTTCCCTGGGGAGGGGTGATTGTATGAGAGATTTTACAAATCCTCATCAGGACCCTTTGCCTGGGTTGGGTGATTGTTTAGAGACTGTACAATCCTATCGGACCCTTTGCTGAGGGGTGATTGTAGGAGAGGACTGAAACGATCCCTTCATCGGGGACCTTGCTGGGTGGGTCATTGTGTGAAGACTGTAAAAAATCTCATCAGGGCCCTTTGTCTGGAGAGGGGGGGAGGAGTGAGAGACTGAACAAAATTCATCGGGACCTTTGCCGGGAGAGGGTGGTATGGAGAGACTGTAAACAATCCCTCTCAGGGACCCTTTGCTGAGAGGGGTTGAGTGAGGGCGTAACAATCCTCATCAGGGGCCTTGCCTGGGAGGTGTGTTGTAGTGAGGACTGTAAAAATATCCCTCATCAGGGGCCCTTGCCTAGGAAGGTGTGTTTTGTAGTGAGAGTTTGTAACGAATCCCCATCAGGCCCCTTTCCCTGGAGAGGGGAATGTATGAGAGACTGTAACAAATCGTATCGGGACCTTTGCCTGGAGAGGGGGATTCAGAGATGGATTTTCGCCCGATTGGCGGATTTCCGTCTTTTTGTGGCCCAGGGTCGTTTTTGAATCGTGTAATCCGTGAGAAAATTGGGGGGGGGGGGGGGGGGGGGTAGAGGTGGTTTTTGTGAGAAGTAATGTACGGCGAGAGGTCGACGATATTGTGTTCTCATTGATCCGTTGCAAATGGATGTTGGGTTTAGCTGGCCGTCGAGACTGCTGTTTTGTTTTCATTCTGGGGTAACCAAAACCATCAAAGCGGAGTTGATGTTTGAGAAAGCGCAAACTGTTTGCAATTTTTTCCTGACGCCTTTTTCTTTCGTTTAAAGAGAGGGGCGAAACCAGAAGTTTCGTCAGTTAGCAAAAGCGAGAAGTTTGCGAAGCAATCGAGCTTCAGTAAAACAAATGGACTTGGAAGTGGTTGAGGATGGAAGGAGCGCAAAAGTGAGCGCCATTCAAAGGCGCCGTCAGCACAGTTGATTCTCAAGACAAAAAACTGCATGAGGAAAATAACCCTTTATCGGACAAGCAGTCTGACTGGTGTAATGACGCTCGAAAAAGTAATGGCTCACAGGGCAGTCAGCATTGATCAACTTCTTGCTGAAACACCTGAGAGAAAAAGATCGTCTTACAAAGAGACTCTGGATCGTTTGGATGCATCGGCGAGTCTACCCACACCCCCCCAACCCCGTCTCTCTCTCTCTCTTCTCTCTCTCTCTCTCTTCTCTTTCTCTCTCTCCTTCTCTCTTTCCTCTTCTTGAGAGTAATGTATTTGGGTTTGTTGAAGTAATGAATAATAAAATGCAGTTATCTCCAGAAATTATGATGAATCTGTATGATCCCCACCCCCCCCTTTTTTTTTTCTTTGATTAGGAATTCCCACAATCTCGCTGATATTTTGCAATGAAGGTTCTTTGAAAAAAGGTTCATCAATGTCACAGGTACACAATTTGTAGTCAATGTTTACGTAATAATACATAAACAAACTATTTTAGTGAGAGAGAGATGAAAACAAAAAATTGGGCAAGGTGTTATTACATATTACAGAAACAAACAAACTAAGTAACAAACGCGATATGTACGGAAAATGTAAACAGTAGTAGTAGTAATAATTAATATTAATAATTTTTTCCCTTTACACTCCGCGTCAACAAAAATCTTTTCTTTTCTGGTATAGATATCATGGGGGAAAAAACGTTCACAATTCATCAAACGAGCAGACGGGCAGATATGCTGCATACTTATTCTGTGACTAATTTAGCAGTGACATATTAATGTTGGGGTATCAGAAGGGGTGAAAGTGTTTTTTTTTTTTTAATGTAATAGAATGGATCAAGTTGGAAAAGAAAAAAAATGTTTGTGGCCACAATGGTTAAACCTTCACAATTGCACATTTGATATGTCCTTAGCAACTCTCTCACTTTATATTCTATAAGGGAACAGAATCCCCGTGGTTATTTTGAAGGACAACTATAAGAAATTTTTGTTGTAGTAACTTTTTTAATAAGTATTTTGAAGGAGGGCATACTAGAAACTAACTGCTCCTGAAATAGTGGTGTGTGTAAGGCGAATGAGAAATGACTTGCAATGCTGGAAATGTGGACTTTAGCAACTGGAAAACGCCAATCTGTGAATGGTCTTATGATTTCCTGACAGACATCAAGGCAAAGGTGAGAAGTCTTTTTTTTGTGGACAAAGTTATTAATACTTTGAATACTTGGTTTCTCGATGCTGATTTTGCAGGTTTTAATTCTAAAAATCGTCGCTTAGGGGCTTCCCCTGAACCCCACAGGGATCCCCCTTTTGACCCCACGGGGGCCTTCAGCGGCCCCGGACCCCGCCTTTTTTCCTCTTTTCACATTATGGAATCCCTTCTTGGTGATTGTAGTGAGAGACTGTAACAAATCCCTCATCAGGGCCCTTTGCTGGGTAGGGGTGTTATGTGAGAAGACTGTAACAAATCCCTAATCAGGGACCCTTTGCCTGGAGAGGGTGATTGTAGTGGAGAGACTGTACAAACCCCTCATCAGGGACCCTTTGCCTGGAGAGGGGTGTTTGGTAGTGAGAGATTGAAACCAAAATCCTCATCAGGGACCCTTTCCCTGGAAAGGGGTATTGTAGTGAGAGACTGTAACAAATCCCTCATCAGGGCCCCTTTGCCTGGAGAGGGGTGTTTGTAGTGAGAGACTGTAACAGATCCTCATCAGGGACCCTTTGCCTGGGTGGGGTCATGTAGTGAAGACTGTAACAAATCCCTCACCCGGGGCCCTTTGTTGAGAGGGGTGATTGTAGTGAGGGGACTGTAACAAATCCCTCATCAGGGCCTTTGCCTGGAGGGGGGTGATTGTAGTGAGAGACTGAAAACAAAACCCCTCATCGGGGGACCCTTTGCCTGGGAGGGGTGATTGTAGTGTGAGCTGTAACAAATCCCTCATCGGGGGCCCTTTCCCCCTGGGAAGGTGGTTTGTAGTGAGAGACTGTAACAAATCCTCTCAGGGGCCTTTGCCTGGAAGGTGTGTTGTAGTGGAGGACTGTAACGAACCCCCTAAAGGGCCCCTTTGCCTGGAGGGGTGTTTTGTAGTGGAGAACTGTAACAAACCCGCTCATCAGGGACCCTTTGCCTGGGAGGGGTGATTGTAGTGGAGACTGTAAAAATCCCTCATAGGGCCCTTTGCGTGGGAGGGGTGATTGTAGTGAGAACTGTAACAAATCCCTCATCAGGGTTCTTTGCGTGGAGAGGGGTGATTGTAGTGAGAGACTGTAACAAATCCCTGAGCAGGGCCCTTTCCTGGGTAGGGGTGATTGTAGTGAGAGACTGTAACAAAATCCTCATGGGGGTCCTTTGCGTGGAGAGGGGTGATTGTAGGGAGACTGTAACAAATCCTCAGCAGGGACCCTTTGCTGGAGAGGGGTGATTGTAGTGAGAGGCTGTAACAAATCCCTCAGCAGGGACCCTTTGCCTGGGTTGGGGTGATTGTAGTGAGAGACTGTAACAAACCCCTCATCAGGGACCTTGCCTGGAAAGGGGTGATTGTAGTGAGAGGCTGTAACAAATCCCTCATCAGGGACCCTTTCCCTGGAGAGGTGTCATTGTAGTGAGAGACTGAACAAATTCCCTATCAGGGGCCCTTTTTTCCTGGGTTGGGGTGATTGTAGTGAGAGACTGTAACAAATCCCTACAGGGGTCCTTTGCCTGGAGAGGGGTGATTGTAGTGAGAGCCCTTAAACAATCCCTCACAGGGGTTCTTTGCGTGGGTGGGGTGTTTGTGTGGAGACTGTAACATTCCCTCAGCGGGGGCCTTGCTGGGAGGTGTCATTTAGTAAAGAACTGTAACAAATCCTCAAAGGGACCCTTTGCCTGGAAAGGGGTTATTGTAGTGAGAGGCTGTAAACAAATCCCTCATCGGGGGACCCTTTGCCTGGGAGGGTGTCATTGTAAGTGAGAGACTGTAACAAATCCCTCATCGGGGGCCCCTTTCCCTGGAAAGGGTGATTGTAGTGAGAGACTGTAACAAAAATCCTCAGCAGGGACCCTTGCCTGGAGGGGGGTGATTGTATGAGAGGTTTAACAAATCCGAGGGACCCTTTGCTGGTGGGTATTGCAGTGAGGGCTTAAAAATTTAGCAGGGACCCTTTGCCGGGGTAGGGTGATTGTAGTGAGGATAACAAATCCCTCATCGGGCCTTTGCCTGGGTAGGGGGATTGTGTGAGAGGCCTTTTTAACAATCCCTCTCGGGGCCCTTTGCCGGGAGAGGTGTCATTGTAGTGAGAGACGTAACAAATCCTCATCGGGCCTTTCGGGAGAGGGGGATTGTAGTGCCCAGTAGGTGAGAGACTATGTGATCACATTCTGGACACTTTTGTCGCCGCCTTTGCTGGCTTGGTTTGCTTTGGGGCAGGAGGATGAAAACGACCTCATCTCCGCTGTTGGACTCGGGTCACTGACCATGCTTGTGTGAAACTGACCTCATCTACGCTGTTGGACTTGTCACTGACATGCCTGTGTGAATACCTCATTCGCCTGTGGATCTGTCATGCCATGCCTGTGTGAAACTGCCTCATCTCCGCTGTTGGATGTGCACATACCATGCTGTGAGAAACTGACCTCACTCCGCTGTTGGAACTGTCCTGACCATGCCTGTAGAAACTGACCTCATTTTCGCTGTTGGACTCTGTCACTGACCATTGCTGTGTGTTGAGGAGTACCTCGTGACGTGAGGCGACAGATGGATGGGGATCGCTGCTTGCGTCCGGTTCATTGTTGGAAACTGATAGCAAATTGTGGATGAAAACTTTTTGTTGCAGTGATGAGCTCTTGTAATGTGTAAATCGTTTTTCTTTTGTTCTTTGGGCCTTACAAATCTGACCATTAGGTTGTGATTGTGAGGAGGGGATGAGAGAGGGGATTTGTGTTTGGAGGGTGAGGCTAATGTAGGAGTGGTTTTGTGTGGTGTGTGTGTTGTTGGTGTGTGTGGTGCAAGAGTGCTTTTTCGTTCCTTAATAAAGCTTTGTCTTTAACGCATGTCATGTTCACGCATCCTTATAACCTGCCTGTGCATTGATGTTTCAGGGACTGTCTACATGGTAGTGTTGGCAACGTGATTTCGGTGGTGTCTTATTATGCTGGGTCTTCACCGCCTGGCCTTCTCAAAAGTAAGTGACCTTTAGAGGCTGAAGACATTTGTGATGTTTGGCTTAGGGGATAGGTGGTTAGCAGAGGACGTAGTTTTATTAAATTGTCTATTGTTGTTTGTCTCCCATATGTGCTGCCAAGTAGTGCCTTATTGAAATTTGTTTATTAATACATACCTGTCCAGTAGTGCCTTATGAAATTTGTTTTTCATACATACCTGTTAAGTAGTGCCTTATTTAAATTTGTTTTATTCACATACCTGTCTAAGTAGTGCCTATCGAAATTTGTTTCCCCATAATCCCTGTCTAAGTAGTGCCAATTAAAATTTGTTTCTAAATACATACCTGTCTAAGTAGTGCCTATTAAAATTTGTTTTCCTCATACATACTGTCTAAGTAGTGCCTTATTAAAATTTGTTTCCTCAACATCCCTGTCTAAGTAGTGCCTTTTTTAAAATTTGTTTTTTCATACATACCTGTCTAAGTAGTGCCTTTTGAAATTTGTTCCCCATTCATACTGTCCAAGTAGTGCCTTATTAATTTTTGTTTCCTCATACATACCTGCCCAAGTAGTGCCTTATTAAAATTTTTTTTATTCATACATACCGGGTTAAGTAGGGCCTTATTAAAAATTTGTTTATTCTTTACATACCTGCCAAGTAGTGCCTTATTAAATTTGTTTTTTAAACATACCTGTTAAGTAGTGCCTTATTAAAATTTGTTTCCTCATCATATCTGTCCAAGTAGTCCCTTCACCCTATGTGGCCTTTGTGGTCGGCTGGCTTAACAACATTATCTTACCATCCAAGTAGTGCCTTTTAAAATTTGTTCCCCTCATACATACCTTCAGAAGTGCCTTATTTTGAAAGAGGTGGGGGATGGGGTGAGAAAAATTATTCTAGACAGTCAGGATGCCCCAACAAAACAAACAAACGAACAAGAGAACAGAGCAAAATCCAGCTTCAGTATCACTTGAATAATACTCAAACCCCCCCAAAATGACTTCCCATGATTCATAAATCACATATTATGTAAAAAGGGGCGCGGGGAAGTTTCTTCCCTTTCCCTTGCCAAGGGAACAAAACCCTTTTCATGTTGTTTTCAACTTTGCGTTGTCTGTTTGTCATGGAGCCTTTGAAATGTCCCTGCTGTTTTGTCCTCATTTCTTGGTTTCAGAATTCTTTTGCTTGTTGGTCGTGTGGCCATTTTCTGGCAGTGCCCTTCAAACATTGTCTGCTAGTTTGCCTTTACGTGAATAAATGTATTTCTTAAAAGTTATTTTTTAGGAAAAATTCTACACGTAAGTAACGTTAACAAACTGACGTCATAATTCCCTTTTCAGTGATTTGACATTGCCCCATACTTTTGTTCTTTTCTCTTTAGGTGAAAAAAAAGCTGTCAGAATATGTTATTCTGTTTTTAAAGAATGTTTAAATCATATTTAAAGTTGTGATCTTCAGTCTTTATTTTTAGGGCATTTTCTTTTTCTTGCAGTAGTTTGGTAGAAGACTCAAAGAAGTATCAAACATAAACTGATGAACATGCCAAGTGTACTAATCCTCGTCTGGTTAGATATTTGTGCCACCCACAAGACTGGCTGGTAATGAGAAGGGTCAGAATCTGATAACCCAGTGTATTCATGCACATGTGTTCAACAACTCTTAATTTGTATGATTGAAACAAGGTTTTTTTTTTCACTGCTGGGGTTTTTCATCTTCACATTCCACTCCCTCCCCCCCCCCACCCCCTTTGATTTTGGGGTTTTTGGTTTTGTTTTTTTGTTTGTTTGTTTTTTAAAGAAATCTCTGGGTTTGTTGTTTAAATAACAATTTGTTTGAACAAAATCTGCAGCAGGTGTTTGCATAAGTTTCAGGGTTTTTTTTTGGAGGGGGGAGGGGGGGGGGGGGGCGTAGATATTAATGAAATAACTCTGAGTTTGTTGTTTAAAAAGAAAGGTTTGTATGAACCCTAAGCAGGTGTTGCATGAGAGCTGATTTTTTTTTTCCTTTTTTAAAAAAATATTTTTTAAAGAAATCACTAAAAACTGTTTCGTTGTTCAAAAAGTTTGTATGAACTTTCCCAGCAGGTACTTGCTGAATCGATATTTTTCTTTTTCTTTTTCTTTTTTTTATAAAGAAATTCTGAAATTCTTAGTTATGTTGTTTATTAAAAAAAGATTTGTATAAATCCTGCAGCAGTTGCTTGCATGAAAGCAGATTTTTTTTAAAAATAAATCACTGGAAAAACTCTGAGTTTTAGAGTTAAAAAAAGAATGTTTGCCCTGCCCCCTGCAGCAGCAGGTGCTTGCATGGAAGCAGTGAAAAGGGAATAGCATGTCAAGGCGGGTGTGTTGCAGTGAGCTGTGGCGGGGTAAATTCTCAGCCTGGCTGCTGATGGGTCTGGGAGTGGGCTGCGCCTCGTCTGTACTAAAAGTGCCTGCTTACCGGAGCAAAATGAGTCTTCTCTTGCTTTTTCTTCTTGTTCTTTTCTTTCGCCTCCTCACCAGAGCAGGTCAGTCATCTCTGCTATTTTGTGTTGTTTTTTTTTTTTTTCTTTTTTTTGTTGTTTTTCTCCTTACAGCTGTAACTCATGTGAGCAAATTTAGTGTATGACGCTGTCCTGCACAAGCTCTGCATCTGTGCCACGAGAGATGCGTCCTTTTATCTTTGGTTTTATGGACGTTTGTCCTTCAGTCTTTGGTCATAGAGCATGACCCTTGTTTTTTTTTTGTTGATTAAGTATATGTTGTTTGATCTTTGTGGAAGGGTGGGGTTTTTTTTTTGTTTTCTTTTTGCCCACATTTTTGTGCTGCCGTAACAGCACGGCAAGTTTACCACAGAACCTAAGACTTGTTGTAATCGTGAGGATAAGGATGATGAAGATGATGTGGTGGGTCTCCTTATGGTCAGAGTGACTGACAGGGCTGTGCTCTACCTTCCTTTCATTTTTTCCCAGTGTCTGTCGGGCTCAGGGGATACAGACACCTGCAGGTTGATCAGGATGGGTTTTTTTAGCAATGCTGGTAGATATGCATTCATTTTTAAATTTATGAGACTCCGCCATATGGCTCCAGTCCCTTTCCCGTTTAGCTCTGAGTGCAGTCAACTGTGGGCAGGAGCCTGCCTGGGCATGAATAAATGCCTTTGATGAGAATTGAACCTGCAGCCTTCTGAACCGAAAGTCTGTGACACTAACCACCCGCACCACAGTGGCAGGTTGAAAGTGTATCATTTGATCTTTGTTCATTAAAAAATGTGTCCTGTTGTTCAAGGAAGTGTATTTTTTTTCCCTTTGTTCATGGTCTTTGATCAGTATCCTTGAAGTGTGTGCTTTATTCTTTGTTCATGTAACTGTGACCTTTGGCAAGGTAAGTTAAAGTTGCTTATAGCCCAGCCGACCGCGGGGCCATATCAGGGCTGGCCCTTTAGTCTTAGTTCATTGAGATGTGTTTTATTGATCTTTTTCTCATTGTCATGTGACGTGCCTCACATCAAGGCATGTGCGCTCCATCACATGTAGTTAGTGATATGAATCATTTCCCGTTTCCACAATTAAAGGAAGAATATTCATTAGTGGCTTGACTAGTGTAGCGGGCGTCCCAAAATAATTGTGAGTATGACTCATTCAAGAAACGAATGTGGTCATGGGTGAAAGTGACCACGAGTGTTTGTTTAAAAAGGGCTGGTAAGGTAAGGTGCTGGTCATGTGTTTTGAACACTGAGTATGCACTCACTAGGAGAAGGGGGGGGAAAGAGTCAGTTTTAACCAGCAGATGGCCTAGAGACTCGAACCTGTCAGGACGGTGGTCCCGTTGCTGACCAGTTATTACCAGGTGAGCGATAGATAGTTGGGAAAGCTACAGGGGGAAAACTTAAAGAAGAGAGAATGAATTCATATGTTGAATTGAGAAGCGGTTACTTACACGATCCTTATTCGGTTCAGCCTTCACCCTTACCTTCACCGTCACCCTTTACCCTTCGCCTTCACCCTTCTCTTTCACCCCGTGAGGTGGTTGAAGTTTGGGCCTGGGTGGGGAACACACCGGTAGTTAGCCCCAGCCAGTACCAACTCCAGGGAGAGGAGTTGAAGCTGTCATTTCGCAAAAAAGACAGGGAAAAAGTCGCGGAAGAGAAGTCGAGACTCGTAAACTCCAGGACGGGAGAGTTCGAGGAGGCAGTATTTTTGTCTCAGAGAGACAGGGAATTGAGAAAGCAGGGAAGCTTTTACTTGAGGCGGCAAGGTCCTCAGTGATTACGGGAGTTATGTATTCTCCTGGTCCGGATTTTGGGATAAAGGAATGTGAAGGCCATAGCTTTATAGAAGCGGAACTAGATTATTTTTTCTCTCAGTGTAAAGTGAGATTTCAAGTGTGAAAGTCTATTTTTTTCTCTCAGTGTAAGAGAGATACATGTGTGAAGATTGATTGTCTCTCGGTGTGAGGAGAGATACATGTGTGCGGATTTATTTGTCTCTCAGTGGGAGAGAGATACAGGTGTAAAATCTGTTTACAAGTTGTTGTGATTAGTAAAGTGTTTTCCCTGAAGGAGAGGGGGAGAAGAAAAACATTCGGTAGTGCGCCTTTTGGTTGATTGGAAAGATTGCGTGTGCGTATGGGAAATGCTGTCATGATGGGGTATGCAAGAGTGACAGTGTGACCCGTGGTGAAACCCCCACCCCCGTTTCACCGGTGTTTGCTGCCGTTTGTTTCTCGGAAAAAAAAAAAAAGAAAGATTTCTATTTGTGCCCTTGGGGTTTAAAAAAAAGATTTTTACCCTCAAGGGTTTGAGGAAAAAAAAAAAAGGATTTCTATTTGTGCCCTCAAGGTTTAGGGAAAAGGGAAAAAAAGAAGAAAGTTTAATTAAATTTTTTGTGTATAATATTTGCATTTGTTGTTGTTTTTTTCTTTTTTCTATATGTGTTTGGGTGGTTGACATTTCTTTTGGTTGCTCTACTCCGTTAAGGTTTTTTTTTTTGGTAGGATTTCTTTTTGACCCTTCCCCACTAAGACCGATAGCCTCAACCTCCTCTTGCTCGTACCTGGCAGCAAGGGGAGGGCGTTGAGGAATCCCCTGTTCCTTCCCCTAGAGGATTAGAATTTTTTGTCCCCTTTCCAGGACTGATAGCCCAACCTTTCCTGCGTTTAGCAGGGGGACATGGCGTTGGGGGTCAAAAGTCTTTCCCTTCTGATAAAAATCTATTTCTTTCGCTTTCCTATTGTTTCAGTTTGATTTTTCCCTTGCCCCTCAGAGTGTGGGATCAACTTCTCCTCCGTCACGCTAGTAGTGTAGGTGGTGGAGTTGATTACCGCTCTTTCCCAAATAAACATCTTTAACTTTTGATTATTTTTTTTCTGGGTGTGGTGCGAGATTTTCTTTGAGTTTGGGTGAATGTGCATTTTATTGATTGTTTTTTTAGTATTTTTTTTTTTTATTCTGTTTGTGTGTGTATATTGTGCAGTGATTTGTTTTTTCCCCTCTCCAGTTTCCCGGGGACAGTGACCACTAGGGTGCTGTCTGTGGGCTTCTTTTGCTTTTTTTGTTTCTGCTCACTATTTCGGTCCTGTGTATCCTTTCATTTCCTTTTCACCCCTTTTTCAAAATCTCTTAAACCTTCTCCTCAATTAAGCTCCTATCTAGTTTTTTTTTCAACATTTTCATTTTTTAGGTAGGATTTCCGTGGTTTGTGTTTCTTCCCCCTTTTTTAAATTTTTTGTGATTCCTTTGTTTTGTAAATTTATTTCATTTTTTGTATAAGGCGGTACACTTGTTTTGTAAATTCGTTTGAAAATTTAAATAAGAAAGAAAGGGCTGACAACAAGAACATTTGAGAAATAAAACTTTATAAGAATTTATTTTCAGAAAACTTTATTGTGTTTATTTTTTTTTCTTAGGAAAACAGTTTTGTATTAAAACTTCATTTTGTTTTTTGTAAATTCCAAATTGATAACAGTTGCAAAATTTTTTTTGGAAAAATACATTCCTTTGGGTTTCATATTACCTGTTTAAGTAAGCTGTTTTTGTTTACACCGGAAATTGAATTCTGTATTTGTATATACTATAATTACGGTTTTGTGAAACATAATATCATCATATATCGCCTTATTTTTATTCATACTTTGAGATTGTTTGGTGTTTATATCTGACGATTCATTATGGATGATTTTTATAATATGTTAAACAAGCGGAACGCTTGGGTTTTGATGGGGGAAAAACTTTCTAACTATGTGCAACAATGCAAGATAGGGCAGACAGGCTAAGAGAGAGGGAAGAAAATAGACTATTTGAGGGAAGCTGAAGCTGAAGAAAATAAAACTACAGAGGGAAGCTGAAGAGAATAAACTACAGAGGGAATGAAGAAAATAAAATACAGAGGGAAGCTGAAATTGAAGAAAAAAGATTACAGAGGGAAGCTGAAATTGAAGAAAAAAGATTACAGAGGGAAGCTGAAATTGAAGAAAAAAGATTACAGAGGGAAGCTGAAGAGAATAAATACAGAGGGAAGCTGAAGTGAAGAACGTCAATTTAAGTTGAGACAGTTAGAAATTTGAGACTGATGCTGAAATTAGAGAATAAAGGCATCAGAGAACCCCACCAGTCGGTTCCGCAGCCATGCCTCAACCCAAAAACGGCATTATTCCAAAGTTGCCACCTTTTGAGGAAAAAAAAACGGATGACATTGATAGTTTTCTTTTCCGATTTTTAAAGTCACGCAACGTCTTGTGGTTGGCCAAAGGAAAAGTGGACATTGTATATTGGTCGTTGTTTAAGGGGAGCGCTTTGAACTGTACCACTCACTTGAGCGGAAAAAAAATTTAACTTTGGGATCAGTTGAAAGAAGAATCCTCAAGAATTTCAATGTTCTGCTGATCGTTTTCACGAACGTTTTCCGTTCTGTGCGCCCTGAAAAAGGAGAATCGTTTCCGTCGTTTCTGATCCGTATGAGTCATTGTTTGGATCGATGGTCGATTTTTCTAAAAAGAACAAAACTTTTCAATCACTGCGAGATCTCCTTCTTAGAGAACAACTTTTCCTGAGCGTGGCAAAGATCTTGGCCACTTTCCTTAAAGAAGGCAATTTGAAAACGTGGAGGAAAAAGTGTCAGATGGCTGATCAGTAAATTTTATCGTCACAGATAAGGGGTGGCTAGAAAGGAGAATTTTCCATCTTTGAGTCTATGCGTCATGTACTATCCCATCAGGACAGGGAAGTTACAGGAAGGAAATCGTGGGTCATTTTTGAGTCCTCAAGGATATACCTATCCTAGGAACGGCAGGGATCTTTCGCGGTTCGAGTGACTTTCGTTCAATACCATACTCACCGCCGGAAAGACCCGTTACTCCTCAGCAAACGTTCCGAGGTCGTGGACAACGACCACCCCGTAGACCTTTTGGGCCAGTTCGTGGACAGAAAAAGAAGTTCACAAAATCAGTCAGCTGCCGATCAGACAAAAGCGATTTTTTCTTTTGTGATGGCAAGTTCCATTTGAGGAAAAATTGCCCTTTCAAACCAAATGATTTAAAACCCGCATTAGTCTCCACTGATTGTGAAGAAGGCCTTGTTTGGCACCAGATCAATCTGTTTATGGATGGTGTTAGAAAACGGAGCCCTCAATGGATTGCAGGCTTCGGTTTTGCGAGACAATGGGTGCACTACTGCTGGTGTACGGAAGTCATTTCGTGCTTCAAGACCAGTATCTCAACACTGTCCAAAAATGTAGGTCGTTTGGAGGCAAGATTTGAAACGTTTCCGCTGGCGAAAAAATTTTAGTCGATTACACCGTACTACTCCGGTTTTTACCGCCTGTGTTATTTATAACCCAGTTGCACTTGATCTTGGGCAATTTGCCAGGTGTCGCTACAGTACATGGTGGTGCTGGAGGATCGTTTTTTTCCTTGTCTTGTGAGTACAGATCAAATCGTCATAGAGCAGGGAAAGGCTACAAAGCCCCTAAAAGTCTCAAAACTGGTGAACTCCCGATTTCCCCAGATGAATTAAAAAAAGAAATGCAGGGAAAAGACGAGACGCTGACGACAATACTTTCTGCTGCTAAACAACTGTCACTGACGTACCAAGGACAAACCAACGTACTTTCTGGACTCTGCATTCTCTACAGGTGTGTACCCGGACAGGACACAGACAAGTTGTGGTTCCAAAACCCTTAGAGAAACAGTACTTTCACACGGTCTTTTTGCATTGTTTCGCTGGTCACTGCGGAATCAAAAGAACATTAAAGTGAGTTCTTGATTCTTTTATTGGGGGGTGTCAAAAGGAGTTACGAAATACTGCCGCTCATGTGCATCTGCCAAAAGACATCTCAGAAAGGTCGGTCCCATGTGCACCTTTGCACCCAAAATGCCTCTCATTTCGTTCCATTTCGGAAGGTAGCTATTGATCTTGTTGGACCGTACCACTGTCTTCTTGGGATATCGCTATATCTTGACTTTGGTGGGTTTCAGCAACAAGGTATCCAGAAGCGATTCCACTGAAGAAAATTGATACAGTATCTGTCGCTGAAGCCTTACTTGCAATTTTTTCCAGAGTGGGTCTTCCCGACGAAATTCTCTCGGATTGTGGAACGCATTCATTTCTGATCTCATGAGAGAAAATTTTTCAGACTGTTGTCAATCTCTTCATTTCAACCAAAGCCCTATCATCCCAATCGAATGGCATGGTTGAAGTTTTAATGGAACGTTGAAGTCCATGTTGAGAAAGGTTGCAAGGCAAGAGCCCCAGGAATGGGATCGTTTCATACGGCTTTGCTTTTTTTCATACAGGGAAAATGCCGAACGAAACGTGGGATTTCACCATTTGAGCTTCTTTTCGGACACTACAAGGGGCCTTTGGATCTATTGATGACACAATGGAAAGGAAAAGACGGACATACCTGACAGTAAAACTGTTTACCAATACGTTATGAACTGCATAATCGTTTGAAAGGGTGCATGTGAGCTTGCTCAACGTCAGCTGATAGGAAAACTGATGTGTACAAGGGCTTTGCAACGAAAAGCAAAGGCATGTTCCCTTTAGTTTTAGGGGAATAAAGTCTTGTTATTACTCACTGATGAAAAAACAAGCTTGTGTTATGTGGAAGGGTCCTTTTCAGGTGGTTTGAAAAACTTTCTGCAGTAAATTAAAAGATCAAAATGGCAAACATTGGAAGGTATTTCATGTGAACATGTTGAAGAAGTATGTTGAACGTACAAATGTTGCCATCAACCAGTCAGTTGAGTGGATATGTCCTGTGTCGAAACTGATGTCAACATGACAGACATTCAGTGATGAATTTGTTTCCCAATGTAAACGTACAGGGACAGATCAAAGGTTTTGAAAACAGCAATGTAGGGGTGGGTTTAAAATCTACCAGTGCAGATGATGTTGTACCCCCTTTCCCATTCTGTCTATCAAAGGTGAAACCTATGAGGATGTGGTTCTGTCGAATGATTTGTCTACAAGTCAAACCAGAACAGCTCAAAGACCATTTTGAAAGACTTTCAGGATGTGTTGACGGATACCCCAGGTACAGTAAATGGTATTGAACCCCATAGTATTCAGTTAACTTCTGAAATACCAGTGGAACCAGACCATACCCCCTCCCATTTGCAAAAAAAGAGGTGGGGTTTAAGAGAAATCAATGTAATGCTGGATTTAAAGGTGATAGAACCTTCTACATCTCCGTACAGCTCACCAGTGGTATTGGTGGACAAACCTGATGGATCAGTGCGTTTCTGCACGATACAGAAAAGTAAATAAGATCACTGTGTTCGATGCCCAGCCTATCCCGACTTGAAGAGCTTCTGTGTCAGCTTCCGGAAGGGAAAATATTTTTTGAAAGTGACTTGGGACTAAAGGAATTCCCGTTACTGTTGAAACCCGTGCCTGGAACACAAAATGTCATGGCAGATTTGTTTTTCAGTGCGTGAATATTCATGGACAAATGTAACTGTCTTCAAGGGAAAGGGCTATTCCTGTTTTTGTCTTTCTTAATGATTACGTTGTTGACACTTTTGACGGTGCATTTGTATGCTACGCGATTAAAATCAAGTGGTATTTATGCATAATTTGCTTATTGAAGTGACTATATGTTTTGCAAGCAAAAAACTACTTGATGTTGATGTTAATACATTTTTATTCTTTGGTAAACAATGGAAAAAATCAAGTACTATTTATGTCTAATTTGTTGTGAAGATGAATTTATATGTTGTGTGATGAGCAAATAAATCTTTAGAAATGTATATACACATGTTTTGATTTGTGCATGAGACAAACCCAAATTTTTTTCATTTGTCATTTTCAACAATGGAAAGATGTGACTTTTCAATGGGGCTATAACACTACATGTGGGAAAAAGAAACTATGTTTAAACTATGTTTATTTTGGTTACAGTTATTGAGAAACATTTACACTTGGAAATATTCTCATTTTTATGAGGGTTTTGAAACATATGATGTGAGACAAAGACAAGGGAAATATGTGCTTCACATTCTTTAAAGTATGAACACAATTTGTACTTTGAATTGTTAATATCCCTAAATTGTTTTATCCATGTAATTTGTGAAATGTATCTTGTGGAATATGGTGATCAATTATGAATGTTTTTTTTTTAGAAAGATTGAAAGTTTGAAATATGCTATTTTATGGTGGATCATGGTGATTGATTCTATACGTTGATTATTAATTTGGTGAATCATTTTGCGATGGTTACACATTTTGAGATTCATGGCTGAAGTGTGTTTAAGTGAAGTTGTATATCCTTTAAAAATTTCTGGGGAAAATTTTTTCATCCCAGGTTGGGGGTGGGGCATGTGACGTAGCCTCACATCAAGGCATGTGCGCTCCATCACATGTAGTTAGTGATATGAATCATTTCCCCTGCCACAATTAAAGGAAGAATATTCATGTGGCTTGACTAGTTGTAGCGGGCGTCCCCAAAATAATTGTGAGTATGACTCATTCAAGAAACGAATGTGGTCATTGGGTGAAAGTGACCACTGAGTGATAGTTTAAAAAGGGCTGGTAAGGTAAGGTGCTGGTCACGTGTTTTGAACACTGAGTATGCACTCACTAGGAGAAGGGGGGGGAAAGAGTCAGTTTAACCAGCAGATGGCCCAGAGACTCGACCTGTCAGGCGGTGGTCCTCGTTGCTGACCAGTTATTACCAGGTGAGCGATAGATAGTTTGGGAAAGCTACAGGGGGAAAAATTAAAGAAGAGAGGAAAGAAATTTATATGTTGAATTGAGAAGCAGGTTACTTACACGAACCTTATCGTGTTTCAGCCCTTCACCTTCACCCTTAAACCCCCTCACCTTTACCCTTCGCCCTTCACCCTTCATTTTTTCACCCCGTGAGGTGGTTGAAGATGGCCATTGGGGTGGGGAAAAACACCCGGGAGTTCAGCCCCAGCCAGTACCAATCCAGGGAAGGAGTTGAAGCTCGTCATTTCGCAAGAGACAGAAGAAGTCGCGGAAGAGAAGTCGAGACTCGTATCTCCAGGACGGGAGAGATGAGGAGGCGTTATTGTCTCAGAGAGACAGGGAATTGAGAAAGCAGGGAAGCTTTTACTTGAGGCAGCAGGTCCTCAGTGATTACGGGAGTTATGTATTTCCTGGTCCGGAATTTTGGGATAACGGAATGTGAAGGCCATAGCTTTAAGAAGCGGAACTAGATTATTTTATCTCTCCAGTGTAAAGAGAGATACAAGTGTGAAGACTATTTTTTCTCTCAGTGTAAAGAGAGATACATGTGTGAAGATTGATTTGTCTCTCGGTGTGAGGAGAGATACATGTGTGCGGATTTATTTGTCTTCAGTGCGGAGAGAGATACAGGTGTAAATCTGTTTACAAGTTGTTGTTGTGATTAGTAAAGTGTTTTTCCCTGAAGGAGAGGGGGAGAAGAAAAACATTCGGTAGTGCGCCTTTTGGTTGATTGGAAAGATTTTCGTTGTGCGTAGGAGTAAATGCTGTCATGAATGCGGGTATGCAAGAGTGACAGTGTGACACTCATAGAAATGGTTCCTTCTATCTTTTTCTATGAAAATGAGTCCTTTAAGCTTTGTTTCACGGTAATAAAGAAATTGTGTGATTGAATGACTTGTGAGTTGATTTTAACGTGGTGACAGCCCTGATGTGGCCCTTTGCGGTCGGTGGGCTTAAGCAAATTATCTTTTATCTTATCTTACGGACATGTATGCGTTCATTCATAGAAGTGTGTCCTTTAATCTTGTTCACGGAAATGTCTTCTTTAAAAGTTATTTACGACCATGTGTCATTTCTTCATTGCTGAGAATGATGTGTTCTTGAATCCTTGTTCAGTGAGATACGCCTTTACTTTTTGATCCTGAAGTTTCGTTTGTTGGGTATGTGATTCCACAGGCAGATGGGTTTTGAGGACAACTTGGACACATTTGGCCTCATCTCCGGCCTTTTCAACTCGCTCTTCTCTTTGGGTAGGTCAGAAGACTTTCATTGTGATATGTCTGTATGTTTCAGAATTGATGGAATAGGCGACTGAATTGCAGGATTATTGTAGCAGTTGTAAGGAAAGAAAGAGAGTGTGAATAACAAGCAGTATTTTTATTTTTGCTTTCGAGCTTTTATCGATTTGTATTCTTGATATCTTAGTTCCTGATGATACATTTACAGGTGACATATATATATATTTATATATATATATATATATATATAATATGTAATTTTTGTTGAATATTTTAGATAGTACATGTTCTTTTGGGAATGATGTTTTAAGAACATGTACTATCTAAAATATTCAACAAAAATACCGTCAAGCTATCATACTGTGTATGCCCAACCTTAAAATATAATTGATTCTTCCAATAAAACCAAAACAACACAACCAAAGAGGGTGAGGAAAAGGATATCTTGTAATTGCACTAAAAAAGACCAGTGCCCTTTGAATAATAAATGTCTCTACAACAATTGTGTTACCAAGCTACGGTTAACAA
The DNA here is from genome assembly GCA_018398815.1 of Conus ventricosus. NCBI lineage: Eukaryota > Metazoa > Mollusca > Gastropoda > Neogastropoda > Conidae > Conus > Conus ventricosus. The sequence continues at coordinate 34,075,624 of CM031622.1, read as the reverse complement.
CAGACAGTGATAAAGAAACATTATAGGAATCACGGCCAACCACTTTAAAACCAGATATGCAAACCATAAACAGTCTTTCAAAAATGAAAAATATAAAAACCAAACAGAATTAAGTAAATATATTTGGAAGCTGAAAAATAAGAAAATAGATTACAACATATCATGGAAAATTATAAAAAGAGCAACACCATACAACAACATTTCTAAAAATGCAACTTATGTACTACAGAAAAGTGGCTGATATTATGTAAACCCCACCTAGCATCCTGAACTCCAAAGTAGAAATGATAAACAATTGCAGGCATAAATGGAAATCTTTGTCAATGCACCATTCCGTGGCACATCCCCCCTGAACGCGCCCCAAAAAAGAAAAACCGCAGGCCACGTGCCACACGCACAGAACTCACACGCCCACAACACCACAATATATAACACCGGTGGCGTGCCCAAATTGTATTGTATACCTGAGTGAGAGCGCTTTTAGCTTGAAACAAGCTTGTAGGTTTTAACCTCTTCATTTTAAAATCTATTTTAAACTGGTATGTCGCTCCCTACATGGTTGAGCACTTTTTACGTCCTGAGTTGGCTTTTTATCTCTGATTTTATATATATATATATATATATATACCACACACACACCACACACACACACCACACACACTCACACACACACCACACAGAGTATTTGATAACAGTCATAAG
>CM031622.1:34021261-34068761 GCA_018398815.1 Conus ventricosus | reverse complement strand
CCCCCACAAGGGGCTCTGCCCCTTGACCCCGCCAGGGGGCACCGCCCCTGGACCCCCAAACATTTTCAGGGAAAAATGATTTTCCTTCAGTACCATGCCTGCTCGCTCTCTCTCTCTCTCTCTCTCTCTCTCTCTCTCTCTCTCTCTCTCTCTTCTTTGTATGTGCAATGAATCACATTGCAAACCACCTCTAGTTTCCATCGACTGAAAGTAATGACAGGTATACAGGGCTTCGTTGGCACACGTTCACACAGTCTTTCAGCTGTGCGCGGTCACATTTATATGGGCCGGTATATGGAGCATTCAATCGCAAATTGAAGTTTTGTATATGGTGAAATGACATCTAATATTTCAAGGCCCCTTGAGTATGGAGGAAACGGATTTATTTCTTGAAAAATGAAGGCATGCCACACATTCCAGCACAACTTATAGTCCAAAAAAAAAAAAAAAAAGATACTTTTTGCATTAGGGGATGAAGGAGGGGGTGGGGAAGCAGGTGAGGATTAGTTTAAGAAGATAATCATGTAATTTTCATTTAAAGTGATCATATAGGAATCTTGGTAGATCCATGATCAGTAAGCATTTGCAGGATGGAGTTTCTTACAGAGTGGTCAAAAACAGTTCGACAAGCAACAAACTGACCCGGAAAGTCTGGTCACTGGATGTGTGGAATGAGTGACCCGTTTACTCGTCGTTTTCATGAGAGTTCCATTTGCAGGGCACACTGGAAACGTTTTCCGGGTTGGGGCTTATGGTGGGACCTCCCATTGGTGGAGCCTTGTATGAGGTGAGTAGGTCACGTCAAGTGTGGAAAGTGTGTGCATTGGTGTTGCTTTTTTCTGTGTGTGTGTGTGTGGTGTGTGTGTGTGTGTGTGTGTGTGTGTGTGTGTGTGTGTGTGTGTGTGTGTGTGTGTGTGTGAGAGTGTGTGTGTGTGTGTGTGTGTGTGTGTGTGTGTGTGTGTGTGTGTGTGTGTGTGTGTGAGAGAGAGAGAGAGAGAGTGTGTGTGTGTGTGTGAGAGTGTGTGTGTGGTGTGTGTGTGTGTGTGTGTGTGTGTGTGTGTTGTGTGTGTGTGTGTGTGTGTGTGTGTGTGTGTGTGTGTGAGTATGTGTGTGTGCGTGTGTGTGTGTGTGTGTGTGTGTGTGTGTGTGTGTGTGAGTGTGTGTGTGTGTGTGAATGTGTGTTTGTGTGCGCGCGCATGTGCATATGTGTGTTTGTCAGTCTTTTATGTCTGTGTGTGTGTACATATCTCTAAGTGTGTGTGTGCGTGCGTGCCTGTGCATCTGTGTGTGTGTGTGTGTGTGTGTGTGTGTGTGTGTGTGTGTGTGTGTGTGTGTGAGTGTTTCTTCTCCTTGTGTTGATCCTGTGTTTCATTGTCTTTCAGTTGGGTGGCTATGGTCTTCCTTTTTGGGTGATGGGCGCTCTCTTGATTCTTTGTGCTGTGCTGGTCTTGTTGCTTCTGCCCACACAACAAGGTAAATGTGAACATGGTGAATGTGCAAACTCAACTGCTATACCGCTTTGCTTTGGCTTTGGTGTATAAAACTCGGTGTGCCTCAGTTTCTGGTTGACAGAGCGCATAGGTTCATCTGCCAAATGTTGTAGAAGTTATAGAAATAAATGCATAAGCTACAACTGGTTGATAGGCAAAAGGAAAATAGCAGTGAAAACCGATATATTAAGAAAGCAGTGCAACACAATGTAAACAAGGAATGAGAAGCACAAGCTGTTGCAGGCTTTAGGCATCTGTGTTGCTGGAATTGGTGATGATTCAATATTTTGATGTGAAGCTGTCCAGAATAGAAGCAGAAATGAATTTGATTTGACTGTTAACATAATGAACAATCCATTTGTTTGCAAATTGTAAAGTTTTGTCAAGCAGCGACAACAACGGTATTGGCACAAATTTGACAGAAATGCCGGATTATTTGATTAAATATGACCATTGACAAAGACATAAAGATGGTTAATCGTGACTTTTACATGAAAATGAACTTCATCTTGGAAAGAAAAAAAAAACCCACCTTGGAGATCAGCATTGACAGAACGGGACTTGGTGGAATTGAAAATCTCGTTTTGTTGCTGACTTTCAAAGTTGGCGGCAAAGCCTTATCACTTGCGATATGAAATTGCAGATCAGTAAATAAAACCAGGGAGATTATCATTGACAAAGCCAATTTGATCAGCTGATAATCTCTCTCGGGACCCAGCTTTCAGATTTTGTGATGAACCCACTCTGAGAATCACAAAAAAAGAAACCCCCCCCCCCCTCCAAAAAAAAAAGCACTCTGAGAATACACTTCCAGTGCACTCGCCCACAATCAACACGAACTGGCATGATGAAGCACCTAGTATCGCATGACCCAATTTCTTCTTGCTATCTTTAATGAAAGAGAAGAGAGACGGAGTTAAAAGTTGTGGCTCTTTTATGTGGACAGTAGTCATATTTGGCAGTTTCTTTATGTGTCGACAAGAGTTGCCAAATGGCAAGTTGCCATGCTTTCGATGTTCATTGCCAACCAGTTGCCAAGTGTCAAGTGTGTGTGTGTATGTTTGTGTGTGTGTGTGTGTGTGTGTGTGTGTGTGTGTGTGTGTGTGTGACTATCTAGCTGTCTGTGTGTGCGTCTGTGTATCTGTCTCATACTTTGTAATCCTGCTAAAAAAATATCCTTCCCCCACCTTCCCCCTCCCCCTTTTTTTTTTACCTCCTCCTTGCAGAGTTGCCCTTCGACAAGCTGTTACGACAACAGTCATGATGAAGTAAAATTTTGAGAGTGACTTTAGCTTGTGACGTCATAGTCACTGTACCGTTTGACTTGAAGAAGCTTCCGAGAGGAGGAAAAAATGTGTCGTTTGGCAGGTGCTGCCCTATATATACGATGTCTGTAAATTTGTTTGTGTGTGTGAAGTATGGGTGTATATGGAAACACAGGCATTGTGAGTGACCGTTTGACCAACCAGACTATGAAAAGGTAAGGTTTCCATCAAACGTTTTCAGCCCGTCGGCGGACAGAGCACAAACCCTATCCATACCATGACAACATGAAAATCCCATCCTTGGTTACTCAGGCATGCTAACCCTGCGACGAGGCAATCACTGTCAGTAGTCGATTTTTTTTGTAGGAGACGCCCTGCATGTGCGGGATCTAAATAAAGGTGTTGCTGATCACCCACCACCATGTACCAGCACTCAGCATCAGTGCAGGATCTCCTCCGGAATGTTGGCTCATGTCCACTCGAGAGGCTTTGACAGGACACAGGTGGGTGCAGAGGACCTGGAGTGACAAGGGAATCAATTCTCAGTGAGGGGACCAAAGACAGACCTGTTTACCCATACGATTTCGATGTATTTTGTACATGTTTGGTGGAAATGTGTTTAATACGACAAACTGCAAAGAAATATGTCGGGGGAAAAGTTCTGGAGATGAGGTTCTTGGGTAGTAATTGCTCTTGCAGAGTCTAACCATGGTGGAGGCTTTCACCAAAGAGCAACAACTCTTGCTAACTTCTGCGTGCGAAGTAAACATTTTGCATTATCTGTTGCTTCAATTATCGAAAAAATCAGTGAAAGAGCATGAGGTCATGTTAAAGTATGCTGATGAATCAGGTTTGAAAGTAATTTGTATTAGAAAGAACCTACTTCACAGCAGTTTATGCAAGATCAGGTGGTTACAACTGGGAAGATGGCTCTCCGGTGTGATGGCAGGTATTACCCCCCCCCCCCCACCCCCCCACCCCCCACCCCCCCCACACACACACACACACACACACCTGCTTTTACAGAAATTTGGAATTTTGTACACTTGTAGAAAATATGCTTATTTTTGTTGAAAAGTACACCAACTGCAGTTTTGGGGTGAACAAGTCTGGTAGTTACTAGCAATGTAGTATTCCACTGCTGTAATGCAAGCAATGCATGTTTGCCGCAGCATGGTGTAACCTTTTTCGTTGTAGTACACCTGTTTTGTAAGAAATACTCTTATTTTGGATTTGGAATACTTGAAGTCAAATTCTGAGGGTAAACAGGTCTGTAAAGATGAGACGAAGGGAAAAACAACCAGTTTGCATTTTCAACCTTCATTTTCCTCACGGTCTGTGGGCAGACCAGCGGAAGCCGGACCAAGGCTCCATGCTGAGCTTGCTGAGCAGCCCCCTAGTGTTGGTGACCAGCATCACCATCGTCAGCGGATCGTTCGGCCTCGGCTTCCTGGACCCCACCCTGGCCAACCACCTGGATCAGGTCAGGTCATGAACAGCTAGCTGGTAGTGTAGCGTGTGGGTCGGTCATTGTCGCAGGACTGTCTTGTAGGCAGACACAGGCATGCACCGTTGCAGCAACTAGTGTAAGCAGACAGACCTGCACAAACATACACATTACACGCACTCTGTCCAAGCACAGAGCACACCCTTGGATATAGTGCTCGCATTCTCACTCACACGTGTGATACACAGAGGCAGCCACTCAATTTGACACCAGCACACAGGCATTTTGACACCAGCGCACAGGAATGTCTGCATGTCCATCGACACATACACACATGCACATACATGGGAGTGACAACTCGGGGAAGTGGTCAAAACAAACAAACAAACCAACAAAAAACAAATAAACCGTGAATAGCAGAGCTGTAACAGAACAAACAACATATGTGTATTATGTCTTTGTTGCAGTTCCACTTGAGCACAGGGCTGGTGGGGCTGGTCTTCATTGTGGGCGCTGCTATGTATGCCTTCACCGCCCCGCTGTGGGGCTACCTCAGTGACAGCAAGGTGAGAGGCTCTGTGGCATCCCTCCTCCGGGGTTCTTTTAGCACTTGTCTGCTTCCTGGAGAAGGGGTCATTGTGGCGAGAGACTGTAGTTTATCCTTTATCAGGGACCCTTTTTTTTCCTGCGTGGGGTGATTGTAGTGAGAGACTGTAACAAATCCCTCATCAGGGACCCTTTGCTGGAGAGGGGTGATTGTAGTGAGAGACTGTAACAAATCCCTCATCAGGGACCCTTTGCCTGGGTAGGGATGATTGTAGTGAGAGACTGTAACAAATCCCTCATCAGGGACCCTTTGCCTGGAGAGGGCTGATTGTAGTGATCGTGAGAGACTGTAACAAATCCCTCATCAGGGACCCTTTGCCTGGGTAGGGGTGATTGTAGTGAGAGACTGTAACAAATCCCTCATCAGGGACCCTTTGCCTGGAAAGGGCTGATTGTAGTGAGAGACTGTAACAAATCCCTCATCAGGGACCCTTTGCCTGGAGAGGGGTGATTGTAGTGAGAGATTGTAACAAATCCCTCATCAGGGACCCTTTGCCTGGGTAGGGGTGATTGTAGTGAGAGACTGTAACAAATCCCTTATCAGGGACCCTTTGCCTGGAGAGGGCTGATTGTAGTGATCGTGAGAGACTGTAACAAATCCCTCATCAGGGACCCATTGCCTGGGTAGGGGTGATTGTAGTGAGAGACTGTAACAAATCCTCAGTCATCAGGGACCCTTTGCCTGGAGAGGGGTGAATGTAGTGAGAGACTGTAACAAATCCCTCATCAGGGACCCTTTGCCTGGAGAGGGGTGATTGTACTGATAGACTGTAACAAATCCCTCAGCGGGGGTCCTTTTTATTCCTGGGTAGGGGTGATTGTAGTGAGAGACTGTAACAAATCCCTCATCAGGGACCCTTTGCCTGGAGAGGGGTGATTGTAGTGAGAGACTGTAGCAAATCCCTATCAGGGACCTTTGCCTGGAGAGGGGTGATTGTAGTGAGAGATTGTAACAAATCCCTCATCAGGGACCCTTTGCCTGGGTAGGGGTGATTGTAGTGAGAGACTGTAACAAATCCCTCATCAGGGACCTTTGCCTGGAGAGGGGTGATTGTAGTGAGAGACTGTAACAGATCCCTCATCAGGGACCCTTTGCCTGGGTAGGGGTCATTGTAGTGAGAGACTGTAACAAATCCCTCATCAGGGGCCTTTGTCTGGAGAGGGGTGATTGTAGTGAGAGACTGTAACAAATCCCTCATCAGGGACCCTTTGCCTGGAGAGGGGTGATTGTAGTGAGAGACTGTAACAAATCCCTCATCAGGGACCCTTTGCCTGGAGAGGGGTGATTGTAGTGAGGGCTGTAACAAATCCCTCATCAGGGGCCCTTTGCCTGGGAAGGTGTGTTTGTAGTGAGAGACTGTAACAAATCCTCATCAGGGGCCCTTTGCCTAGGAAGGTGTGTTTGTAGTGAGAGACTGTAACGAATCCCTCATCAGGGACCTTTGCCTGGAGAGGGGTGAATGTAGTGAGAGACTGTAACAAATCGCTCATCAGGGACCCTTTGCCTGGAGAGGGGTGATTCAGAGATGGGATTTTTTTCGCCGATTGGCGGATTTCCGTCTTTTTGATGGCCCCAGGGGTCGTTTTTGAGATCAGTGTAAATCCGTTGAGAAATTGGGGGGGGGGGGGGGGGGGGGGGTAGAGGTAGGTTTGTGATGAAGCTAATGTACGGCGAGAGGTCGATCGATATTGTGTTCTCAATTGATCCGTTCGCAAATGGATGTTTCCGGTTTCTGCTTGGGCCGGTCGAGACTGCTGTCTTTGTTTTCATTCTGCGGTTAACCGAAACCATCAAAGCGGAAGTTGATGTTTGAGAACGCGGCAAACTGTTTGCGAATTTTTTTCCTGACGCCATTTTCTTTCGGTTTGACGAGAGTGGCGAAAACCAGAATGTTTCGTCAGATAGCAGAAAGCGAGAAAGTTCTTGCGAAGCAAGTCGATGCTTCAGTTAAAAACAAATGGACTTGGAAGTGGTTGGAGGAGGAAGTGAGCGCAAAAGTGATGCTGACCAGTTCCAAAGGCGCCGTCAGCCACAGTGTGATTCTCAGACTGAAAGACTGCATGAGGAAAATCACCTATCCAGGACAAGCAGTCTGCACATGGTGTAATGACGCTCGATCAAGTATGGCTCACAGGGCAAGTCAGCATTGATCAACCACGTTCTTGCTGAAAAGCACCTAGCAAGAGTGAAAGATCGTCTTACAAACGAGACTCGTGGATCGTTTGGAGCATCGGCGAGTCTACCCACCACCCCCACTCCCACCCCGTCTCTCTCTCTCTCTCTCTCTCTCTCTCTCTCTCTCTCTCTCTCTCTCTCTCTCTCTCTCTCTCTCTCTCTCTGTGAAGAGTAATGCTATTTGTTTTGTTGAAGTAATGATATTAATAATATTGCAGATTATCTCCAGATAGATATGATGAATCTGTAGAACCCCCACCCCCCCCTTTTTTTTTCTTCTTCTTGATGTAGGCTAATGCCCACAATCATCAAGCTGATTATTTTGCAATGAAGGTTCTCTTTGAAAAAACAGGTTACATCAATGTCACAGTGTACACAATTGTGTAGTCAATAGTTTACGTAATAAATAGCATACAACAAACTATTTTAGTGAGAGAGAGATGAAAACAAAAAAATTGCAAGGGTGTTATGACATTCTACAGACAAGCAAACAAAACATAAGTAAACAAACAGACGATAGTACAGAAAAAGTAATAGCAGTAGTAGTAGTAATAATAATAATAATAATGTTTTTTACCTATACCACCGCGTCACAAAAATCTTTTCTTTTCTGGTATAGATATCATGGGGGGAAAAAATCAGTTACACACATTCATACAAACGAGCAGACGGCAGATATGCATGCATACTTATACTCTGGTGACTAGATTTAGCAAGTGACATCATTAATGTTGAGGAGTATCAGAAGTGTGAAAGTGTTTTTTTTTTCTTATTGTAATAGAGATGGATCAAGTTGAAAAGAAAAAAAAAAACTGCTTGTGGGCACACAATGAGTTAAACCTTCACAATTTGCACACTTTGAATATGATCCTTAGTCAACTCTCTCACTTATATTATTCTATAAAGGAATCAGAATCCTCCGTGGTATTTTGAAGGACAACTATAAGAAATTATTTGATTGGTGTTCAGGTAAACTTTTTTAATAAGTATTTTGAAGGATGGCTATTACTATTAGAAACTAAACTGCTCGCTGAAATGTGGTGATGTGAAGGACAGTAATGAGAAACTGACTTGCAACTGCTGGAAAATTGTGTGACTATTAGCAACTGGAAAATCGCCAATCCTGTGTCAATGGTCTTCATGATTTCCTGACAGACATCAATGGCGAAGGTGAGAAAGTCTTTTTTTTGTTGGATCAAGGTTATTAATACTTTTGAATACTTTGGTGTCTCAGATGCTGATTTTTGCAGGTTAAATTCTAAAAAATCGTCAGCTTCAGGGGGCTTCGCCCCTGACCCCACCAGGGGCATTGCCCCTTGACCCACCGGGGGCCTTCAGCGGCCCCGGACCCCCGCCACTTTTTTTCTCCTTTTTCACATTATGAGAATCCCATCTCTGGTGATTGTAGTGAGAGACTGTAACAAATCCCTCATCAGGGACCCTTTGCCTGGGTAGGGGTGATTGTAGTGAAAGACTGTAACAAATCCCTCATCAGGGACCCTTTGCCTGGAGAGGGCTGATTGTAGTGAGAGACTGTAGCAAATCCCTCATCAGGGACCCTTTGCCTGGAGAGGGGTGATTGTAGTGAGAGATTGTAACAAATCCCTCATCAGGGACCCTTTGCCTGGAAAGGGGTGATTGTAGTGAGAGACTGTAACAAATCCCTCATCAGGGACCCTTTGCCTGGAGAGGGGTGATTGTAGTGAGAGACTGTAACAGATCCCTCATCAGGGACCCTTTGCCTGGGTGGGGGTCATTGTAGTGAGAGACTGTAACAAATCCCTCATCAGGGGCCCTTTGTCTGGAGAGGGGTGATTGTAGTGAGAGACTGTAACATATCCCTCATCAGGGACCCTTTGCCTGGAGAGGGGTGATTGTAGTGAGAGACTGTAACAAATCCCTCATCAGGGACCCTTTGCCTGGAGAGGGGTGATTGTAGTGAGAGGCTGTAACAAATCCCTCATCAGGGGCCCTTTGCCTGGGAAGGTGTGTTTGTAGTGAGAGACTGTAACAAATCCCTCATCAGGGGCCCTTTGCCTAGGAAGGTGTGTTTGTAGTGAGAGACTGTAACGAATCCCTCATCAGGGACCCTTTGCCTGGAGAGGGGTGAATGTAGTGAGAGACTGTAACAAATCGCTCATCAGGGACCCTTTGCCTGGAGAGGGGTGATTGTAGTGAGAGACTGTAACAAATCCCTCATCAGGGGCCCTTTGCGTGGAGAGGGGTGATTGTAGTGAGAGACTGTAACAAATCCCTCATCAGGGGTTCTTTGCGTGGAGAGGGGTGATTGTAGTGAGAGACTGTAACAAATCCCTGAGCAGGGACCCTTTGCCTGGGTAGGGGTGATTGTAGTGAGAGACTGTAACAAATCCCTCATCAGGGGTCCTTTGCGTGGAGAGGGTGATTGTAGCGAGAGACTGTAACAAATCCCTCAGCAGGGACCCTTTGCCTGGAGAGGGGTGATTGTAGTGAGAGGCTGTAACAAATCCCTCAGCAGGGACCCTTTGCCTGGGTTGGGGTGATTGTAGTGAGAGACTGTAACAAATCCCTCATCAGGGACCCTTTGCCTGGAAAGGGGTGATTGTAGTGAGAGGCTGTAACAAATCCCTCATCAGGGACCCTTTGCCTGGAGAGGTGTCATTGTAGTGAGAGACTGTAACAAATCCCTCATCAGGGGCCCTTTTTTTCCTGGGTTGGGGTGATTGTAGTGAGAGACTGTAACAAATCCCTCATCAGGGGTCCTTTGCCTGGAGAGGGGTGATTGTAGTGAGAGACTGTAACAAATCCCTCATCAGGGGTTCTTTGCGTGGAGAGGGGTGATTGTAGTGAGAGACTGTAACAAATCCCTCAGCAGGGGCCCTTTGCCTGGAGAGGTGTCATTGTAGTGAGAGACTGTAACAAATCCCTCATCAGGGACCCTTTGCCTGGAAAGGGGTGATTGTAGTGAGAGGCTGTAACAAATCCCTCATCAGGGACCCTTTGCCTGGAGAGGTGTCATTGTAGTGAGAGACTGTAACAAATCCCTCATCAGGGACCCTTTGCCTGGAAAGGGGTGATTGTAGTGAGAGACTGTAACAAATCCCTCAGCAGGGACCCTTTGCCTGGAGAGGGGTGATTGTAGTGAGAGGCTTAAACAAATCCCTTAGCAGGGACCCTTTGCCTGGGTAGGGGTGATTGCAGTGAGAGGCTTAAACAAATCCTTAGCAGGGACCCTTTGCCTGGGTAGGGGTGATTGTAGTGAGAGACTAACAAATCCCTCATCAGGGGCCCTTTGCCTGGGTAGGGGTGATTGTAGTGAGAGGCTGTAACAAATCCCTCATCAGGGGCCCTTTGCCTGGAGAGGTGTCATTGTAGTGAGAGACTGTAACAAATCCCTCATCAGGGGCCCTTTGCCTGGAGAGGGGTGATTGTAGTGACAGTAAGGTGAGAGACTATGTGATCACTATTCTAGGACACTTTTGTCGCCGCCTTTGCTTGGCTTCGGATTGCTTTAGTGGCAGGAGGATGAGAAACTGACCTCATCTCCGCTGTTGGACTCTGTCACTGACCATGCCTGTGTGAAACTGACCTCATCTCCGCTGTTGGACTCTGTCACTGACCATGCCTGTGTGAAACTGACCTCATCTCCGCTGTTGGACTCTGTCACTGACCATGCCTGTGTGAAACTGACCTCATCTCCGCTGTTGGACTCTGTCACTGACCATGCCTGTGAGAAACTGACCTCATCTCCGCTGTTGGACTCTGTCACTGACCATGCCTGTGAGAAACTGACCTCATCTCCGCTGTTGGACTCTGTCACTGACCATGCCTGTGTGTTGAGGAGTACCTCAGTGACAGTGAGGCGACAGACTGGATGTGATCGCTGATCTTGCGCTCTGGTTCATTGCTGGAACTGAAAGCAAAATTGCTGGAACTGAAAACTTTTTGCTTGCAGTGAGAGCTCTTGTAATGTGTAAATATACGTTTTCTTTTTGTTCTTTTGGGGCCTTACAATTCTGAGCCATTAGGTGTGTGATTGTGAGAGAGGGGATGAGAGAGGGGAGATTTGTGTTTGGAGGGTGAGGGACTATATGTAGGAGTGGTTTTGTGTGTGTGTGTGTGTGTGTGTGTGTGTGTGTGTGCAAGAGTGCGTTTTCGTTCCTTAATAAAGCGTTGTCTTTAACGCATGTCATGTTCACGCATCCTTATAACCTGCCTGTGCATTTGCATGTCTTCAGGGACTGTCCTATCCATTGGTAGTGATTGGCAACGTGATTTCGGTGGTGTCCTATCTACTGCTGGGTCCTTCACCGCTCCTGCCCTTCCTCAAACAGTAAGTGACAGCCTTTAGAGCGCTGAAGACACTGTGATGGTTTGGCTTAGGTGGAAGGTGAGATTAGGCAGAGTGACGGTAGTTTTATAAATTGATCTAGTTGTTGTTTGTCTCCCCATATGTGCCTGTCCAAGTAGTGCCTTATTGAAATTTGTTTATTCATACATACCTGTCCAAGTAGTGCCTTATTGAAATTTGTTTATTCATACATACCTGTTCAAGTAGTGCCTTATTGAAATTTGTTTATTCATACATACCTGTCTAAGTAGTGCCTTATCGAAATTTGTTTCCCCATACATACCTGTCTAAGTAGTGCCTTATTAAAATTTGTTTCCTCATACATACCTGTCTAAGTAGTGCCTTATTAAAATTTGTTTCCTCATACATACCTGTCTAAGTAGTGCCTTATTAAAATTTGTTTCCTCATACATACCTGTCTAAGTAGTGCCTTATTAAAATTTGTTTATTCATACATACCTGTCTAAGTAGTGCCTTATTGAAATTTGTTCCCCCATACATACCTGTCCAAGTAGTGCCTTATTGAAATTTGTTTCCTCATACATACCTGCCCAAGTAGTGCCTTATTAAAATTTGTTTATTCATACATACCTGTCTAAGTAGTGCCTTATTAAAATTTGTTTATTCATACATACCTGCCCAAGTAGTGCCTTATTAAAATTTGTTTATTCATACATACCTGTCTAAGTAGTGCCTTATTAAAATTTGTTTCCTCATACATATCTGTCCAAGTAGTGCCTTCAGCCCTGATGTGGCCCTTTGTGGTCGGCTGGGCTATAAGCAACATTATCTTACCCTATCCTAAGTAGTGCCTTATTAAAATTTGTTTCCTCATACATACCTGTCCGAGTAAGTGCCTTATTTTTGAAGAGGTGGGGGATGGGGTGAGAAAAATTATTCTAGACAGTCAGGATGCCCAACAAACAAACAAACGAACAAGAGAACAGAGCAAAATCCAGCTTCAGTATCACTTGAATAATACTCAAACCCCCCAAAATGACTTCCCATGATTCATAAATCACATATTATGTGAAAAGTGGCAGCGGGAAAGTTTCTTCCCTTTCCTTGCCAAGGGAACACACCCATTTTCACTGTTGTTTTCAACTTTGCGTCTTGTCTGTTTGTCATGGAGCCTTTGAAATGTCCCTGCTGTCTTGTCCTCATTTCTTAGGTTCAGAATTCTTTTGCTTGTTGGTCGTGTGGCCATTTTCTGGCAGCTGCCCTTCAAACATTGTCTGCTAGTTTGCCTATACGTGAATAAATGTATTTCTTAAAAGTTATTTTTGTAGGAAAAATTCTACACGTAAGTAACGTTAACAAACTGACGTCATAATTCCCTTTTCAGTGATTTGACATTGCCCCATACTTTTGTTCATTTCTCTTTAGGTGAAAAAAAAGCTGTCAGAATATGTTATTCTGTTTTTAAAGAATGTTTAAATCATAGTTAAGTTGTGATCTTCAGTCTTTATTTTTTATGCATTTTCTTTTTCTTGCAGTAGTTCTGGTAGAAGACTCAAAGAAGTATCAAACATAAACTGATGAACATAGCCAAGTGTACTAATCCTCGTCTGGTTAGACTATTTGTGCCACCCACAGAGACTCGGCTGGTAATGAGAAGGGTCAGAATCTGATAACCCAGTGTATTCATGCACATGTGTTCAACAACTCTTAATTTAGTATGATTGAAACAAGGTTTTTTTTTTCACTGCATGAGGTTTCATCTTCACATTCCACTCCCCCTCCCCCACCCCCACCCCCCTTTGATGTTGGGTTTTGGTTTTGTTTTTTTGTTTGTTTGTTTTTTAAAGAAATCTCTGGGTTTTGTTGTTAAATAACAATTTGTTTGAACTAACTCTGCAGCAGGTGTTTGCATAAGATCAGGGTTTTTTTTTGGAGGGGGGAGGGGGGGGGGGGGCGTAGATATTAATGAAATAACTCTGAGTTTTGTTGTTTAAAAAGAAAGGTTTGTATGAACCCTGAAGCAGGTGCTTGCATGAGAGCTGATTTTTTTTTTTCCTTTTTTAAAAAATATTTTTTAAAGAAATCACTAAAAACTGTTTCGTTGTTCAAAAAAGTTTGTATGAACTTTGCAGCAGGTACTTGCATGAGATCAGAATTTTTCTTTTTCTTTTTCTTTTTTTTATAAAGAAATTACTGAAATCTCTTAGTTATGTTGTTTATTAAAAAAAAGATTTGTATGAATCCTGCAGCAGATGCTTGCATGAAAGCAGATTTTTTTTAAAAATAAATCACTGAAAAACTCTGAGTTTTAGAGTTAAAAAAAGAATGTTTGTCTGCACCCTGCAGCAGCAGGTGCTTGCATGGAAGCAGTGAAAAGCGGAATAGCATGTCAAGGCGGTGTGTTGCAGTGAGCTGTGGCTGGTGATTCTCAGCCTGGCGCTGATGGGTCTGGGAGTGGGCTGCGCCCTCGTCTGTACCCTCAAGTGCCTGCTTACCGGAGCAAAGTGAGTCTTCTCTTGCTTTTTCTTCTTGTTCTTTTCTTTCGCCTCCTCACCAGAGTCAGGTCAGTCATCTCTGCTATTTTGTGTTGTTTTTTTTCTTTTCTTTTTTTTGTTGTTTTTCTCCTTACAGCTGTAACTCATGTGGAGCAACTTTACGTGTATGACGCTGTCCTGCACAAGCTCTGCATCTGTGTCCACGAGAGATGCGTCCTTTTATCTTTGTTCATGGACGTTTGTCCTTCAGTCTTTGGTCATAGAAGCATGACCGTTGTTTTTTTTTTGTTCGATTAAGTATATGTTGTTTGATCTTTGTGGAAGGGTGGGGTTTTTTTTTCGTTTTCTTTTTGCCGACATATTTTGTGCTGCCGTAACAGCACGGCATGATGACCACAGAACCTAAGACTTGTTGTAATCAGTGAGGATAAGGATGATGAAGATGATGTGGTGGATCTCCTTACTGGTCAGAGATGACATGACAGGGCTGTGCTCTACACTTCCTTTCATATTTCCCCTGCCCCTGGGGGCCCTCGGGTTTACAGACACCCTGCAGTTAAACAGGAGGGGGTTTTTTTTTAGAAAAGCTGGTAGATAGCTTTCATTAATTGGGATGAGACTCCGCCATATGGCCCAAATCCTTCCAGTTTGGGCTCTGAGGGGCAGTAAAACTGTGGGCAGGACCTCCCAGGGCATAAAAAAAGCCTTTATGAAATTAAACCCGCAGCCTTCTAAAACCGAAAGTCTGTGACACAAACCCACCGCACCACAGGGGCAGGTTAAAATTTGTATCTTTTGATCTTTGTTCTTTAAAAAATGTGCCTGTGTGTTAAAGGGAAGGGGTTTTTTTTTCCCCTTTTGGGGTTCAGGGTCCTTTGATCAGTATCCTTAAAGTGTGTGCTTTTTTCTTTTTAAATTAACTTGCCCTTTTGGGAAAGGGTAAATAATGTGCTTTTTGCCCAGCCCAAAACCGAAAGGGGCCTTTATCAGGGGCCCCCCCTTTTAGCCCCTTAGTTCATTGAGATGTGTTCTTTGATCTTTGCTCATTTTCATGTGACTTATCCTCACTTTCAAGGCATGTGACCCCCTCCATCCCCTTATTTATGATATGAATTTTTTTCCCCGTGCCAAAATTTAAAAGGAAAATTTTCCCATGGGCTTTAACTATGTACCGGGGGGCCCCCCCAAAAAAATAATTGTGAGAAAGACTCTTTCAAAAACGAATGTGGTCTTTGGGGTGAAAGGACCACTGATTGATATTTTAAACCAAGGGCGGGTAAGGTAAGGTGTTTGGTCATGTTTTTTGAACATTTAAAATGCACTCACAGGAGAAGGGGGAAAACCTTTTAAAAAAACCCGGGCAGAGGGCCTAGAGCCCTCAAACCTGCCCAGGACGGTGGCCCTCGTTGCTGACCAGTTATTCCCAAAGGTGAGGATAGATATTTGGGAAAGTTTAAGGGGAAAACTTAAAAAAGAGAGAAAAAAATTCCCATATGTTGAATTGAGAAGGAAAGGTTACTTACACGAACCTTATTCTTTTTTCGGGCCCCCTTCCCCCTTTCCCCCACCCTTCACCCGTCCCCCTTTTAAACCCTTCCCCCTTCACCCTTTCCCCTTTTTCACCCCGGTTTTTGGTTGAAGATGGCCATGGTGTGGGGAACCCACCTTGTTCGGGCCCCACCAGAAACCAACCCCCGGGGAGAGGAGTTGAAGCTTCGTCATTTCGAAAGAGACAAAGAAGTCCCGGGAAAGAATCGAACCGTATCCCCCAGGAGGGGAGATTTCGAGGAGGCAGTATATTGCCCTCAGAAAAGGGGGGAAATTTAAAGAAACGGGGAAGCTTTTACTTGGGGCGGGCAGGTCCTCAGTGATTAGGGAGTTATGTAATTCTCCTGGTCCGGAAATTTTGGGATAAGGGAATGTGAAGGCCATAGCTTTATGAAGCGGAACTAAAATTATTTTATTTCCAGTTAAAGAGAGATACAAGTGTGAAAAACCTTTTTTTTTCTTTTTCCAGTGTAAAGAGAGAAAAATGTGGAAAATTTGATTTTGTTTCTCTCGGTGGGGGAAGGAACATGTGGCGGATTTTTTTGTCTCTCGTGGGGAGAGAGATACGGGTAAAAAACCTTTTTTCCCAAGTTTTTGGGTAAATTAGTAAAGTTTTTTCCCCCCTAAAGGGGGGGGGGGGAAAGAAAAACATTCGGTGGCGCCTTTTGTTGATTAAAAGTTTGGGCGTGTGCGTTGGAGTAAATCTGCCCTGAATGGGGTATGCAAGATTTAACATGTGACAGTGGTGACCCCCCCACCATTTTTCCCCCCCGGTGAAGCTGCCGTTTTTTTTCCCAAAAAAAAAAAAAAAAAAAGATTTCTATTTGGGGCCCTTTGGGGGTTTTAAAAAAAAAAGATTTGTCCCCCAAAGGGGTTTTTGGGAAAAAAAAAAAGGATTTCTTTTTTGTGCCCTAAAGGGTTTGAGGAAAGGAAAAAAAGAAGAAATTTAAAATTATTTATTGGTAAAAAATATTTGCATTTGTTTTTGTTTTTTTCTTTTTCTATATTTTTTAAAGGGGGGGGTTGACATTTCTTTTGGTTGCTAAACCTCCGAAAGGGTTTTTTTTTTTTGGTGGGATTTTTTTTTTGCCCCCTTTCCCCACCTCAGGACCGATAGCCTCAACCCCCTTTTTGTCGTACCTGGCAGGGGGGGGCGGGGCGTTGGGGAATTTCGCTTTTCCTTTCCCCTAGAGGATTAAAAATTTTTGCCCCCCCTTTTCCCCCCGGGACTGATACCCCCCAACCTTTTTCCTGCTTTTAGCAGGGGACAGGGTTTTTGGGGAGTCAAAAATCTTTCCCTTCTGTAAATACCCTATTTTTTTCCCGTTTTCCTATTGTTTCATTTTGTTTTTTTTCCCCTTGCCCCTCAAGTGGGGATCAACTTCCCCTCACCAAGTAGTGAGTGGGTGGAGTTATTCCCGCTCGGCCCCAAATAAAAAACAAAAAATTTTTGATTTTTTTTTTTTCGGGGTGTGGTGCGAGTTTTTCTTTAAATTTGGGTAAAATGTGCATTTTTTGATTGATTGTTTGGGAAAATTTTGTATTTTTACTGAAAGGTGTGTTATATTGTGCAGTGATTTTTTTTTTTTTCCCCGCTCCATTTTTCAGGGGGAGACAGTGACCACGGGGTGCTGTCTGTGGGCTTTTTTTGTTTTTTCTTGATTTCGCCACTTTTTGGGTTTTCCTGTGTACCCTTTCTTTTCCCTTTTTTCCCCCCTTTTTCCCAAATCTTTTAAACCCTTTTCTCCTCAATAAGCTCCTATCTATTTTTTTTTTAAACATTTTCATTTTTTTGGTTTGGGGATTTCCCGGGTTTGTTTTTTTCCTTCCCCCCTCTTTTTAATTGTTTTTGATTCCATTTTTTTTTTGGGTAAATTTATTTTCCCATTTTTTGTAAAAAAGGGGGTACACTTTTTTTGAAAATTTCCCTTTTAAAAAAATTAAGTAAAAAAGAAAGACTGCCCAACAAAACATTTGAAAAAACTAAAACTTTATAAAAAATTTTAAATTTCAAAAAATTTTAATTTGGTTTTTTTTTTTTTTCTTAGGGAAAACAGTTTTGTTTAAAACTTCATTTGTTTTGTAAATTCCAAATTGATAACAGTTGGCAAATTTTTTTTGGAAAAAACATTCCTTGGTTTTCAAACAAACCCTTTTTAAGTAAGCTGTTTTTTGTTTACACCGGAAATTAAATTTCTGTATTTGTATATACTATAATTACGGTTTTGTGAAAAAATAAAAAACATCATAAAATCGCCTTATTTTTATTCAAAATTTTGAGATTTTTTGGTGTTTATATCTAAACGTTTCTTTATGGATGTTTTATAAATAGGGTTAAAAAAAAGGGGAACCCTTTGGGTTTTGATGGGGAAAAAACTTACAAAACAAATGGCAACAAGGGCACAATAGGGCAGACAGGCTAAGAAAAGAGGGAAGAAAAAAAGAAAATAGAGGGAAGCTGAAGTTTAAGAAAAAACTACAGAGGGAAGCTAAAGAGAATAACAAAAGGGGGAACTGAAGAAAAAAACAAACAGAGGGAAGCTGAATTGGGGAAAAAAGATTACAGAGGGAACCCTAAAAATTGAAAAAAAAAAGTTTACAGAGGGAACCTGAAATTGAAAAAAAAAGATTCCCAGGGGAAGCTGAAGAGAAATAAACTAAAAGGGGGAAAGCTGAAGCTGAAGAACGTTTTTTAAATTTGAGACATTTAAAAATTTAAGACGATGCTAAAATTAGAAAATACAGGCATCGAGAGAACCTCCCCCAAAGGGGTTTCCGCAGCCTTTGCCTAAACCCAAAAAGGGCGGCAAAATTTTCCAAAGTTGCCCCCTTTTTTGGGGGAAAAAAAAAGGGATGACTTTTGAATTTTTTTTTTCCCAAATTTGAAAGTCACGCAACGTCTTGGGGTTGGGCCAAAAGGGAAAAGGACATTGTATATTGCGTCGTTGTTTAAGGGTAGCGTTTTTAAAACTGTCCACTCATTTGGGCCGGGCGAAAAAAAAATTTAAACGGGGATCTTTGAAAGAAGAACCCCCAAAAAATTTTCCTTTTTTTCTGCTAAATTCCCGTTTTAAACGAACTTTCCGTTCTGTGCCCCTGAAAAAGGAGAATCTTTTCCGTCTTTTTCTGACCGATGGTCATTTTTTGGGATCTGGATCAAATTTGCAAAAAGGGAAAAAAACTTTTAAATCACTGCGAAAATCCCCTTTCTTAGAGAACAATTTTTCCCTTTGAGCGGAGCAAAGATTTTCCCATTTTTCCTTAAAAAAAGGGAAATTTTGAAAACGTGGGAAATTGTCAGATGGCGGGATCATATTTATCGCTCACCCCAGATAAGGGCTTGGCTGGGAAAGGAAAATTTTCCCCATCTTTGACCCCTCAGGGCTTCATGTACTATCCCTCGGGAAAAGGGAATTTACGGGAAAGGAAACGGGGTCTTTTTTGATCCTAAAGGATATACCCTATCCTGGGAACGGACGGGGTCTTTCCCCGGTTCGAGTGCCCTTTGGGCCCCAAACCAGTACCCCCAACCGCCCAAAAGGGACCCTTTCCCTCCTCAAAAAACTTTCCCGAGGTCGGGGACAACGCCCCCACGTAAAACCTTTTGGGCCATTCGTGGACAGAACAGAATTTCCACAAAATCAGAAAAGCTGCCGATCAAAAAATCGTTTGTTTCTTTTTGATGGCAATTTTCCATTTGAGGAAAAATTCCCCTTTCAAACCAAAGATTAAAAAACCCCCGCATTAGCCCTCCCACTGATTGTGAAAAGGGCCTTTTTTTTCCCACCAGATCAACCCTTTTTGGTGGCCCGGGTGTTAGAAAACGGAGCCATCAATGGATTGCGGGCTTCTTTTTTGCGAGACACTGGGGCACTACTGCGGGTGTACGGAAGTCTTTCGTGCTTCAAGACCAGAAACCAAACCTGTCCAAAAGTGTGGGTCTTTTGGGAGGCAAGATTAAAAACGTTTCCGCTGGCGAAAATTTCGTCGATACACCGTACTACCCCTTTTTCTTACCGCCCTGTTTATTGATAACCCAGTCTGCGATTTATCTTGGAAAATTTGCCGGTGTCCAACAGAAACAGGTGGGTTTGGGGGGATCGTTTTTTTTCCTTTTTCCTTGTGAGTACTAACCCAAACGTCATAGGCGGGGAAAAGGGTTTACAAAGCCGCAAAAATTTCCAAAACTGGATGAACCCAAATTTTACCCCAGATAAAAATTAAAAAAAAATCCCGGGAAAAAAAACGAACCGACGACAATCCCTTTCTGCTGCTAAACAACTGTCACTGACAACCAACGAAAAAACCAACTTACATACTGGACTCTACATTCTCTACAGGTGTGTCCCTTTGGACGGGAAACAACAAAACAAGTTGGGGTTCCCAAAACCCTTAGAAAACAGTACTGCACACGGCTCATAAAGCATTTTTCCCGCTGGTCATTTGCGGAATCAAAAGAACTTTAAAAAGAGGTTCTTGATTTTTTTTTAATTTGGCCGGGTGTCAAAAAGGGAATTTACGAAAACTGCCGCTCATGTGACATCTGCCAAAAGCCCATCTCAAAAGGTCGCGTCCCATTTGCCCCTTTTGCACAAAATGCCCTCATTTCCTTTCCTTTTTGGGAAAGGGAAGCTATTGATCTTGTTGGACCGTTTACCACTGTCTTTTTCGGGATATCGCTAAAAAATCTTGATTTTGGGGGATACAGAAAACAAGGTATCCAGAACGATTCCACTGAAAAAAAATTGATACAGAAATCTGCCCTGAACCCTTTAAAACTTGAAATTTTTTTCCAGAGGGGGGTCTTCCAGAAAAATTCCCCTTTCCCGGTTTGGGGAAAAACCAATTCATTTCTAAACTCATGAGAAAAAATTTACAGACTGTTTTCAATCTTTTCCCCAATTTTTAAAACCCCCCCAAATCTTTCCCCAATCAATGGAAAGGGTTTTAAGGTTTTAAATTTTGGAACTTGAAGTCCATGTGAAAAGGGTTTTGCAAGAAGAGCCCCAGGAATGGGATCGTTCATCCCGGTTTTTCTTTTTGCATAAAAGGGAAACCCGAACGAAACGCGGGGATTCTCACCATTTGAGTTTCCCTTTTCGGACACTCACCAAGGGGCCCTTTGGATCAATTATGACACAATGGACGGAAAAAAAGGGACATACCTGAAAAGTAAAACTGTTTACCAATACGTTTATAAACTGCATAATCTTTGAAGGATGCATGTGAGTTTTGCCAACAGTCAGCTGATGGAAAACGGATTTGTCCAAGGCTTTGCAGACAGAAAAGAAAAAGGCATTTTCCTTCAGGTGGGGGGAAAAAGCCCTTGAATTACCATTTGATAAAAAAAACAAGCTTCGGTTAGGGGGAAAGGGGCCCCTTTTCGGGGTGGTCAAAAAACTTTCGCAGAAAATTAAAAGATAAAAAAGGCAAACTTTTAGAAGTATTTCATGTGAACATGTTAAAAAGGGATGTTAACGAACAAATGTTCCATCAACCAGTCAGTTGAGTGGATATGTCCTTTTGGTCAGAAACTGATGTCAAAAAGACAACATTATCATGATAAATTTGTACCCAAGGGAAACGAAACAGGGACAATCAAAGGTTATAAAAACAGAAAATTGGGGAAAAGTTTAACTCTACCTTTGCAGATGATGTTTTTACCCCTTCCAATTTTTGTCTATCAAAGGGGAAACCAAAAAAAGGAAAGGGTTCTGTCGAATGATTTTTCACAATCAAACAGAACAGCTCAAAAAACATTTTGAAAGAACCCTTTTAGGATGTGTTGAACGGATACCCAAGGGACAGTAACTGGTTAAAAAGAACCCCATAAATATTTATTAACTTCGAAATACCAGGGGGCGAACCAAACCCAAAACCCCCTCCCCTTTTTCAAAAAAAAAAGGGGGTTAGAGAGAAATCAATGTAAAAGGGTGGATTTAAAAAAGATAGAACCTTCTACATTCCGTAAAGGGTCACCAAGGGATTGGTGGACAAACCTGATGGGTCAGTCGTTTCTTGGGAAAACGATTACAGAAAAGTAAATAAGATCACTTTTTCATCCGAGCCTATCCCCGACATTTAAGACTTTTGTGTCAGCTTTTCCGGGAAAGGGAAATATTTTGTGAAAGTAAAATTTACAAAAGGAAAACCCAGTTTTTCTGTTGAAAACCCGGCCTGGAACACCAAAAAAGTCAAAGGCAAATTTTTTGTCACGGGGTGAATATTCATGGACAAATGTAACGCTTCAAGGGGAAAACTATTCCTGTTTTTGTCTTTCTTAATATTACTTTGTGAACACTTTTGCGGGCATTGAATGCTACGGGGATTTTAAAAAAAAATGGAAATTTTTGCATAATTTGCTTATTGAAAATGACATAAAGTTTTTTCCCAAACAAACAACACTTGATGTTGATGTAAAAAACATATTTATTCTTTTGGGAAACAAGGGGAAAAAAACAAATACTATTTATTTTAATTTTTCTTGTGAAGTGAATAAAATTTGTATGTGTGAGGGCAAATTTAAATCTTTAGAAATGTATATAAAACAAGTTTTTAATTTTGCAATGAGACAAAAAAAACCCAAATTTTTTCATTTGCATTTTCCAAAAATGGAAAGCAGTGACTTTTTAATGAATAACACTTTCATGTGGGAAAAAAAAAACAAAAATTTTAAAAAATTTTAATTTTGGTTACATGTCATTGGAAACATTTTCACTTTGGGAAAAATTTTTCAAATTTTTATGAGGGTTTTGAAAAATAAGATGTAGAAAAAAGATCAAGGGAAAAAAATGGCTTTTACATCTTAAAGTATGAACACAATTTGGAAATTTGAAATTTTTTAAAAACCCTAAATTTTTTATCCATGTAATTTGGGGAAATGTATCTTTTGGAATATGTTTATCCAAATTTTAATGTTTTTTTTTTTGAAAAAATTGAAAGTTTGAAAAATGCTATTTATTGGGGGGGATCATGGGGATTGATTTTATACTTGATTATTTTAAAATTTTGGGGAATCATGTGCGAAGGTTTTCACATTTTGAGATTCCCTGGCTGAAGATTGTTTAAAATGAAGTTTTATATCCCTTTAAAAAAAAATTTTCCGGGGGAAAATTTTTTTTATCCCCCGGGTGGGGGGTTTTCATTTGACGTAGCCTCACATCAAGGCATGTGACGCCCATCACAGTAGTTTTTTGATATAATCATTTTCCCCCTGCCACAATTAAAGGAAAATAATTTATGTGGCTTTACTAGGGTACGGGGGTTTCCCCCAAAAAAATTGGATAGGGCTCAATTTAAAAAAACGGGAAAGTGGTCAAATTTGGGGGAAAATGACCCCTGATGATAGTTTAACAAAGGGGTGGGAAGGTAAGGGCTGGTCACGGTTTTGAACACCCGATATGCACCACTAGGGGAAGGGGGGAAAAAACCCGTTTTAACCCCTAAAAAAAGAAAAAGGCCTAAAACGGGCCGAACCTGTCAGGACGGGGGTCCTCGTTGCTGACCGTTTAATTTCCCCGGGAGGCGAAGATAGTTGGGAAAGCTACAGGGGAAAACTTAAAGGGAAAAGAGAAAGAATTCATATGTTGAATTTAGAAAACAGGTTACTTACAAAGAAAAAAAATTAAATTTGTGTTTTTAGCCCTTTTTTAACCCCCTTTACCCTTCACCCTTTACCCTTTACCCTTCGCCCTTCACCCTTTATCTTTTTACCCCCCTGAGGTGTTTTAAGAAGGCCATGGGGGGGAACACACCGGGAAATTTTAAGGGCCCCCGCCTACCAAAACCCCGGAAAAAGGAGTTTTAAGCTCGTCATTTTTGCAAGAGACAGAAAAGGGCGCGGGAAAAGAAGTCGAGACTCGTATCTCCAGGAACGGGGGAGGTTTGAGGAGGGAGTAATATTTCTCAAGAGACAGGGAAAATTGGAAAAAAAGCAGGGGAAAAAAACTTTTACTTAGGCAGGCAGGTCCACAGTGATTACGGGTTTTTGAAATTTTCCTGGCCGGAATTTTGGGGTTTAAAGGAAAAGTTAAGGCCAATTTTGCTTTTTTAAAAAGCAACTAGAATTTTTTTTATCTCTCAGTGTAAAGAGAAAATACAATTGAAACTATTTTTTTTCCCATGTAAAGAGAAATACAATTTTTGAAGATTGATTTTTTCTCTCGGGGTGGGAAGAACATGTGTGCGAAATTTTTTTTGTCTCTCCCGTGCGGGGAAAAGATAAAGGGAAATTTTAAAAATGTTTTCCCAAATTGTTTTTTGGGGGTTAGTAAAGTGTTTTCCTGAAGGAGGGGGAGAAGAAAAACAATTTGGTATGCGCCTTTTTTTTGATTGGAAAGATTGCGTGTTTTAAGGATAAATGCTGCATTAATGCGGTTTTGCAAGATTTACATGTGAAAAACTCAAAGAAAAGGTTTTTCCTTTTATCTTTTCTATGAAAATGATTTCCCTTTTAACTTGTTTCACGGTATTTTAAAGAATTGGTGGAAAAAATGACTTTTGATTTTATTTTAACCGGGGGGACAGCCCTGAAGTGGCCCTTTTGCGGGCGGCTGGCCCATAAGCAACATTAAACTTTTTTCTTTTTCTTAAAGGGCATGTATGCTTTTATTCAAAGAAGGGTCCCCTTAAAACTTGTTTTACCCGGGAAAAGCTTCTTTTAAAAATTATTTACGACCATGTGTCCCTTTCTTCATTCTGAGAAAGATGTGTTTTTTTGAATCCTTGTTCAGTGAGATACGCCTTTACTTTTTGATCCTGAAGTTTCGTTTTTTGGGTATTTTTGAATTTCCCCAGGCAAGGGTTTTTTTAGGGCAACTTTGGGCACATTTGGCCTCATCTCCGGGGCCTTTTTTAAATCGCTCTTCTCTTTGGGGGAGGTCAAAGACTTTCATTTGTGATATTCCGTATGTTATCAGAAATTATGGAATAGGCGACTGAATTGCAGAAATTTTTGTAAACATTGTAAAAGGGAAAAAAAAAGAAAGTGTGAATAACAAGCAGTAAAAATTTTTTTTTGCTTTTCCAGCTTTTTTCGATTTGAAATTTTTGATATCTTATTCCTGATGATACATTTACAGGACATATATATATTTTAAATATATATAAAATATATAATTTTAAATTTTTTTGTTGAATATTTTAGATAGTACATGTTCTTTTGGGAAGGAAAGTTTTTAAAAACATGTCCAAACTAAAAAAATTCAAAAAAAAATACCCTCAAGCTAAACAAAACTCGTGAAAGCCCCCAAACCTTTAAAATATAATTGATTCTTCCAATAAAACCAAAAAAAAACACAACCAAAAAAGGGTGAGGAAAGGATAACTTGTAAAATTTCAAAAAAAAAAACCAGGCCCCTTTGAATAATAAATGTCCCCACAACAAAAATTTGTACCAAGCTACGGAAAAAACAGACAGTGATAAAAAACATATATAGGGAAAACACGGGCCCAAACCCCTTTAAAACCAATATGGCCCAAAACCCTAAAAATCTTTCAAAAAAGAAAAAAATAAAAACCAAACAGAATTTAATTTAAAAAAATTTGGGAAACGAAAAATAAGAAAAAAAGATTACAACTTTTCATTTAAAAAAAAAAAAAGAACAACCCCAAAACAAAAAACATTTCAAAAAATGCAACTTATGTACTACAGAAAAGTGGCCTTTATATTAAATTTAAAAACCCCACCTAGAAACCCTGAACTCCAAAGTAGGAAAAAGATAAACAAATTTCAGGGGTAAAGGAAAACTTTTTCAATGCAACCCTTCCGGGCACATCCCCCCTAACCCCCCCCAAAAAAAAAAAACCGCAGGCCAAAGTGCCACAAAGCACAAAACTCCCCACGCCCACACACCACAATAAATAAAAACCCGTGGCGTCCCAAATTGTATTGAAAACCCTAGGAGAACGCTTTAACTTTAAAAAACTTGTAAGGGTTTTTTTTTAAACCCCTCATTTAAAATTTCCAATTTTTTAAAATGGTATGCGCTCCCCACATGGGAGGCCCCTTTTTAAAGTCCTAGTGGCTTTTTTTAAATCTGATTTTTTATATAATATATATATATAAAAATAATCACACACACCCAAAACACACACACACACACACACACACAACACCACACACACACACAGAGTATTTACAGAAACATTTATAATGGTTTTAGAGTTGCATAGTGGGTAACTAATGGACACACTGTTTTTTGCAAACTTAACAAAGACAATCAAATATTTATATGACAAAACAGAGGATAAAGCATAACACACACACGACACAAAAAACCTACACAACACACACACAACACACACAACACACCACACACAGGGGCAACCCCACACACACGGTGCACGCACACAAAAAGCTCACACATACACACACATCACTGCGCAAAGGTGGATCACAACCTATATTATGTGTAAAGGGAACCCGTTTGTGTGTAATTTTTTACATAAAATTTTTTAAAAGTAAAACTAAATACTCCTTTATTTTCCCCACAATGCAAATGAAAAAAAATGTTGAAATTGGGGGTTTTCTCAATGGAAAACCATCTTTTAAGTGGAATTTGCACTCATGTGTCATTCCATTTCGGGCAAGTTTTTTAAAACCCAAAACCCTAGAAAAAACAAGATAACTCATAGCACAAGCCTAGTCAGATGCCAACTTGCGAGGGTGCCTAATAGTGGGGCCTCCAATCCAAAAGTTTTTTCCCCCATCCATATATTCTTGGGCAATACTACGTTCACAGGCTTTCTTTTTTTTCCCCAGATTTTTCCAGTTCTTGTGTTTTAAAAGCATTTTGGGAGGCTTTGTCAACATTTTTAAAATCGAAACTGTAAAAAAAAAAAAAAAAAAAAAAAAAGCCCAAACAGGCTTTAGACCAAATGATTTTGATCAAAATCTTATTCGCTTAAACACTGTAAAGCTTTTTGCTTACAAAAATTTTTCCCCCACAATTTCTCACTTGTTGGGTATGGCAAAAGAAAATTTTTTTCAAAACACGAAGTACAGCCTGGGGGGTATCATAATGCCAGGTTTAGGGGCCCGTCTGCACTAAAGGTAAACCCCTGGTTTTTTCCTTTTTTTCCCACCCCCTGTTATTTCACGATGTTTTTTGAAGTGCGTTTCCTGAAGCTGCAGTTCCTCGAATTTTTTCAAAAGATTCAAAGTTAAAAAAAAATTTTAAATTTTAGTCATCCCTACTTTTCCACACTTCCCCCCCCCTTTCCTGTGAATCCACGATTTCAGCCAAAAAAAATGAAACTGAAATCAGGTGATTTTTAAAACGTTTTTTTTTTTTTTTTTTTGAAAAAAAAATTGAGGACAAAGGAAACCTTTTTTAAAAATAGCATTAATTCTTGGGAGTTTTGGGCACATGTTCTGTATGTTTTGGGAGATAACACTGAAGTCACGAGATCTCGTGTTTTTGTGACTGTCAGTATGATGCAAAAACACAACCAACGTTCCCCTCAGGTCATTTAAAGTTAAACCTAAGCTCCAATTCGTACCAAAGCTACAGGTTTAAAAGCCCAATTGGCTCCACTGTCCCCTTTCATGCTGTAAAGTTTAAACCAAATACCACCACTGTCAAACCATGCTACAGTTACAGCCTAAGCTACGTCATATCATGCTAAAGTTACAACCAAAAGCTCCATTTTTCAGTAAGATCTAAAGTTAACCCAAACCCAATGCTCCAAATGTCAGTAAGATCCTAAAGTTACAACCTAATTCTCCACTGTCAATTTTCATGCTAAAGTTAAAAACCTAATGCCCCCCCCTGTCAGTGTCATTTCAAAAGTTAAAAACCAAACCCAAGGGTCCACTGTCAGTGCTGCTACAGTTACAAAACCCAATGCCCCCACTGTCATTTTCATGCTACAGTTACAACCTAATCTTCCACTTAAATTCCCCTGCTACAGTTACAACCTAAGGGTCCACTGTCAGTACCATTTTAAAAGTTACAGCCTAAAGCTCCACTGTCAGTGTCATTCACAGCAAAACCTAATGCCCCACTGTCAGTATCATGCTAAAGTTTCAACCTAATGCTCCACTTCAGAAACATGCTAAATTTACAACCAAAAAATCCACTGTCAGTATCAGCTGTAAAGTTAAAACCTAATGCCCCACTGCAGGTCATGCTACAGTTACAACCTTTAAAGCCCCCCTGCAGTGTCATGCTACAGGGCAACCCTAATGCTTCCTGTCATGGGCCCTGCTACGTTACCCAAACCCAATCCCACTTTTCAGTGTCATGCACAGTTAAAAAAAACCCAATGCTTCAAATGCATGTTTAAAGCTACACTACAACCTTTTTCCCCACTGTTTTAGTATCAGCTAAAAGTTTTCAACCTAATGCCCACTGTCATGTCATGCTACAGTTTACAACCCAATGCCCTACTGTCAGTATCATGCTGTAAATTTTCAACCTAGTGCCCCACTGTCAGTGTCAAGCTACAGCTACAACCTATTGCTCAGTCGGTGGTGCAATGTGAAATTGTTGTTCTAGATGACAAGTTGTCAGCTTTGAGTTTACAGTGTGACAATGCTGCTTCCCCTTCAGAAGGGACCATGGCCTGAACTGAATAAATGTCCCTTTCTGTCTCTCTGTCTGTGTCTGCCTCTCTGTCTGCCTGTCTATCTGTCTGTCTGTCTGTCTCTCTCTCTCTCTCTCTCTCTCTCTCTCTCTCTCCTCCCCCCCCCCCCCCCCCCCCCCCCCCCCCACCCCCCCCTAATATTTCTCTCTGTCTGTCTGTCTCTCCCAGTTTCTGTCTGTCTGTCTGTCTGTCTCTCTCTCTCTCTCTCTCTCTCAACATTTTTTTTTAAAAGCCTAACGCGAGCATCAATGTGGGTTTCAGCACGTTCGTCGGTCCGACAGTGGGTAGTGCGTTAGTGGAGCACTATGGATTTGATTGGGCGTCTACCATCACTTCCGCCTTCTTCGTCTTCGCTGTGAGACCTTCTCTCCACCCTTGCCTGTCTTCAATGGTGTTCTCTTTCTTTCTTTTTTTTTCCTTCCCATTTTGGGAGGAGGGGGGTTTCTTGTTTTAAATAACATGTCAAAGTTGCTTGTGATGTGATAGTGATGATTTACACAATGGCCAGATTAGGCACCAGTTGTCCTTTATGCATTGTCTGGTTTGTGGCAGTATAAGGTGTTTTTTTTTGTATGTATTTGTGTAGCTTTGATACACTGTATCTACATATTTTGAAACTTTTTTTTGGTTTCAAAATATGTGGGTGGGAAAGGGTTGACTGGCAGGCTCACTGTGTAAATCATCACAGGGTTTGTGTGTGTGTGTGTGTGTGTGTGTGTGTGTGTGTGTGTGTGTGTGTGTGTGTGCATGGGTGCGTGGGTGCATGTGTGTATGTATGTGTGTGTGAGTGTGCGTGTGCATGCTTGTTTGTGTTGTGCATGTATGTGTGTGTGTGTGTGTATGTTCAAGTGTGTGAGTGTGTATGTTTGTGCGAGTGTGTGTGTGTGTGTGTGCGAATGTGTGTGTGTGTGTGTGTGTGCGTATGCGTGTGTGTGCACTTTTGCATGTGTGCGATTGTGTGTGTGTGTGTGTGTGTGTGTGGGGGGGGGGGGGGGGGGGGGGTACAGCTCAGCATTTGCTGTCCACTAATGTAATACTTATTAAACAGGTTCACATTTTCCGTTATGGGTTTATCAGACTCAGCATTTAGTATTTCTTAGTTTCTCCTTTTCAATGAGAAAAGGTTGATCTTTAGCTGAAAGTTCAAAGCTTTTTGAGCAATATGATATGAGTGGACAGCATGGTTCATGGTTGAGTCTTACCTTCTCGCAAGGTTTCCACTTGTCTGAGAATGTGTGGATTTCAGGGAAATGTAAAAATTGAGAAACAATGAAAAGAAAAAAGAAAAAAAAAAAGACACTCAAATATTGGGGGGTGGGGGTGGGGATCAGAACAAAACGGGGTGGCAGAATCCGCAGCTTGCTGACTGCATTTTTATCATGCTAGCCGACAACACTTACCATCACGAGATCTCTTTAAACTTCTTTTTAAACCTTCTTAAGCTATGACAACCCTGAAAGTGCATGTCTGCTTTGCTTTACTGAAAGTAAAGCTAAACTTGTAAGCAGTGAAATCGTTCCTATGAGAGCACCACAAAAAAAAAAAAGAGAAAAAAAAGATACTGACAGTAATTGTGTGTGTGTGTCTTTTTTTTTTTTTTTTTTCAGAGCGTGTTGTTCTGCTTGTACTTGGTGCTGGACAAGGGATGTAAGCGACGCTGCTCCTGGTCAAGAAGCCGTGACAGAGACAGCCTTCCATCCCAGCGGTTACTCGGGGGGTCAGATTCAAATGGTGGCGTGAGCTATAATTCCATGGGCTGCACGACTGTGGTTGGCAGCAGCAACAGCAGCATAGCCCCTGACAACGTTTAGTCCTTTTTTTTTTTTTCCATAGAGATTTGATTTTTGTTTTGCGGTTTGTTGTTTTCATTCAGGTGGTGGTTTAGAAGATGTGTTCCTTTTTTCTGTCTTTATTTTTTATTTTTTTTATATATATATTTTAAATGAATCCACTGTTTTTTTCGACTTTATTTTGTAGCTGTGGTTTTGTTCATATTTGTTGAATTTATTTACTGTATGGTGGTGCTCTCTCTCTCTCTCTCTCTCTCTCTCTCTCTCTCTCTCTCTCTCTCTCTCTCTCTCTCTCTGCCCCTTTCTTTTGGTCTCCCTCTGTTTGTATGTCTCTCTCTCGCTCTCTCTCTCTCGCTGTCTTCCCATCTCTTCCTTTCTCACTGTCCTTCTCTTTAGTGCAATGTTCGTCTCACTCGTTTCTCCTTCCCACAAACTCTCCGTTTTTATATCTTTTACAGTACAGGATTTTTTTGTGTGTGGTGCTTGAGTCACAGAGGAGTATTTGTTTGAAAGAAAGATTGGGTTGGTGACCTTTGATCATCTGTGTCTGACGTGAACATCATTTTACAGGTGCATCATATGGGTTTATGAAAATCAGCCCATTGCTGTCTGACCAGGTGGATTCAGACCAGAATTGTTAATTCTCTGACCTCACAAAAAGGTGTGTGTGTGTGTGTGTGATGTGCATAAGGAGATGATCTCAAACCAGAACAACAGTGGAGCATAACAACAATTTTCAGCCAGCAGACTTATCTTCTTTAATATCCATGTGGGATAAATGTGTGTGAAGGTTTTATTGTTGAAACATTAGAAGTCAAACCCGCAAGTGTTCACTGTAAACTTTTAACCAGCGTGTTTAGTCATCATAGTGGTTTTGGTCACTGGGGGAAGATAGCAGTGTTCAGTGCAATGCTCCAAATAGAAACCCTATCAGTTAAGACTCATTCTGTTGAAAGATTTCTTCTGGAACAATTTTGCTTCTTTTTTTTTTCCTGTTGGTGAAACGTTTAGTCACCCAGTACTTTTAGAACTCCCTTAGAATCAATTTTTAAGAATTTCTCTCAAGTCAGTATTGACAGACATACTGAAGGTGTAGCATGTGTCTGATTGGTACTACCAGGATTATGAAAGGTAGAAATGTTAAAAGGAAGTGAGTGTGTGTGTGTGTGTGTGTGTGTGTGTGTGTGTGTGTGTGTGTGTTCATAATGTTGTAGGGGTATTCGAAGGAAGCCATAGCTGGCTGTATGGGTGACGGAAGGATGCTAGTATTTGCTGTGTGGGTGCTTGAAGGAAGCTAGTGATATGTCTTTAGAATGAAGGGAGGAAAACCATTGTATGCAGGCTTAAAATTCCTCCGTTTTCAGCGTAAGATATGCCAGATTTTTTTGTGGTAAAACCCTTTGAAAATGAAAATCACCTGAAGTAAAAACTGAATTGGAAAAAACATCTACCAAAACCTCCTCCACACACACGCACAAAAAGAAGAATAGTTGTCTCTGAAAAGTCCAGTGAACAATATATTAGCGAGGACCCCACGGCACCATTCTGACCTCCCCACGCAACATTTCTTCCAAATTTGCCTTGGATATGGCTGGTATTCATGCTGTGGGGCATTTGAAGGAAGCCAGCATGTAGGGGTAGAGAAATGAGGCCAGTGTTTGCTGCAGAGGCGTTTGAAGGAAGCCAATGTTGGCTATTGTATAGTGCCATTTGAAGCAGGCCAGTGTTTGCTATTATAATTATGATATGATGGCGTTTGAAAGGATCCAGTGTTTGCTATGTTTTAGAGGCGTTCGAAGGAAGCCGATGTTTGGTATGTCATAATGGCGTTTGAAGGAAGCCAGTGTTGGCTGTAGCTGTAAAGGAAGGAGACCAGTGTTCACCGTAGAGGTGTTTGAATGAAGCCAATGTTTGCTGTTGTATAGTGCCATTTGAAGGAAGCCATCACCTGCATATGGCTGCTGTTGAGGCTTTGTAGGGTACGAAGTCACAGCTCTGTCAGCGAGAATACTTCACGCCATGGTTGAGAATGTGCAAAATGGTTGTAGGAATGAATAGATTCATGTGGCCAGATGTTCTTGCGTGTTGAGCTCTTAACCAGCCTCTTCTTTCTGATTACCTCCCTCTGACGTTGTCATGCAGTGAGCACGTTTCACCTGTCAGAATTGTTGCGAGTGTGTCTGGCAGTTACCCGGTGTGTATGTCATTGAAGTGCCTAGCCTACCATGCTACATGCATTCTTTATCACCTTATTCTTTTTAAACATGTCATTGCCCTGTTCGGTCACGTATCCACTCTAGCACACTGCACAAGTGTTGCCAGTGGTTACTGGGATAGCATTGAAAGCAGTGAGTGTTTGCACTATGGGCTTTGGAAGGAAACCAGTGCTAGCTATATAGAAGTTGAAGAAAACCCAGTGTTTACTGTAGTGGCATCTGAGGGAAACCAGTGCTTGCTATAGTGGCATCTGAAGGAAGCCAGTGCTTGCTATAGTGGCATCTGAAGGAAGCCAGTGCTTGCTATAGGAGGAGTTGAAGAAAACCCAGTGTTTACTGTAGTGGCATTTGAGAGAAACCAGCGTTTGCTATATTGGCATCTGAAACAGGCCAGTGCTTGCTATAGGAGGAGTTGAAGAAAACCCAGTGTTTACTGTAGTGGCATTTGAGAGAAACCAGCGTTTGCTATATTGGCATCTGAAACAGGCCAGTGCTTGCTATTGGAGGAGTTGAAGAAAACCCAGTGTTTACTGTAGTGGCATTTGAGAGAAACCAGCGTTTGCTATATTGGCATCTGAAACAGGCCAGTGCTTGCTATAGGAGGAGTTGAAGAAAACCCAGTGTTTACTGTAGTGGCATCTGAGAGAAGCCAGTGCTTGCTATAGTGGCATCTGAGGGAAACCAGTGCTTGCTATAGGAGGTGTTGAAGAAACCCCTGTGTTTACTGTAGTGGCATCTGAAGGAAACCAGTGCTTTCTATAGGAGGAGTTGAAGAAAACCCAGTGTTTACTGTAGTGGCATGAGGGAAACCAGTGCTTGCTATAGTGGCATCTGAAGGAAGCTAATGTTTGCTATAGGAGTTGAAGAAAACCCAGTGTTTACTATAGTGGCATCTGAAGGAAGCCAGTGCTTGCTATAGGAGGAGTTGAAGAAAACCCAGTGTTTACTGTAGTGGCATCTGAAGGAAACCAGTGCTTGC
Source organism: Conus ventricosus (assembly GCA_018398815.1). NCBI lineage: Eukaryota > Metazoa > Mollusca > Gastropoda > Neogastropoda > Conidae > Conus > Conus ventricosus. The sequence continues at coordinate 34,035,870 of CM031622.1, read as the reverse complement.
TGTAGTGGCATCTGAAGGAAGTTAGTGTTTGCTATAGTGGCGTCTGAAGGAAGTTAGTGTTTGCTATAGTGGCATCTGAAGGAAGCTAGTGTTTGCTATAGTGGCATCTGAAGGAAACCAGTGCTTGCTGTAGTGGCATCTGAAGGAAACCAGTGCTTGCTGTAGTGGCATCTGAAGGAAGTTAGTGTTTGCTATAGTGGCATCTGAAGGAAGCTAGTGTTTGCTATAGTGGCATCTGAAGGAAGCTAGTGTTTGCTATAGTGGCATCTGAAGGAAGTTAGTGTTTTCTATAGTGGCAATCTGGAAGGAAGTTAGTGTTTGCTATAGTGGCATCTGAAGGAAGCTAGTGTTTGCTATAGTGGCATCTGAAGGAAACCAGTGCTTGCTGTAGTGGCATCTGAAGCAAACCAGTGCTTGCTGTAGTGGCATCTGAAGGAAGCTAGTGTTTGCTATAGTGGCATCTGAAGGAAGTTAGTGTTTGCTATAGTGGCATCTGAAGGAAGTTAGTGTTTGCTATAGTGGCATCTGAAGGAAGCTAGTGTTTGCTATAGTGGCATCTGAAGGAAACCAGTGCTTGCTATAGTGGCATCTGAAGGAAGCTAGTGTTTGCTGCAAGGGCATTTGAGGGAAGTCAGTGTATGTTATAGGAGGTATTTGAGGGAAGCTAGTGTATGTTATAGGAGGTATTTGAGGGAAGCTAGTGTTTGCTATAGGAGCATTTTAGAGAAGCCAGGAGTTGCTGTAGGGGTAAAAAAGGGAATTCAGTGTTTGCTATGTGGATTTGGGAAGGAACTATGTGCTTATATATGAACATGGGGAGGAATCCAGCAATATTGTGTGGGCATCTAGAGACTCCCATGTTTGCTGTATTTGCATAAAAGGGGTCTAGTGTTCATTGTGCGGTCATTGAAGAAGACCAACATTTGCTGTAGGGTTATTGAAAAGAAAAAGAAGCCAGTGTTTTCTATACAAGCAATGGGGAGAAAGCCAGAGTTCACCATCGCCTGATCTGTGCCTGGCTTGAATCTCCATCAGACATTGAGATTCTTGCAGTATGGAGATGAAGTTTCCTTGAAAATGAACCATGTAGTTTGCTTCTATTCTTGATACTCTAAGATACCATGAATATGTAATTATATATAATTTTTTTTGCAGTAATGGCTGGCAGATATCCAAACTGAAAAGCCAAAAACCGAACAAACAAACTTGTTGTTTGCAGGAACTTACTGTTATGTAGATCAACTCCTATAGCAATGGTTAAGACAGTGGGGTGGGTTGATTAGCCACTTTGATGGTGGCAGAGGGGCTTGCATTCCGTTAGCCGGTCAGGAAAAGAATCATGTCATAGGCATTTCCTTGTTGTTGATCAACCCTCTTTAACAGTGTAACTGTGGAAGTGACTGTCTGTTAGTTATACTTGGAAACAGGCTGCAACTCATCATTGATGTAAACTCCGTAATGAGGGGAACATTCCTGAACATCCCTGTTGTCTTTCTGGTGGTGCTAGTGCAGGGTAAGATATGTCACCAGTCCCATTTTGCCTGGGATGGTTATCGCTGTGTGCTGTGACGTCAGGTGGGTATGGATGTTTCAAGCTTGAGTGGAGCAAACTGTTCCGGTGCCACAGCTTGCACATTAGCCCTGGGCTGCATGGAGACTGTCCCAGGTTCAGACCAGAAAGCACATAACTCTATCAGCTGGACACACCCATCGATTAGACTGTCCTATGTTCGGACCAAAAAGCACATAACTCTATCAGCTGGACACACCCATCGATTAGACTGTCCTATGTTCGGACCAAAAAGCACATAACTCTATCAGCTGGACACACCCATCGATTAGACTGTCCTATGTTCGGACCAGAAAGCACATAACTCTATCAGCTGGACACACCCATTGATTAGACTGTCCTATGTTCGGACCAGAAAGCACATAACTCTGTTAGCTGGACACACCCATCGATTGAAAAGGGACATTTGTTCATCTTCATGCACTAACATTGACAAGTTTGATGTCTTCAGTGATGTATGTCCAATTCATCAAGTTTTAAAAAAGGATGTGGGTTTTTTTTTCCCGTGAAAGAATGCAATGGAGAAAGTGGAAGAAAATTGGAGGGGAGGGGCAGGGGAGAGAAATTGACTAAGATCAAGAATTTTTTTTTTTAAACTGTAGACTCACATTTGTCAGACTTTGTCAGCCACCATGCATATCATTGTCCGTCAAATCAGTGAACAGCTGGTCGATTGGTCACTCAGTTATCTGGACATTGATGTGTTCATGGATTTAGATTGGAAAACACTTGAAGTCCAAAGAAGCTTTGCATGGTCAGATTACATGTGTGTGAGGACGCTTATTTATTTGTTTTTTAAACTCAACAATGGTACATGCATATACATCAGACTTCTGCCTGAAGAGTCTCAAAATGATTTGTCAGGTGGCATCTTTCCTTTTTTCTCTTCTTTTGGTGTGTGTGTGTGTGTGTTTTTTACTTTGCTTCGAAATCATGTCTCATTTAGAAACAGCTTTAATTGGAATTCTGATTTTTTGTGAGTCAGTATTCTTAATAATCAAGCTACAAATAAAAAAATAGTTATACATTTGTTGTTGTGCTTGAATTTGTTTTTATAGTCAGTTTACTCGAGCTGAATACTTGTACTTCAATACTTTCTTCTTAGTGGATACTTTTGTCCCATTATTCAGATGCGTTTACGTAATGAGGGAGTGTTCTTTTGTTTATTCATGGAGCCTGTTTCAAGAACTGGATGATAGAGTGGAACTGAAAGATGTCGATGCTCTGTTGTTATTGTATGGTTCGCTTTGATGTCCTGTATTCTATAGATGGGTGTTTTTATACTCTGAACACTCCGAGAGAATGCTAACAGCTGTATACTGCTGTCTGCAGGGTCCATAGTAGGCAACATCCTATGTGCAGTGAATCAGTACAGACATTTCTGATCCTGCATAAAATGACTTGTACGCAGTGCAGGGCCTTCTCTGATAGGTAACCTTGAGGCCACCAGTTAGTGACATCTTCCCAAGGACTTCTGCCGGTGGGGATTGGACTGTAGTGGTGGTTTGTCAGTTGGAGCTAATGAAAGGAAGTGTGAGTACACAGGTGGAATGTTCTGAAACAAAAATTTGGGGTAAAATGGAATTGTAGAATTCGTTGTTTTATCCGAAATCCTTTCTCTTCCTCTCTCGACAATGGACTGCTCTCCCATTTCCCTCTACATCACTGGCCTCTTCAGCAGTTTGAATTTTAAAAAAGGCCTCAAGCTTTCAGTCCCAGTTTGATTTGATAATACTGACAATGAATTCTCTTCCTACGTTCATTGTCGTAGAGTCATGTTTACTGTTGTTGTTGTCGGTTGAACGCTGCTTTTCTTTTCAAAGTGTACTTCACAAATGTGTACAGGGTAACATTTAGAGCTCAGGTTAAAAAAAAGCACCATGCACCATTATCTGTATGTAGTTACAACCAAAAATGCAATCAGCTGTTTTTATGCTGTTCTACATGCTTATCTATGATGATGCTTACCTCGCTGGCACCCAGAAGTATTGCTTGAGAAAGTGCTGTGTGATTATTCTCGATGATTCCAGAAAGGGACATCTCACATCTCTTCTGATCCGAGACCTTTGCTGTGGGTGCCTGTTCAGTTGAGAGTTTGTACTAACGTTCTCCTGTATATAGGCATCGGATGTGTCATGTAATCTCCAGTCTTCATATGATCTCTTTTGCCGCATTCCATCTGTCAGTACAAACTCCTTTGGCCCAGTGTTCTCTCCCCTGTCAGGGCGTAATGGTCAGGGACACCCTTTCAATCACCATTAGGTGGATACTTCATAACCGTGGTCTGTTTTAAATCGTGACTGAGATCCATTTGCTTACTTAGTATTAACCTTTTTTTTTTCTTGTAGATTAGAATTTCTTAACCATGTTTGCTCTGTTTTGAATGCTTCTCTTACATGCGTATCTGTGGTGTGTGTGTATGTATAGGTCTCAATTTATGTACATTACATTTTATCATATTCAGTGCATGATATTCTGATTTTCTTTTGATTGATAGCTATTCAATATAGAAATTTTTGATTTTGTAACAAGAAATTCTGTTTTATAGACTGCTTTAACCCTTTCAGCCCATAAAGAGTGACGGGCTGAGAAGACATTGGTGTTGCTCTGCTAATACAGCCTGGCCTGTTTTGGCTGTTCAGATGAAAGATTGATGTTGCTCTGCTAATACAGCCTGGCCTGTTTTGGCTGTTCAGATGAAAGATTGGTGTTGCTCTGCTAATACAGCCTGGCCTGTTTTGGCTGTTCAGATGAAAGATTGGTGTTGCTCTGCTAATACAGCCTGGCCTGTTTTGGCTGTTCAGATGAAAGATTGGTGTTGCTCTGCTAATACAGCCTGGCCTGTTTTGGCTGTTCAGATGAAAGATTGGTGTTGCTCTGCTAATACAGCCTGGCCTGTTTTGGCTGTTCAGATGAAAGATTGGTGTTGCTCTGCTAATACAGCCTGGCCTGTTTTGGCTGTTCAGATGAAAGATTGGTGTTGCTCTGCTAATACAGCCTGGCCTGTTTTGGCTGTTCAGATGAAAGATTGGTGTTGCTCTGCTAATACAGCCTGGCCTGTTTTGGCTGTTCAGATGAAAGATTGGTGTTGCTCTGCTAATACAGCCTGGCCTGTTTTGGCTGTTCAGATGAAAGATTGGTGTTGCTCTGCTAATACAGCCTGGCCTGTTTTGGCTGTTCAGATGAAAGATTGGTGTTGCTCTGCTAATACAGCCTGGCCTGTTTTGGCTGTTCAGATGAAAGATTGGTGTTGCTCTGCTAATACAGCCTGGCCTGTTTTGGCTGTTCAGATGAGAGATTGGTGTTGCTCTGCTAATACAGCCTGGCCTGTTTTGGCTGTTCAGATGAAAGATTGGTGTTGCTCTGCTAATACAGCCTGGCCTGTTTTGGCTGTTCAGATGAGAGATTGGTGTTGCTCTGCTAATACAGCCTGGCCTGTTTTGGCTGTTCAGATGAAAGATTGGTGTTGCTCTGCTAATACAGCCTGGCCTGTTTTGGCTGTTCAGATGAGAGATTGGTGTTGCTCTGGTAATACAGCCTGGCCTGTTTTGGCTGTTCAGATGAAAGATTGGTGTTGCTCTGCTAATACAGCCTAGCCTGTTTTGGCTGTTCAGATGAAAGATTGGTGTTGCTCTGCTAATACAGCCTGGCCTGTTTTGGCTGTTCAGATGAAAGATTGGTGTTGCTCTGCTAATACAGCCTGGCCTGTTTTGGCTGTTCAGATGAAAGATTGGTGTTGCTCTGCTAATACAGCCTGGCCTGTTTTGGCTGTTCAGATGAAAGATTGGTGTTGCTCTGCTAATACAGCCTGGCCTGTTTTGGCTGTTCAGATGAGAGATTGGTGTTGCTCTGCTAATACAGCCTGGCCTGTTTTGGCTGTTCAGATGAGAGATTGATGTTGCTCTGCTAATACAGCCTGGCCTGTTTTGGCTGTTCAGATGAAAGATTGGTGTTGCTCTGCTAATACAGCCTGGCCTGTTTTGGCTGTTCAGATGAAAGATTGGTGTTGCTCTGCTAATACAGCCTGGCCTGTTTTGGCTGTTCAGATGAAAGATTGGTGTTGCTCTGCTAATACAGCCTGGCCTGTTTTGGCTGTTCAGATGAAAGATTGGTGTTGCTCTGCTAATACAGCCTGGCCTGTTTTGGCTGTTCAGATGAGATTGGTGTTGCTCTGCTAATACAGCCTGGCCTGTTTTGGCTGTTCAGATGAGAGATTGGTGTTGCTCTGCTAATACAGCCTGGCCTGTTTTGGCTGTTCAGATGAAAGATTGGTGTTGCTCTGCTAATACAGCCTGGCCTGTTTTGGCTGTTCAGATGAAAGATTGGTGTTGCTCTGCTAATACAGCCTGGCCTGTTTTGGCTGTTCAGATGAAAGATTGGTGTTGCTCTGCTAATACAGCCTGGCCTGTTTTGGCTGTTCAGATGAAAGATTGGTGTTGCTCTGCTAATACAGCCTGGCCTGTTTTGGCTGTTCAGATGAAAGATTGGTGTTGCTCTGCTAATACAGCCTGGCCTGTTTTGGCTGTTCAGATGAAAGATTGGTGTTGCTCTGCTAATACAGCCTGGCCTGTTTTGGCTGTTCAGATGAGAGATTGGTGTTGCTCTGCTAATACAGCCTGGCCTGTTTTGGCTGTTCAGATGAAAGATTGGTGTTGCTATATTAAAACTTTAGTAACTTTGGATCGACACATCGTACAGGCACACAGTGACTGAAATATATCTCTGTAATTTGTTAATTTTTTTTTCAGTCATGTTTGAATATCTTTTGACACATGGTTCCTTGAGAAGTAGGGACGAAGCAAATGATTTATCAATTCATCAACTCTTTTTATTCTCCATTGTTTTGATTACCTTTTTTTTTTTTTTTTTTTTTTTTTTTAGATAAAAGTCCGGTAAGATTTCACACTGTTATGGCCGAACATATTTTCTGCACCCAGGTGAAATTTCATAGCTTTCATACTTACAACTTTATAGAATTTGACAGTTACTAAGCGTTTCCGCAGAGATTTCATCAAAGGCTTGCCCCACTGTGAACTTACTTGCTGGCTGACAAAGAAATGACTCAACCATTCCACGTTTTGCTCAAGCAAAGCGCCAAGTGACATCAGAAGCAAAGAGTCTTTAAAGTAACCTTGAAGCAATTTCACTGTGCACTTGTTTGTTTATTCATGCGGTTCAGAAGTAGACATGTTTGAGTTGAAGCAAGAATTAATGTCCGACCAGAGATTGAGCATGGGTTTACAATACACGTCTGTATGGACCTAACCAGGGGGCGGGCGCTAGGCAGAAAGAGTGAATGCAGGTTCTTGTGCTGGATCCACCAGAAATGGCAGACGTGTATAGTCTGACATTGCTGTCTTAGACAAGATCTATCTATTTATCGTCTGCGTTGTTCGTGTATATCTTATCAATATGTATAACACTGTTTTGTTCGCTATTGCTAGCGCTTGCCTTTGCTTAGCAAATGCTGCTGTTGAAATTTACTACAGGCACACACATGCTGTCTTATTACAGACATTCCTTTGTTTGTTACACTTGCAAGTTTTGAAAAAAAAAAAGGGCGTTTTTGCTGTTCGTCTCAGCATGTTGTTCGGGTGGCGTACAATCCTCTACCCCCCCCCCCCCCCCCCCCTCCCCGGTCTTCAGGGATGGTCGTCCGTGTCTGTTGTATCACTGTGAGTGGGCGTCAGAGCGGAAGCTAACTTTGCTGTACAGGAAACGTTACAGAGCAGGTTTTACTGCACCAGAAATGTACAGTGTTGTTTCAATATTGTTGTGTGTGTTTTTGATTTGGTCTTGCTTTTCTCCATTTAATTGTTGTTTTTTCACTCATGTGTGTTGGGAATGTATGAATTTTTTATGTATGTGTATTTCTATCCTCCCTCTCTCTCTCTCTTTCTCTCTCTCTCTGACTCTCTCTCTCTCACTCTCTCTCTCCATCTCTCTCTTTATATATATATATATCTAATATATGTGTGTGTGTGTGTACAGCGAGAGAGAGATTTTAGAAAGAGAGGGTTATTTACCACCAAGGACATTGACAAACAAAGTACAGGACAAGACACAATAAATTTTGACCTCTTGGGTCTTCTTCAGGCAAAAACAAATGATGTGTAGGACAGTGAAAATGAAGTTAGTCGTGCGGCGAATATGAGAATATAAGTGGTTTCTTGTTCTTCGTTTTCACTGTCCTAAACATCATTTGTTTTTGCCTGAAGAAGACCCAAGAGGTCAAAATGCATTGTGTCTTGTCCTGTACTCTGTTTGTCTATGTCCTTGGCGGTAAACAAACCCCTCTCTTTCTAAATGTTGCTTTATTTTCCACCCTCAGTTTCTTTTGTTTTGAAACTTAAGAGAGAGAGAGAGATGTTATTGAAACCTAAAGTACATCAGTTTGTGCTTTAAAAAGGACACTAACTGTCATGAAGATTGTGAGCCAAAGTAAAAAATAAGCACAGAGTGCTAACTAACAGTCATTCAATGCACAATTCGAAAAAAAAAAAAAAAAAAGCAGTCAGAAAGCGCCGTTTTGTCGTTAAAGAGATCAAGCTCACTTCATTTTTCCTCCCTCATTCCCTCGACTTCTGCTCCGTGTTCGTCTTCAGTTACCCGTTCTCTTTTTTTTGGTGACATTTTGCATTCTCCTTTAGACCATCTCCTGGGGAGTGGAGCTTTGTGTGTTCATTATGTGGGTTGATTGGGGCATGGGAAGAAGACATATTTGTTGAACATTCACTCATCTGTTTGGTAGTGTGTTTCAGATAAGCATTAGACAGCAGTCTTTTTACTTTTACATGTGTACACTTGTGTTCATGTTTTTAGTAGTTCCACAGTCTTTTTCAGCCCTCCTTGAAGGATATGGACAGCCTTTGTTCTTGTGGTTTTAAATCATGGGGAAAAGTTTAGACATGAGAGTTTTATTGTGTGTGTGTGTGTTTGTGACTCATGAACGCAGAATCGTGTGTGTGTGTGTGTGTGTGTGTGTGTGTGTGTGTGTGTGTGCGTGCGTGCGTGCGTGCATGTATGCATGCGTTTGTGTGTGAATGTTGTTTGTGTGTGTGTGTCCTGCTGATATTTTTAGATGTTGAATTGTTAAAACTTGTAAAACACCCTGTAGCCTAAGTTGTTGGGATGGGCGCTATAGAAATTGTCCTCAGTATTATTATTTTTATTGTAAAAATAAGAGTTGGAGTACTTAATTGCTTTAAAAAGTCACAAACATTTATCTGATCAACGCACAGTAACAAAATCAAGTCTGTTTGTGTGTGTGTCTGCGTGCATCTGTGCTTGTGCCTGCATGTTTATATGTGTGTACATGAGTGGACCATGTTCTGTTCGTTGATGGCAGTTTGCAGCCAATTGATCATTCACAGCATAATCTGTGCCAGAAATTTGTGTATTCATAACGGTCAACAAGTTTTTTCTCTTGAGCTTTAGACAACATGTTTTGATCAGATCTAACAGTTACCTCAAATGCGTGTATGTGTGTAGATGTCAGTGCATTAGAAAACATGAGTACCTCACGAATGAATTTTTTCGTCATAATTCATGAACAACTGCAAGTGTGATACTCCGATGTACTGATCTTGCCTGTGATATTGATTTTTGTAACACAGGAAATATTTGTACTGGTAAACTGTTGATCTAAAAGTGCAACATTGGCATTGCTTCTTTCTTTCTTTGCTGTTGTTGTTGTCTTTGTTGTTGTTCATGTGCTACAAAGGAATAATTATAACTTGTTGCACATTGGGTTTACATGAATTATCCACTCAGACTTAAGTCAAGTTTAACTTTCTCCTTTGTGGCACGAATCATAAGACAGAAGTTTGTGAATTGATGAAATTTATGAGTGAGCTCATAGAACAGATTCATGAAGTTTCGGAATCTGGGCGTGTTACAGATTTGGTTTTGAACTATTTTGTAAGAAGTTGAAGTAGCTTTCAAAAGATTCACCAATCCTGCTCAGTTTGAAAGTTGTTGCACAAAATTTAAACATTTGTGATTTGCTTTCATACCTTAGACCTCTTGTAGGGTTTGGTTTCAAGAAAAGAATGGATGGATCTATTTTGAAAAGTCTTCAAGATCATGGTTGGGAAAAAAAAAACGATCAAAAAAACTTAATTCCAGTGAATTTATACACTACTTTCCTTTGATTTGAAGATTATGTTATGATTTTTTTTATGGTGAAAAACAGGAGATTCATGTCATGGAAATGTCCGAGTGTGTGTGTGTGTGTGTGTGTGTGCGCGCGCGCGCGTGCATGCGTGCAGAGAACAGATTACATTTGATGTAAGTCAGGCAAATGTACATGTGTATGTGTGTCCACAGAAGAAGCAACACTGAGAAATGTATGTGGCGTGTGTGTGTCTCCAGAGAGCAAATGACATGAAGTCTAACAGACTGTGTTTGTGTGTTACAACATGTGTGCAAACTGGCAAAGACTGCCAAATGAATGTTTTTGATAATCAGCATCATTTGATGAGTGCCTGAAAAAGATGTGTGACATTTGAGCAGTATTTACCTTTAAAAAAAAAAAATCTCTTATTATTTTAACAACAAAAATCTGGATGAAATAAAAAAACAAAAAAAAAACTTACAGTTCAATTTCCCAACTTTTTATTATTGAAATGACAAAGTTATACAAATTTCCTGTTTTCATTTTTTTTTTTTTTAATTCTTTTTCTTTTAAAATATGTGAACAGAGCTTTTAGATGTGTTGACATAGCCGTTGTACAAAAGAAAAGAAATGCTTTTGAGCTGATGTTGTTGCTGTCCAAATCTTTACAGTTGTTATCCCCCTTTCCCCAAAAGGGATGAAAGGATTACATATTAAACCGCTTTGGAATTCAAGTATTTTAGTATCTCCAGGGAATGTGAGGTAGGTGTGTGTGTGTGTGTGTGTGTGTGTGTGTCCAGAGAGCAAATTACGTTGACGAAAGTTCAGCAGTTTTCTGCTAATAGTACGTGTTAAAAATAATCTGTGGATTTTTTTTTTCTTTTTTTTTTTTCTTTTTTTTTTTTTTTTAGTTCTCTTCTACTGATTTTTTTCTCCTTTTGTTTTATGGATTCCAGGTGGTTGTGAGACCTTGAATTGTGAATTTTTTTTATATGTTACATTGTTGTTGTTTTTCTTGTAGACAGCCATTATAAACAAAATAATGAATTTTTTTATATGTTACAATGTTGTTTTTCTTGTAGACCGCCATTATAAACAAAGAAAGCAATTAAAGCACGCTAACAGTGGCTTATTGCGCCCTTTCTTTTGAATGCAGCCCAACGATATAAAGTGGTTGAAGGGCATGAGAAGAAGTGAGACCTGACAGAGGGGGGGGGAAGAGGAGGGAGGGAGGGGCTGGGGAGTGATGGGGTGGTGGGGGTGGGGGTGTTGAAAACGGATTTTGACTTCGGAAACGATGGTGCCTAACCGAGTAACGGGACCTTATCTGAGTTGGTATTTTATGATTACTGACTTGTACTTTCAAATATTGAGACAGTATTTTGTGAATAACAGAGAGGGTTTACTGTCAGTTATGGACTGCCTGAGAATCACAGAGTTGTATTCGGAAATCACCCGAGCTGACCCCCACCATCTCCTTTCGCTGTCTCTGTCCCCTCTCTCTCTCCTCTCTCTCTCTCCCCTCTTTTTCTCTCTCTCTCTCTCTGTCTCTTTTCTCTTTCTGTCTGTGTCTGTCTGTCTCTGTATCTCCTCTCTCTCTCTCTCTCTCTCTCTCTCTCTCCCCTCTCTCTCTCTCTCTCTCTCTCTCTCTAAAGGAACAGGGTTACTGATCTGATCAGAAACTCGAAAAAACAATTTTTTTAACATGTTAAGGGCTAATAAAGGCAGAGCTTCACTATGGCACACGTAAAATGAAATAACACAATCACATAGCAGATCACAAAGCTACTATCAGTGGTGGCAAGTTTTTTTCCCAACCCTCTTTAAATCTACCTTCCATTGCAAAGTCGGATAAAGCACACACAGCAGAAAGCTACATTGCCCCGTCTTCTGTCCAAATGTTCTGCAACAGCAGACACAAAACGGATCATTCCCTAAATATACCTCCACTTGCGTCTATTACCAGCCTCAAGAAGAAAAAATCAATGGGACCCGACAAAAGTTTTAATAAAACTCCCTTGTAAACTTACACTCTCCTATGTGGTTGAACCCCTTACATTTATATACAATATGTGTACAAAAACAAGGGAAGGTCCACCAGCTCTTAATCGAAAAAAATATTTCAGTGCCCAAGTCGAGAGACTTCAGACTTAAAACAATTTCTCCCTCTGTGGTATCAAAGCCATTTGAAAACAGGTCCACAAACATTTCTTGCATTATATGGGAAGTAATAAACTTCTCCATTCTTTTCAATTGGGTTCTCCGCCATCAGCATTCTTGTCAAACTGCCTTAGTCCGTCTCTGCGATACTGGTTATCCACAATGAATCAAAGCAAAATAATAGGCACTGTCTTTCTTGATATAAAGAAGGCTTTTGATTGTATCGAACACAAGATAGTTCTGAAAAAAACTTAATACTCCAAAGGGACAAGAACACAATATTATTCTTTGAATCCGTCTGATAAAACAGAACAAAAATTTGTCTTAGCAATAGTAGCTTCTCATCTACAAAAATGACAAAATTTGGAGTGCCCCATTTTCCCTGTTCCAGGACGCTTCTTTCTATTGCTTAGAACTGATTTCCCATTAACCAGTGCACTCTTAAGCTCTTTGTGACCTTTTTGCTGATGACAACTTTGCTTTATTCCAGCGAACGGACTTACCGACAGTCCAAACCACTCTAGAGAAAGGGTGTAAACGAAGTCTTGGAGGGGTTTGCAGTTAAAAATTTCCATATTTCATTTAAAAAGGCATAGCGATCATTTTATAGACGAAACACCAACCGAAACTCCTAAGTCTAAGTCTGACTTCAGATGGAAAACACCATAGAAACAAGAGCATATGCACCAAGTCATGGGAGTGACGGTGAACGAGGAACTGACGTGGCAGTCCCACACGAGTCTGTCGTTAACAAGCTGGCTCGCAGTCTCTTCAGCTTAAACAACTGAAGGCTCACAGAGATACAAACGCCGAAAAATCTGCAGCCTGGACTGTGCAGCAAAGATTCAACCATAGAAACTTGATTTTGTGTACTGGAGAGCTGCAAGATAATTCTCCAGATTCATCCTTATCAACCTCGGCAAAGCAGGCTGAATTAAACATACTGCCGCTGCAAAAACACAGTAAAATTTCAGCAAAGCTGTAACTCATTACAAAGTACACAATATCTGGCCCCACAATACCTCAGAGAATTACTTTAGGCCTCGTGTTGATATGGTTGTAACAATTATATTCTACCACGTACTTTTGGATCGACATGTTCAAAAACTTGTTTTGCATTTTTAAGTTCATCCGTTTTTGGGAAATACCCCCCCCCCCCCCCCCCCCCCCCCCCCTCCGCCTCCAACCTAAAATTGTGCCCTTCAACTGCACACCTTCAAAAAAGACCTTCGAAAATATTTTCACAGACTCTTTGGCTTAGACTACACTAGCACTGCTCATACTCGTGATGTGTTTTGCAGGAATCACTTAAATCACAGCAATTACAAATGTGTACGTTGTTAGCGTACTAGTTATGTCAATAAATGATATTAAATAACTATCCTCACTCAGAGAGGAAAAACTGCTTCTCACAACGAGTCACAAGACAAAACACGACGCGTTTCGACCTCTTAGGTCTTCTTCAGGCAAGACACAAACAAATGAAAACAACGAAAATAAACGAAATTTGTTATTTAGCTTAGATCTCTTCACTCTTCACGCAAGGTTATAGGCAGGCGTTGAATGAAAACGAGGCTGTTCAACGCCTGCCCCCGTTGCGCTGAAGAGTGAAGAGAAAGAGATCTAGCTAAGTAACAAATTTGTTTTATTTTCGTTGTCCTTTTTTGTTTTTTGTCTTTCCTGAAGAAGACCTAAGCGACCGAAACGCGTCCCTGTTTTGTCTTGTGACTCGTTTGTCCACGTTTCTCTTGGCGGTTCGCTAACATTATTTTAAAATTTGTTTAGATTTCCGCCTGCAGCGTCCCCACTTTGCAACTAGACCCAATCAGTGGGCCCAAATGGATATCCTTGTGTATCACCTTTTCTTTTTCAGACCACATGACGTTAGCAGTTCATCTGCCGGCCTGGAAGGTTTTACAGTTCGCCATGACGTCGCAGAGTGTCCCCAGCGCTGGGAAATCGATGACGTCACAGAACTCGATGACGTCACAGAACTGGAATCCCAGGCATTCCCCTGCCCCTCAGACTTCAGACTTTTTATTGTATCCCCATATACACAAGGAAATGTTTTTGCAGGCACGTAAAACACAAATACAAACAATTCAATGTTAATAAATCAATCTGTGGTAAACAGCCTCTAAGACAATCACACCTTTTCCCATGTGTTATGTACTGTACAAAATTAGACATTTATACCATACCACATCCATACCCAAACATTACACCCCCCAAACACACACACACGCACACACCCACACACCCATACCACACCCCAACGTGTGTGTGACCGCGTGCCCAACCCACATCACCTCTCTCTCTCTCCCCCCCCACCTCCACACCCTCCACCCCCCCCCCCCCCCCCCCCCCCCCGTCCCAACCCTGCTCAACCACTCTTAATCTTGCTGTCATAGAATATGTACATAGGGGGGAAATGGACTACAATATATGAATGACTGGGAAACTGAGATGGAGGAAACAGTAAAGATGATAACAGAAAAGAGAGGGACAGACAGAGACAAACCAAACGGGGAAGGAAGAGAGCATGTGAGTTAGAGACAGACATAGTGAAGGTGAGAAAGAGAGAGACTCAGAGAGCGACAGATCGTCAGGCTGGGAGAGACAGACACCAAGAGAGAGAGAGAGAGAGAGAGAGAGAGTGAGTGACAGACAGACAGAGAGGGAGGGGTAGGAGAAGGAGAGAGAGAGAGTGGGGGAGACAGACAGACAGATGGACAGAGACGGAGAGTTAAAACATGGACAAAA
>CM031622.1:34013761-34016261 GCA_018398815.1 Conus ventricosus | reverse complement strand
CGGTGGGTTTTCCAAGGCCTTTGACAATCGCAGTCATCCCCCCCCCCCCTAACCCCCCCCCCCCCCCCCCCCCCCCCCGAAACAGAGACGCAAACAGTGTGGTTGTGGATGGTGCCACAACTTAGGGAATCTCTGTGAAGTCTGGAGTTCCCTAGGGCTCGGTCCTGCGTCCTCTTCTGTTCCTCCTCCACATCAATGACCTCTCCAAGCAATTATCTTCAGCCACTGGTATCTTTGCTGGTGACACAATCCTCTACAGGCACCAAAAGGGACCTTCAGCAGTACCTCAGCCACACGGTGAACTAGGAGATGAAATCAACGACATCCACGATGAGATGTCTCAGAGACTTCATATCACCAAAACAGGAAAATCGTTGACTGGACAGGTCCACGGCCCAAACCTGCGAGCAGGGAAGGGAGACAAAGCGCTTGGGAGTCACCATCTTCAGGGAACTCACCTGGGACACTCGCAGACATTTCCAACGAAACAAAGAAAGCTAGCAAGACTGGCGTTCATCGCCGAAATTTGAAACTGAGTTCCATTCACATTATTTAAAGGAAAAGCGTACAACGGCCCGGTACGGCCCACTGCCAAAAACATCAGCAGGATGCAGAAGGTGCAGCGTGGTGCTGCCCGCTGGGTGGTCAGCTAGCAGCACCAAACATTATTATTATTATTACTATTTATTATTATTATATTATTATTATTATTATTATTATTATAATGAATACTTATATAGCGCCTATTCTCGGCTAGAGACCAAGCTCTGAGCGCTTTACAATCCACACTCGTTTACATAACGGGCTGCCTACCTGGGTAGTGCCGACTGAACAGCTGCGAGCTGTCGCTTCATTCAGTCGTTTCCCGTGTCATCCAATCAATATCGTTCACTCAATTTCCTCACTTTTTTCATTCTTTCCATTTCTCACGCAGGGTGCATGTTATGTGTAACGTGTCATCCATACCAACGGCCAAACCGGCCTTCTCTTCCGAAAGTTGGTGATGGGATTTTACGTGTGTGCAAGATGTTATGCGTGCGTTCACACACGGAACCTCGGTTTATAGTCTCATTCGAAGGACTTTTCATCGCAGATAATGTTTGACAGCTTCACTGGACTCCGCCTAGAAACAGGACGTGAACGGAAAGGCTGGCAGCCCTCCAGCAGAACCACCATGGAGAGACTGTTGTGAACACTCCCTGCTGACCCACTCCCAAACTGAAAGCGGGATGAAATTGACACCCTCACCAGTCGCCCTGCCTCCTTCTGTCTGCCCACAAAACTTGCCGAAGGAAGAATTCATTCTTTCCACAGATTGCCAGTGTGTGGAACTTCTTCTTTTACTCCTTTTCTTTTCTTCTTCTTCTTCCTCTTCTTCTTCTTCTTCTTCTTCTTCTTCTTCTTCTTCTTTTCTCCTCCTCCTCCTCCTCTCCTCCTCCTCCTTCTTCTTCTTCTTCTTCTTCTTCTTCTTCTTCTTTTCTTCTTCTTCTCATCCCTTCCTCTTCCTCCTCCTTCTTCTTCTTCTCCTCCTCCTCCCTCCTCCTTCTTCTTCTTTTTTTTCTTCTTCTTCTTCTTCTTCTTCTTCTTCTTCTTCTTCTTCTTCTTCTTCTTCTCATCCTCATCCTCCTCCTCCTTCTTCTTCGTTTTCTTCTTCTTCTTCTTCTTCTTCTTCTTCTTCTTCTTCTTCTTTTCCTTCTTCTTCTTAACTCCATGGAGAGTCCTCGGGTCACCAGAACAGTTCACCAGGTTCTTCCAGTTGTGCTGGTTGTGTCCCAAGGCCTGGGTGTCTGCACACGTTTCCCTGTCAACTCTGCCATCTTGTTGGTCCATCTCATGCTATGCCATCATCCTCAGTGGACTGTTTGAAAATCCAGAATTCAATGCCCCTTCCCCCTCCTCCACTTCATCCATCCATCTCCAAGCGTCCCTTCTCAACACACTGCTCTAAATTCCTCTCTGCCTTGCCTAGCCCCACTGCTCAATGCTGACCTTCTTGTCAGCATTAATACATCCTGTTTTACAGTAGAAAACCGCAAAATATTTCGGCGTAACGTCAGCTGAAAGACGAGGAAAAAGAAAGAGTAGTAGCCGTATTACTGAAGTATGTTTGGCGCCTGTCAACCCCCCCCCCCTGGTTTAATACAATGTGATGCGATGACCAATAATGATGTTTGTTTCATTCAGCGCAGTTCCAAACAACATTTCGCTTCATAGGCCATGCATATTTCCACATTCATGTTGTCAGTCAACAAATCCAACCGAATTTTAAAAAAGAAAAAGTTACTGGTACTGCTGGACAAACTAGACAAACGGGTTACAGGACAATCCGTTTGTCTAGTTTGTCCAGCG
The DNA here is from genome assembly GCA_018398815.1 of Conus ventricosus. Taxonomy (NCBI): domain Eukaryota; kingdom Metazoa; phylum Mollusca; class Gastropoda; order Neogastropoda; family Conidae; genus Conus; species Conus ventricosus. The sequence goes on along the minus strand of CM031622.1, from coordinate 34,013,912 downwards.
GAACCAGTAACTTTTGTTTTAAAAAATTGCTTCCATTTTCGCCCTCAGTCACTTTGCTTTGAAATTATGTCAAACCGAATCAATCATCTGACTCACCGCTCTTACGTTGTCCTTCGAATTGTCAAGAAAGTTTGGAGTTGACAACCTCAAG
>CM031622.1:33996261-34011261 GCA_018398815.1 Conus ventricosus | reverse complement strand
GAAGGAAAGGATTTGCACATGGAACCCTTTTTCAAAGTACCAAGAGTACAACTATTACATATTAAGGAACGAATTCCGTTTGTCCCATTTTATCAAGAGAAGAATGGCTTTTTAAAAAAAAATCGTATCACATCATCACTAGACATGTCCAATTATATTTCAAGGAACGATTTCCGTTCGTCCCTTTTTTTTTTTTTTAATCAAGAAAAGAATATTCATCGTCATCACTAGACGTGTCTAATTACGTATCAAGGAGCGATTTCCGTTTGTCCCTTTAAAAAAAAAATCTTTCCACAACAAGAACCAGAATACATTTTCAGACAATTTATGCACAATAATTTTCATTGCTCACTTCCAGAGCTCACCAACACTCACATCATTATGATACTTTAGGGAAAAAAGTTAAACAACACTTTTTTCAATAAAACAGTGATTTAACTAGATTACTTTTTTCCGATCACACATCACTAACTACAACTTCCTACTGTCACCCTGTGACTCGCCAAATCATAAGATGTATCAAGGGAACAATCAAATATTTTAGACCTTTACCAAGAGCTGTACAGTTCCTAACCACCTGTAGAAAAAAACAAACTTCATTGATACAAATCCTAATTTCAATTCTTAGAGGGTTTCGAGTTAACGTCACGACCACGTCATCTTCTTGACAACGAACACGCGACGGCCATTTTGGCCGTCAACACATGCAAAGCTCACATCGTCGAGTCGATTTTTCTTCACCACTACCAGAATCTGCTTTCATCGCCAACATGCCTGTCACATGTGCAGTATTCAGTTGTTCACAGCGAGGTGCAAACTTCAGGATCCAACTGTGATTAACGGCCAGGGCACAGCTATACAGGAACTGAGCGAAAGGCGTTTGAGAGAATGGCTAGAACAGATCGGGAGGAAGGACCTTACCTTTGAAGATACCAGACCACACCGTAGAGTTTGCAATCGACATTTTATCAGTGGTAGCTATCTGATATGTTATTATCATTATCACTGTTTCTTATTTTGAAAAAAAAAATCAGTGATTGGTTCATCCTTTTGCTTGTGTTGGCTAGTAAGCTTTACTAAGTTGGTTGTAAATGATGACTGCAGAACAAACTGCAGTTCTACTCCAAATCAAGAACAAACTGCAGTTCTACTCCAAATCAAGAACAAACTGCAGTTCTACTCCAAATCAAGAACAGCTACAGCTCTGACCTGATCTTTGCCTTGAGTCTTCCTATCAAACCCGTGTTATACGCAGTTACCAAATTCTGTTTTCAGATCTAGTTGCGAATTGTCTGAATGTGTTCTGATCATGGTTAGGATTTATGCAGTTCTCTGGCTACAGTTTTCAGAGCTGGCAGTTGATTGCCAGAATATGTGCTGGCAGTTTTATTATTGTTTGTATGAAAGTGTTAAAAAAAAAACATGAAAAGGGGGCTATTGCTGGTCATTATCTGAAAGTGAAAATCGGGAAAAAAATGAATTCAAATAACTTGCATGGAGAATAACATTATGAATGTATGCTACTGTGTCTGTGTCTATGTGTGTGCGCTTCTGTGCGTGTGCTTCTCTCTCTCTCTCTCTCTCTCTCTCTCTCTTCTCTCTCTCTCTCTCTCTCTCTCTCTCTCTCTCTCTCTCTCTGTGTATGTGTGTGCTTCTGTGTATGTGTGTGCTTCTGTGTATGTGTGTGCTTCTGTGTATGTGTGTGCTTCTGTGTATGTGTGTGCTTATGCGTGTGTGTGTGTGTGGTGCATGTGTACTTGTATGTGAGTGTATGTGTGTGTGTGTGTGTGAGTGTGTGTGTGTGTGTGTGTGTGTGTGTGTGTGTGTGTGTGTGATTGAACATTTGCTCTGCGGTACTTCTTTTACTGTGGAAGCCAGCTTGCTCTTTAACTGTAACTTTCGCTTGGGGTCTGTTCAAGATGACTTTCAGCATCACTTTACAGTTTTACTAGCATGGCTGGTACAAGGGATAAAAAGAGGTGCTTGCTCTGGTATTATACAAGTTCTGACTATGTTTTGTGAACTAATGCTTTTGCAAATGCATATTAAATCATGAATTGATCTGCACTTGAAGAGATATGAATCTTCAGTCAACTATGTTTAATGTAAGTAATATTTCCTCTTTCAGGTTCACCAGCTGCTCTTTGGGATAAAGATAATCCTGACTGGATTTCAACCCAGCACATGGGCCATGGGACAGCCAGGTCTGCAGATGTGAAGAGGTAAATTTGATATACAAAAGTTGTGGATAATCTATTCTGGCTGTATATCTTGTAGTAAGAATAACATTATGAATGTATGCAACTCTGTATATGTGTGTGCTTGTGTGTGTGCGTACTTCTGTGCATGTGTGTGCTAAAATTGAACATCAGGAAAAAAAAGGAAAAAAATGAGAGAGAGAGAGAGAGAGAGAGAGAGAGAGAGAGAGAGAGAGAGTCTCAATGTGAATACTCATATTTGTGTGTGATTTGATATTTTTGGCATATTCTTTGTGAATCAGGAATGTTTATTGTACAATGGCACCTTTCTAGAATCACTCGAAGGGATACCCCTAAAATTAGTCTTAACTGGAAAGGAGTATAAACCAGGGATGAAGTTGGCATTACCAAAGAGGAAATTTGTGTAAAAATATTTCTGGTTGTAGAGTAGTCATATTTCATGGAGGGTTTAAAAAAAAAATTTTAATCTCAGTCTACAAAATACATTTTTCAAAAAAAAAAAGAAAAGAAAGAAAAACAAAATTCTTTTGGATAATTTTCAACAGGCTCCTGCCTGTCTTTTTCTTCTATACACAATGATTCAAAATAAATATTGTCAAAACAGTAGTCAAAACAGAAACAAAAAAAACAACTCATTATAACGATGTTTTTCTTTCAGGTTCAGACGAGTAGCCGCAAGGAGGTAATCCCATGTAAAACGGCCCACAAATGCAACTTAGAATCCTAAATCACAGGGCTATGCCATGGAAATTGAAGAAGAACCTTTAGACTTTTTCGAGCCTGATACAGAAATGATGTGGACCTCTCGGAATCAGCTACATCATGCACTTTGCGGGAAGAACTTGGAGACTCGTCTTTTCTCAGCACAGCTGACTATGGAAACAGCCAGCCAGCAGAAAATGGGAAGACCGAAGTAGCAGTGCAAACTGACATGAGTGCCAGCGACATTAAAAACCTAGAAGATGTAATGAATGACTTGACTTGTGAAATGGTGGCACTGAAGACTGAAAATCAGAATCTTAAAAATAATCAATAGCTTCTGTGAAGATAATTTTGAAGACGGTGCCAGAATGCATGCATACACAGGACTTCTCAATGTACACATTTTCATGGCACTCCTAAGCCAGATTAGCCAGTATATATCAGGTAGCAGATGTTCTTTAACAAAATTCCAACAGCGTTTGCTTTGTGTAACGAGACTTAGATTCAGTCTACCTCTGACCATTATGACAGATGTGTTTGGATTTTCTACACGTACAGTCCGCTCAATTTCCAACAGTGTCTTAGATGTTTTATTTGTCAGAACAAAGCGGTTGATTCATTGGCCCGAGAGGGAAGCACTGCATAACACAGTGCCTCGAGATTTTAAGAAATACCTTGGGAAAAAATGTACTGTGATTCTTGACTGTTTTGAAGTTTCTATTGAGAGGCCTTCCAGTCTTTAGGCGCGTGCTCAGACTTGGTCTAACTATAAACAGCACAACACAATTAAATATTTGATTGGCATTGCCTCTCAGGGTGTAGTCACATTTTTTTCATCAGGATGGTGTGGTCGCACAAGTGAGAAGCATTTAACAGAGAACTGTGGATTCCTTGATAACTTGAGACCAGGCGATCTAGTTTTAGCTGACATGGGATTTAATAATAGAAGATAGCTTTAGCATGAAGTGTGCAGCTCTCGGAATTCCAGCATTTACTAAAGGCAAGTCACAACTTTGTCCTGTAGACACCACCAGAAAGATCGCAAGTGTCAGAATTAATGTTGAGTGAGAGAGTTATTGGTGTTATACGTCAGAAATATCAAATCTTGAGCAGCACAGTGCCGACTGACTTCGTTAAAACTGAAAATGAAATTCCCACCCTAGACAAGATTGTGCAGGTCAGTTGTGCATTGGTCAATCCGTGTCCAACCGTTGTGCCACTTCACTAGAAAACAGGCGTAATTATCATCATCATTATCCTCCTGCTTTGCCGGTGTCGATGGTGGGAGCCATTCTCGATGTCACAAACCTTCTCCAACCCGCATAATTGAGACATCTGTGGGTGATTTCCTGAATTCCCAGACTACAGCATTCAGAGATGTTGTTGAAGTGTGTCATCTTGCGTGCGTGTACATATGTAAGTGTGTGTGTGTGTGTGTGTGTGTTTTTACTTGTGTGTGTGGTAGTGATTTCCTCCATGGCCCAGAAAGGGTAAAAGGAATAAATATTTTGAAAATTGAACTCTATACATGTGTATGTGTGTATGTCACGAACTGTCAAGTGGTTTAGGGCGTGCGCCCATGCGCCGCGTGTTTACACGTGTGTGTGTATGTGTGTGTGTGTGTGTGTGTGTGTGTGTGTGTGTGTGTGTGTGTGTGTGTGTGCGCGCGCGCGCGCGTTCCTCGCGTGCACACCTTCACGCGCGTTATTCTGTGTCAGCTAGGAGTTGGCTTCAGTGTACAGACATCCCGTGCAGCCCATGCTGATCACTTGGCTCACCTTGAGAGCAAGCAATGTTCGAGTCCCATTAGCCTTGACTAAGAACTTTTTTTTTTTCTCAAGAGCCTTGGAGGGAGGTCTTCGGGTGTGACCGCGCTGGTAAGGTTTGGGTCCTCCGAGCCATCGTTGTGACGCTATTTTGTGTCCGCGGTGAGGTGTCTGGTTCTCCAGAGCCTGTACAGCCCCCAGAGCTCACTCACAGGTTTTGGTGAGTTATCAGTCTGTTGTGTGCGTGTATCTATTTAGTTTGTTTGCTATTGTTTTATACAAGTATAGTTATATTCTTGCTTTCCATTTCTAAAAAAAACTTCATTTTAGGTTACCATTGGATTCAGACAGAGGGGGAGAAAGGAAACCCTAGTCAGCCTCGTCTCTTATTCTTTTCATTGTTGGAGCGCGACCCTCTGTATTGAATAACTGGGGTTTATTTCATGCGTGAAAAGCTTCATGACAGAAATGTGAAGATATCGTTTTGTACACCTCCGACTCGAATTATTTTATCGTTATCTTCTGTTACGGTAAACACAATGTTCGGTGTAGTGTGTCATGATACTATTGTTTGGGTGAAAACGTGTTGATTTTGTCTTCTGCTACATTCTCATTTCTTTTGGGCTCGTGTATATATAAGAAAATCTTTTGAAATCACTCTTGATTCAATACAAAAGAGGAAGAAAACATTGAAGAAGCCATATATTGGAGAAGGGGACATTATGGTAGTCATTTCAATATAGTCGGGTAAGAGTTAACTTGCCACACACTCTCTAAAACTGTCCTTAATGCTTATAAGAGAGAAGGAAGGGGCTAACCCCAAGTCATAACTTTTACAGGGAGAAACAGAGCGGGGGAAAGACCGTTCTTCATTTTTAGTGATCTACAATATTCCATTTTCCCTCCCTTACGGCAATGTCGCTTTGTCTCCAAGCCTTTCACTCTGTTCATGTTGTCCATCCCCAGCCCTTCACTTCCCCTTCATCATCACCAGCCTTTCCTACAAGTCAAGTTATCGCCCCTGGTGGTTATGCCCTTGGACCTTCATCTTCATCATCACCTTCATCATCACTACCTTCACCCACAGGCGAGGCACTCACCTTTGTGACCTTTTTTTTTGTGTGTGTGTGTGTGTGTGTGTGTGTGTGTGTGTTTTTATTTCTTCCCTTTTTATCTCCTTTTTTAAATTTCTTTATTACGATCATATAATCCATCGAGCAGTACGTTGGTTTATACATGCATATCCCATACATGTTTTCAATATTTCTACTATATATGCATTTTCTAATAAACACATTTTCTAATTGACTTAACGGTGTACCACATGTTTACACACATATAACAATGAATAACAATGTAACATACATACACGTTACTAAGGGTTATAGGAATTTAGGATATGATCTCGGCGGAGACACTTATTTTTAATAAGAAAATGTTTATCACCAGAAGTAGAATTAGAAAAAGAGACGTACCAAGACGCGAAGTAAATATTTTGAAGTAACCTAATAGTTTCATGGTCGTATCTTTTCTGCCTTATTCATCATTCTACAACCCACCCCTCTTCTCCTCCCACCCCATTTTCTTATTTTATCTCAGGCTCACTCACTCACTTCGTCTTTCTCTCACTCCACCTGTGTGACCTTGCTTCAGAGGAAAAGACCGACAGTTCATGTCGATCTTATTGAACAGCACTGTGACATTCCACCTTCAGGTTCCTCTTGTGTCCCCATTGAACAGCACTGTGACATTCCACCTTCAGGTTCCTCTTGTGTCCCCATTGAACAGCACTGTGACATTCCACCTTCAGGTTCCTCTTGTGTCCCCATTGAACAGCACTGTGACATTCCACCTTCAGGTTCCTCTTGTGTCCCCTTTTGGAACTTTGGAGACGAAAAACACAAAAAGAAGTCGGCTGCCTCTGGTGTTCTCCACTTCTCATCACGCAGACCCCGTCTGCATGCCAACAACTAGCGACTTGCAGAAGATTATCCACTCTTTTCAATGCTTCAAGTTCCCAAGGCTACATTGCCTGTGTGCAACCATCCTCGACAGTGCCAGCAGTTAACCCTTTCTTGGTCGCGTGTGCTCGGACATTTAGACGTCTTTTCTTTTGCTTGGGTTTTGTCTGCTCACAACCTGTCCTGTAATTATAATTAATTCATTCTGGTACTCGTCATAATCATCCTCATCCCCATCCTCATCCTCCTCATATGTGTTTTGATGTATGTTGTTTCGTGTGATTCTATTGAGTGATTTGTGTACAAAGAAGTGTCATTAAATGTTGAAAATGGAACTCTGCGGTAGTGGGTTAGTGTTAGAGTAAGAGTGGGAAGGGTGTGGGCCATGTCTCGTGGGCATTAGGCCTGCAATAAAGTGTCACTATGTGCGTGCGTGCGCGCGCGCGCGCGCGCGCGCGCGCGCGCGCGTGTGTGTGTGTGTGTGTGTGTGTGTGTGTGTGTGTGTGTGTGGTGTGAACTCAGTGTATGTCTTCCGAAAGCTCCACAAATATTTAACGAGCTGATACTGAACGTAGTAAGTTCCTTGAAAATTTGAAAGTCCATTTTCAAGATTTGAAAAATTAGTTCTTTATCCAAGGGTGCTGGAACTTTGAAAATTCCATGTGTCTGTTATTATTTTTTCTTTTTTTAATTTTCAGGACTAATATGGTATTCTGAGTGATGTTATCTACTAATATTACAGTTCCTTTAATTAATGCATGCTCTACAGTATTTGAGTTGAGAATGGAGGGTAAAAAAAACAACCAAGTTTACTTTTCTTGTAACATACAAAAATACAACAGAACACAAGGATGTTCGAGCAAGAATAGCACTTTATTACTGACAATGAGCAATGAGGACACACGCAAAACACAAATTGTAGAATTGTAAAAACTAAGGTATTTGTGGGCATGAATTCATTTGATGACGAGAGGAGGGGGGGGGGGGGGGGGGGGGGGTGGGGGTGGGGGGGGGGGGGGGGTTCAAACTTCTGGGAGCATTTTCATTTTGCTCTAACACTGTAATATATGAAAGAAAGTCAGATTTCAGTTCAGTTCAGTTCAGTGGTCTTTTCATCGCCAGATGATGTTAGACACTTATTGAAAAAAAAAAATAATTAAAATAAAATACAAAAATAAACTCCACACTCAACTTATCAACCATGTTAGCAGTTTCGAATCCACATCTGAGATAGGCATATTTATTTTCATAAGTGAAATATACAAGTGGTACACAAAATTGTTGATCTTTATAAAAATGTTGCAACCTGTGACTGCAAAATCACCATGGCAATTTCAGCAACATATGAACCGTATAAGACGGTACTGACATTATCAAAGTTATTCATCTGAATACCTTTCTCCTGACAGAGCAAGGTCAAGACTCAAGACTAGGCATTCAAACAAAAGATGACGCACAGAAATGTTTTCTCTGCAGACACAAGTAATGCCATGAGAATGTTTAGTGTTCCAAGTATTCAGTCTAAATTTATGAATTAATCTAACAATGCGTCTTGGGCACGATCGTAAAGTAGCCCTTTTTTGACTAAAATTCTGCTTATGTATATACTTTTCCATGATTTAGATTAATTAACAGAGGACACATCTACGGGATTAAAAAAAATAAATTTTCAATTTGAATCAGATTTCAGGTCGTGGTGACACATTCTCTTGAAGAGATAACAGCACATGGACGTGAGTAACAGGGTCCTGAACTGTTGCAACAGGGGAACACGATAACAAGGGAACATCACACACAGTTCAGTACCATTACGGTAAAGAATACCCAGAGCCGGAATAGCTCAGTTGGTAGAGCGCCGGACTCGTAATCTTGGTGATCCTGGGGTTGCGGGTTCGAATCTCCGCCGGGCCGTTTCGGTACAGGGGGATTTTTCCCTCGGAGTTAACATTGGTTCTGACTCCATTTCCCATAGTCCTTCGAATGAGACTATAAACCGAGGTTCCGTGTGTGAACGCACACATAACTCACACACGTAAAATCCCATCACCGACTTTCGGAAGAGTAGGCCAGTTTGGCCGTTGGGATGGATGAGACGTTACACATAGCATGCACCCTGCGTGAGAAATGGAAAGAATGAAGGAAGTAAGGAAATAGAGTGAACGATATTGCGCGATATCGACTGGATGACACGGGAAACGACTGAATGAAGCGCTAGCTGGCAGCTCTTCAGTTGGCACTACCCAGGTAGGCAGCCCGTTGTGTTAAACGAGTGTTGATTGTAAAGCGCTTAGAGCTTGGTCTCTAGCCGAGAATAGGCGCTATATAAGTACTCATTATTATTATTATTAATCACCATTCCTGGCATTCTCATAATGTGCGCACAGAATCGGAGAGAAAAGCAATAATACTGGACTACACTGAGCAAGCAAACCCTAAACAGTTCTGAACTAAGAACTGAAATGAATTCATGAGAAAAAAAATCATGCCCTTTTTCTCCCTTCTTCATCAGCCCAGTTTTTGTGTGCAAGGTCCACACAGAATTAGAAAGCAACTTTGGGTCAGTTTCCTGAAGAAGGGTCATGTCAGCGCGGGGAGGGGGGGGGGGGGGGGGGGAGGGGGGGGGGGGATAATTCAACGGGTACAATTACCCCCCCCCTTTTTTTTACTCGTTTAAAATATGATCATATGCATCAGATCATGGCTTGCTCCTTTTTTTTTGGCAGAGCCTTCCTGTGTTTGAACTGTGGTAACTGCCTACATTGTGGACAAAACCACTGACCTTTTGGTGCTCTTTTAATCCCTACACACTCATAATGGAACCATTCATATATTTGCAGTTTTCATTGTCACAGCAGACCATGGAGCCATGTTCTATATCTCTACAAAAACAGAATAAAAAAAGTATTTTTTTGCGGTGTGGCCTTCGTCCAGTCTGGCTTTTTTCTTTATAGGGGGAGTGGTTCTCTACAAGTACTGTCCGAAGGAGGTTTTGACTGCATAGTGACTCTGTCTGATATATCAGGGATACGGTCCATACCCTCATCAGTGATACACAGCAGACTGTCTCTTTTATGTTTACTGGGACTTTCACTCCTCGTCACACTATGCTATCACTCTCTTTCATAGATATTTCTCACTACCTCCAGTCACAATGAAATCTGCCTGTTCCCTAACACACATGCTCTACCCCAGTCACACTGAAATCTTCATGTTCCCTAACACACATGCTCTCACTACCTCCAGCTACACTGAAATTTGCTTGTTCCCTAACACACATGCTCTACCTCCAGTCACACTGAAATCTTCCTGTTCCCTAACACACATGCTCTCACTACCTCCAGTCACACTGAAATCTTCCTGTTCCCTAACACACATGCTCTCACTACCCCAGTCACACTGAAATCTTCCTGTTCCCTAACACAATGTTCTCACTACCTCCAGTCACACTGAAATCTTCCTGTTCCCTAACGCACATGCTCTCACTACCTCCAGTCACAATGAAACCTGTCTGTTCCCTAACACACATGCTCTCACTACCTCCAGTCACACTGAAATTTGCTTGTTCCCTAACACACATGCTCTCACTACCTCCAGTCACACTGAAATCTTCCTGTTCCCTAACACACATGCTCTCACTACCTCCAGTCACACTGGAACCTGTCTGTTCCCTAACACACATGCTCTCACTACCTCCAGTCACACTGGAACCTGTCTGTTCCCTAACACACATGCTCTCACTACCTCCAGTCATACTGGAACCTGTCTGTTCCCTAACACACATGCTCTCACTACCTCCAGTCACACTGGAACCTGTCTGTTCCCTAACACACATGCTCTCACTACCTCCAGTCACACTGGAACCTGTCTGTTCCCTAACACACATGCTCTCACTACCTCCAGTCACACTGGAACCTGTCTGTTCCCTAACACACATGCTCTCACTACCTCCAGTCACACTGGAATCTGTCTGTTCCCTAACACACATGCTCTCACTACCTCCAGTCACACTGGAACCTGTCTGTTCCCTAACACACATGCTCTCACTACCTCCAGTCACACTGGAACCTGTCTGTTCCCTAACACACATGCTCTCACTACCTCCAGTCACACTGGAACCTGTCTGTTCCCTAACACACATGCTCTCACTACCTCCAGTCACACTGGAACCTGTCTGTTCCCTAACACACATGCTCTCACTACCTCCAGTCACACTGGAACCTGTCTGTTCTACATCATCGCTATCTTCCACCTCCAGCAGCTGTGGAAGCACACACTGATGGAAAAAAAGTAATCAGCTTTCTGGAGTGCTTCCTTCCACACAGGGTACAGTCTGACAACTGTCATGTCTTTCAAAGTAAATAGGATGAAGTCACAGTACTGGGCACCACTGACAAACATCTGGCACTGAATCTGAAGGAAGAATTTGTGAATTTTTTTTTCTCTCCAGAAAACAACTGTCCCCTTCTCTCTTCAAACAGAAAGTTTTGTCTTTTTTCCAGTGCCTCATCCACTGACAACATGCGGTTGCTGAATGGACATTTGATTTCAACACACCCTTGTCCACAACAGTCACATTCAACAATCCCATCTGGAGAGGCACCAAGTAAGGGATGTTCACTGCTTATACACAAGCCACGCTTTCTTATCTTGAAGTTTCTGTGGTATTGCGAATGTTCTGTCTGATACTGTCTCCTGGCTTCCTCCTTTTTACTCTGGCCCCAGTTCATTGCCTGTGTCTTCACATTCACAGGCTTGCAAATCAATTTTGTTTCAGCAAAGAGTTTGAAGGCTTTTGGGGGTCTGTGTGGCACACAGAATGCCAGACAGAAGCAGTAATCCTGCCTATTCGGAGCTGATGCCACAGTTCAGAACTTGCCTGTTGTCTGGTCTTCTCCTCAGCATACTGGGCTTGAGCTTATTGTGATGCGCAAAAATGAATTTAAGTCTTTCTTCTGAATGCTACCTATTCGGAGCTGATGCCACAGTTGAGAATTTGCCTGTTGTCTGGTCTTCTCCTCGGCATACCGGGCTTGAGCTTTTTGTGATGCACATAAATGAATTCAAGTCTTACTTCTGAATGTTACGCAACATTTTTGGAAGAAGGCCATTACATTCAACTGCCTGGTAGTCCTTTTCATAGCCCTTCACAGCAGATAATATTGCAGGCATCACACCAGATTTTGCATATGAAATGCTTTCAAAAAAGGCAGTTATTTCATCTTCAGATTGTTCTGGTATGTCAGGCACTGTTGTTGCTTTCCTGGTTTGTGACATTCCAGTGAAACGGTCACTCAGTTGCTTCATCTTTTGTTGAGCAGATGCAAAATTTATTTTGCGCGCTGCTGCATATCCTATCTTTTTCAATGGTGGTTGCTTCCAGTATGCTGGCATTTGTACGACTGTCTTTGAATCTCGGAATCTTACCATGGTATCCACAGTGAATAGGAGGGAAGCCACACGTGAGCAGGTCTTTCCAAGGCCAGCATTGCAGCAACAATGGGCAGACAGGATCATGCAGCAACAATGGGCAGACAGGATCATGCAGCAACAATGGGCAGACAGGATACCTCCAGAGCTGTCCACAATCACCCATGGCTGAAGTGGCTTCTCACTCAGTCTCTGAGAATGATAAACCTGCAAAAAACAACAACAACAAACAAACATAAGTGATTGAGTATTTTATATCACTTGTAATACTTAGGTGTCTTGAGATAGCTGGATATCTTGGGACATGTAACTGATAATCTGGTAACTATCTGAATTTGAGTAAAAACATAATGTGCTTGATTTTTGTTTATCAACTTGTTCCATTGTGACATAATTTTTTTTTCACTCCATCATGACACTGAAAGTAAGCAATCAACTTAGAATGATGTAAATTTTCCTTACTGTATCAGAACCAGAAAACACACAGGCAACTTTATACTATAAATATACTCTTAGTCGTATTCTTACTGAGAATTTTAAGTAATGATTTTTAGGATAAATGTCTGCCTTTTCTCTGGATAATTCACTGGCTGAAAGTACAGTTTTACAAAATGTATCTTTTAGTATTATTAATTTACCTGCTTTCTAAGACTTCTTTCTTTTCAGGAGCAAATACATCTTAGCAAACCATACATGTGTACTCTCTCTCTCTCTCTCTCTCTCTCTCTCTCTCTCTCTCTCTCTGGAGAGAGAGAGAGAGAGAGAGAGAGAGAGAGAGAGAGTGTGTGTGTGTGTGTGTGTGTGTGTGTGTGTGTGTGTGTGTGTGTGTGTGTGTGTGTGTACAGATAACCAATGTGATGAATTATACATTCATCCAACTGACACACGCACGCACACACGCACGCACTCACGCGCACACACACACACACACACGCACACACACACTCCACACACACACACACACACACACACACACACACACACACACACACACACACACACACACTCCACACACACACACACACACTCCACCACACACACACACACACGACACACACACACACACACACACACACACACACACACACTCCACACACACACACACACACACACACACACACACACACTCCACACACACACACACACACACACACACTCCACACACACACACACTCCACACACACACACACACACACACACACACACACACACACACACACACACACACACACACACACACTCCACACACACGCACGTGCATGCACTTCCACACTGCAAACACTGTATGTAGGCCTACTCGTAAAAAGACATTCAGAAAAGCAGGTCCGTAAAAACTGAAATTAGAAGAAATGTTGAAACTTGGCACACTTGACACTCATTCAAAAACTAGAAGAAATGTTGAAACTTGGCACACTTGACACTCATTCAAAAACTTTCTCCTTTAAAACCCTTCCCATACACCGTGGGTGCAAATGCACCCATACTTTTATTTAATGTTTCATATTTCAATTATTATTCACACGATCTTACTGAAATTTTATGACTTTGTTAGTAAAGGGAATGAGCATGTACTACGCCAAAATGATGTCATTTTGCCTTTAAATAAACAAATAATCAAACAACAAAAACATCGTATAACCTTCCATGTATTTCGTGGGTGCACACACACCCATACTGCCAAAGAAGGAACGATGCGGGCCGTACATCGTGGGTGCACACACACCCATACTCTCAAAGAAGAAACTATTAGTCCCCAGTGAGTACATAGCCACACTCATGATACAGGACTCGGTAACAGCAGTTTCCACACACAGTAATAGCATCATCTAAGAACTCGACTAACCAGTGCCGTGTGCAAAATAAAGGCAGCACATGGTTTACTGACGTTAAATTCTCGCCACTGAAGGCTGCCGAGCCTGTGAAAAAGTTCCAGATCGCCACTAGCTGAAGTTTCGCTGCGTTGCAAAAGTATGTATATATTCACACTATCTATTCACCTACCTCTCATTTTGTTCATTATAATGTCATACTGCATTCCATAACAGGGTTGATCTTCTTTACACTCATTGCTCATGCTCTTTTTACTACAAGAATTGTCAAACGAGTATAACATTGTGTCTGTAGCAGGTCCAATGTAGCTACATTCTGCGTTTGGGTTCTCTCGATTATTTTTTGATTTTAGTGTATGAAACCAATTTCATTGATCGTATATGCTACAGCAATAAATTGATGGCAATAGTTACAACACTTGGAGCAGTAAAAAGAAACAAGGCTTCATTGCTCAAAAGTACATGAACGCAAGTCAAACTTATTCCCAGCCAGACAGGTATGGCATAAAAAAAAATGGGGGCAGCAGATGCAGAAAATAATTTCTCCCTTGTGGCAGAGCCCTATCTGGGGCGACCACTGGGTGCTGAAAGACAGGTCAGTTTGGGGAGGAATGTTGCTCCTCGTCTGTCAGCTCCTTTCTACAGAACGGGGAGGAACATCACGACAGACCATTACTTCACTGACAAAGAGCTGTCTGACGTTCTCCAGAGCAATGGCCTGACATTGGTTGGGACTGTTCGCGCCAACAAGCGATTTCTCCTCGAGTCCTTCAAAAAAAAAAAAAAGGATTGTATCTTCATGCGTCCTCATTTCCTTCCAGGACAAAACCACCATTGTGAACTACCAGACAAAAGCAAACAAGAACGTTGCAGTCATGAGCACCATGCATCATGATAGAGCAGTAGCTCCTGAGGCCCCAAAGAAGTAGCCAGACGTTGTGAGCTTCTATAACGCCACAAAGGGTGCCGTGGATTCACTTGATCAGATGGCTCATGCATATTTCACCCAACGTAGCACCAAACGATGGCCAATTATACTGTTTTTCAACACTGTGGATCTCGGCACCATTGCTGCCAATGTTGTGTGGAGCGTCAA
>CM031622.1:33968761-33993761 GCA_018398815.1 Conus ventricosus | reverse complement strand
CCCATAGTGATGCCGCCAGTGTTGTGCAATCTTCAAATCACTTAATCGTGATTCATCGGGTATATCACCATCATTAGAAATGGACTGCGATTGGTCGAAAAGCTTACGCACTATATAGTATTTGTATAACGTCTGCTGCATCATTCACGGAGTTCGCGGTTGGAAAGGACGTAGCACAAGAACAGCTGTATTTTGTCCCACTTGTGATTAGTGTGAAACTAGTCAGAGCATTAGAAGTTGAAGGGAAAAAAAAGGTGAGTACACTAACTGTGAGTTGGTGTAACTAACACAACACGACACTGTTTAAAAAAATCGTATTGCCTAGATTATTATGAACGTCAAACATGTAAAGAATAAGTTGGGTTTTTTTTTTTTTTGCAAATATTTTGTACGTGTTTTGGACACTACAGCAAATGCTAACATAAAGTAATTTCATCACACTTGCTGTAAGCCCATGCAGATGGGAATGCGGATAGGATGCGATATAATTAGATATCGTGTATTCAGGACCTGTACTCTGTGTGTGTGTGTTTGCATACTGTACACTAGTTTTTAGTTCGTACTGCTTGTTCGAGTGCGCTTGTGTCTAAAATCAGAGCTGTGTCACTGTGGTGCTGATAACTGCTGTAGAAGTCAAAAGGTCTTAGTCCCCATCCAGGTCAGAATGCAGATACGATGTCCCTATCATCAGATAACGTGTATGCATGTGTCTGCCCTGTGTGCGTTTGCATCCAGTACACCAGTTTCAAAGTGAGGAGAAACTGGAACAAACTTGACAGAAAAATTGACAATGTCACCGAAAGAAAGAAACTAAACAAATCAAAAGACAAAACACAACGCGTTTCGACCTCTTTGATCTTCTTCAGGTAAGACGAGCAACATTTAAGACAAAGAAAACGAAGACCGAACAGCAGATGAGATAGATGATTGTTCGTTCTTCTGGTTTTCATATGTTACTGAATATTGTTTAGTCTTGCCCGAAGAAGACCAACGAGGTCGAAACGCGTCGTGTTTGTCGTGTAATTTGTTTGTTTCTTTCGTTCGGTGGCGCAGTAAATTCTCTTTTCAAGTTTACTGTACACAAAGTTTTTAGCTCCTCAGAGTGGCCAGTATGAGTTTGAACTAGTAAGAGGTGTGCCGCTTGTTGGATTAGCACATGCACCGTTAAACACGACTGAAGTAGCTCAGCGGGTAATGCAGAGTGTACTCTGAGGGGTGTCCTCATGGGGACTTAATGTTGATTGCTTTTTGTGAAGTGACAGTGCTAAAGCTGTGACAAGTCAAACCCGAGTCCTGCTGTGTTCAGGCAACAGGAATGTCATTGAGGTGAGAGAACTAATAAATGTCTGTTCTGGCTCACCCGGTCTCGCCCGGTCTTACCCGGTCTCGACCGGGCGACTCCAGAACAGACATTTATTAGTTCTCTAACTAAACTTTTCAAATTTCAGTTTTTCCGCGTTTTTTCTGATCATTATCAATAACATCATTTTTGCACATACAGTCATTTCCAATAAGATCATTTTTGCGGAGACAGTCATCAAACTAAGACTTGGCTGAGACATGTGGGAACACAACCCTAATTAGAGGGCTTGGGGTTTGTGGCAGGCAGTACCATTCACAGAGACCCGACAATAGGCTGTCACCTGATCACTTCATTACATTTGTACTTGAGCCCAGCGAGATAAAACCAGCCTCCCGGCAGTACGCTGTAGTGACATCACAGACACGCTTTGCGGCCTGCTCGACATTGACTTGGTTCGCTCAGCTGACTCGCGGACCGCGCAAGCTGTGCCGTTGTAAACAATTCTACATACCTCACTCTCTTCAAATTCCACTGGGCATGCGTAGTAGCGAGATAAAACCAGCCTGTGTTTTACAGTGTAACAGCCGCCTTGTTTAGCAAAGCTTGAGCTGAACGGTGCTGCGATCCAGTGCAGTGTAGTGTAGTGTTGTGTAGGGCAGTGCTGTGTAGTGCAGGGTTGTGTAGTGCAGTGCAGCGCAGTGCAGTGTAGTGCAGCGTGAACCACCTGAAGAGCGTGTTGAGAGGCTCAACAAAGTTTTGGGGCGGTTTGAGTCAGGAATTGGCATTTATTAGTTCTTTGACTAGTAAACCCTACAAACAAACGTACTGTGTGGGGATTATCCGTTTTCAATACTAATTTACTAAAGTTTTTAGATTTTAGTTTTTACTTAATCCTGCGTTTTCTTGATCGTTTTCAATAACATCATTTTCACGCAAACATTCATCAAATGAGTCTCTGTCTTTCATGTGAAATAGAACTACAGTCTTTAACTGTTCTCTAAAGTCTTTTAAAACTGAGTTATATTTTTGACATAAAATCCACACACTTATTCCAGCATGTCTTCCACTGAAAGCCAGTTTTGACAAAGTATTTCTTTTTTTAACTATGTCTCTTTCTGCCGAACAGTCATCTATAATAAATAGTGTCTGCGTTCCTTCAAACAGTCTATAAAACTGTTCTAAACACTCACTCAGTTTATTGCTAGGATCAACTAAATATATGTCATCATCTGTCCATATAAACCCTTTTATCATGATATGCTTTGTTCCATTTAAGTGTTGGGCAGAAAATCACAATATGATCAAAATTATAGCGATAAATGTTTGTAATAGGTCTAGGACAAATATTGTTTTTCCACAACCAGTCTGCCCACAATCAATGAGCAATGAGGAGTTTTTGTCATAAAGTTTAACTGCTCCTGGTTTTATAGCAGAATTTAATCTAATTCGGTTATTATGTTTATCATACTCTCTGTCAAAACTTGTTCAGTATAATAAAACCCTATAAGACCTAAATGTGTAAGATTAATCCAATTCAGTTCTGTAAGATTGTTTCTATTTAAGTCAACAGTGATTTTGTTGCTTGTTGTTATAAAACCCTTTAAAATCCTCACCATTGTGAAGAACGACGATGGTAACTTTAAGACGTTTTAACGTCTAAGTTTTGCCAGCTAATATTAATTCCTTTTATAAGGTCGTCACTAACGCCCACAACCCCATCCCTCTCCACATCTTTAAAGACAGAAATTTCAAATATTATTGTAAACGGTCCCCAAATTTTTCTGCTTGAAAGAACTGTTTTTTTGTAGAAGTTTTTTTTTAAAACTGTTTCTTTTCTGTGGGGATGATTTTTTTTTCCTACGGCGTTATTTAAATTTCTTTCCGACTTTGTCGCCCGGCATAAGATTTCTTTAAAAGGGCCAGAGTTAAATGCTTTTCAAAAATTTTTTTGCGGCTAAAAAGAAATGGTTTAGTTAAAATTTTTTATGTCCCATTCTAATTTTTTTAAGTCCCATTGCTGTCAGGTTTTCGAACTTTTTTTATATTCAAGGGCCGCTTTATTTGTTTACATGCGCTTTGCTTGTTTGGAAACTTTTTGTTTCCCCAACCTCTTTGCTTTTTAAAATCACCATCTTTAGTTATAAAAACCATAAAAAGCGCCTATCTCCCCATTGGGGTTAAAAGCCGAAAGTTCAAGGTTTTTAATTCAAATTTTATAACCTCCGGCGTAGAAACCCCTGGTTCTTCGGGCCCCCCGCGATTTTTTTTAGAACACTTTTTTTTTTATTTCAAAAAACAAGTGCAGGTTATACTTTTCCCGGCTTTTCCTGTTTTGTCTCAATTTTTTAATTAAAGATCCAACCCCCCCAAAAATATCGTTTTTTAAATGTAAATTTGGGGTTGTTAATTTCATAAACGCAATATGCAGCTTTCCCTGATGGAAGGGCCTTAAACGTTGAGGGGGCCCTTTCCTCTTTTTAAATTTTTTCTGTTAGCTCTCCAAATGAACAAGAGTAAGAATGTAATGCAAGTCGAGCGGATTTTTCCCCCCCCATTAAAATAGTTTTTTTTTTGGGGTAACTCTAAATCTATAATTTGGGAGCTGCAAAGCCCAACATTTTTTGCTCTCTTTATCAAAATAGTAACCCGCTTCTTCTTCGGCTTGAATGTTAATTGTTTTTAGATTTGCATTGTTAAGTTTAAGAGTAATGTCGAAGTTACTCATTGCTTCTTTTAGTGAGCAAAACCCGTAATAACATCAGGTATTGTTAACTGGCTAACTTTGGCCCCTGTTTTGTCAACTTTTAGAATCTTATTATTTATTCAGGGATTTAGTAATATTAAACCATACGACTTTGTAGAATATTTCATGGAGTGCTACCATTTTGGTTCCGCAATTGTTATTAATAGCATGTTCTAAAAACGAAGGACGGTCTTGAGTTGTTATTGTTACAAACATTTTTAAACGAAATAAAAATGAGTGCATTTAAATATACTGATGCAAAATATTCTGCTGGGCCGCACTACAATCTTAAAAATATAACAACCGATACTCTTGTCATTTCTGTGGCTCAGTCTGACACCTTTCAAGTAAAGGTTAGTACTCCATTGAAAAGCTATCTTAACCCTCCTATTAAAAACGACCACATCGCAAAAGTGTGGTTCAGTCATCCGATGCAGTTTTATCAGTACCAGCTAAACTTTGCTGTGTTTTGTGCATCAACTGGGTGTGGAGTGTCGTATGCTGATCACTTAAATCATCCTGATCCTTTGGTGAGGTCAGTGTACAGATTTCATTTTTATTACACCTTCAGACGTATTTTGACTGAACTGCAAGCTCCATTACCAAATGACAAACCGTTTAATCCATTTAGCAACAGAATAGACATGAAGGCTTTTGAAAGGATCTGTAACGAATTCAATATTAAGGCCAAGACAGACTTTAGACAAAAGTTGGATCTTAATCATGGTCTAGGCACCCCTTATTTTGGGGGCGTGCACAGAAAGTATAACTATGACTGGAATCCTCCTTACACATCTTTCTCTTCAGGCACAACTGTTCACCTTGGGTCCATAGAGCAAGAGCATAAAACAGCATGGACAACATTTATCTTAGACACTTCTAAGGGCCTAACTAAAGCAGGAATAGAACGAATAAACGACTCTGTTCGTACTTACGTTTGGTGTTTGCTAGGTTCGCAAGCACAAACGAGATCGAGCATAACTGATCCTTCTACTGGCTTTGATGCACAAAAACAATACTTAGCAAATTTAGAGGACGCCATTAATTCTACAGTTGATTTACCTTCAAGTATTAAAAGGTACCAAAATGTTTTACAATTTGCAAGATCGAAAGTAGACTTTGCTGTTGGCACTGGTTTATACATGCTGCCTTCTGACCTCAGACTCCAGATAGGAACAATAATAAACTACAATAATGAAATCCTTGTGGCAGGCAATGAACAGAAAGTTGGGAAAAACGAAATAAATTCTGAGCCAGTAATATTGCAAGCAGTAAACAAACAAGATGGCCCTCCAAGAATAAGCCATCCAATCCTCGCGGCCCAAAGCCCAAAGGCCGTTGAAGAAGTCAAAAAAAATAATGGCCATGAATATGAAAAGACAGCACTTGTTTTTGGATTAACTGGCGCAGGATTACTCCTTCTTTATCTTACTAAAGATTAACCCGACTATTAAGAGAACTAATGCCCATAAGTGCTCAGCCATAAAGCCAACTACTTTGCTTGCAGTAGACAAAAGCCAACTAACAATGTCCCCTAATATACCAGGTAAAGAGTCTATAGCTTTACCGGCTAATTTTTTTAATAAACTTGCAAGATGATCAAGCTGTTTTTTTACCCATGATTTATCAGGTGGCGATGGAGGTGATGGCGGTGGAGGCACTGGGCGTTGTCCACCGCCGCCTGTAATAGCCATCACCAGTGTACTTATTGCAAATCCTAAGGCCGTTATAACGCTTACTAATGTGACACCTTGCTCTCTAAACAGTGTTCGGATTCGTTCTGCTAGTGTCGCGTCTTCATATAAAATTCTTTGGATAGTTTCTCTTATTCTGCTCACTTGAGTTCGTAATTGTTCTCGGTTAGTAGACAGCACTTCTAGTCTTGCTGATCTCTCTTGTTCAAGATCTTTTAGTCTTTGGGTTATTCTTTCTTTAATATCATGCCCTAAGTTGGCGTCATCAGCCTCAACGAGTTTTTCTTTTTCTCTTTTTATATGCTCATCTATTTCACCCAGTTTTGCTAAATTGTTTGTTAATTCGCCTCTAATGGTTCTTAAAGCATGATCAAGGGCCGCTATTTCTCGCATGGGTAGCGGTGAGTCGTGTATAGTTTTTAATGCTGTTTCTTCTGAAAAACTGGTTTCTGCTTCTATTGCATTTATTAATTCGTCTGCCGATTGATTTAATTCTTTAAGTTCCATGTTTTGTATTTGGTTATCTGTTGGGAGTTCCTGTAGTGTGTTTGAAGTTTAGCAACTGCATCCCTATCTAATTTTGGTTTAGAAATGCCAAGGCGATTTTGATCTTTCACACTGAGTCTTTGTATAATTGTACTCTTGGCTAAAAACTTTGATGGGTCTGGTTTAGTTGTAAGCCGAACAAGTTGTCCTTGATCGTTTTTCACAGACAAATGATCATCTTTTAATTCAAAATCATTTGGGTCTATAAATTCGGGAGGTTCTTGGCCTAAACTTTGGTAAAATGATCTGGCCTTACTTTCTGTTAATTCACGCCGCAATGAGAGCGCCGAGCGATGCCGTGTCAAAGGGATCATTTCACTCATGTCGTCTCCAGGATCAAAAACATCATAATCTTCTTCACCTTCAATGCCTGCCATGTTTCTTTAATAATAAACTTTTTATTTTGTTTTATAAAAAAATGTCACAAACATATGGTTCAATTCTTGACCCGCATAGAAGACTGAAAGAGTCCTTTGGCGTGAAGGGAAATAAGCGGAATATTACTGTTCCAAATAATCCGTCTACTATTGATGCGGATCAAATTCTTACTGTCAAATTTCCAGACCTAGGAGCGGATGAAGTGATTGTGCCAGGCTCTGCGCAACTTACTTTCAAAATAGAACTCGCTTCAACAACAGACACAAGCAGGACAGTTGTCCAGAATCTGGGACGGGCAATCGTTAAGAAAATTTCTATAAAACTTGAGGGGCAAGAAATATTTTCTTTACACAATGCAGACATATTTTTAATCTATTCTGATCTATGGCTAACCGCGAATGAAAGGGATGATCTTGCGTTTCAAGGAATTGAAAATAATGAAGCACTAAAACACAGAATAGGCGCCGCAAATGCTGAAGACGGCAAAAAGTATGCGGCTGTAAATTTTGCGTATGGAAATCGCTTTTCTATTCCCTTAGATTTTGAGTTGTTAAAAGCGCATGCGCCATACTTTCAAGGAGCATTAAAAGACAGATTGTCATATGAACTAACTTTTAACGAATACAAACGTGTTATCAAATCATCAGACACCGAAGCAAAGTACAGCATTTCTGACATCTCGTTAGAGTTTGACGTTGTTAGCAACCCTAATTTAGCAAGGCTGATTGAGCAACAATATCAGTCAAAATTAGCAATATATTACGAAAGAGTGATTCATCATACAACATATCCCAGAAGCAGGGCAGACGCTATATGGAATTTTAGTTTTAATGCCACAGCAAGATCGCTTAAAGGTATTTTATTGCTGTGTGAAGATGAAGAACCATTCAAAAGAGGAAGTGAAAAGTTTATTAATCCTAAAATAACGAAAGTACAATGTTCGATTGAGGGTAGTCCTAACCAAATCTACGCTAGCGGGCTTAAACCTTATCAGCATTTTGATGAAATAAGAAAACTGTTTGGAGGTGGGAGGTGTAGAAATCCTACAGTTGACCTTGTGTCTAAAGATCTACATCTTCACAGTGTTAGGCTCGATGATTATTTAACAACAAAATACGGTTTATGGATTGACCTAAGGTCAACAGAGGATAATCAGTTGCATGGAAGTGGGAGAACTGTTAAAGACGGAATAAACATTCAAATTGAGAAAGAAAAAGAAGCCGATAAACCGCTTAATGTACATTTGTTTTTAATATATGATGCGCAGCTAAATATTCAAGATAACAGATTAAAAGATATACATTACTAAAATATTTATATTTTAAAAAAGCATGTCCGTTCAGGTTTATCCGAATGTGCCTACAGCGCCAGAGCCGCCAAAAGAAGGGATAGTAGAAACCCCCGGCATAAAAACCTTTAGATTAACCAACATTACACAAATGCTACAAAAACTAGAGCAGGACCTTTCAAAATACAGCAAAACCAAACGAAGGTATTCTGCTGCCTTTAATGCTGTTACCTATGTTAATACTGGAGCATCGGCTTTGAGCGGTCTATCAGCAGGAACAAGTGTAGGTCTCTTAGCAACGGGTGTAGGGGCGCCCGCAGCTTTACCACTAGGCGGTTTGTCTTTAGCTCTCGGCCTGTGTTCGTTAGCTGTAAGTGCTGCAGGCAAAAAATTAAAAACTAAACTCCAAAAGCACACAGCTATGGTTCAACTAATAACAGCTAAACTTAGTTCCTTTAAGCTGATTATAAATAAAGCACTAGCTGACTCAAACATCACAGATGAAGAATTTAATCGTTTACAGGCCGATTTTGATGACTATAAAAGACAAAAGTTTGCTCTTCAAAGAAAGGCGAGGGCAAGTTTTTCTCAACAGCCAGACGCCGAGCAGATAAAAAAGGAATGCTTAAAAAAAGTAAACGAAACATTAAACTCTGTTCTAAACAGCTCACATTAACAACGCCAAAGGGCGTTTATACTTTAGTTTATGAGTCCAAACACAAAAAGACCGTCGATATTGATTCTGATTAAGAATTTTTTTTTTAATTTAAATAAATATTTTGAGTTAGAAAAGAAACTCAGCATGGATAAAATATATGAAGGACAAGATGAATTGTTTGAAGGAATGCTTAAGGGAGAGCGTTTGTCAAAAGCTTTAAATGATATTGATCTAGAAGTCATTGATCCAACAAACGTACAGGCAAGCGTTGGTCATGCTATTTCTCAAGTTCCAAGTAAACTAACAATAGACACGCCAGTTAAAGTAATGTTAGCTGTTTTAATCGACTATGTAACAATAAATGAAGAAAATCTGCCAGTCTGGGTCTCGACTAAACAACAGGTTATTCTTTCTCGTAATGACTTAACGCCTGGTTGGGCAGACCAACTGCTTACACAGTTTGATGTGGCTGCTGAAGAAGCCAAAATGAGAGGCTCCGGTTGGTCAGAGGGCGAAGTCTTAGAGATCAGATTAAAACAGGCTAAGTATGAGCCGATTGTTGGCAGGTCTTACATTCCACTACCTCCAGCATTAGTTGCGAAAAGAGCAGTTCTAAACATAAAGAATACAGACAACAAATGTTTTATGTGGTGTGTTCTTGCAAGGCTGCATTACGCCCGCAAAAACGCAGAGAGAGTATCTAACTATGAACCATACATCAATGATCTTAACTTTAGTGGAATATCCTTTCCTGTTAGCACGGATTCCATTGATCAGTTTGAAGAACAAAACAAACCAATAACTGTTAATGTATACACATGGGATGAGGAAACAAATTTGGTGCCTATTAGAGTGTCTAAAGACAGCCCAACAATAGGTGATCCAGACAAAAGCCATGTTGACTTACTACTGATGCTTTCGCCAGCGGGGCTACCACATTACACATTGATACGCACAATGAGTAGATTATTAGCGCATACTGCAAAAAACACTAACAAACAAGAATTCTGCAGAAAATGTTTAACAAGAATGCCATCTGTTCAAGCCGCAAGCGAACATAAGAAACATTGTATTGGCCCAGTTGACTGTAATACAGAACTAATTACGCCCCCACCCGGATCTGAAGTTAGTTTTAAGAACTGGAAACGGATGCAAAATTCCCATATGTTGTTTACGCAGACTTCGAATCACTCATTGTTCCTTATGAAGGGCCAGCGCCACAAAAACTTCGAAAAACAGTCTTAATGAGTAATCATCAGATTTGTTCATTTGCCTTCATAATTGTCAGGTCGGATGGCGTTCATTCAAAGCCAGAATTATATAGAGGACCAAATGCAGCTAGAAGATTTCTACAGCGCATGCAGCAAGTGCGCAATGACTGTTCTAATAATCTGAATTTATCTGAAATCATAATGACGCCTGAAGACCAACAACAGTGTGACTCAGCCACTCACTGTTGGATTTGTGGTTTAGAACTCAGTGAGGAAGCCAATCCAAAAGTAAGAGACCATGATCACATTAGCGGAAAGTTCAGAGGAGCAGCGCATAACAACTGCAATCTTCAACTTAAGTTTGAGCCAAAGACATGGAAGCTGCCTGTATTCTTTCATAACTTGCGAGGTTACGACTCTCATCTTATAATGAAAGCAGTAGACGATGCCTTCAGGGTGTCATGCATTGCACAGTCATCAGAAAAGTACATGTGTTTCACTTTAAATAACATGTCTTTTTATGACTCTATGCAGCACATGATGGGATCATTAGAGTCGCTGGCTATGTCCTTAAAGTCCTGCCCAATAACAGAAGAATATTTTAACCCAACTCTCGTTAGAAAGGGTGTTTACCTTATGAGTACATGAACAGTTGGGAAAGGTTTGATGAAGACACACTTCCGCCTAAAGGCGCGTTCTTTTCTAGTCTTAGAGGAAAGGACATCAGTGATTCTGATTACCAGCATGCTCAAGATGCGTGGCAAAAGTTAGAGTGTAAAACGATGGGAGACTATCATGACTCCTACTTGATGGCTGATGTATGTTTGTTGGCGGATATTTTTGAAAATTATAGGAAGACCTGCATAAAACATTATAGCCTGGATCCTGTGCATTACATTTCTGCGCCCGGGATGAGTTGGGATGCTTTCTTAAAGTTTACTGGAGCACAGATTGATTTATTGTCAGATTTACCAATGATTCAGATGATTGAAAACGGATTGCGTGGAGGAATTAGTATGGCGTCGCATCATTACTGTAAAGCAAACAACAAATACTTAGACGACTATGATCCAAGTAAAAGGTCTAACTATCTTATGTATTTAGACGCAAACAATCTGTATGGTTGGGCTATGGCGCAATCGCTTCCATTACGCAACTTTAAAATGTACACAGGTACGAATAATATTCAAAAAGCATTAAAGTGGTTGGGCAGTTTGACGCCGGGTCAACAGCGTGGATACATTCTAGAAGTTGACTTAGAATATCCTCATGAACTCCATGATCTGCATAATGACTACCCATTAGCTGCAGAAAGCCTAAAGATGGCGAAAACAGAGCCGCCTAAACTTGTGCCCAATCTTCGAGGCAAAAAAAATTATGTCTGCCATTACAGACTTCTACAATTTTATTTAAGACATGGTTTGAAGTTGACAGCAGTTCATCGCATAATTGCTTTTGATCAAGAACAGTTCATGAAACCATACATAATGAAGAACACTGATCTTAGAACTAAATCCGCAGATGCTTCAGAAAAAGACTTTTTCAAGTTAATGAACAACAGCTGTTTCGGAAAGACTATGGAGAATCCGCACAAGCGCAAAGACGTCAGATTAGTCACCAGAGAGAACGAAGCAATTAAGCTGACTTCAAAACCAAATTATCAGGACTTTAGAAGATTTCATGATCAGCTTTTTGGCATAATGATGAAAAAAAAGAAAGTCAAATTGGACAAGCCTGTATTTATCGGGTTTACCGTTTTAGAATTATCAAAGCTTTTGATGTTAGAATTTCTTTATGACTACTTTAAACCCCTGTATCCAGAGTCCAGAGTACTTTACACAGATACAGATAGTTTTGTTATAGATATCCCTACTGAAGACATCTATAAAGACATGGAAAACGAAGTAGCGAAAGGACATGCAGGATGGTATGACACATCTGATTACCCTAAAGATTCGCCTTTACATTCATCCGTTAATAAGAAGGTTTTAGGAAAGATGAAGGATGAATTATCCGGAGGGGTGATTAAGGAGTTTATTGGTTTAAGGTAAAAAATGTACAGTATTTCGAGCCAGGAGAAAATCATTAAGAAAGCAAAGGGAATATCTCGCAGTGTTGTGCAGTCAAACATATCACATGACAACTACAAAGAAGCATTGTTTGATTGTTTGGTAATAAGACTTTTCATCATGACAACGTAAAACTACGATCTAATCTACATGAGATCAACACAACGGTTGTAACAAAGAAGTCATTAGATAGAACAAACACAAAACGTGTGTTTGTTAATCCTGAGTTTTCATATGCAATTGGGCACTGGAGGACCGCATAAACAGGGAGGTTTATATTTTTCATCAACTTTTATTATAAGATCAATCATAGCTTCATCCAATTCATTTAAATCTTTTCTCATGTTTGCTTGATGCGTTCGAATTTTTTTTTATTATTTCATGATATTCTTTTTCCCAATTTGGGGGTTTGAGTTGTAGGTGATCTGGATGATTTAGCATGCATTGATAATTCCCCGAAAATGTTTCCTTAATAGCATTACACGCATGAAATGATTCCCGTATCATTTTCAAGGTCTCTTCCTTTATCATTCTTGTTTCGTTCTGCACTTCCTTCTGAGCTTCCATTTTAAACTCAAATATATTTACGTAAATTAATTAAAGCGGAACTGTGTCTGGAGGGATTATCTGCAGTTCTTCCTTCACAAAAGATCTTTGAGGAGCTGGTTGTTTTGTTGTGTCAGTTTCTCGTAAATAATACACGGGCGGATTCATTTTTACAATTCTTTTTATTTCATATGGATCAACACTCCAAACCGGATCTGTTGCCCTAATGCGAGTGTCCCCTTCCGCTTCCCCCGGTAAATAAAGGTACCTTACTTTTAAACCAAACGGTAATAGTTTGCTGGATAAACTGACGTCTCCTTCAACAACATTTATTGTTTTTCTTTTGATTGCTTGTACTGGTTTTAGCCCTTTAAATTCTTCATTATTCATTGCGCGCAAAACTGAGGGCAATCTTCTAACCCATTCTGTGTTGCGAGAATTGTCAATCAGCTCTCTGTGATACTGGTAGGAAAAAAGTCTTTCAGCTAACTGTTTGTTAAAGTTTTCAACTAAAGCCTGTGATCTGTGAACTCCTGGAATGCCTCTTTTAATGGTAACTCTATGTTTTAACAATAATTGATTCACTCGCCCTTTAAATTCTTTCCCATCATCGACTTGAATCATGCGAGGATAAGTTAAGGGGCCCCGTTGGTATATCAGTTGTATGGCAACAGCAACAGCAGAAGCACTCTTTTGTGTTAATGGTTCAGCATCTTTGTATCTTGAAGCCATGTCAATGACTGTGAGTGCGTACTTAAATCTTTTTCGTCTAATCGTATCATGAGGTAAATATAGAAGGTCCATTTGATGGGCGTTGTTCGGTATTGTGTTCACAAAGTGTGGTCTCTGTATTCGTCTAGGCGCAGGTAAATAAATTTGCCAAATCGCTTGTTTAGATAACCATTCCTTTGCTGTTTGTTCACTAACTCCCGCTGCTTGGCTTAGCTTTTTTATTGCAGTGATTCCCTTCCAATATCCTTTTGGCGAATAATAGATTTTGTTCATTTTTTATTCAGCCAATATTATGCGCAACAAAATACACGACAGTCATACCAACGACAATAAACGCGATTTCTTGCATCTTTTGTTTTTCTGATGGATGATAAAAGTCACTGAATTTTGGTGGGGGCAATGTCTCGATTGGTTTGCCTGTTACTAGATAATATTCTTTTATTGCTTGATCAACATCTTTAAATGTGTAAGCTGCATGTCCCTGTTTTTTTCAGTGTGTTATTAATAAAATCTAACTGCTCAATTCTCTGCTTTTCATAGCGATCTTGTGCTGCAGCTAGTTGCTCCACAGCTTTGTTATGTCTTTTTCTCTCGCCGTCATCCCGCAGTTTACTAAATGCGTAATTACTTCCGCTAAAAGCAAGCGCATTCACCACAGCGCCGCCTATCATCATTACGAGTGAAGCCATTTTTTATAAATGTATTTTTTTTTACATATTTATATTCTCTGGAATTATTCCTTGCTTGACTAGAAAATCTTTCGTAGCAAACGAAGCTGCAATGATAGCAATTAGCTTTGCTGAATCCTCAAAGTCTAGTTTGCCAAGATCTGCCGGTTTTATTTTTAACAGGCTTTTACCAAGCATTGTGTATCCTACACTTAGGCCTCCAATAACAGCAGAATGGTATACAAGGTTAGTAACAGTTTTTTCGGTGCTCATTTTTAAAAAATAAAATAATTATAATTAATAAAAAACATGAACAGCGATGATCTACTAAACATTCCTGAACTTATGATTACAAATGACCAAGTTGATGAGCAAGCTGTTATGCCCCAAAAGGAGAGGTTGTATTCTTTGGCGGCGTGTGGAAAAACAAAACAGTTCCTCGGAAATGAATTCAGCATAGAACAGATTCAACAGATGTCGCCACAAGACATTATAAAGTATCATAACAGGTATGAAGCGCAGCTGGGGTCGAGAATGGTAAAAAGTGTAGGACAAACAGTTCTTAGTTTGTACACTAAACTAGTCAGCAGATTTGCTCCCATTGATTCTGAACAAGATCTTACGTATGATTTAACGCAAGATCCAGTTTTAACAAAGTCATTAGAGTCTCTAAGCTGTGATTTATATTACAGATTTGGAACATTGTTGTGGCCGTTAATCATGGGATTAATAACTTTTAATCATATAGATTTTATTTCCCTTAAAAATGACCGAGCCAGAAAATCAGCAGAATCAGGAAACGATGAATCAGGTGGAGAAAGTAACCAAGCCAGAAAATCAGCAGAATCAGAAAACACTGAATCAGGTGGAGAAAGTGACCAGTGAAAAGCATCCTCATCCTGGGCGTGTTGAAGCAGGAAAAAAATTAGCAGAGTGGAACAGACAAAGAAAATTAATGTTACAATCACAGAATATAACTCATCATGAAAACATAACACCGCCAACGCCAACAGTTGATCCAATGCCAGCTCCAAAACAAGAGCAAGTTAATTCAAGGACGCCAAAGTCTTCATGGAATATTGAACTTAAAACAGTTGTTATTTTGGCGCCATTGCTGCTGTTGGGGGCAGTTATTACGGTTATAAAATATATAACCAATGGCAACAAAAACAAAAGAAGTTAAAACAACCTGAACCACTAAATACAGAAAAAGACAACAGCACGCCAAAACCGCCAATAACAAAACATCATTTTGATCCATTTATAATGCAATAATATTTTAAGAACTTAAATTTAAATTTTTTTGATAAAAATAGAACATGGCGTATTATAAAATGATGAAGTCAATAAATAAAGACATGGAGTCTATAAAAGGCATTTCCATAGACCAGAATTGTAATCAATGCGGTTGCTTAGGATGTAAGAACTTCATTAAGATCTATGCTAACCAATCTCGCGCCCAGGGCGTTAAGCAAGACACCCTCAACGATGACGCGTTTTTTGAGGCGTGTGTGTACTATATTAGGCATCTACTATTTAAGATAAAAACATAGATTGTATTGTTTTTTTAATAATTATAAGATAACTTGAATAAGAACTTGAGTAAAAACTTGATTAAGAACTTGGGGTAACTTAATTAAGAACTTAATTAAAGAACTTAATTAAAGAACTTTCAGCAACTTGATTAAAAACTTAACTAAGAACTTAAGGTGACTTAAGGCGACTTAATCAAGAACTTATTAAGAACTTAATTAAAGAACACTCCCTCAAGAGCAGCTTAAAAAATTCTCACTTCCTATTTCTAGACTATTCTAGAAAAGTGCAGGAAAAAACACTTACTTAAACTTTGGTCCACTTGTAGGCGTCTGTTGGAAAAACTTGCAGAGCTGATTGTAGATTTGATATAATTTTAACAGCTGTTGTTATTGTGATGTCCAGTTGTTGAAGGCGTGGGTACAGGTTGAAAACTTTAGCCACTTTCATAAGTTTATACCCCCAAGACGCGCTGATGCCACAGTTCTCATAAACAAAGTGTTGAAAATCAGTTGGTTCAAGACACATACAAAGTTTCAACATCCACATTCCATAACAAACATGATCACTAAGTAGAGCAGATTGTTTTTGATTAATTATCTTTCCAGAATTTTTTACTATGTTTTTGATTGTCGCAAGATCCTTTGTAGAATCATTGAAAACCGGAATGTCACATCCATTAATCCTGTCTTTGATTACATAGTTTTCAAGTTCATTCAACAGTTCTTTTCCTTTCATTTGCTCAAGTTGTTTTGAAGGCCGTGGTGATTTTTTTGCTTCGGAAAGAAATGAAAAATGCTGTGGTTTTTTGGGCAGATTCTTTTTGTGCAAGGCTTCATATCCAGCAGCATTTTGTTCTCCTCCTTGGTTGAAAGCTCTTTCTACTTTTTCCCAGTATGTTAAATGTTCTGAGTAAAATTTAATATGTTCTTCAATAGATTTTACAATTTCAGGATCTTTTCTAAACAGTTCTTCTTCTACAAGAGACATACATTCTTCATCATCAATATGTAGTTCTTTTGATAGCTGCAATAATGCTTCGTCTACATCATCACACTTAGCCATAGATCACAACAAACATTCAGCTCAGGCGTACTCAACAAGACTGTCACAGACTGTAAAACACAGGCTGGTTTTACCTCGTTAATGCGCCTGCGCAATGGACTTAAAGATAATGACGGGTTAACCTGGTCAGGTGAGCGCCACCGGCCCCCGCCTTATGGCGGTTACAGTTAGTTAATTACAGGTATCGCATGAGCCACCCAGGATCGCTGTGAATGGTACTGCCTGCCACAAACCCCAAGCCCTCTAATTAGGGTTGTGTTCCCACAGTGTCTCAGCCAAGTCTTAGTTTGATGACTGTCTCCGCAAAAATGATCTTATTGGAAATGACTGTATGTGCAAAAATGATGTTATTGATAATGATCAGAAAAAACGCGGAAAAACTGAAATCTGAAAAGTTTAGTTAGAGAACTAATAAATGTCTGTTCTGGAGTCGCCCGGTCAAGACCGGGTAAGACCGGGCGAGACCGGGTGAGCCAGAACAGACATTTATTAGTTCTCTAGGTGGGATGGGGGGCGGGGATGGGGGGTGGGTGGGGGGGGGGTTGAGAAGAGGGTGAAAGAGGTTAGGGATTGGGGGAGAGGAGGAGATAGGGGGGGGGGGAGGAGGAGAGGCAAATGGGAAAGGAAGTGGATATGGAAGATGAGACGGGGAAAAAATGGACAAGCATTTTATTTTGACTCCTACCCATCTTTCTATACGAGTTATTTCAATCCACAACTATAGATGAGATTCAATTTGTTGAAAACTTTTTCTTTAATAACTGTTTATTTTAACAAATCTTAAATAAATGTTAGCGAACCGCCCAGAGAACGTGGACAAACGAGTCACAAGACAAAACACAACGCGTTTCGACCTCTTAGGTCTTCGTCGGGTGATAAATAAACGAATAAAACAACGAAAATTCACTTAGCTTTGATCGCTTCAGATCGCTTAGGGTTCAGCGCAATATTTTAAGTTCCGTGATGGAAAGCGGGTTATCTTTTTGTTCTCCTGTATTGCCCACTATCAGTGTTTCGTGCATTTGACATTGTGTATATTTACCTGAAACTCCTGACTGACCTTTAGCTGGCTTCACTGCAACCAGAAAGAACTGAAGTATAAATGGTGATGATCTTTGACCCATGAAATGAAGCATTATTAGTGATGAAAAAAAAGAGTCAAACCCAAGGAACAAAAACACCAGCTAACTTTTGAAAGGTTATTATGATATAGATCTTCTACGCTACTGGTTATTGTTGTTGTTTATGTGATGAAACCGTTCTCAATAGTGGTACGTAGCGGTGTTTGCCTTGTCTGTCAGATAATGTTGAATCAATGATTAGGTTGTGAATATTGAGGCCGTGTCCCAAATCAGGTCATTGTTCGACAGCCGATAAACAAGTCAGTATGATGCAGTTTCAGTACAGTTCAAATGCCTGCACACTGACTGCCTGTACATAGCGAGGAAGCAAAAAGTACTGTGACCTAAATTCAAAGCATCTCTATCTCTTCATGTACCTGTGAAGGTGTGAACATGTCCGTGTGTGTGTGTGTGTGTGTGTGTGTGTGTGTGTGTGTGTGTGTGTGTGTGTGGTGTGTGTGTGTTTGTGTGTGTGTGTGTGTGTGTGTGTGTGTGTGTGTGTGTGCGTGGTGTGTTTGTGTGTGTGTGTGTGTGTGTGTGTGTGTGTGTGTGTGTGTGTGTGTGTGTGTGTAGGACTGTGTGTGAGCGTGCGAAATTGTATGTGTATACGTATGCGTCATGTGTATGAGAGAGAGAGAGAGAGAGGAGAGAGAGAGAGAGAGAGAGAGGAAACGAAATTTTTATTGAACCAGGGTAATGAGATAAGCAATATAAATGCTTTTTTCCACCCAGCCCTGGGGGGAGAGAGAGAGAGAGAGAGAGAGAGAGAGAGAGGAGAGAGAGAGAGAGAGATGGAAACCAATGTGTCATTCACTACCCTTAAAATCACCCTTTCATTGTACGCCAGACAATGGAAACCAACAGACCGTCCGAATCCAGCAGCCTCAGCGGCGAGCAGCTGTCCCCTTTCAAACAAGATGGCGACGCTTCCTACAGCGTTGACATCGTCACACCGGAACCGGAACCAGAAGTCAAGCCGATCGCGGAAGCAGCCTCCAACACAAACGAAAAGTCGGAAAGCAAAGCGTCTACGTTCTCCTTCAAGGCGCTTCCAGCCACAAAGAAGTGGACGATGCTGGCCATGGCGTTCGCCAATTTTGCTGCCTATACCTGTTTCTCTTTACTAGCTCCGTTTTTTCCCGGTGAGGTAAGGTGAAGTTAAAGTCTAGGGGGGAGAGGTAAGGGGTAGCGGAAGTAAAGGAGGGGGAAAAGAGGAGGGAGGAGGGGGTGGGTGGTGAAGGGATAAAAGAGGTGTCTATATTGTCGTAAAGGAATGTGGTGATTTTGATTGAAAAATAGTTTGAATAATAGAGGTCTATTGGCGTCAAAACAAAACAGCACGAAACAAAAATATAATGAAACGCATCCTAGATCTCCCTCCCCCTCTCGCTCCCTCCCTCCCTTCTCCCACATTCACACACACACACACACACACACACACACACACAACACACACACGCACACGCGCGCACACGCACACACGCACACGCGCACACACACACACACACACACACACACACACACATGCTCCCAGCTGGTCTTCATCATCAGTCTTCTTCTTATCCGTACACTCAGACAGGAACCCCAGAGGCATTGGCGAAGGCGGCTGTACGGCGGAGGCCCTCCAGAGATCCACAGAGCTTCTCCCTCATCGGTGTCTCGGCACGCCAGGTCTCTGCTCTTAGCTTTTAATATGTGGGACAGTCCTGCAGGAAGTGTTCCGCAGTCATTGGGGCTGTACCGCATGGGCACACTGAAGACTCTCCAATGTGGAATTTTGTGAACGTTTGAGGTTTGAGTCTGGAGTGCCCTGTCCTCAGTCTCACAATGTTCACTTGGTCTGGTCTGGGCAGCAGGTAGTACGTACCCCTCTTGTTGAAGTCTGGGTGCTGCTCAAGTCATCTTTTTTTCCGGCCTCTCCTTGATGATGCTTTTGGGTTCTTCAAAGGAGACTTGCTGCTCCAGTTGGGGCTGCTGTCGTCTTTCTTTTGCCAGTTGGTCAGCTTCCTCATTGCCATATGTGTTGCAGTTCGAGGGTATGCACTAGATGGCGGTGCATCATCAGCCTCTCTTCGAGTCAGCTCTTTGACTTGGTGAACCTGCATTTCAACACGTCGTCCATGATAGTCTGTCCAGCTTCCTACAACACGTTCCTCTTCTTACTGCTCCCCTGGCGACTGCCTCACACGCCACAGGCGACAGCGTATTTCATCGCTTGTCTGTCTCCTGGGCGTGGTAGATTTCATGACTTTGATGATCCCAACGGGTCAGGTCCTTCAGCGCCCTCTTCAGGAGGTCCTTTGGTCTTGAGGACACAACGCTGTGACTGCCACCCCGATCCCCGTATTCCTATGTCATGTGTTTCACCTGGGCCATGAAAGGGTGGACAGACCCTGCTTGTTTGTGTCTTCATGGGAATCCCCATCTCCCTCCAGACCTAGTCAAGGGAGGAGGAGGAGGCCTGGGGGCACGTAAAATGTCATTGAACTGTTTCGCTGCCAGGTTGTCCACCTTCTGTGTTTCTGTGCCTTGGTGTGTGTGTGTGTGTGTGTGTGTGTGTGTGTGTGTGTGTGTGTGTTTGTGTTGCACAGACACAAGCACTGAACGTAACTGTAGGTCATGTGTGTATACATTGATCGGCACAGCTGGCCACCAAAACCCATTTCATGATGTCTATGGAGCTTTGGAATACAAACCGCCTTGGACAGAAACTGAGCAAGGCTATCGCCTTGTAGGCTGACCTTCACGGCCCTGGTCATACCACGGATCGGTGACGTCCACAGCAGTGTTACGCAATGTGTTTACTGTACAGTATCACCATCCAACAGACAAATAGGACAGAAGAGCATCATACAAGTGATGCAACAAGCTGCTTAAAGGTTCAGCTGATTCTCACTGGCATCGATCACCAGGACAGGGACTGGGAACAGCTGGTTGTGAAGAAGATGAACTGGTGCTGGACAATCAAGAAGAACCATGACGCAGTCTGAAGCTTCGAGGATGACAAGAAGAGGAGGTAACCGTAACAGGTGGCGCGGGCACTCCCGAGTTCCAGTGTCGTCAAGGTGTCACTGCGCGCAGACTCGTCCATGTAGGCGTATGCTACACCAACTTCCGCGCTAGGTTTTGAGACCACGCTTCTCACGATTAAAAGCTGATGGATATATGGATTGATTACTAAGATGAGAGAATTTAAGAAAAGGGTCTCCTGGCTACGGCTTAACAGATCGCTGACCTACGCATTAATCTCAAACTTTTAGAGAGAGAGAGAGAGAGCTGTAGAATCCCAAACAAAGAGCTGTAAAACCCCAAAGAGAGAGAGAGAGAGAGAGAGAGAGAGAGAGAGAGAGAGAGAGAGAGAGAGAGCTGTAGAATCCCAACAAAGAACTGTAGAACCCCAAACAAAGAACTGTAGAACCCCAAAGAGAGAGAGAGAGAGAGAGGGAGGGAGAGAGAGAGAGAGAGAGAGAGAGAGAGAGAGAGAGAGAGAGAAGAGAGAGAGAAGAGAGAGAGAGATCTGCAGAATCCCAACAAATGGAGTTGTGGAATCTCAAACAACGAGAGCTGTGGAATCCCAAACAAAAAGAGCTCTAGAACCCCAAAACAAAGGGGCTGTAGAACCCCAAACAAAGGGGCTGTAGAACCCCCAAAACAAAGGGAGCTGTAGAACCCCCAAAACAAAGAGACCTGTAGAACGCCAAACAAAGAGAGCTGTAGAACCCCAAACAAAGAGAGTTGTAGAATCCCAAACAAAGAGAGGCTGTAGAACCCCAAACCTCCACCACTGGAAATGCACTACAAACCACCTGATGTCTTGGGATGAAGATGGTGAACACCACAGAACCACCTTGGCTTAAGTAAGGCTGTATCAAACCAAATGACATAGGCTAGAACACCAAGGCCACATCAAAATGTTTTTTTGCTCTGCATAGTTATGCGGGGATTCTCGTCAGTCGTGACAAGCTCCTAGCATAACTTTACCAGCCTCCAAAATCCCTCGAAGTCGGAGTGTGGCTGCCCACGCGGCGTGGTATATATATCACAAAACGGTCACACACCGTCATGTTCTCATCCCTAGCTGATGCATTTGTACCATAGTGTTCAAGTGCTTTGGCTGTTCGGATGATCCCTGGAGTCTTTTAGCCAGGGTACGACACCACCACCACCACCACCACCACCACAGAACATTCAGAACGAAATCAACAGTTGTCATCTCCCTTTGCAGGCAAACAAAAAAGGCGCCACGCAGACTGCGGTCGGTTTGATCTTCAGCACCTTCCAGCTCTGTATCTTCGTCTCCTCGCCTGTCTATGGAATTTTGTAAGTACCTTGCCATTTTTTGGGGTTTTTTTTGGGTTCTGTGGCCTCTTCTGTGTGCGTGCAAGTCTTAAATGTGATCGGTTTGTCAGTTCTTTCACATGAATAGTTCTTACTCAAAATATCCCATGAACTAACTACCCGGAAAGAAGTCATTCGGCGGCAGTGCGGTGTCTCCTCCGGCGGGTTTTGTTAGGTATGACAACTCCAGATTGTTGACGGGAGGCGTTGCAGCAGCTAGCTACAAAGGATGAGGTTTTGGTGCAACTGTGGGCGGTGCAGCCAGAATCGGCAGCGTTGGAAATAATGGTAGTGAGAGGGCACTTAATATGGATCAGTGTGACAACAAGTTTGTTTTTCTGTCGTGTGTCAGTTATTTTAGATATTCTCTCTCTGTGTCTGTCTGTCTCTGTCTGTCTGTCTGTCTGTCTGTCTGACTGTCTCTCTCTCTCTCTCTCTCTCTCTCTCTCTCTCTCTCTCTCTCTCTCTCTCTCTCTCTCTCTCTCTCTTGGTATCTGTCTGCCGTGAGCCTCTCTGTGTGTCTTCTGTCTCTCTGCCTCGGTCAGCGTCTCTGTTTTCTGTTTCTCTGTCTGAGTCAGCCGCTTTTTCTGATTTCTGTCTCTCTGCCCAAGTCTCTCTCTCTCTCCTCTCTCTCTCTCTCTCTCTCTCTCTCTCTCTCTCTCTCTCTCTCTCTCTCTCTCTGTGCTTAATTCGGCCTCTCTCTATGTCTTCTATCTTTCTGCCTAAGTCAGTCTCTCTGTCTGTTTTCTGTCTCTCTGTCAAAGCCAGTCTCTCCTTCTGTTTTCTGTCTCTCTGTCTAAGTAAGCCTCTCTCTGTCTTCTGTCTCTCTGCCTAAGGCAGTCTCTCTGTCTGTTTTCTATCTCTCTGCCTAAGTCAGTCTTTCCTTCTGCTTTCTGTCTCTCTGCCTAAGTCAGTCTCTCTCTTTGTCTTCTCGTTCATCTCTGCCTTCCTGTCCCCCTCACCCCCATCACCCCCCCCCCTCTCTCTCTCCCCTCTTTTCCACTTCTCTTTCCCTCTAGTCCTCTCGAATCCTTATCACTCTGTATAATATGTTGACAGGTGTATTATCATGGTTTCAGCTAACCAGGATAGGCTCTCGCTTCATGTTCCCATACAATATGTTGACATGTGTATTATTATGGTTTCAGGTGTGCAGTATAGGCTCTATCTTCATGTTCCTGTAAAACATGTTGACAGATGTATTAGTATGTTCCTGTACAACATGTTGACAGGTGTGCTATTATGGTTTCAGATGTGCAGTATAGGCTCTCGTTTCATGTTCCTGTATAATATGTTGACAGGTGAATTATTATGTTCCTGTATAATATGTTGACAGGCGTATTATTATGTTCCTGTATAATATGTTGGCAGGTGTATCATTATGTTCCTGTATGATATGTTGACAGGCGAATTATTATGTTCCTGTATGATATGTTGGCAGGCGTATTATTATGTTCCTGTATGATATGTTGACAGGTGAATTATTATGTTCCTGTATATGTTGACAGGTGAATTATTATGTTCCTGTATGATATGTTGACAGGTGAATTATTATGTTCCTGTATGATATGTTGACAGGTGAATTATTATGTTCCTGTATGATATGTTGACAGGTGAATTATTATGTTCCTGTATGATATGTTGACAGGCGTATTATTATGTTCCTGTACAAGATGTGGACAGGTGTATTACTATGTTCCCGTACAACATGTTGACGGGTGTATTACTATGTTCCTGTATAATATGTTGACGGGTGTATTATTGTGTTCATGTATATGTTGACAGGTGTATTATCATGTTCCTGTACAACATGTTGACAGGTGTATTATTGTATTCCTGTACAACATGTTGACAGGTGTATTACTATGTTCCTGTACACCATGTTGACAGGTGTGTTATTATGTTCTTGTACACCATGTTGACATGTGTGTTATTATGTTCTTGTACAACATGTTGACATGTGTGTTATTATGTTCCTGTACAGCATGTTGACAGGTGTATTGTTATGGTTACAGCTGACCAGGATAGGGTATCGTTTCATGTTCCTGTACAACATGTTGACAGGTGTGTTATTGTATTTCTGTACAACAAGTTGACAGGTGTATTGTTATGGTTTCAGCTAACTAGGATAGGGTCTCGCTTCATGTTCCTGTACAACATGTTGACAGTTGTGTTATTATGGTTTCAGCTGACCAGGATAGGGTCTCGCTTCATGTTCCTGTACAACATGTTGACAGTTGTGTTATTATGGTTTCAGCTGACCAGGATAGGGTCTCGCTTCATGTTCCTGTGTAATCTGTTGACAGGTGTGTTATCACGTTCCTGTACAACATGTTGACAGGTGTGTTACTATGGTTTCAGATCACCAGGATAGGCTCTCGCTTTATGTTTGTGGCAGGGATGTTCATCTGCGGTTCATGTGCGATATTGTTTGGGTGAGTAGCTTCACTAGGAGAGGAGAGAGAGAGAGAGAGAGAGAGAGAGAGAGAGAGAGAGAGAGAGAGAGAGAGAGAGGAGAGGAGAGGATGGGAGAGAGAGGGAGTATGTGTGTGAGAGAGAGAGGGAGAGAGAGAGAGAGAGAGACAGAGAGAGAGAGAGGGGGGAAGGGGAGAGAGAGGGAGTGAGAGAGAGAGAGAGAAGAG
Source organism: Conus ventricosus (assembly GCA_018398815.1). NCBI lineage: Eukaryota > Metazoa > Mollusca > Gastropoda > Neogastropoda > Conidae > Conus > Conus ventricosus. The sequence continues at coordinate 33,969,226 of CM031622.1, read as the reverse complement.
GGAGGGAAGGGGAGAGAGAGGGAGAGACGAAGAGAGAGAGAGAGAGAGAGAGAGAGAGAGAGAGAGTGAGTGAGTGAGTGAGTGAGTGAGTGAGTGAGAGAGAAGAGGGAAGGGAGGGAGAGAGAGAGAGAGAGAGAGAGGAGAGAGAGAGAGAGAGAGAGAGAGAGAGAGAGAGAGGAAGAGAGAGGGAGAGAGAGAGAGAGGGGGAAGGGGAGAGAGAGGAGGAGAGAGAGAGAAGAGGGAGGGAAGGAGAGAGAGAGAGAGAACGGAAGAGAGAGAGAGAGAGAGAGAGAAGAGGGAGAAGGAGAGAGAGAGAGAGAGGAGAGAGAGAGAGAGAGAGAGAGAGAAGAGAGAGAGAGAGAGAGAGGAGAGAGAGAGAGAGGAGAGAGATACTGACACTGACACCTTTTTTTTTATTGATTAGGCCGTAGATCCACACCAACCGGGATTTACAACAGGCAGAGG
>CM031622.1:33933761-33958761 GCA_018398815.1 Conus ventricosus | reverse complement strand
GTGGTAGCCTTGGATGCCTCGGCTTACAGTTTCATGGTGGAGTTGGTCGGTGTTGTTGATCGATGGTGGTGGTCGTTAATGTTGTCCTCCTTCGTTGTAGTTGCTGTTGTTCCTTTCGTCTTCCTCTGAGGTGGGTTGGAACCGGTCGTCGTGCCCAGAGGACATCAGGGCGTTGGCGAGCATCCTCACGGGCTGTGTCCCGAGGGTGGGGTGCGGCAGTAGAAGCTCATGCAGGTGCAGTTGGTGTGTTCGTCTGTAGTCTCTGATGGCAGTCGTGGCGTCGGGGAGGGCGGTGCAGTCGCTGAGGGTGTGGTGGAGCGAGGCCTCTGCCCCACACTGCCAGGTTAGGTTCAGGAAGACACATCTGGGTATCCTGTCCGGATTCGTCGGAGGGTTTGCTGGATTCCTCTGGGGACTCGGAGTCGTGAACAGTCAAGCTCAGGGTTTGCTTAGCTTTGTAATGAAATGGTTTAATACGGGTTTCCTTTTCAGGGTGTTCTGGAAGCGTTGTACTGAAATGGTTTGATACCGGTTTCCTTTTCAGGGTGTTCTGGAAGCGTTGTACTGAAATGGTTTAATACGGGTTTCCTTTTCAGGGTGTTCTGGAAGCGTTGTACTGAAATGGTTGAATCCGGGTTTCCTTTTCAGGGTGTTCTGGAAGCGTTGTACTGAAATGGTTTAATAAGGGTTTCCTTTTCAGGGTGTTCTGGAAGCGTTGTACTGAAATGGTTTAATACGGGTTTCCTTTTCAGGTGACGTTGTACTGAAATGGTGTAATACGGGTTTCCTTTTCAGGTGACGTTGTACTGAAATGGTGTAATACGGGTTTCCTTTTCAGGGTGTTCTGGAAACGTTTACTGGGGTCGGGGCCTTGGTGGGACCGACCATTGGCGGGGCTCTGTATGAGGTGGGCGTCTAACACTGTGTGTGTGTGTGTGTGTGTGTGTGTGTAGTTATCGCTGTCTTTTGTGTGTATATGTCTATTTGTGTGTGTGTGTGTGTGTGTGTGTGTGTGTGTGTGTGTGTGAGAGAGAGAGAGAGAGAGGAGAGAGAGAGAGAGAGAGAGAGAGAGAGAGAGAGAGAGAGAGAGAGAGTGTGTATGTGTGTGTTTGCGCGCGCGCGCGGTGTGGGGTGGGTGGGGTGGGGTGGGGTGGGGTGGGGTGTGGTGTGGTACTGTTCTCAGTGTTTATCGTGCGTTTTGTTCGTGTTTCAGCTGGGTGGCTATGGTCTTCCGTTTTGGGTGATGGGAGTTCTCCTCATTCTCTGTGCTGCCCTGGTCCTCCTAATTCTGCCTGCACAACAAGGTACACGTCACACTGGAGAAACCGCTGACTCGATTGTCATGCTGGCGTCTCATTCTCCGGTCAAAATAAGACTGGGACAAATTAGTAATGTTCCCAGTGACTGCCAGATTTTCAGAAAAAAACGAAATCCAGTCACAAGATCTAATTGCAAAGTGAGGTGACGCAGGAGGAATTCTAAACAATAAAAAAGAGTATTTTTAAGGTACCACCGAAGTACATCGAAAAAACAAACCGCAAGACAAAACACGACGCGTTTCGACTTCTTAGGTCTTCTTCAGGCAAGATACTCAACAGCCAGGACAACGAACATGAACGAGCAATCATTTATCTTCTAAAGTAGCACACACATTATACATAGCTCTTTTTTGTTGTTGTTGTCTTGGGTGCTGTGTATCTTGCCTGAAGAAGACCTAAGAGGTCGAAACGCGTCGTGTTTTGTCTGGTGATACCGTTTGTCGATGTTTTTCTGCGAAACCTTAAAAATAGTTTTGAAAATTTGTTTAAATATCCGCCTGCGTTCGCCTCACTTTGCAACTAGATCTAATGATTTGAGGTTGATCTTTTTCTTTTCTTCAGAAAACGTCACAGCAGAACATTGCTAACTTTTCCCAGCCTTTTTGACCGAAAAATACTCACGTTAGGAGGGTAAACGTGTATTTCGAAGGTATTGGTTGGTATATGGCTACTTTGTATGTTTGTAGAGTATGGATATGTGTGGAATCAACCACACTGCAAGAAACCATTAGACAACCCAGGTCACACAACTGCAACAATTCCCAACTATGCATCGCCAGACTCTTGACGTACAGATTACACCCCGATTAAAACCAGGTCGGCATGAAATTTCCCATCTAGGGACGACTACTCATACTGGTTAGATAACTATTAATTAAGCAGTTGTTGCTGCTGCGAGGGCGGACTGAGTAGGTTGGTTCAGAACAGACAAGTCCACACCGAAGTGACTTGGCTGCAGCGCAGCGTCTCCTTGGACGGGTATCCTCGTGACGACTTCAAATAGATTGGTCGCTGTGGTTACGACGGGATGTACCAGTGTGTGTGGGTGTTTATGGAGAAGCCAGAATGTAAGGCGGAGAAGTAATAATACTACGGAGGGGGCATGGAAATAAAATAGCCGAGGAGCACACACACACACACACACACACACACACACACACACACACACACACACACACACACACACGCGCGCAAACACACACACATACATTCACTCACTCACTCACCCACACACACACGCACACGCGTACGCACAAACACACGCACATACATTCACTCACACACACACACACACGCACACACACACACACACACACACACACACACACACACACAGGCACGCACGCGCGAGCACCCCCCTCCACGCACACGCACACGCACAAGCACACACACACACACACACTCACACACACACACACACTCACACACACACACACACACACACACACACACACACACACACACACACACACACACACACACACACCACCACCACCACCACCACCACCACCACCACCACCACCAACCACCAGCGACTAACCACACAGACAACAACCTTTGATTTCCTCATTCGTTGTTGTGGGCAGACCATCGTCACCCTGACCACCACCACCACCACCACCACTACCACCACCCTCACCACCACCACCCTCACCACCACCACCGCCACCACCACTCCCCCCACCCACCCCCACCCCCCAACCACCAACCACTAACCACACAGACAACAACCTTTGATTTCCTCATTCGTTGTTGTGGGCAGACCATCGTCAACCTGACCACCACCACCACCACCACCACCACTACCACCACCCTCACCACCACCACCGCCACCACCCCCACCCCCACCCCCACCCCCGACCACCAGCCACTAACCACACAGACAATAACCTTTGATTTCCTCATCCGTTGTTGTGGGCAGACCGTCCACGACCCGACCAAGGGTCATTGCTGAACTTGCTGACCAGTCCCCTGGTGTTGGTCACCACCGTCCCCATCCTCAGCGGAGCTTTCGCCATCGGCCTCTTGGACCCCAACCTGGCCAACCATTTGGAGCAGGTCAGGGAGTGAGTGACCAGTGTGGATCACACACTGTAGGGTGTTGTGTGTGTGTGTGTGTGTGTTGTGTGTGCTGTGTGTGTGTGTGTGTGTGTGTGTGTGTGTGTGTGTGTGCGTGTGTGCGTGTGTGTGTGTGCGTGTGCGTGTGTGTGTTTGGTGTGTGTGTGTGTGTGTGTGTGTGTGTGTGGTGTGTGTGTGTGTGTGTGTGTGTGCGTGCGTGTGTGTGTGTGTGTGGTGTGTGTGTGTGTGTGTTTCTTTGTGTGTGTGTGTGGTGTTGGTCACTGAAGCAGTACTGTTAGTACCTGAATGGAAATACACACACGTGCGCGCGTGTGCGCACGCATACATACATGCATGCACACACACACACACACACACACACAGACACACGCGCGCGCACATTCACACATACACACATATACCTGTGCGCCCACGCACACGCACTCACACACACACATATGCACACGCACACACGCGCGCACGCACACATGCAAACACACGCACACACATGAACGCATGCACGCAAACGCAGACAGACACACGCGCGCGCACACATACAAACATGCACACACTACATACACACACTCACACTTGTAAATATGCAGGCATACACACATGCATACGCACGTACGTGTGTGTGTGTGTGTGTGTGTGTGTGTGTGTGTGTGTGTAGTATGCATGCATGCATACACTTTCACAAAAGCACACACAAAGCGAGACATGTGCGTCTACGTATGCACTTGCACACACAGTGATATGTACTGTGTTGATGAACAACTCGCTTAACTGTTAGAAAAAATTTACAGCAGAGAATTTTAGAATGACAAAAGATAGTGTGTCGTGTCTTTGTTGCAGTCATTTTAGCAGGACAAAAGATGGTGTTTCGTGTCTTTGTTGCTTAATTTTAGAATGACAAAAGATGGTGTGTCGTTTCTTTGTTGCAGTGATTTTAGAATGACAAAAGATGGTGTGTCGTGTTTTTGTTGCAGTGATTTTAGAATGACAAAAGATGGTGTGTCGTGTCTTTGTTGCAGTGATTTTAGAATGACAAAAGATGGTGTGTCGTGTTTTTGTTGCAGTAATTTTAGAGTGACAAAAGATGGTATGTCGTGTCTTTGTTGCAGTGATTTTAGAATGACAAAAGATGGTGTGTCGTTTCTTTGTTGCAGTGATTTTAGAATGACAAAAGATGGTGTGCCGTGTTTGTGTTGCAGTAATTTTAGAATGAGAAAAGATGGTGTGTCGTGTCTTTGTTGCAGTAATTTTAGAATGACAAAAGTTGGCATGTCGTGTTTTTGTTGCAGTAACTTCAGAATGACAAAAGATGGTGTGTCGTGTCTTTGTTGCAGTGCTTTTAGAACGACAAGAGATGGCGTGTTTTGTCTTTGTTGCAGTTTCATCTGAGCACGGGCGTGGTGGGGTTAATGTTTATCATCATCTCGGGTGTATATGGCGTCACCGCTCCTCTGTGGGGTTACATCAATGACACTCAGGTGAGAGACTGAGACTCATGTCATGCTTAACTCTTTCGATACCACACTGACTGTGGCGTAACTGTGGTGACAGACGGTGAGAGATTACGTCATTACTGACCTTCAACTCTTTCATGGCCAGCACCTTTTACTGTGGGATAACTGTGGGGGCAGGTGAAGAGAGATCACGTCATCAGTGAGCTTTAACTCTTTCATTGCCAGCATCTTTTATTGTTGGATAACTGTATAGACAGGTGGCAAGAGGCTACGTCATCACTGACCGTTAGCTCTTTCATTACCAGCATCTTTTACTGTGGGGTAATTTTGGTGACAGGTGGCGAGAGACGTCATCACTCAACGTTAACTCTTTTATTACTACCACCTCTCCCTGTGGGGTAACTATAGTGACAGGTGGGGGTAACTAGGTCATTACCGACTTTTAACTCTTTGATTACCACCACCACTCCCTGTGGGGTAACTGTAGTGATAGGTGGGGAGAAACTACGTCATTTTATAACGTTAACTCTTTCTTTGCCACCACCTCTCGCTGTCTGGTAACTGTAGTGACTGGTGGAGAGAGATTACGTCATCGTTAACTCTTTCCTTACCAGCACCACTCGCTGTGGGATAACTGTAGTGACCGGTGGTGAGAGACTACGTCCTCGCTGACTGTTAGCTCTTTCCATGCCACCACCTCTCGCTTTGGGGATAACTGTGGTGACAGGTGGTGAGAGATTGCGTCATCACTGATCTTTCACTCTTTCATTACCATCAAATCTTCTTGTGGGATAACTGTGGTGACGGATGGAGAGAAACTACGTCATCACTGATCATCAACTCTTTCCTTGCCACAGCCTCTCGCTGTGGGATAACTGTAGTGACAGGTGGTGAGAATTTGCGTCATTGCTGACCGTTAACTCTTTCATTACCACCACCTCTTGCTGTGCGCCAACTGCTGTTTGCAATGAAGGAGATAAAGAGCCAGCTGGTGCATGCAATGAAGGAGATGAAGATCCAGCACGTGTGTACAAGGAAGGAGTTAAAATCCAACTGGTGTGTGCAATGAAGTGTACGTGTGTGGTGTGTGTGTGTGTGTGTGTGTGTGCGTGCGTGTGTGTGTGTGTGTGTGTGTGTGTGTGTGTGTGTGTGTGTGTGTGTGTGTGTGTGTGTGTGCGCGTGCGTGCGTGCGTGCGTGCGCGTGCGTGCGCGCGCGTGCGCGCGCGTGCGTGCGTGTGTGTGTGTGTGTGTGTGTGTGTGTTATTGCTTAACTTCTTTCTTTCATGCGTCAAGATCTACTGGTTGTCTGCAGGGAATCTCGTACCAGATGTTAGCGGCGGGCAACGTGGTGGCGCTAGTGTCCTTCCTGCTGATCGGCCCTTCACCATTGCTACCCTTCCTCCCTCAGTGAGTACTGTCCCTTAGTTAACCTTTCCTTTTCTCAAATTTCTTGTGTCCTGCCTGAAGAAGAGCACAGGTCGAAACGCGTTGTGCCTGTTTTGTAGTATGTTTGTCCTGTTGTTTGGAAGTTTGGTAACTCAACGTTTGGTCACCATCTCTAAAGCTGTACAATGGACAATGGAAATGGGATGCGGTGGAAAGACAGGTGATGTATAATTTGATCCAGTTGGTTGTCTGGATGTCTGTCGGTCTTTTCTGTGACTGCTTTGGGCTCCAGAATGTATACTTGTGTGAACCTGCATGATGATGATGATGATGATGATGATGATGACGATGACGACGACGATGACGACGACGACGATGATGATGACGATGATGACGATGACGATGACGACGACGACGATGACGATGACAATGAGGATGATGGTGATGATGATAATAATGACGATGACGGTGACGGTGACGGTGACGGTGATGATGATGATGGTGGTGGTGGTGATGGTGATGGTGATGGTGTTGATGATGATGATGATGATGATGATGATGTGATGATGATGACGATGATGATGATGACGATGATGCTGATGCTGATGATGCTGATGTTGATGATGATGATGTTGATGATGATAATGAAGATGATGATGTTGATTATGGTGATGATCATTGTTGCTATTACTTTGATCATCATTGCACTCACACTGTAGTTACTCACTATCTAATGTTGCTTTTATAGCAACTCCCTCTGGTCATAGATTTTCATTTGGTTACACTTTAATCATGCATGGAATCATAAAGATGACCCTCTTGATTTATGTTGAATGACGTTGAAGTTGGATTAGAGTGATAATAGTGATGAGGAGGAGGAGGAGGAGGAGGAGGAGGATAATGATGGTTACTCGTATATTTATTTCAGGGGTGACTTCATCCCGTATCAACAGCGTTTATTAAATCTTAATCAAAAGGTGAATTGGTTGTCTGTGCATTCCTGTGGTATAAAACCAGATGCAGCATCTCAATCTTGAATGAAATAAGTCACCTACCTTTGAGTCAGACAAAGGGACAGAACTTTTGTGGATAGTGCCATATTTGTATTTGACCGAGAATATTAGCTCTTGGCCTGTTGGCAGTTCTGCCCCTTTCAGGAATTTTGTTGGACGTGTTTTTCTTTCTTTTTTCCCTTTCTTTCTTCTTTCTTCTTCTTTCTTTCTTTTCTTCTTGCTTGCTTTCACCCTTTCTTTCTTTTATCCTTTCTTTCTTTCCTTCTTTCTTTCTTTCTTACAGAGCTCAGAGCGGGACTGGGAAGGAGTTCTGGATCCCCCTCCCCTCCTCATCTTCTTCCCTCCCCCATCTAGCCCCTTTCCTCACTTCCCTTTCCCTCTTTCGTCTGCAACACAATCTCAAAGAGAGAGAAAAAAGGAGAAAAAATCAACAACAAAACCCAAAGCGTAGGCATAATATGTTTGGGTTGAAAAAAAAGGACCGATACAAATAACATGGTGAACATAATTATCATCAAAACCCCTGACGAATGTTGTCATGCTTTTACTGAGTGGAGGTAGGGTTTGTTTGCTGCTTCCCTCTCGCCCCCCCCCCCCCCCCCCCCCCCCCGCCCCTTCATTTACAGCAAGCCCTGAACTTGGGGGCAGTTAAAACAGGACTTGTGTTGCAGTGAGCTGTGGCTGGTGGTGGTCAGTCTGGCCTTAGTGGGTTTGGGCGTGGGGTGTTGCTTCGTGTGCACCATCAAATGCCTGGTCATTGGAGCTAAGTGAGTCATCTCGGTTTTTTTTCTTTCTTCATCAAACTGTCATATACTTATGTGGAATAACGTTGTAAGCACGCTTTCTTCCTGATCTCCAATTTAATCTAGGTGAATAAAACGGTTCTTTTTTAACATTCGTTCATGGAACTTTGTTCTTAAATCTTTGGTCAAGGAAGTGTGTCCATTCATCTTTGTTCCTGGAGATGTGTCCGTGAAGATTTGCGAGTTAAAGGTTGTCCTTTGACATTTACTGAATGTGCATTTCAGTCTCTGATCATTAAAACGTGTTCTTTCCGTACATGAGAGTGTGCCTTTACGCTTTGTTCATGAAAGGTTTTCTTGAAATCTTTGTTCATGAAAGGTTTTCTGAAATCTTTGTTTATGAAAGCGTTTCCTTCGATTTTTGTCCGTGGAAATGCATCCTGTGACCTTTGTTCGCGAAAGTGTGTCATGCATTTTTTTTTTGGTCAATGGAGATGTGTCTTCTTCTTTTACAGCAGAGTGTCCTTTGATCTCTGTTTATGGAAGTCTTTGTTCATTGCGAGGTGTCACTTTAACTTTGTTTGCAGTGACATATCATTAATCCCAGATCACGGAATGTCTTGAATCTTCCATTTTTTTTCAGTTGCTTAACACTTCAAAACAGTATTTTAACTACCAGTTATAAACGTTTCTGTGCAATGCATTAAGAGACAAAATACGATAAATTCGCACAGGTGAAGTCACAATCAACATTGATCCAATTTGCTAAACGAAATAAAGTACCAAACCTGGTCAGTTACGTTGCATAACATTGTACAAACACTTGATGATTTCACCTGACAGTATATAAGAAAACGAATCAGCAAACCAACAAACCGAGCAAACAAAAAACAACACACACAGTAACAAGGAAAGCACACACACACACACACACACACACACACACACACACACACACACACACACACACACACACACACAAAATCGGTTTTATTTGCCCTCAGCAAATCAACAACAATAAGAAAAGATTTAATTACAGACATTCATCAATTAATACATTTTTTGGTTATTAGGGGCACGAGTATCTCTTTCTGTTGGGTTCCTTCTCACTGTGGTATTCAGTTTAATGAGAGGGTCGACAGAGCAGCAAAGCGGGGAGCAAGAAATACAAGCGGGTCAGAATGTATCAGTATTCCATTGTCTGTCCATGAGGGATACAGTCTATTAGAAAATGCGTGCTGGAAACATTTTAGGAAAAAAATTAAAAAATCTGGATGTTTTCTAGATACTCACTCACGCCAGCTAATAAACACTGACACACTTAATTCACTTCATCAATGTAACTTACCTTATTCACGGATTATAATTTCTTTGATTTATAAGATCAAATTGAATGCTTTTAAGACAAAGTTTTGTAAGAACATAACATGCCTTTGTGGCGGAAAAATTACAAATAATCACATTCTTTTTCAATGTAAGCACTTAAAACCTTACCTACCATCCCTACCTAAATGTTCTCTGGATCAAATTGTATCAGATTTATCACTGATGTGTAAAATTGCAGTTTCATTACATCAAAGTCCCATTTTTTCTGTTCTGTAAACTGGAACCGATGTTGAGTGTTTTGATCAATAGTTCTTTGTTAGCTCATAGTTGTTCATTTTATTGTTGCTGTTGCTGTTTTTCTTGAAAGCCCTTGAAGATATTACTTAATACCTCTACCCCTCCCCGCTTTCCCTGTAACATTGTCTAATATCACTTAATGTGGATAGACGTTAAATTGAAGAAGAACACACACACACACACACACACACACACACACACACACACACACACACACACACACACACACACAGAGAGAGAGAGAGAGAGAGAGAGAGAGAGAAAAGAGAGAGAGAGAGAGAGAGAGAGAGAGAGAGAGAGAGAGAGAGAGAGAGAGAGAGAGAGAATTAACAGGAAGATATTCGCAGTGATGTATCTAAATACAACATGATGATTCAACATTTGAGAGCGAGAGAGAGAGAGAGAGAGTCAATATTTAGAGAGAGAGAGAGAGAGAGAGAGAGAGAGAGAGAGAGAGAGAGAGAGAGAGAGAGAGAGAGAGAGAGAATGAATGAATGAAAAGGTACGGGTTATAAAAGTCTCTTAGTTATCCAGTAAGTCTTGAATAGGACGGTCACTCTTCGGTAGAGGAAGGCAGATCGTTTTTCATGAATGGTACGTACTTCTCAAATATCTATCTGCCTCTGCCCTAAAACATGGGGAAAAAAGCGAGCAAAACCGGAACGACATCAAGAAACTTCCATCTGTGTACAAATCAGATTATTGCTAGGGATAGATAAGCCAACGAACAAATGCATCAGCTTTGACAGAGTAAGAGCTTTTTTCCCCCTCCTTCTTCTTCAATCTTTAGTTATTGCAGCCGCGTGTAAATTATTCATTGTTCAAGGTGATGGTGTACATTTTGAATTCTCTTTGATTGAGATGTGTCGTTATTCATGTTTCTTTTTTTTTTTTCCCGGTTAGAGATGTTTGTTGGGTGTGTGGTTTCACAGGCAGATAGGGTTCGAGGACAATCTGGACACATTCGGCCTCATCTCCGGCCTCAACAGTTCCGTCTTCTCTTTGGGGTGAGTCTGACCTCTTTCCTTTCTTCCATGCTGGCTCTCACAGACAAAAACAGCCTCTGTTTAAAGATATCAGGACTCTATACATGCACGCTGGTACGAAATCTCCCGTGTCTGCTTTCACGCACGCTACGCACGCAAACTGGCACGCATACGCGCACGCATCCACACACGCGTGCGTGCTCGCGCACCTATACACACACGCACACATACACGCACACACACACACACACACACACACACACACACACACACACACACACACACACACACATGCGCACACATTCCCATTGCACAGTCTCCCCGTTGCATTCACCTGCCGCCTGCAGACAGACAGACACGCACACACGCACACGCACACACGCGCACGCACGCACGCACGCGCGTACGCACGCACGCACACACGCACGCACACACGCACACGCACGCACACACACACACACACACACACACACGCACACACGCACGCACGCACGCACGCGCACGCACGCACGCACGCACGCACACACACACACACACACACACACACACACACACACACACACACACACACACGAGATGCATTAACAGCGGCGATGCAAGGTGGTTAGGACATTACGTATAGGAACAGGAAAAGAGTTCAGTACAGGTCTTCGAAGACGATTGGGAAAATAAAAAAGGTTGAGGAGCTCGGGTGGTCTAGTGATGAATGGAAGTGAATTCCAGACTGCTGGACCCTAACAGGAAAGTGAACACAACGATTCGTTCCGACAGAGGAAAGGTGGAGAATGTGGTCGTTAGAAGAACGGAGACGACGGATGAGATGGTGAGACGGGATGTGTCAGACAAACAGAATACTCAGGGCCAGCGCCAGTACTAGGGAAAGCAGCACCGAGAACGGAGTTTGCAGGGTTTATTTCTGTTCGCTTTTAAGACGGCTGTTGCTTGATTTTGCTGCATTTGACCAGCATTCATCTAACAATGCATGTGCAGATGACAGATACACATCCCAACGTAGACCAGGCCGGAGGGATACGAACACCTGCAGCGTTAGTCAGGAAATTTGAGCAACACTCTCAGAGACGTAGCCTTTATCAAGTGGGTGAATCTTGACCGTGTGTATGGTTCCAGTCTTGACCGTGTGTATGGTTCCAGTCTTGACCGTGTGTATGGTTCCAGTCTTGATCGTGTGTATGGTTCCAGTCTTGACCATGTGTATGGTTCCAGTCTTGACCATGTGTATGGTTCCAGTCTTGATCGTGTGTATGGTTCCAGTCTTGATCGTGTATATGGTTCCAGTCTTCACAGTTGAGTCCACAGCGAACTCAGCTCAGGGTAGGAGCCGGTTCAGGTAGAAAAAAACTCACAAACAAATAAACAAATGGCTCTGACGGGAATCGAACCCATGACCGCCTCACAACCGGAATCCGCGGCGCTAGCCTGTACGCCACTTAAGGCTGACGAGGGATATGTGTCAACAGACGCAACACAGGATATAAAGATATCCAAGGAAGAAATCGGAAAGAAAAACTCTAACGATCTATGCACACTTTTATTGCCCGCTAAAATCCGATATGCCGAGAAGTGATTTTGTTGTTGTTAAGACGATGGGTTTTTTTAAAATGTAAAGCAACAGATGGACGCTTCTTTCATAGCACCTCATGTTTTGGATATTGCACGAGAAGATGAAATCACTTCAATAAAGTTCAAGTCACAGTTTGTGCAGTCAATGCTTTCTGAAGAAGCACTGTCGCTTAGGGTCTCTCCGTTGCTGATTATTCTCTCCGAAATCCACAATACCCACCTTTTGTTTGTCTCTCACCTCCTCCGTCTCATGCTGGATGCAAAAAAAAAAAAAAAAGAAAAAGAAGAAGAGAAAAGATGTACATGTTCATTCGTGTGTGTGTGTGTGTGTGTGTGTGTGTGTGCGTGTGTGTGTGCGTGTTTCTCTGTCCATCTGTCTGTCTCGGTCTGAAATTTCTCAAAGTACATCATCAACGTTGATGTGGGTTTCAGCATGTTCATCGGTCCCACAGTGGGCAGCATATTAGTGGAATACATTGGATTTGACTGGACCTCAACTATCACTGCGGCCATCTTTGCTTTTGCTGTGAGTCTTTATCTCCACCCTGTTTCGCCCTTTTTTCTTTCGCTGTTATGTCTCTTTCTCCTGCTTTTTTTTTTAACTGGCAAAAATAGCAGCGTGGGTGAACATTTTGGCTAATGAAGGGGAAATCCGTCGTTAAGAATGAGCCTTTTTTTTCAAATTGTCAAGATCATGAGTGGACATGTTGGCTGAGATAGAAGGAATCCTGTCTCCGAGATTTATCATAAACTTTTCATCGTGAACTGACGGGAGAATGGGCGGACATTTGGGCTCATTTAGGAGGAAATCGTCTTAAAGACTTCATTCCATTTTTTTTTAAGTGGCAAGAGCATTGCAGATTTGTAATGAATTTCATGTTTTACTCTAAAGTCTGTCTGTTCTTCAGTTTTGGAAAGTACTGTTTAGTTAGACTGCAAAACTTCCGATCGAAAAGTACAGTGTTACTTCAGTGGGGAAAAGTCTTTTAGGTGTAATTCCAGTGATGCGGTTCAATAATTTTGCAACATTCCGTCGCTACTAGTCCTCCCGATTAATCCCCCATCCCCCTGTCTTTCGGCATTATTTAAGTTGAAAATAATTGAATAATCCTTGATTTTGTGAAGAGAAATCATGAATTTTCAAAGTGTGTTGAAAAATGTAGGGTTTGAGAAGACAGCTTTGGGAAAGGGTTGATGAAACATGAAAAGCATAAAATCAATAATGCCAAGTTGATGTTCCTAGACATCGCGTTGGCAAGGGGTGATAAAACATAACGCTAATACAAATTGATGTTCCTAGAGATGGTGTTGGGAAGTAGTGATGAAATATTGCGGTAAGCCAAATTGATGGTTCTACAGATCATGTTTGGAAGGGAGTTATACTTCAGTAAGCCAATGTGTGTTCCTGGAGATCATGTTGAGAAGGGAGTCATATTGCAGTAAGCCAAATTGATGTTTCTAGGGATCACGCTGGGAAGGGAATTAAATTGCAGTAAGCTACGTTGATGTTAGTGATCATGTTGGGAAGGGGTGGTGAAATATTTGCAGTGCAAAGCCAAAATGATGTTCAGAGAGGTCACGAAGGACTGATAAAATACTGCCGTACAAAGCTCAATGATGTTTTGCCACTACATGTATCAATGCACGCACTAAGTTACTGAAATGCTTTCAGTGTAAAGCTAAATATGTTTCTTCATCCCCTGGCTCCTGAGAAAAAAAAAGCGAGAGAGAGAGAGAGAGAGAGAGAGAGAGAGAGAGAGAGAGAGAGGTGGCGGAGGAGAGAGAGAGAGAGAGAGAGAGAGAGAGAGAGAGAGAGAGAGAGAGAGATTCTGTGTGTGTGTGTGTGTGTGTGTGTGTGTGTGTGTGTGTGTGTGTGTGTGTGTGTGTGCCCCCTCTTGCTCCAGATACAATTCGCAGTTGTTGTTCTAGTTGTTTTTCAAATACTCTCCAAATCTGGCATAGTAACTCACCAGTAGACTAAGTAGATTGATAAGGAACCACCTTTGAGTCAGCGAGACGCATTACTCGCAGTTCTAACGGAATCACATGGCGAAGTGAAGTAATGTCGAGATTCGAAGCGGATCAAACACACCTTACTGGTAGCATTCATACAGAATAGAAACACCGTGCTTACTGTCAGCCGAAAGAGCTCAGATGGGAGAGCATTGGACTGAAGATCTAAAGGTACCTGGTTCAATCTCGGATCAGACATTGGGACGGTTGAAGGAGAGGAGAGGGGTTGGGGGTCGAGGGTGAAGAGAGGTGGTACGGGGGAAGGTGAAGTGAGGGGGTGGGGGTGGGGATGGCGAATGGCGGCTGGTATGTATGTATTTTAATATCTATGCTTTCACCGCGACATGAGCGACTTCTCTTTGATGTGGTGGCAATCCTAATAGGGCCCCTGTCGCGTGTGGTCGACTGAGCTGTAATGAAGCCGACACCAAATCCAGACTATAAGGAATAGCATGATCCGTTGTCCAGCATGATCTGAACAGAAATATTAACAGTTGTTGTGCTTTCTCTCTTGTCTTTGTCCAGCTGGTAGTGTTCTGCACATACTTACTGACTGTTAAGGTGTGCGAGCGATGCCGCACCTCAAGTGGCCGAGACGGCGACAGCCCTCCCTCCAAGAGCTTACTCGGGGCTTAGGTTCAAACCCCAGCGTGAAATACAAATCCCTGGACTCTACCACCGTGATCGTCAGCAGTAAAGACACGTTAGCTTCTGAAAATGTGTAGTTCGTTTTCGTGTTTTCGTGTGCGTGGTGGTTCAGATGGAGACACGTTCTTCTTCTTCTTTGTGTGTGTGTGTCTGTGTGTGTGTGTGTGTGTGTGTGGTGCGTGCGTGCGTGCGTGGCGTGCGTGCGTGCGTGCGTGCGTGTGTGTGTGTGTGCGCGCCATCTTCGTGTTCACCGCAGTGGCATCTTTCCATACTACACATTCCGGACCACCACCACCACCACCACCCCTTTTCCCTAAACGATCTGGCAGCTTATGAGTCTTCTACGCTAGTCACTGCACCTGGAAAGGTTTTTTTTTTTTCTCCGTTTTTTGGGGGTGGGGTGGGGTGGGGGAGTGCTACGTTTTTTGTATCGTTTGTTATTGATCGACTCGTGTCTTTTCTTTTTCTTTTATGTTGGTTACAGTGTTTGTGTTCGGCATATTGAGTTCATCTGCTGTGTGATGTTCTTCTCTCTCTGTCCCTTTTATGCCCTCTTTCTCTCGGTCTTTCTCAATGTCTCTCAGTTCCCTCCCTTGTCCTTTCTCTCGCTGTTTCCCAGCATCTCTCTCTCTCTCTCTCTCTCTCTCTCTCTCTCTCTCTCTCTCTCTCTCCTTTTTTTTTTCTTTCTCTGTGTGTAGGTGCATGCGCGTGCGTGCGTACGTGTGCGTGTGCGTGTGTGTGTGTGTGTGTGTGTGCGTGCGTGTGTGCGTATGCGTGCGTGTGTATGTGTGTGTGCGTGCGGGTGCGTGCGTGCGTGCGTGCGCGCGCGCGCGCGCGTGTGTGTGTGTGTGTGTGTAAAACACACTCATCATTCTTAGAATGTCAAGAGTTTCACTATGTATGTGTGGTGTGTGATCACTGGCATTGAAAGAGACTGTAAAGGGTAGAAATGTTGTGCACGATCACACGATAGAAGAACGCGCAATGGAAGGGAACGAATATGAGCTACATGGGCAGATCACTTCATAGCAGATTGACTGATCAGTTGATTGCCTGGTCTTCTGTATGGTCACAGGTTTGGCTGTAAAAACCTCGAAAGTCCCAAGACGCTTTGTGTGTGAGAAGAGGGGAGCTGGAGAGAGATCGAGTATGCTGGATGTGTGCGAAGATGCTTTACAATATTGAACTAAACTCGACAATAGTTCGATGATGATATGTACACAGACTATTAAATTTTTGTGTCCAGAGTCTCAAAATATATCAGCTGGCATCATTTTGTTTTTGCTGTTGTTTTTGAGTGTTTCATGGCATAGTATTTCATCCGACCTCGCCATTTTTTTTTCAAATAAACTTTTGCTACTCCAGTATTCTGTAGTGCCAAGTTGAAATGATTTTGGAATAATCATTGTGCTTTTTTTAACTTCTGTAGAAAGTTTTATTCAGAAGCTGTAATATAATCAAACTAAATCAAGTCTTTTTTTTATTTCCTAACATTGTGCATCAGCCATTAAATAAGAAACTTCTCACAACTTACTTCATGTAATCGTCATATGATCGCATGTGTTGATCTGGGGAAGATGGGTGTTGAGATGGCGGACTTATGTATATTCAGTGGAGGCCGTTTTGTCAACTGGTGATTACATGTTTGTTTATTTTGTCTTTTTTGACTCATATGTGTGACAAAGTGTGTAAATGATAATGCTGTTTCATTTATTGATATGTGCGTCTATTGGCGGACTTACGTATATTCACTTAAGATAATTTTGACAGCTGTTGATCGCTTGTTTGCATGTTTTTGTATTTTTGACTCATATGTGAAAGAAAGTAAATAAAAAATCACCCTTTTTTATTTGTTCATGTGTGTGTGTGTATGTGTGTGTGTAAAGGGGGTGATGTACGTGCGTATCCATGGCAAACTTTAACAACTTTTTCGGCAATCACAAATGCTAGAACTACAAAACTCAACACAAGAAGAAACATTGACAAGATCACTCCAGCCGTTATCTGCATGAAGATGTCGGGAAACTGTCGGTGCGATAAATCTGTGATTAACATGTTCAGCAATGTTTTTTTCAGGTGAATGCGATTTCTTCACAAAATTGTGAACTGTGACCTGAAAAACGACTCACAAAATTTGAATAAAACTTGAATGAATAACAGGAATATCATGCTAGTCTTCTTTATTTTAGCGGGGCTGAGTTCCTCCACAGTTCATTTACTACCTTGGGATGTGTTATTTTTCTCTTGGAGAGTAAGTCCAGGGTAGTGGAGGGTAAATCTATGGTGGTACTGCTCTGACTTCCAGGAGATAAAAAAAATAAAAAATATACCCCCCCCCTCCAAAAAAAAAAAAACAACCCAGAGGGGGCCGTTTGGGAGTCGTTACAGAGGAACGTGGTGTGCCCCCACCAAACAACCACCATGAATTTGTCAGGGGCTCGGTTTCCACCTGTGAATACACACAGGACGCTGTTGGTGACAATGGTTTACACTCTTCAAGATTCCAGAAAAAGAAAGAGTCGCTGAAGGGTGAGATTAATCATCAATAAACAAGTGTCAGACCAAATGTAAATGACAGACTCCAAGTGATAAAAACTACATTGTTTGAAGTCGGAATATATATCAGATGTGGGGTCTGAATTGAGGCAAAGGGGCTGAGACAAAGTTGAACAAGTAACGGTTGACATGGAATTGACACGACAGACATATAAAACTAGTAGCTATTCCAATGAAACGATGAGACACAGTTTATAGATATGAGGGAAAATATGGAAATGTAAGGGAAGCGGTTTTTGAAAAAAAAGGTATGAATTGGATTTTAAATCAAACGACCACGCTGGTCATGTCTTCTTAATGTTCATACTGCATGTAATTGATCGTAGAGTTTCATGCTTGATGCTAAGATTGTAGGACGTTAAACTCCTAATGATTGTTAAGATTTTCGCTTGCTTCGAGCAGAAAATGTCATCGAAAAGTATTTCTGACTAAATTTGTATCGAGTAAAGAGAAGACAAGGCATTCTAGTTCTCTGTGCGTATTCTACCATGTGACCTTCACTTGAACAAGAGTCCTGACACCTATACACTCACCTGGACTACGTTCTGCCACAGATGAGGTATACAGGCAGCTCACAAGTCCCAAGAAGCGCCATAAACCTACCAACCAAAGTAGATCTCCTACTTGGTTAATTATGATTTGCTTTATTGTCCAGCCAGATTGAGACTGCCCTCTCTTCCAAAGCTAAGACCTGATTTTTTTTTTTGGGGGGGGGGGGGGGGGGGGGATACCAAGGATATGCCAAAAGGTCATTCAGGGGAAGAGGGAGGGAGAGTACCAGACAAGGATTTCGCCAAATTTGTTGAAACCCATCTTCGTCTTAGCATTCGTAGGCTAGACCATCAGACCCGCTCAGGTGATGAGTAGTGCTGTTTCTTCAGCTCTTTGTGGTAGTCCTAGAGCTAGGCCTATTACGGAGTTCAAGAGGAGGGGACGAATCTATACATTATGACATTATCTAATTATTTCTCTCTGGAAAGCAATAATTAAGATGCTTTCGGATTAGTTACTCATTGAACACCCCCCCCCCCCTCTTCCTACTCCCACCTCTCTCAATCCGCACCTGGATTCGAACCACAGACCATGGATTTTCTGATTTCCAGGGACCAGGGCAACTGAACCCTCCGCTGGCTGCTGGTGTTAATGCGCTTGCATCTCAGATCAGCACGTCAAGGCGAAATATTTGAAATGAACATTTTATTGAAAATGCTGACAGCATCTGAATGCGAGTTCAAATCCACTATGGATACATTTTGCAGTTGTAATATGTTAAATCGTATTCCTCTCAGAAATAACGACGTATAAATAAAAACAAAACACATTTAAGATGGACAATGTATATGTAAACAACTATGTAAGTTCAATAAACATCACCTTAAATTCATAGAACTGGGCTGAAAATCGAATACATATGGATGAAGATGAAGAAGGGAATAAAGTTTAGTCTGACAGACGAATAAAATGTCAAGACACCTGTTCTGGAGAACGTTGTTGAGGGAGGGGGTGGGGTGGGGGATGGGGGTGGGGGGTGGGGGAACAAACTGCTGTTCTGATCTTACTGCCAGAAAACATCGCTTAAGCCCATGCAGAGTGTCCTTTTCCTGCTGTATTGCTGCCTGGCTGTTTACGGCCTTTGGGACCCAGCACATAAACAGTGAAAACCCGTTTTGATTAGTAACACAGTGAGTGAGATAGCGTCATTGAACCAAAGATAGCGTAGTGGCATATGCTTCTTGACACTTCCACCCTCACTTTCATTCCTGCTGAAACCTTATCAGCCCTTGCGAGACCATGACATAATTTCACAAAACATGAGCGATGTGCACGTCTGTTGGTCGTGCTGCTCGTGCAGTTTATAAAAGCCGTTTGTTGGTGCCCTCCCTCACCCCCCCCCCCCCCCCCCCCGTCACAACTGTTCCGCTCATCGTCCACCGCACAATGACTGCAGGCAGGAGCTAATGAATGTTGGTTCTTCTTAACCGCCATGGATGGAAAACAAGGACAGTTGTGCCACGACTGAACGCGAGGGCAGATCATGTGTCCTGACTAGAAAAATATTCTTCATAAATTCACGCACAATTGGTAATTGAAGTCCCATTATCTGTTCAATAATAACCAATATTAATCATAAATTCACGCACAATGGGTAATTGAAGTCCCATTATCTGTATTAATAATAACTCCTTCCAGAGGGGGAGATGCATGTTTCTGTCCGCCCCCCCCCCCCCCTTTCTTTGTGGTAATGTATGCAAAAGAGAACCACATCACTCAATCGTAAGATCATTGCTTGTTCTAATAGTATAATGTGTGTGTGTGGTTCACAGTGTAAGCTTATTCATTTGCATTGTCTCTCAGCTTTTTAAAATTTATGTTTTCGTTCTTCCTCGTCTTTTGGTTTCATTTAAACTGCTGTTAAGATATAATGAATATTTTGTGTCCATATGTGTGCGTCCTACAGTTGTGTGTCACCTTTGAGTTGAAGTTTCTGCGCACTATCTTCGTTTGTCGCATCAGTGATTTCGCAACTTATTTGATTAAAATTTGATATGGTAAAAAAAAAAAAAAAAAAGAAAAGAAAAGAAAGAAAGTGGGAACTGAAGAAGAAAGCCAAATTTGGCCTGACGGCTTGCCATGGAATGAACGAATCGATAGCTGTATCAAACCTGCAGCAGAGGCAGAGGAAAACAAACGTTGGGATGAACGAAATGTTTTTCTTCGACTGCAGACTTTAGCCGAAGAAGAAAACAAAGGATGGGTTGTTAGACCATCACAGAATGCATGAAACGGCGGCTGTGTTATGGCTGCACGCGGGGGAATCAAAGAAAACAAGACTGTGTACGGCTATCAGAACGTCCTAGAAGAACGAATGAAGCAGCAGCTGTATAATTTCTGCATTCGGAGGCTATAGAAGAGAACAAGTGTTGGGCTGCTAGAAGACCGTAGTGGAAGGAATGGAATGACAATGGCGGTAGAACTGCAGACAGAAGTAAAAAGACGAGAACAAGTCTTCGGCTATGAGCCTGTCATGGAACGAGTGAAATGGCAACTGTATTGTAACTGCAGGTAGATGCTGAAGATGATCGGCTATGAGCCTGTCATGGAACGAGTGAAATGGCAACTGTATTGTAACTGCAGGTAGATGCTGAAGATGATCGGCTATGAGCCTGTCATGGAACGAGTGAAATGGCAACTGTATTGTAACTGCAGGTAGATGCTGAAGATGATCGGCTATGAGCCTGTCATGGAACGAGTGAAATGGCAACTGTATTGTAACTGCAGGTAGATGCTGAAGATGATCGGCTATGAGCCTGTCATGGAACGAGTGAAATGGCAACTGTATTGTAACTGCAGGTAGATGCTGAAGATGATCGGCTATGAGCCTGTCATGGAACGAGTGAAATGGCAACTGTATTGTAACTGCAGATAGATGCTGAAGATGATCGGCTATGAGCCTGTCATGGAACGAGTGAAATGGCAACTGTATTGTAACTGCAGATAGATGCTGAAGATGATCGGCTATGAGCCTGTCATGGAACGAGTGAAATGGCAACTGTATTGTAACTGCAGATAGATGCTGAAGATGATCGGCTATGAGCCTGTCATGGAACGAGTGAAATGGCAACTGTATTGTAACTGCAGATAGATGCTGAAGATGATCGGCTATGAGCCTGTCATGGAACGAGTGAAATGGCAACTGTATTGTAACTGCAGATAGATGCTGAAGATGATCGGCTATGAGCCTGTCATGGAACGAGTGAAATGGCAACTGTATTGTAACTGCAGATAGATGCTGAAGATGATCGGCTATGAGCCTGTCATGGAACGAGTGAAATGGCAACTGTATTGTAACTGCAGGTAGATGCTGAAGATGATCGGCTATGAGCCTGTCATGGAACGAGTGAAATGGCAACTGTATTGCAACTGCAGGTAGATGCTGAAGATGATCGGCTATAAGCCTGTCATGGAACGAGTGAAATGGCAACTGTATTGCAACTGCAGGTAGATGCTGAAGATGATCGGCTATGAGCCTGTCATGGAACGAGTGAAATGGCAACTGTATTGTAACTGCAGATAGATGCTGAAGATGATCGGCTATGAGCCTGTCATGGAACGAGTGAAATGGGAACTGTATTGTAACTGCAGATAGATGCTGAAGATGATCGGCTATGAGCCTGTCATGGAACGAGTGAAATGGCAACTGTATTGTAACTGCAGATAGATGCTGAAGATGATCGGCTATGAGCCTGTCATGGAACGAGTGAAATGGCAACTGTGTTGTAACTGCAGATAGATGCTGAAGATGATCGGCTATGAGCCTGTCATGGAACGAGTGAAATGGCAACTGTGTTGTAACTGCAGATAGATGCTGAAGATGATCGGCTATGAGCCTGTCATGGAACGAGTGAAATGGCAACTGTGTTGTAACTGCAGATAGATGCTGAAGATGATCGGCTATGAGCCTGTCATGGAACGAGTGAAATGGCAATTGTATTGCAACTGCAGGTAGATGCTGAAGATGATCGGCTATGAGCCTGTCATGGAACGAGTGAAATGGCAACTGTATTGTAACTGCAGATAGATGCTGAAGATGATCGGCTATGAGCCTGTCATGGAACGAGTGAAATGCAACTGTATTGTAACTGCAGATAGATGCTGAAGATGATCGGCTATGAGCCTGTCATGGAACGAGTGAAATGGCAACTGTATTGTAACTGCAGATAGATGCTGAAGATGATCGGCTATGAGCCTGTCATGGAACGAGTGAAATGGCAACTGTATTGTAACTGCAGATAGATGCTGAAGATGATCGGCTATGAGCCTGTCATGGAACGAGTGAAATGGCAACTGTATTGTAACTGCAGATAGATGCTGAAGATGATCGGCTATGAGCCTGTCATGGAACGAGTGAAATGGCAACTGTATTGTAACTGCAGGTAGATGCTGAAGATGATCGGCTATGAGCCTGTCATGGAACGAGTGAAATGGCAACTGTATTGTAACTGCAGGTAGATGCTGAAGATGATCGGCTATGAGCCTGTCATGGAACGAGTGAAATGGCAACTGTATTGTAACTGCAGGTAGATGCTGAAGATGATCGGCTATGAGCCTGTCATGGAACGAGTGAAATGGCAACTGTATTGTAACTGCAGGTAGATGCTGAAGATGATCGGCTATGAGCCTGTCATGGAACGAGTGAAATGGCAACTGTATTGTAACTGCAGGTAGATGCTGAAGATGATCGGCTATGAGCCTGTCATGGAACGAGTGAAATGGCAACTGTATTGTAACTGCAGGTAGATGCTGAAGATGATCGGCTATGAGCCTGTCATGGAACGAGTGAAATGGCAACTGTATTGTAACTGCAGGTAGATGCTGAAGATGATCGGCTATGAGCCTGTCATGGAACGAGTGAAATGGCAACTGTATTGTAACTGCAGATAGATGCTGAAGATGATCGGCTATGAGCCTGTCATGGAACGAGTGAAATGGCAACTGTATTGTAACTGCAGGTAGATGCTGAAGATGATCGGCTATGAGCCTGTCATGGAACGAGTGAAATGGCAACTGTATTGTAACTGCAGATAGATGCTGAAGATGATCGGCTATGAGCCTGTCATGGAACGAGTCAAATGGCAACTGTATTGTAACTGCAGATAGATGCTGAAGATGATCGGCTATGAGCCTGTCATGGAACGAGTCAAATGGCAACTGTATTGTAACTGCAGATAGATGCTGAAGATGATCGGCTATGAGCCTGTCATGGAACGAGTGAAATGGCAACTGTATTGTAACTGCAGATAGATGCTGAAGATGATCGGCTATGAGCCTGTCATGGAACGAGTGAAATGGCAACTGTATTGTAACTGCAGATAGATGCTGAAGATGATCGGCTATGAGCCTGTCATGGAACGAGTGAAATGGGAACTGTATTGTAACTGCAGATAGATGCTGAAGATGATCGGCTATGAGCCTGTCATGGAACGAGTGAAATGGCAACTGTATTGTAACTGCAGATAGATGCTGAAGATGATCGGCTATGAGCCTGTCATGGAACGAGTGAAATGGCAACTGTATTGTAACTGCAGATAGATGCTGAAGATGATCGGCTATGAGCCTGTCATGGAACGAGTGAAATGGCAACTGTATTGTAACTGCAGGTAGATTCTGAAGATGATCGGCTATGAGCCTGTCATGGAACGAGTGAAATGGCAACTGTATTGTAACTGCAGATAGATGCTGAAGATGATCGGCTATGAGCCTGTCATGGAACGAGTGAAATGGCAACTGTATTGTAACTGCAGGTAGATGCTGAAGATGATCGGCTATGAGCCTGTCATGGAACGAGTGAAATGGCAACTGTATTGTAACTGCAGGTAGATGCTGAAGATGATCGGCTATGAGCCCGTCATGGAACGAGTGAAATGGCAACTGTATTGTAACTGCAGGTAGATGCTGAAGATGATCGGCTATGAGCCCGTCATGGAACGAGTGAAATGGCAACTGTATTGTAACTGCAGGTAGATGCTGAAGATGATCGGCTATGAGCCTGTCATGGAACGAGTGAAATGGCAACTGTATTGTAACTGCAGGTAGATGCTGAAGATGATCGGCTATGAGCCTGTCATGGAACGAGTGAAATGGCAACTGTATTGTAACTGCAGATAGATGCTGAAGATGATCGGCTATGAGCCTGTCATGGAACGAGTGAAATGGCAACTGTATTGTAACTGCAGGTAGATGCTGAAGATGATCGGCTATGAGCCTGTCATGGAACGAGTGAAATGGCAACTGTATTGTAACTGCAGATAGATGCTGAAGATGATCGGCTATGAGCCTGTCATGGAACGAGTGAAATGGCAACTGTATTGTAACTGCAGATAGATGCTGAAGATGATCGGCTATGAGCCTGTCATGGAACGAGTGAAATGGCAACTGTATTGTAACTGCAGATAGATGCTGAAGATGATCGGCTATGAGCCTGTCATGGAACGAGTGAAATGGCAACTGTATTGTAACTGCAGATAGATGCTGAAGATGAGAACAAATGTTGGGCTATGCCGCCATTACGGACTGAATGAAACCACAATTCGATCTGTGACACCAGGAACACGCTAAAGAAGAGAGCAGTTCTTGGGGTGATAGTCTGTAATATAACTGCATAAAGATGATAAAGAAGAGAACTAATATAGGGCTATTCGATCATCATGTAATAAATGAAATGACAATTCTGACTATGACAACAGGCACAAATTGAGAAGAGAAATTTGGGGGTAAAGGTCTGTCACAGCATGAATGAAATGACAGCTGTGTCTGGTTTTTTTTTTTTTTTCTTTTTTTTCAGATTCAAAGTCTTTTCATCATGTGAATGATTTTAGACTCAAGCATCAAAAGCAGCAAAACTTTGTTGAATTTTTAACATCATCACACAAAAAAAATTTATAAGGGGAAAAATAGTATAGTGGCAGCTGTTATTATAACTGCAAAGGGAGCGAAACAGGAGAACAAGGTTAGGCTATTGGACCATCATGGAATGTATGAAATGGCAATGGCCATTTGACGGCAGACAAAAGTTACAGAAGAAAACAAACGCTGGGCTCTAAGACC
>CM031622.1:33908761-33928761 GCA_018398815.1 Conus ventricosus | reverse complement strand
ACAGACAGACAGAAAAACGAGGAGATAGAAGGAAAGACAGGATGAGAGAAAGACAGACAGCAAGATAGAGAGAAAAAGCAAGAAAGAAAGAAAGAAAAGAAGGCAGAAAGAAAGTCGAAAAACACACAAAAACACACAGACGGAAGCAAATGTACTGTAGTAACTATATAAAAACACATTAACTAGCCAACTAGAGTAGGTTAAATGTAACTAAATTTGAATACATTTATGACTAAAGAAATTCCCCTTTATGCCCCCATGGTACTGATTATTTCCCCTCGCCATCCGTGAGATGAAAAGCGAAATAGTATACTTACAGGCTGCACACCAAAATCTACTGAGCAAAGGCCTTGCTTAAAGAGTTCAGTATTCATAACTGGCGGTACGGGATTGCTTTGAGAATTAGTATTGTATCTGAAAATTGATTCTCCTCATTTTCTTTTATATGGCCATAAAGGTACAAGCCAGGTGGTTCCAAGCACACAGATTAAAATAAAAGGAATGGGACTGTTTTGGGGTCTTGGAGCTGTCGCAAAGATAGGGTCACGGGTGAGTGCAAAGGCCTGATTATTATGTGTCAACAAAGGGGAAGGTCATGCATTTGAAGACTGTGATTTCATTGGCGAAGATCCCCCAATACAAGGGAAATGATTGGTGGGGAGTTGTTCTCTTGATCAATTATCAGTTTAGCATTAAGTACTGGCTCAAGTTTATAGCAGACCTCAAAACGCTCAAATGGATTATATAGACTGGAGTGTTTTAATGCAAAATCCTGATTTGGGCTTGTGGCCATAGCTGCCTAACTGACTGCCCACGCCCTCCCTACCTTACGCTCAACCACTCCACAAGTACTTCTGTACCTCTCTCCTCTGCACCCAAAATAGTAACATTTCCTGATTGGTAGGAACAACAATCGGCATTCTGCTTCCCTTCCCCTCCCGGTCTCAAAACTCCCTCTGGCTTGAAATTTTCAACAACAAAAATTGTTTGTGGGTCTGCCAAACAACAGGGACAAACAGAGTACAAGACAAAAACACCACGCGTTTTGTTTTCCTAGGTCTTCTTCAGGTAAAACAAACAACATTCAGGACAATGAAAACGAAGAACGAGCCATAAAATCACTTGTCTTCTCATATTCAGCGCAAGATGGGCGTTGAATGAAAACGAGGTCGTTGGGAGGGAGACGAAAGGAACTGATAATGATGATCATAATAATAATGATAGCAATAACAGTAATAGTAATTATATTGATGATGATGAAAATATTGAAAAATTAATAGTAAAAGAATGATTTTGATGATGATGAAAATATTGAGAGAAAAAAATGAAGAGAAGATTACCCTTACCTTTGGTGATAACATGATGGTAGCGGAGAGGTGGGGGAAGGGGAGGTGGGGAGGATCGTGTCACCAGAGTTAGATCTGATGACTTGATGGTGTGTGTGTGTGTGTGTGTGTGTGTGTGTGTGTGTGTGTGTGTGTGTGTGTGTGCACGGGCGCATGTATGTGCATGCGTGCGTGCCTGCGTGGGTGCGTGTGTGTGTGTGTGTGTGTGTGTGTGTGTGTTCGGCGCGCGTATTTGTGTGTGCGTGTGCGAATGGTCTGCCTGCCATTATGAATAATTCCTGTGTGCACCATCGGTTGCAGGACGTGGCGTATAATTATCCCGTGAAAGCTGATGTAAATAGGTTGAATGGGGTGTGGATTTGTTCGACGTTTGGAGCTAAGTGGATCAAGGAACCATCATGTATATGTATGTATGTATGTATGTATGTATGTGTGTGTCAGTCTGTGTTTGTCTGTGTGTGTGTGTGTGTGTGTGAGAGAGAGAGAGAGAGAGAGAGAGAGAGAGAAATATGAGAAGACTCAACAAACCAACAGAAACACACACACACACACACACACACACACACCGGTACATGCACGAGTACGCACATTTCTTCTTGCCCTTACTTCCTATCTATTTTTTCTCATGTGTTTGCTATAACGCAACACAATCGACCTTGCATCTAATTCTCACGTGCTACACACAGCCCTGTCGATGTCGTATTGAGTCTGACCTTTCCTTAATTGGAAACGTAACCTGAAATGAAAAAAAAAGTCCTTGGAACGACATTTTAAGAACAATTACAGCTAAATGTGTGGACTCTCAACTGTAAAATATGGGTCAGCTGTGCAAAAAACTGGGTGTGGGGAAGAGCGAGATAAACTGTCAGTAACAGAATACTACGCATGTTTCGTTTCAGTGTTACGAAATATTCCCTTCTCTTTCTCAAGTGTTACGAATATTCCCTTCTCTTTCTCAAGACAAGAGTGTCCAGAACTTACACCCCACGTGTTAGAAAGAACTTCGCTGGAAGATACGGTTGCTGAAGTAAAAGCCTTGCAAAAAAAACACCACTTTGCAAAGTCATAGTGAGCCCTTCTTTGAGGTACATCATTATGTTTTTACTTCAATCGACCGCAAAGCAGTTAATGTACTGAATGGTTCAGCTGTTCTAACGTGCCTTGCGCGGCATGATCGTAGCTTCTTCTGCTTAACCCTTTGTGAACTGTTTGATGTTCAGGAATTCAGCAATAATCCAAACACCATCTGGTGTTGCAGTCATTCTCTTTAACTGTTTACAGTGTGAAAGAAAATCTTAAATGAGGCAGGACAAACAGATAGGGTAACAGTAAACAAGTGGGGTATGT
This sequence comes from Conus ventricosus, assembly GCA_018398815.1. Classification (NCBI taxonomy): domain Eukaryota; kingdom Metazoa; phylum Mollusca; class Gastropoda; order Neogastropoda; family Conidae; genus Conus; species Conus ventricosus. Next base: position 33,926,068 of record CM031622.1, on the reverse strand, counting down.
TTTGCTCCCATAAGGAAACCTAACACAGAGTAACTTTTATTCAAGACTGGCACAGCCTTTTAAACTTGAATAAAGTCAGACAAATACATAGACGAACAATCTAATAGTGGGGAAAAAAACAAGCGCAGGCCAACAACTGAACTGTCTTCATAGTAATGACTTGGCAAAGATTGGGACTTAAGGAGGGGAGGGGGGGGGGGGGATTTGAAGATGGAGAAACTGGGAACATGAAATTTAAAAAAATATGTTACAGATATGAAAACTCTTCACTAGCTGTATAAGGGAACCATAGCAATCCCTTTTGAAGGCTGATATGTTTGTATTGCTTGCTCCGAGGCCTTTCGTCCGCTGGGTCCCACTCATCAGGGAGACACGGCTGGTTGTGTCTGCGCTCCCGGCGTCAAATAGAGACACACCACAGTCCATAATACTGTGGTGTTCTCACCACCTAGGGTGCAAAAAAGAATCCAATAGCACCCCCAAAGCAACCAGCGAAGAGTAGTAAATGCAACCAAACGAAAGTGTGGGGAGGAAAAAAAGTTGCTGTAAAACTAAAGACATTATGCAGATAATATAAAATGTAGGGGACAGTCTTTGAGCCTACGCTTGAGGATCCACCCAAAGATGCAAGGGAGATCAAAAGACAAACACATAGACGGACAGAAACAAATACAAATACCCTCAATTTAATCAAAGCAAAGATAGGGTAACACTTGCTGTCATCATGGAATGATCACAGGCCCACCACTCTAAACGAATGCTGCCTACGACACTAAATCACCTTGCAGGTTCTGTGTGCTCTGTGTTGTCATTATCTGCAATGCGATTTGGTGTCGTAAGCAGCGTTCGTTTTGAGTTACGGGCCTTTAATTATTTCGTCATCGTTACCCCACTTGTTTGTTGTTTATGATGTCTTCATATGTGACACAATTTTATGATGTCTTCATATGTGACACAATTTTATGATGTCTTCATATGTGACACAATTTTATAATGTCTTCATATGTGACACAATTTTCTCTTCTTTTTTTTTTGTTGTGCGAGGCAAAACAACACAACGAAATGGTGCAGTTTTTGAACTATTCAGAATGACTGCTACTATATGTTGTGTTGGTCTCTAGTATCCAGGTGATTTCCCTTTCATTGATTTTGCATCCCAGAGCATATAGGGTTCAATGCGTTCCTTCATTCTGAGTTATCAGGACTTACTTTTCACTCACTTAATTCTTTGTATTGCTTCTCTCCCTTTTACCTCACTTATTTCTTTATTTCGCTTCCCTCCCTTTTCCCTCACATATTTCTTTATTTCGCCCCCCCCCCCCCCCCCTTTCCCTCACTTATTTCTTTATATCGCTTCCCTCCCTTTTCGCCCCCTTAATTCTTTATATCGCTTCCCTCCCTTTTCACTCACATGATTATTTCTTTACATCTTTTCCCTCACTTTTTTCTTTACATCGCTTCCCTCCCTTTTCCGTGCTTCACTGTCCCATTTGGGCGTCCATTGAACTGTAATATTTCCTCCTGTGGTACTAATACCACAAAATCTTCGGTGGTGTTCTACGCAAGAAGCCATGGGTGGGCTGCCACAGCCGCTGAAAACCTTATCAACTGAAGAGCTCTCATCCAGGGGAGGAAATTCGACTCTGGTCGAGCATAAACATGGCTACATTCGAAGGATGGAACGCCATGGTTCCCACTGTTGTCAGCGAAACATTTTAACTGTCTTTCAGTGTTTGTCCTTATCATCCCCTCTCTTTCGTTTCCTTCCTCCATCCAATCCCAGTTAAATCTTTTACATAGGATCGGTTTACTCGCTTTGTTTTCTCCGCACGATAGATTTGTTTCCCTTAAGCAGTAGTTCTTGTTCTCGTCTCAAACTCACTCTCGTAAAGTCATTTCCATGGTGACCGAGGACTGCACTTGCCCCTCCCACTCTTGTCTGACGAAGACCCAAGAGATCAGAACGCGTGGTGTTTTGTCTTGTGATTCGTTTGTCCATGGTGTTCGGTGGACTGCTTTAAACACTTTTTAAGACTTATGTGTGGGTCTAACAGAAATGCCTTTTTGGAGATTCTAGTACGCCGGTCTAGTTAGAACATTATCATACACATCTTTACATATCTCAAGACATATCACACTACTAAGCCAAAGAACATAATGTACAAAGATATTCAGCATCATGAAATGATGTAGCCTACGTACATATTCAGATTTCGCCATTTCCGAATGCGAATGAATAATGCAAATCGTACCAAATCGCCTCCCAGATAGAGTCACAAGCTTAATCTGCAACACGCAAAGCCTGAATTGTCATTACATCTCCGATCACTAATTACCACCACAAAGAAGCGAAATATATACTTTTAATCCAGCGCGTGTTAATGGAAAAGATGGATACTCATCTGAATCGTTTGACTGAACCACACCAGTTATTCTCTCTGGGTTTTTTTAAAGAGTGTACAGTATTCCTCTGTGTACTCCAATACACAGGCTGTGTCACCTGGGAGTAATATACATGTATATACATTGTTAGTGTTACGAAGCATAGTGTGTGTGTGTGTGTGTGTGTGTGTGTGTGTGTGTGTGTGTGTGTGTGTGTGTGTGTGTGTGTGTGAGTATACGTGCGTGTATGTGTGTGTGTGTGTGTGTGTGTGTGTGTGTGTGTGTGTGTGTGTGTGTGTATGTGTGAGAGAGAGAGAGAGAGAGAGAGAGAGAGAGAGAGAGAGAGAGAGAGAGAGAGAGAGAGAGAGGAGAGAGAGAGAGAGAATACGAAGTAAGGGACTAAACGTAAATATATCAAAGAGCATTACATAAACATCTATTAGACATGTATAATATCATTAGCACTACAAATAATGACAAATCATGTCACTCTCACGTGGAACGGGCGGAAGATCAGAGCCTGAAGACACAGACAGAACGAACGCATCAAAATTCATTCAGAGAAAAAAACCTGAACGAACGAAGAAAAGAACGAATGAAACGAAAGATATGTAGGAATAATCAAGTGAAAGAATACAGAACTGACAATGATTGAACCATTATTTCTGAGTCGTTACATATAGGGGCATTAGGAAGGAGCGAGTGAAGTCATATCCAATTCACGTGCAAAAACTGATCATTGTATGTCATATTAACAAAATTAACATTAATATAGTGAAATACACGAACACTCCGAACATCGTTTACAGTATCACTGTCTGGACAACGTTTCCACTGTGAACAGCGTTTGTGGAATCATTTCTTAGTTGAAGCCCATTTCAGACGGTATCTACCTTTTGTTGTATTTCACGCAGAAATTGACAAATCCCATCTTGGAAAATTAACACAGAATGTCTGAAGATGGTTGTTTTATTGTATCACCTTAACTTTAATAACAGACAACAGCGCAGCCTGTAAACAATATACATCATTAATTCTAACAGTAACATCAATGTATTTCTCAATAAAGCTTCAGTCACACATATATTTATCTTCGTCGCTGGCAAAACCAGCCCGTTCGTGAAGAAACAGATCCACAAAATCGCTGTATGAAAATACGCGGGAAGCCATAAGCATTGCCACCCTCCTGCCCACCCGTACCCCCACCCCATCTTCCTTCTTCCAATCCCGTCTCCCTTTCCCTCTTCCCACCTTTTGTGACTATGCAAACATCCATTTCACCCCCCCCCCCCACACACACACACACACACACACATACCCCCTCCTCCTCCTCCACCAAGTATCGCAGAACAGTTTTCTATTTGGCGCGCAGCATTGGTTTCCATTATGATCAAGCGCGTTTAATCTACTTGAAGGGGGGTGGAAGTGGGGATGGGTGGAGGGGAGTGGAGGGAGGGTAGGGGTGGTATGGGAGGGGGGGGGGGAGGGAGGGAGGAGAGCAATCAGTGTTGGTCCATTCTAAGTCACTGAAATCAATGTATTGGACAAATACGTACTGCTTTGAACCGAAGTGCAGATTAACCATTCCTCCATCATTGTGACGATGACTTTGAACTGATTTCTATTAAGAGAGACAATTCCGAAAGATATGAGTAGGGGTGTGGGAAGTAGAAAAAGGGGTGTGAAGAAGAGGGTGCAGTAGGGGTGTGGGAAGTAGAAAAAGGGTGTGAAGAAGAGGGTGCAGTAGGGGTGTGGGAAGTAGAAAAAGGGGTGTGAAGAAGAGAGTGCAGTAGGGGTGTGGGAAGTAGAAAAAGGGGTGTGAAGAAGAGGGTGCAGTAGGGGTGTGGGGAGTAGAATGGGGTGTGAAGAAGAGGGTGCAGTAGGGGTGTGGGAAGTAGAAAAAGGGGTGTGAAGAAGAGGGTGCAGTAGGGGTGTGGGAAGTAGAAAGGGGTGTGAAGAAGAGGGTGCAGTAGGGGTGTGGGAAGTAGAATGGGGTGTGAAGAAGAGGCTGCAGTAGGGGTGTGGGAAGTAGAAACAGGGTGTGAAGAAGAGGGTGCAGTAGGGGTGTGGGAAGTAGAAAAAGGGGTGTGAAGAAGAGGGTGCAGTAGGGGTGTGGGAAGTAGAAACAGGGTGTGAAGAAGAGGGTGCAGTAGGGGTGTGGGAAGTAGAAAAAGGGGTGTGAAGAAGAGGGTGCAGTAGGTGTGTGGGAAGTAGAAACAGGGTGTGAAGAAGAGGGTGCAGTAGGGGTGTGGGAAGTAGAAACAGGGGTGTGAAGAAGAGGGTGCAGTAGGAGTGTGGGAAGTAGAAAGTGGTGTAAAGAAGAGGGTGCAGTAGGGGTGTGGGAACTAGAAACAGAGTGTGAAGAAGAGGGTGAAGTAGGGGTGTAGGAAGTAGAGAGGGGTGTGAAGAAGAGGGTGCAGTAGGGGTGTAGGAAGTAGAGAGGGGTGTGAAGAAGAGGGTGCAGTAAGGGTGTAGGAAGTAGAAAGGAATGTCAAGAAGAGGGTGCTGATGAATATTTGATGTTTTTTTGACAGCCATCAAACTCAGTAATGGGAAATATTCCTTTCAATAATACTTGTTAATCTCAAACAGTGTGTAATCAGACAGACAGGACAGACAGAGCAGACAGCCACACACACACACCCCACACAACACACACACACACACACACACACACACACACACACACATATAGGCAACAGAGAGAACAGATAAGTCAGAATAGAGAGACAGATAGAGAGAGCCAAGAGAGAGAGAGAGGAGAGAGAGAGAGAGAGAGAGAGAGAGAGAGAGAGAGAGAGCAGAGAGAGGAGAGAAGAGACAGACAGACAGACAGACAGACAGACACAGAGAGTGGAATAAACGAACAATTCTGCGATCGGAGGAAGAAAGGTAAGTGGGGATGGGGGTGGGAGGGAGATGATAAGAGGGGGGGGGGGGGGGGGGGGGGGGGGGGTGGGGGGGGGGGGGGGGGGGGGGGGGGGGGGGGGGGGCGGGGGGGGGGGGGGGTGGGGGGGGGGGGGGGGGGGGGGGGGGGGGGGGATAGGAAGCAGGGAACTACTCACGCATTTTCACACAACCTGTCCATGGACAGATGCCCCTGTAAGGATTGAAGAGTCAGGAGTATGCCAGGCGGGCCACAATGCCTCCCAAATGGGCCCCACCCAAATTACACCTGCACACACCAGACGCACACACACATCAAACATTGAATCATGATGCTGAACAGCCAAGGAGCAGAAGCCCTGAAAGGGTTCAAGACACAAACATTATCGTGATGCTGAACAGTGAGAAGCAGGATGCCCTGGTAAGGGTCCAAGACACAAACATTGAAACGTGATGCTGAACAGTGAAGGAAGCCTAAGAGCCCTGTAAGGTTCAAGACACAAACATTGAATCGTGATCTGATCAGTGTGGATCTAAGAGGGCCCTGTAAGGGTTCAAACACAAACGTTGAATCGGGGATGCGTGACAGTGAGACTAAGAGGCCCTGTTAAGGGTGTCAAGACACAAACCATTGAATCGAGATGCTGAACATGAGGGCTAAGAGGCCCCTGTAGAGTTCAAGAACACAAACATTGAATCGTGATGCCGACAGTGAGGAGCTAAGAGGCCTTAAGGCCGTGTAAGGGTTCAAGGACGCAACATTGAATCGACATGTGCCAACCTGTGAGGACTAAGAGGCCGTAAGGATTCAAGAACACAACACATTGATTCGTAGATGCTGAACGATGAGAGCAAAGAGGCCCCTGTAAGGGTTCAAGACACAAACATTGAACGTGATGCCCTGATCAGTGTGGAGCTAAGAGGTCCTGTAAGGTTCAAGACACAAACATTGAATCGTGGATGCAGATCAGTGTGGAGCAAAGAGCCTGTAAAGTGGTTTCAAGACAGAAGCAATGAATCGTGAATGCTGAACAGTGAGTACTAAGAGGCTCTGTAGGGTTCAAGACACAAACATTGAATCGTGATGCTATCAGTGTGAGCCTAAAGAGGCTCTGTAAGGGCCAGACACAAGCATTGAAGCGTGGATGCTGACATGAGGAGCTAAGAGGCCCTGTAAGGGTTCAGGACGCAACATGAATCGTGGATGGCTGAACATGAGGAGTTATAGGCCCTGTAAGGGTTCAGACACAAAACATTGAATCGTGATGCAGAACAGTCAGGAGCAAGGAGCCCTGTAAGGGTCCCAAATCCAAGAGCACAAACATTGAATCGTATGCTGTGTCCCCAGTGTGAAGGTAAGAGGCCCTGTAAGGTTTCAAGACCCATACATTGAATCGTGATGCTGAACAGTGAGGACAAAGAGGCCCTCTAAGGGTTGAATAGGAGGATAACGTAGTCCAGTATTTCGCAAAACAATCCAGATAAACAGATCATTAGGAACAAATCCTGCATCTGTTTGTCCTTACGTTTTGTGAATTGATGACGCTTTCTGTCAAAATTTGCTTCCGTTTCTGCCTTCGTAACCTCGCTTTTGAAACTAACTGTAAGGAGAATCTAAGCCACGGAAATGAGCAATTCGTGAAGACAGTAAACATCAGATTTATCTGATATTAATGACCAATCAGACAATTGTGTCCCAAAACCATCAAGCAGCACATGAGACCTATACACCAATCGAAGGGCGGACATCAATTCCCGTAAAGACAACTACTCTGGCATTGGGAGTCCATGTATTAGCATCCAGGGCTTTCCTGAAACAATTATCAAGGGAACCGTGAAAGAGGTAATGGGATGACAGCGTTGTCCAGTGTGCTTTTCCTCAAACATTTATCAAGGGAACCGTTGAAGCAGGTAATGGGCTGAGAGACATTGTCCATTTGCTTTCCTGAAACAATCTTGCAAGGGAACTGTTGAAATTGGAGGTAAAGGCTGACAGCGTGCCAGTGACTTTCCTAAAACATCTTTTCAAGGGAACCGTTGAAGCGGGAATGGACCTTAGAGCCAATGTCCAGTGGCTTTCCTGAACAATCAATCTAGGGCCCGTTGAAAGGATGGTAATGGGCCGGACAGCGTTGTAGCAAGGACAGGAAAAATCTGCAGAGACCCAGGCCTTGTAGGCCCAAGTAGATAAGACAAGGAGGAACGGTGGGAACTGTTTGCTTCGTGTGGTGGGCCCAGTGACTCTCCATAGAGTTAAGGAGAAGCAGAGGAGGAGGAGGAGGAGGAAGAGGAGGGAGGAGAAAGAAGAAGAGCAGGAGGAGGAGGTAGGAGGCGAGGAGGATGCCGAGAAGGTGGAGGAGGAGGAGAAGGAGGAGAGGAGGAGGAAGAGAAGAAGAAGAAGAAAAGCATGAAAGAAGGGAAAATAAGAAGAAGAAAAAGAAGGAGAGGCAGGAGGTGAAGGAGGAGGAGGAAAAGCGGAGGAGAAGGAGAAGGAGGGAGGAGGAGGAGAGGGGGAGTAGGAGGGAAGAGAAGAAGAAGAAGAAGAAGAAGAAGAAGCAGAAGAAGAAGAAGAAGAAGGGAGAGGAGGAGGAGGAGGAGGAGGAAGGAGGAGGAGAAGGAGGGAGAAGAGAAGAAAGAGGAGGAGGAGGAGAAGAAGAATAAGGAAGAAGAAGAAGAAGAAGAAGAAGCAGAAGAAGATAAGAAAAACAACAACAACAACAACAACAACAACAACAAACAAAAAAAGAAGAAATTTTCTGAACACTTTTTCTTTTACCAATCAAGGAAAAGGTGACAGAAGTTAGAGAATCACATAACACTGCAAAAATGTTACATCAATATTCATAATAAAAGAGACCAGAGATGAAACACAGACAATGTTTCGTCAGTCCTAACATCGAAATTCATATCCTCTCTGTTAGAAATCCGCTTCATCCTAAGCCACTCAAACAAGACAAATTTGTCTTTGATACTAAGAAACAAGAAGAAGAAAATCCATTCCAAAGATGCACAGGGCCTTATTTTTTCCCTCCTGCATTGGGTTATATCCTATCCGCTGATACATAACGTGAAACGACGAATTGTCAATCCTGTAACGAACACACATGAATCAAACAGGCTGAATAGATTATGGACAAGAAGGTCTAAATGACCAAACGCGTAAGCCAGGCTTAGCCCAAAAATCTCCCTAGACTGGGGCACCCATCCAGGCACCTGCATACATTATTAAGTTTATTCAGCATTGACAATAAATAACACCAACCGCATGTACGGGGAAAGATGCCCTGACAGGTATACAGAGTGAGACCAGGTTTGCCACGATGTCCCCCAGATGGGCCTCGCTTTGGCATTTGTGCTGAGTTAAACCGGAAAGACAACGTGGACTGCCCGCGTCATGATGGGAGGCAGCATAACAGACAGAGAACCGACTGACTCGACCGACCGACCGACCGACAGAAGACAGACAGACAGACAACCGCTGAACCACCGACCGACCGACCGACCGACAGACAGACCAGACAGAGAGACAGACCGACGACACACACACACACACACACACACACACACACACACACACACACACACCACACACATTCTCTCTCTCACTCTCTCTCTCTCCCCTCTCAATTCTTCCTCACTCTCTCTCTCTCGCAACACACACACACACACACACACACCACACACACACACAAACGACACACCACACACACACACATACACACACACACGCACGCACGCACGCACGCACACAGACACTCACCTACACACACACACACAACAGCACACACTGACAACCCACTACACTTACACACACACACACACAACACACACACACACACACACACACACACACACTACACACACACACACATCAACTCACGCATCACTTCAGGAGAAAAGACAGTAATTTTCAACCCGAAAAATTAATGAAGCAAATACAAAGCAACGCATCCTGGTGGAGGGGTAAAAAAAAAAGACCCAAATCGTGCCCTCCACCTTCTGCCTGCGCAACTTCCCCAAACAACTCTGGCATCAACCACACTGAAGACTGATCCACACATACCTTGCTTTTTTTCCCTTCATTTTGATTTTGCTTGCCGCTCCGTGGACACATCAAAAAGCGACCGAACACACGCGTGCCACTAACACTACACTTTTGAATTATTATGTCAACAACTGATTTATTTGTCAAACAACATTTCCCTCCTCTCTCTCTCTCCTCTCTCTCTCTCTCTCTCTCTCCCTCTCTCCATTCTTCTTCTCTCTCTCCTCTCTCACGCCGCACGACCGGTGCGGACGTGTTTTTTTTTCCCGAGCGCTGCGATCTGTTTATTTGCTGATCCGTGTTTTTATATCTATTCAGTTTTCCTGCCAGTATAAAATTGACTAACAGTGCGCTAGTGCTTCGTGTCATTGTTACGGCTGACACAGAACAGACTGTCACTCACAGCTGGACCGACGCCGTCACTGTCACCAGCCAACAAACCAGCCTTTGACAGACAGCAACTGACTCCACCCCTGTCCATAGGTAATACCACAGCCAGTCTCTCTCTTAGCCGACAGCTTCATCAACTCCCCAAAATTCAGGATCCCGTCTTCCCCCGAAAGGCAAACTGTCAACATCATTGGGGGGATTCCTAAACCTTCAAGTAATGACCGACAGAGACTGGACAGACGGGACTCACCATGTTACGCACAATGCCTGGCCAAGGTACTGAAACGTCACTGGCTGCCCTCAGCAGATTGTGCAGAACGGAGGATGTTGGCAGCGGGAGTGCATTGGCATGTGGGGGAAACGACCTCCCACAAACGCTATCTCCTGTAACATGCTTCAGCAGGACTTTGGTCAGCGTCTGGGACAGGTGACAAAGTTTTTCCGGCTTGCCAAAATTGCTGTCTCTGCCCTACTTCCTAAAAACCTATTCCTTTGAAATTCATTAATTTGAATGAAATATGGGAACTGCATGTCCTATGTGCAAAAACAAGTGCATGTTTTTTTTGTTTGAAAACAAATTTCGTTGATCAAAATCTTAGGATCGTTCAAAGCTATTTCACATCGAATGGTATTCACCTGTCTGCCAGTGGCTTGTCACTCTGGTTATCGGGCAAAATCATTCAGTGTCTGGCACTCCGGTGAACCGCTCCCACGTAATACGTTAATGGGCAAACCCAGAGCTATGTCAGGAACAGCCCATTGCAACAAACGTAACAGATCACAGTCTTCAAAATTAAAGAAAACCAGTCACGCACCTTCCCTAACTGAGTTCCGTCAAGTGTGCAGCCCATGTACCCCCAGAGTAGAGAAATCCGCCTGATTCCTGTTCTACAAATTTACCTTCATCAGAGTCAGTTTCAACGAAGCTCAAACTATCACTTGACAATGCTCCTGAAATTGTCCACCAGAAATCCAGTTTTTCTTCTAATGAAAACTAAACCTCTTCCCCACCCCACCATGCAATGCCACCCATGCCGTACTTTAACTGACCCTCCATACATCATGCCGATGTTTCCCCCCATGTGGCCTCTTCCTCCCCCGTTCCCTCCTCGCCTTTCAATCCTGGACACAAATGCATCCTTATCATTTCCCTCTCCTGCTTACAAATTCCGGTATCATGGAATTCCAGATACAGCTTTTCTGTCTCGCCTTCCAAGTTGCAGGCCCGAGCCCTGGCTACCCTTCCTTCCCCCGTCCTTCACCCCCCCCCCAATTTACCCACCCCTCCTCTCACTCCTCCACTAACGAGTCGCCCCCCCCCCCACCCCCACCACACTCCGCAAGCCTGTCTTCTCCTGCTTAGCGTCCGTCCTCACACCTTCACCTTCCCATCACGCACTGACTCCTCCTCCCTTCCCTCCTCCCCCCAACCCAGTGAGTATTGTCCCCCCCCCCCCCCCCCTCCCGCCCCCCCCCCTCACCCCCCCCCTCTCACCCGGTATTGCTTAGTTACTGTGGATGACGTACTATTGTGACCCGTACAGTTTTGCTTGAAAGCGACATTTGTCTTGGTTGGTCTTTACTTTTTCCTGAATACTTTTTTTCATACACATACTTGAATTGTCCTTTGACTGACTTCAGTCCCTGCTTTTTGGGATTTTGTGTGTTTTTTGATGATTTGATGATTGCTGATTTATATATTAATTGTTGTTGTAAACCAGTATATCTATTTTGTTTATTGCTCAGACTTTTCTCTAGAATTAATACATGGACCATTGTATTGTAATTAATACTGTACTGGATACGCATTGTCACCTAACTGTTTATCAATCTCCCAAATAAGATTCATGATTCTGTTTTCTTCTAAACGAATCCCCTTCTATCATCTCTTGGTCTTAGTGAAAGCTCGCCTGACTCCCGTTTCACTGATACAGCTTATCCATAACAAACTATAACTTTGTCTGACGCGATGCACATCAACTCTGGTGAAACAGGACATGGAATATTTATTCATGCAAAGCATCGCTCACAGTACAAAAAGAAAAGGCGGCGTGACCTTGAGCTGATGATGTTGAAATGCATGTGGCTGCAGGTCTAACCCTCCAACTCAGGGCCAGCCCCTCATCTAGTTGGATATGTGCACAGGAATCCCGGCTGCCCACTTTCCTTTGGTATGACAACTTTGTACACAATGAGGGATGATGTATATAAGAGCTATCCAAATGTCATTTTCTTCTCGGTGATTTTTAACATTGATCTGTTAAAACGGCAGCCTGCTGGGATGCGAACCACCAACTCTTTGGCTTGCATCAGCTTATTTTCATAATCCAACTTAAATCGCAAAAACCTCTTCTACAATTGCTGGGATCATATCTACACGAACAACAAAGCCATGGTACCAACGTATCATGGCAACAAAAGCATAAGCGACCACTGTCTCATTTTGTGCACTTGGTCTTGTTAAACTTCTCAAAGCTAACATAATTAGGCCACACAACCATTCAATATCGCTTGCTTCAAAAACTCAGTAAAGGATATATTCATTTCCTCGACTTAAGCTTAGCTCCTTTCTACAGTGTACTCAATTACAACGAGATCAAATGAAGCGTATAATACCGGTATAATATCTTTCTCTCACTCGTTGATAAACATGCCCAACTTAGAGAAAAAGGTAAAACACTAGAGTACTTCCCACTGGCTGACGAAAGACATGAATTATAGAAATGGCACTGAGGGATGCACTTAAAACCGCAAAAAAAGTAGATGAATAGTAAAAATCAGAGAAACAAGTATCAGAACTAGTTAGAAAAGCAAATCTGAGCATTTTAGAACTGATAAAACGCAAACAGGGATACAGCATCATTATGGCGTGCTGTTAAATGAAATAACAGACAAGTTGAGAAAGAAACAGATAATACTGCGACTATGGGTCTGCTAAAACGTTCAACAACATTTCCTTCAGGTACTGAATCAGTACAAACAGCTGCCAGTGTTCCACATTCTTTAATCGAAATGAACTCCCCAGCTGTTCTTCAATCGTTTTGTCAAAAAACGATTAAATACTAAGATTCCTTTTCATCCCCTTGATACGTATTTATAGAAGTTGGTTCCTTAATTTCACAACTTAAAAAAAAAAAAGCAATGGTCCAGATAACTTAAATGCTTCTAGTACTCAAGCTTGCTCTACCTTACAGTGTTGATACCCTTACTTATTTTATAATATGTGTATTGATCAAATGTCTTCCCATGTGGTCTAAAGGCAGCAAAAGTGATTCCTACCCAAATCAAGAGATCTCACTGATTAAACAATTTAGAAGACCAATATCTCTTTTATCATCTGTTGTATCGAAACCTCTAGAGATGCATGTTCCACAAACACCTAACTAAACACATGGAACATCACAAACTGGTTCCACACCCATTTCAGTCAGGCTTTCGTCGAAATCCACTCATGCCACAGCGGCTTTTAACAACCCTCTGTGATCATGGCTATCAGCCATCAACGAAAGAAAACTCACTGGAACTGTTTTCCTCGATTTTAAGAAGCGTTTGATCTTGTAGACCACAAGCAATTATTAAAAAAAATGGACTGCATATGTTCAAAATCGGCCAGTATCACCTCTTTCAGCATATCTTGAAAAGCAGGAACCAGCGGTTTACTTAAACGGTACTTTATCCTCTGAAGAATAGTGAGCTGTGGCGTTCCACAAGGCCTGTCCTTGGACCTCATCTCTTCTGTATTTAGTTATAAATGACCTACCGATGCACATATCTCACAATGAATGTCAGCTGAGATCTGTTCGCTGACGATAGTTCTCTTCACTGTAGTGATACAAACATCATGTCTGTACAAATATCGTTACAACAAAGTATCACTGATGTCTTAGAATGGTGCAACCAAAACCGAATGGTCCTTAATCCGCACAAAACAAAATGTATGGTCCTAGCATCGAGACAGAAACATCAACGACAGCATCTTATGTTGAGCCTAAAAATGAGTGAAACCTTGATCGAGCAGGTTACCGAACACCGTGTCTTAGGCGTGATCATTGATGAGAACTTTAAATGGCAATCACATATAAATCATGTTTGCAAACAGTTGGCTCGCAATTTGTTTTTACTCAATAAGCTCAGTTATTATGTTGAACCACATATCCGGAAATTATTTTTTGAAGCCCATTGCCTTCTCACATCAACTATGCGTCCACTGTCTGGAGTGGTGCCGGTGAAAATCACATAAAAAAGATCAACTCTATGCATAGACGGGGAATTAAGCTGATTCTTCCCGACAAGTCTCTATCAACCACGGGCAAATTCGCAAAACTAATGATGTTACCACTGCAGAGCCAACTGACCTATAATAAGGCAGTACTAATGTTTTAAAGTCCATGCAAACATGGCGCCAACATATCTTGCTGAGTTTATCCAAATGGCAACAACGCGATATGATTCAAATAATTACATTTTACCACGTGTCCGCATTGATTTGTTCAAATCTAGTTTTGCATATTTTGGTCCATCTGTGTGGAACTCTCTTCCTCCGTCTGCCAAAACATGTCAATCACTGCCGTCCTTCAAATCAGCAGTACTTAAACATTTACTTGAACAATAAATCTAACCTTTTGATCATAGTCTCAACGCCCTACTTTATGCTTGCCTCTATATTTAGCTAATGAAAATGTGTGTGTGTGTGTGTGTGTGTGTGTGTGTGTGTGTGTGTGTGGTATGGGTGTGGATGTGGGTATGCGCATGCATGCGTGTATGTGTGGGCGTGTGCATGCATGTGAGCGCGCGCGCGTACGTGTCTGATTGTGTTTGTGTAATTTTGTAATGGATTTTTTTTTTTTCTTATAATTATTATTCTTATTACTAATGTTATTGTTAAATATAATAATGTTGCTATATTCTTCATTGTTTCTGTCATTAATATGTGCAGTCTGTTTAGTTGAATGTTGTAGAATAGCAAGGACAGATTGGAAGAATAGGCACTGCCTAAAATCTCTATCCTTGAGTAATAAAGTTTTTGAGTCTTGAGTCTTGAGTCTCCCCTCTCTCTCTCTCTCTCTCTCTCTCTCTCTCTCTCTCCTCTCTCTCTCCTCTCTCTCTCTCTCCCCCCGCAATGTCTGTCTGTCTCTCTCACTGCCTATCTGTCTGTCTGTCTGTCTGTCTCATTAGTTCGTGTGATCTTCTCTTTCCCAACCACAACCACCCAAGCACGCAAAGCCACAGGCTTAATTTCATATCAGCGCACACGCAGCAATAATACCTCACTGTATCCATCGCCTGAAACACCTACAGATATCATTCTCGTGTTACACCTTTACCATTAATCTTGTCACCACCGAACCAGACAATATCGACAGTTTTACGAGTGAATTATCGGCCACGCTGTATATCTCTTACAGTTCAAGGTTAGTTTCAAAACGAATTGACTAAGGGCGGAAAATGAAGCAAAATTTAGAAAGAGGAGGGGGTTAGTTACCGCTAAGGACACCGACAAACAGAGCACCGGACAAAACACAATGCACTTCGACCTCTTGGGTCTTCTTCAGGCAAAAACAAACAACATTTATGACAAAGAATGAGAAATTACTTATCTTCTCATATTCGGCGCGAAAAAAAAAATCCCTTCAAGCTTAGTTTGTACAGGCTTTCTGTTTCTTTTGCTCACAGAATAAACAGAACAGACCGAAAATAGAATACCAGGCGAAGACGTCAGCACAAGGTTCCATTGCCCTTTAATACCAATGTTACCCACATTCTGGTGGTTATTTCCCTTTTATTTGTAATGCCGCATACGCGCCACAACTTATTTTGAAAGGAATTGTTAAGGGTCTATGGAAGACACATTCACAGACTTGAAAACAATTCATGTTCGTAATTTTCAGTTGATACGCTGACAATGTATATCTTTTATGAATGAAACGCATTCCTTTTTTCGAAGAACGATTAGGCTTCATTCATACATGATGCACTTAAATTTATGGAGATTAGATCTTATGGTGACGTTTTAGATAAATCGAAAATGAAATACAGACCATTTAGTTTATATAAATATGCTCAGTTAGTATGAAATTCATCACCTTGGTATAAGTAATACAGTTTTCATATAGACGTCAGTCTTCAAAGTACAAAACAGTAAACTCTATGAATGTATGGCGTATGGAGCCCTGAAGTGGCGAGCGAATGCATTTTTACCGCTACCGAATATTCATGAAGGTAGTCCAACAGACCCATGTCTACAACAAATATTGAGGAGAACTGAAGTGAACTGAGTTTTGTTTGACATGCCACAACCGTTATGATGATCAAGTGTGTAGTGCCGACTTGACCGAGAGTAAGGCTCTGGCCATGCTTGTCAAAACCAGCACCTGTAGTCTCCGTCATGCGCATATAATTGTCTATATTTGAAGAGAGACTCAAGACTCAAGATGATTTATTCATGTTTAGGCCATTGCCCCTCGCGAAGGGGTAGCTAGCAAATGCAATCAAAGATGCACCATAAGAACTACAAACAGACATAACCAACCTATATTCATCAACTATTCTAAGATGACATAGAAGACCACAGTTTGAACGCTTTAAATAAATAAATCGAAAAATTACTGACTGTATTTTTACAAATACATGCCAAAAGAAGTGCTAATCTGAAGTGATTTAGGACTTTGTAACACTTCTAGGGTATATACTGAGCTCTTAAGTTTTGCAGGACAGGACAACGTAACACAAAATGCACTTCACTCTCTGTCTCCTCTCTGCAGAGCTGTCATAATATATCTGCATCGCTATGGAGTCGGTGACGGTAATAGTGCACTGCAGTTTCAGAAATACTGAGTCTGAATCTAGAAGCTACATTATTTGAAGAGAGAGAGAAAGAGAGAGAGAGAGAGAGAGAGAGAGAGAGAGAGAATCGAGAGAGAGATCTAACAATACTCCCTCGAGGTCTTATTTGAATGACAACAGAGGCAATTCGCCTAATCGACTCACACACTGTATGTATTTTAGTCTTATCACTTTAGCAATATCCAAAAGGGGGTATAGAAGGAGGGTGCCAAGAAGGGGAATCCATCTTTCGTTCAATAGTATAACTAGCTTTTTGAATTTCTGTACTTCAATTCACCCTCGAAGAGTTTCTTGTGTATTACATACTTGAAACTTTTGATTGATCTACACTCAAACCATCGTTACTGTTCAATCTATGCTAGAGACGTATGTTGTTGATTTACATTCGAAATGTTTCTTGTTCAGTTTTCGCTCAAACTAGTTCTTCTTTTGTTTCCCAGTTTATGCTCAAAACTTTTCTTCTTCAATCTATTTTCGAAAGTATTCTAGTTCAAATTACGTTCAGGACGTTCTTTGTTCAATCCATCCTTGAACAGTTTCTTGTTTATTGTACGCTCAAAACGTTTCTCGTTAAATCTACCCTAAGAATGTTTTGTTGTCTAAGCTTGTACGTTTCTTGTTTAATATACGCTCGCATTTTTTGGTTGTTCAATCTACCCTCGGAAAGTTTCTTAAATAATCTATGCTGCAAACGTTAATTTCTTGTTCAATCTAGGTTCGAAGGGTTTCCTGTTCAACCTACCCTTGAAATATTTCTTTTG
>CM031622.1:33891261-33898761 GCA_018398815.1 Conus ventricosus | reverse complement strand
GAGAGAGAGACAGAGAGAGAGACAGAGAGAGAGACAGAGAGAGACAGAGAGAGAGAGAGAGAGAGAGAGAGAGAGAGAGAGAGAGAGAAGAGAAGAAGAGAGAGAGAGAGAGACATACCAAAATTTGCCACATCACAAATGACAAAATACAATGAAAAAGGGTAGTATCAAAATCAAGTCATGCAATAAAGGAGAATGAGCTGAAAACACCAGAAATACCCATCACAGCAAACCCCCCCCCCCCCCCCAACATCAAAACAATAAGAGAAAGAAGAAGATCAACATGGGATAACAAACCCGACTCATGACTTTTGTTTTCTAGTTCAGTTAATAATAACGAGTGATACCTTTCTTTGAACAGTTGAGACTGATATTAACGTCGATTTTATTAAAATGCATTCCACAAACAACTCCCTGAGTAAATCAGACTAGTTTTAAAAAGATCAATTCTGGGACGGCGGTGGTACTATCCTAGACGAATGGTTATTACTCTTTGTTGGAAACATATTAGTAAGGAGTGTGGTGCTCTTCCGGACAGAATTTTGAACATGAAGACAGCTTTGTTATACTCTAATTTCATTTTTAATGGCAAAATATTCAATACCTTATAATCAGACGCTAACAGCGTCGACGGCTTTAAAAGAACCAATTTCAACGCTCGTCTATGTAGACTTACTAGAGGTTTCATAATATTATTGCTTGCGGAATCCCAAACAGTTGAAACATAATTATGTAAGATTCTATGTAAGCACAGAAGAACATTTTTCGACTGTGTAGATTCAAGAATTTTTTTCACTTTAGAGAGTTGATAGATCTTTTTAGAAATATGTTACATATCCTTGTAATATGATCTGACCATGACACATTATTACAATGACAACTCCAAGAACTTTATGGCTATTAGTTTCTTCAATCTTTTTGTCATTTAAGTAAAGAACAGATAAATTATCAGGAAGATTTTGACGTTTTTGTCGAGTTGTTATACGCATGAATTTCGTTTTTTGTGGATGTGGACACATGTGATTTAGTTCAGACCAGTCGGCTAAGTGGTTAATATTTCCTGAAGAGCTGTTGAGACCTCAACGACATTGGTGCTACTGATGTGTAAGGTTGTGTCGTCAGCAAATAACTCGCATTCTGCAGTAAGAACTAAAGGTAAGTCGTTAATGTAAATTGAAAATAATAAAGGACCTAGGACAGAACCTGTGGAACACCGTAATCAACAGAGAGAGAGAGAGAGAGAGAGAGAGAGAGAGAGAGAGAGAAGAGAGAGAGAGAGAGAGAAAGAGAGAGACAGAGACAGACCACACACACACACACACACACACAGAAGGGGGGGGGGGGGGAGGGGTGACAAAATGTTATCAACTAGGGACCGGAATAGCTCAGTTGTAGAGCGCCGGACTCGTAATCTTGGTGATCCAGGGTTGCGGGTTCGAACCTCCGCCGGGGCGTTTCGGTACAGGGGGATTTTCCCTCGGAGTTAACATTGGTTCTGACTCATTTCCCATACAGTCCTTCGAATGAGACTATAAACCGAGTTACGTGTGTGAACACACACATAACATCTTGCAAACACGTAAAAATCCCATCACCAACTTTCGGAAGAGTAGGCCAGTTTTGGCCGTTGGTATGGATGACACGTTACACATAGCATGCACCCTGCGTGAGAAATGGAAAGGATGAAGGAAGTAAGGAAAATGAGTGATCGATAATTGAACGATATTGACTGGATGACACGGGAAACGACTGAATGAAGCGCCAGCTGGCAGCTCTTCAGTCGGCACTACCCAGGTAGGCAGCCCGTTGTGTAAACGAGCGTTGATTGTAAAGCGCTTAGAGCTTGGTCTCTAGCCGAGGAATAGGCGCTATATAAGTATTCATATTATTATTATTAATATTATTATTATATTAATTATTATTATTATTATTATTATTATCATTATGCCCCGTGGGTTGGGCATAGAATAGACCCACTGCCCTCCCATGCATGTCGTAAGAGGCGACTAAGGCAGGACCACACCTCGCCCCGAGGATAAGGGGTTTGCGTAGGGCTAACAACCCTGCCTGTGAAAAAAGACGAGTTACAGAAGCATCGACGACAATGAACCAAAGCATTCACCTGGGCAATGAAGGGTCTCCATCCCGGAGACTTATGACGCAGTGCAGTGAAAGCCGAAAGGAAGCTGCAAGGCCGACTCCCCTTCTAACACGCAGGACAACAACGAAAGTAGCCACATGGAACATCAGGACGATGTTTGAAACAGGAAAAACCATCCAAGTTGCGAGAGAGATGAAAAACTACAAGATCGGAGTGCTAGGACTGAGTGAGACAAGGTGGCTACAATCAGACAGCTGAGACTTTCATCTGGAGAACAGCTGCTGTACTCAGGACACACAGAGGATGGAGCCCCCCACACTGAGGGTGTGGCCCTGATGCTGGCACCGGAGGCACAAGGGGCACTCATCGGATGGAACCTGTCAACTCCCGCATCATCACAGCCAAGTTTACCACGAAGAAGAATAACATCAGGCTGAACATCATCCAGTGCTATGCTCCCACCAATGATGCGGAAGAAGAGAAGAAAGATGACTTCTACCAGCAACTACAGACAGTGATAGACAAAAGAGGAGCAACCATAATAATATTATAACCATAATATAACCATACTGATGGAGATTTTAACGCCAAGATCGGAAGGGACAACACAGGCTACGAGGACATCATGGGACACATGGACTGGGACAGATAAATGGTGAGCGTTTTGCAGACCTGTGCGCCCTGAACCAGCTGGTGATAGGAGGAAGCATCTTCCCACACAAGCGCATCCACAAGGCCACATGGAGATCCCCGAACCATGTCACGGAGAACCAGATTGACCACATCTGCATTAGCCGCAAATTCAGGAGATCATGGCGGATGTACGAGTGATGAGAGGTGCTGACGTGTCATCAGACCACCAACAGTGAGACTTCGCCTCAAGAGATTCGCCTCAAGAGATTCACCAACACCAACAACACACGTACAAGGTACAATGTCGGACTGCTCCGGAACAGGGACACACAAGCAGCATTCCAGATCAGCCTTTCCAACAGGTTCCAGCCGCTACAAGAGCTGATAGAAGACAGTGAGACGGACATCGAGACACAGTGGGAACACTGCAAGAAGCTCTGGCATGACACAAGTGAAGAGATCCTTGGCAAGAAGAAGGCCCAGCACAAAGAATGGATCTCTGCCGACACCATCCACAAGTTGGAAACAAGGAGAGAGAAGAAAGCTACACTGAACACGAGCCGAACAAGACACTAGGGCAAAGGCACAGGAAGAGCACACAGCAGCGAATGGAGAAGTAAAGAAGAGCATCAAGAAGGACAAGAGGACTACTTTGACGACCTGGCCAGCCAAGCAGAGGCAGCAGCCGGACAGGGGAATCTGAAGGACCTGTACCTGGTGACCAAGAAGCTGACGGGTAAGTTCCAGCAGACAGACAAGCCAGTGAAGGACAAGAACGGAAACCCACTGACAACAACCGAGGAACAGCTGAAACGATGGGCAGAACACTTCAGGGAGCTGCTGAACCCCCGCCCCGCCCCTGACGCACCACCAGACATCCCACCTGCAGAGACAGACCTGCCCATCACTGTGACAAACCCTCAAAGGCAGAGATCAAGAAGGCCATCATGACTCTGAAAAATGGGAAGGCTGCAGGGCCGGACGAGATACCAGCAGAAGCCATCAAAGCAGACATAGAGACAGCTGTCAACATGCTATAACAGCCTCTTCAGCAAGATCTGGGAGAAGGAGGAGGTACCGGCTCAGTGGAAAGAAGAATCGTTATCAAGCTGCCGAAGAAGGAGACCTCAGGACTGCAGCAACTACCGAGGGATCATGCTCCTGTCAACGCCAGGCAAGTTCTCAACAGGGTTCTACTGGAGAGAATGAAAGAGGCTGTCGACCCCAAGCTCCGAGACCAGCAGGCAGGCTTCCGCAGAACAAATCATGTGCCGACCAATCGCCAGCCTGCGCATCATCGTGGAGCAGTCGCTGGAGTGAAACTCCCCCCTTTACATCAACTTCATAGATTATGAGAAGGCTTTCGACAGTGTGGACAGAGAGATGCTGTGGAAGCTGCTGAGGCATTACGGAGTCCCCGAGAAGATCATCTCCCTCATCCGGTGCACCTACCAGACATGAACTGCAGGATTGCCCACAGCCGGCCACCTGTCCGAAAGTTTCGAGGTGAAGACCGGAGTTCGGCAGGGATGCCTGCTGTCGCCGTTCCTCTTCCTCCTGGTCATTGACTGGATCATGAAGACCACTACAACAGGCAGAAACAACGGTATATAGTGACACTCTGGACGCAGCTCGACGACCTTGACTTCGCTGACGACCTGGCGCTCCTGTCACACAGCCACAGCCAGATGCAGGACAAGACCACTCGCTTGGAGACCACATCAGCCGGGACAGGGCTCAAGATTAACAGGAAGAAGACCGAGCTGATGAAAATCAACACCACTGCCAACAACACCAGTCACAGTCGATGGAGAGCCCATCAGGGAGGTGGAGTCTTTCGTCTACCTGGAAGCGTGGTTGACCAACAGGGAGGCACGGACCGAGACGTCACAGCCAGAATCGGCAAGGCAAGAGCAGCTTTCGTCATGCTCAAGAACATCTGGGCATCTGGAGAATCAGCAAAGAATCAAACTCCGCATCTTCAACTCCAATGTGAAATCAGTTCTGCCTACGGATGCGAGACGTGGCGAACAACACAGACGATGCAACAAAAGATTCAGACATTCTTCAACACCTGTCTGAGGCGCATCTACAAAATACGATGGCAGGACAAGGTCCGAAACGAAGATCTGTGGGAGCGTGCGGGACAGGAACCGTGCCAAGCAGATACTGCGAAGGAAGTGGGGCGGATCGGACACACCCCAGGAAGCCAGCATCCAGCACCACAACGCCAAGCCCTGACCTGGAACCCGCAGGGAAAGGGAGAGAGGCCGGCCTCGCAACAGCTGGAGAGACGAACACTGAAGCGGAGTTGAAACAACAAGGGACAAACTGGACTGGAATGACCAGAACAGCCCAGAACAGAGTGTGATGGCGAAGGGTCGTTGATGGCCTATGCTCCACCGGGAGCGACGGGCATAAATGAAATGAATTATTATTATTATTATTATTATTATTATTATTAGGGTATGATATTGTCCTGTTACATAAATCTTTCACAGATGAGGTTGTAAATGCAAAAATACTAAACTAAATACTTACGCGCACATGTGTGCGTGCGTGCGTGCGTGCGCGCGCGCGCGCGCGCGCGCGTGTGTGTGTGTAATGTGTGTGTGTGTGTGAGAGAGAGAGAGAGAGAGAGAGAGAGAGAGAGAGAGAGAGAGAGAGAGAAGAGAGAGAAAACGGGAAGAGAGAGTGCGTGTGTGCGTGTGTGCGTGCGCGCGCGCGCGCGCGCGTGTGTGTGTGTGTGTGTGTGTGTGGTGTGGCGCGCGCATATGTGTGTGTGTGTGTGTGTGTGTGTGTGTGTGTGTGTGTGTGTGTGTGTGTGTGTGTGTGTGTGTGCGTGCCTGCGTGTGCCAAGAAAGAGAAACCAATTGCACAAGAACTAATGTAGACGTCTGCACATCTTCATGGATTAAAAAATAAAAATCAATGAAAGGGGGAAAAAAGCATATAAACAACATGAACTGTGTAAAATACCCACCATAACATGATGCATTTACTAAACATGAGGCTGAGTTCGGTCTTCAGCAATCTGAATGCTTTACAGAAAAGGAAAAGAAAACACACACACACACACACACACACACACACACAAAAGTATGCGGTTTTCTTATTGTAGGTCAAATCATCTGTGAGAGAGAGAGAGAGAGAGAGAGAGAGAGAGAGAGAGAGAGAGAAAAGAGAGAGAGAGAGAGAGAGAGAGAGAGCCCACAGGACGATGACGTCAGTCTGTCAGACACACGGGCAACATGACAACACTTCCCGCCATAGACGAGGACTGCCCACGATAGTAAATCTCTGCGGCTGGAAACAGTGACACATTAATGAGGAAGGGTCCGTGTACACACGGTACGCTCTTCACAATACATTACCACCGTTATTCTTTAGATCGTCTTCCAAAGTCTCACTTATGTACCTACCGCCCACTATGCTTTTTGTCTTATTTATCTTGTTATGCATTCGTTTGCTATCCTGCGCAGTGCAGAACTAGTGGCGGAGCAAGGCATTGTCGTCAGTCTTGTTTATTTGTTTGTGTCTTTCTCTGTCTGCAAAAGAACTCGGGATGGGGTGGCGGGGGTGGGGGGGGGGGGGGGGGGGGGGGGGGAGATATTTGTAAAATTTTACATGGATCTAGAGACTTATGAGAAGGAGAGGGGAGAGAGAGAGAGGAGAGAGAGAGAGAGAGAGAGAGAGAGAGAGAGAGAGAGAGAGAGAGAGAGAGAGAGAAGAGAGAGAGAGAGAGGAGAGAGAGAGAGAGAGAGGAGAGAGACGCATACACATATACACAAACTCTCTGTCTGTCTGTTTCTCTCTCTCTCTCTCTCTCTCTCTCTCTCTCTCTCTCTCTCTCTCTCTCTCTCTCTCATAAAAAACGAGAAAAGGGACAGAGACAGACAGACTGATGGACAGACTATAATATGTATATGTATTACGACTTGTGCTATTTATTTATTGATCTATGCGTTTATTCATTATTTCATTTATTTTTTTTTTTTTTGCTGTCCCATCTTCTGTGCCACCTCAGCGGTGCACCCACGCCGCTCATTCCGACACCACGTCCACAGCCACAGCCCGGTCGGCCCCGCCGCAGCCCCGGCACCGGCAATCCACAGGGAGCAGTCAATGTCAAGTCATCAAGAGGCAACCCACCGGAGAAGACACTGCACTGCTGCCGAATCACTTCGGTGGTGTTCAGTGGCGCCTGTTCTGATCTAACATACGCAGGACACCACCTACTAAGCCCCCTACTGACGACAATAATTGCTTAGTCGTGGAGCCGGCGTGAGTGAGCTCTCCCTCCGGAGGGCGCCACCACGTCCGTCCAAAAACAGCCCCCCCCCCCCCCCCCCCCATGGACTCGCCGATACCGGTGACCCCGTCAGAATCAAACCAAGGCAATAGACGTGGAGAGGACATCGAAACTGAGGTCACCATGAGAGCAGGGCATGAAGGGTCACAGAATTTGAGACTTAAAAAAAAATGCTGATCGATGAGAATGAGGATGATGAAGATGATGCTACGGATTTCCATACCGGTCTGAGACTACATGACAGGACTGTTCTCCACGCTTTCTTTCATAATATATCCCGGCGTCAACCAGGCCCGAAAGATACAGACACCTGCAGTGTTGGTCAGGAAATTTGAGCAACACTCTCAGAGACGCATCCACTAAGTGGAAGAAACTCGATTGTGTGGTCCCAGTTACACCAACGAAGCCCGTAGCAAATTCAACTCTGGGTAGGATCCGGTCGGGGCAGATAAAA
>CM031622.1:33886261-33888761 GCA_018398815.1 Conus ventricosus | reverse complement strand
GGAGAGAGAGACTCTTGACTCTTGACTCTTGACGCGCGTTTAACGCCGCGCCATTTATTGTGAGGCCAAAGGTCTGTACACAAGAGTTCGCAGCGTCAAAGTTTCGATTTTTCAAAGAAAACAGTATGTGAGAGAGAGAGAGGAGGAGAGAGAGGAGAGGAGAGGAGAGAGAGAGGAAGGAGCGAGGAAGGGAGGGAGAGAGACGTCTGTCTGTCTGTCTATCACACACACACACACACACACACACCACACCACACAACACACACACACACACACACACACAACACGCTATCAGGCATAAACGCACACATCAACTCATAAATATTCTCACTCACCCACATACTTACATGCTTACCTCTCTGCATAGACATATAAAACATTTATACATAGACCTGCCCACCCCCTTTTCTGCCTCCCCCTCACCCCCCCCCCCCCCCACACACACCACACATGCACGCACACACACAGAGAGTCTCCCACGTCCGTGCACGCCAACCTTTTGCCCTCCTCTTACCTTAGCACACCTGGATGTGACAAAACGACAAGGATGAGAGAGTTGACAGAAGTGGGGGGGTGGGGGGGGGGGGGGGAGGGGGAGGAGAGGAAGAGATGAAGTAGAAAGGGATGGTAGGGGGAGAGGAGAGGACAAGGGAAAGAGCAAGGGACAGTGGGATGGATGGGTGGGTGAGGAAAAAAGGTTATAACGTTTGGCATTTGCTGAGAGAGAGAGAGAGAGAGAGAGAGGGTGAGAGAGAGAGAGAGGAGGATAGGAGAGAGAGGAGAGGAGAGAGAACCAGGTTTGACAGTGACGAATAGGTATTTTTTGTTTTGCTTGCTTTGAAGAATAGGCAGAGGGAACCGCCTGTGTTTTGCAAGTCTTAGGACGATAGGGCAAGGACCAAGAGGAATGTGTGTGTGTGTGTGTGTGTGTGTGTGTGTGTGTGTGTGTGTGTGTGTGTGTGTGTGTGTGTGAGTGTTTGTGCGTGCGTGCTGATCGTGGTGCGTGCGTGGGCGTGCGCGCGCGCGCGCGTGGGTGTGTGTGTGTGTGTGTGTGTGTGTGTGTTTTTCTCTCTTTTTCTCGCCTGTGTTTTAAAGGTCTTAGGACCATAGGTCAAGGGGCAAGAAGAAGGGGCAAGAAAAAAACGCGCGCGCGCGCGCGCGCGCGCGCGTGTGTTGTGTGTGGTGTGTGTGTGTGTGTATGGCGCGCGCGCGCGCGTGCGTGTGTGCGTGTGTGTATAGCAGTAGTAGTTGTAGTAGCAGCAGTAGTAGAAGTAGTAGTAGTCGTATGCAGTAGTACTTTCATATAAGGTCTTTTTACACAAAAAACTAGTGTGATTAGACGATGTTGTGTGTGTGTGTTGTGTGTGTGTGTGTGGTGCGTGCGTTGCGTGCGTGCGTGCGTGCGTGCGTGCGTGCGTGCGTGCGTGCGTGGTGTGTGTGTGTGTGTGTGTGTGTGTGTGTGTGCGCGCTCGCGCTCGCGCCGCGTGTTGGTGTACGCGCGCTCATTTACTGTCTCTCTGCTTATCTTAGTTCTGTTATGCTAGTGTCTATCAATTATTTTAAACATGGTTTGTGATCAGGCGTCATTCCAGTCCTCGTTACCTGGACTTAAAGGCTTTCGGCCAGCGTCCTGGCATTGTCGGTCAATGGCTGGCCCAGAGTGGCTTAGAACAGTGCCCAGTGTGCGAGGGCTATTTTTTGACGGCATCAAACAGGCAGATGGGGAATACGATAATGCCATCAAATTACCTTTCCACGGCAGGGAATCTTTTGGGGGATGCCGTGGATCGATTTCTGTCTATCACCATCTCTTCTCTCTCTCTCTCTCTCTCTCTCTCTCTCTCTCTCTCTCTCTCTCTCTCTCTCTCTCTGTCTCACTCTCTTGCCTTTCTGTATTGTCTCTCTCTGTCTGTCTGGTTGACTGTCTGTCTGTCCTCTCTTTGTGTGTTGTGTGTGTGTGTGTGTGTGTGTTGTGTGTGTGTGTGTGTGTGTGTGTGTTCTCTCTCTGTGTCTCTCTCTCTATATCTAGCTGCACGCGCATGTGTGTGTGTGTGTGTGTGTGTGGTGTGTGTGTGTGTGTGTGTGTGTGTGTTGTGTGCGTGTGTATGAGTGTGTGTGTGTGGTGTGTGTGTGTGTGAGAGAGAGAGAAGAGAGAGAGAGAGAGAGAGAGAGAGAGAGAGAGGAGAGAGAGGAGTATGTGTATGTGTGTGTGTGTGGTGTGTGTGTGTGTGTGTGTGTGTGTGTGTGTGTGTCTGTGTGTCTGTCTGTCTGTCTGTCTCTTCTCTCTCTCTCTCTCTCTCTCTCTCTCTCTCTCTCTCTCACTCGCGTGTGTGCGTGCACGCCCCCCCCCCCATCTCTCTCTCTCTCTTCTCGCTCTTGTCGTGTGTGACTGTGTATGTGTGTGTTCTCCCTGTCTTAGGTCACGAAAAAAAGTCCATTATGAACTCTATGACTTCTTGATTCTAGGTATCACCCCTGGTCCTAATCAATACCCATCCTC
>CM031622.1:33860633-33868133 GCA_018398815.1 Conus ventricosus | reverse complement strand
AAATGGGGGAATATATATTATTATAAATATAAGAAAACCCTTCACTGGGCTGCCTGAGGAAACCATCTTATTATCGCTCTCTAAGGGCAGATCTATTTGTATTGCCTGCTCCTAGGCCTTTCGTCCGCTGGATCGGTCTCATCAGGGAGACACGGCTGATAGGTTGTGCTCTGGTGTCAAATAGTGGCACACCACAGTTCCATTATTCTGTGGGGTTCTCACCTCCAAGGGTATAAAAAAAAAATATAAATAAATAGATATATATGTTTTATATATATATATATTATATATCATGGGTGTCCAAAAACGTATGTTCAATTGAGAACAGAGTGATTTGACCAACCCACATGGGTTATACAAACAGCCACGCGACGTTAAGACTGTTCCCCCCCCACCCCCCCCCCCCCCCCCGCCCCTCCTCTTCCCCCCTACACCCCCCCCCCCCCCCCCCCCCCCCCCCCCCCCCCCCCCCCCCCCCCCCCCCCCCCCCCCCCCCCCGCTCCCCTGTATACACAGAAACTCCCGCGGGTTGGAATGCCCTTTTAAACGGTCAACAAGTACTCTACCATTCCTGTAGATACGTTAAACGGCCTATCCGACAGCGAGGCGTTAGTAGGATAAACGGGGATTGAGGATGGAGGGGTGTGGGGTTGGTGGGGATGGTGGAGATGGTTGGATTGGGGGTTTAGGGACAAGACAGTGATGCAACCAAAATAGCCCTGAAGACCCCCTAGTGAAAAAGGCGCTTACCCTCGTGTAGTTAGGCAGTGAGTGTGGCAAGAAGTGTATCAAAGCTACCAACAGGTGGAGGAGTTACGCAGGCTGGGAGCCAGGAGGCCAGACTGTTTTAATTCATTCATCCGGTCAACTCATTTCCCCTCTCCCTCCCCTCCCCTCCCTCCATTTCCTTCTCCCTTTCGTCCCCTCTTTTTGTTTCATTTAATCTATTTGCACCTATGGGCTTCCACCTTCTTTATTTCACCTTTGTTAACAAGAAGAAGAGAGAAGAAGAAGAAGATGATGATGATGATGATGTGGAGGAGGAGGAGGAGGAGGAGGAGGAGCCGTTGGGAGAAGGAAAAGGACGAGAGAGAGGTCAACGAGTGCCTTCAATGACGACGACGAGGAGGGACGAGAGAGAGAGGAGAGGAGATAAGAGAGAGAGAGAGACTGAGAGGAGAGTGAGAGAGAGAGAGAGATAAAACATAAGACCTAAATGTTTTATATCGTTTTGCATCTAGGCCTCAACAATGGCTGTACAAATAATTGCAATTAGTCAAGACATTTAAAGAAGGAAAATATAGAAAGGAAACAATCGAACACTCTTACATTACCAAGGAGAGTGAGAGGAGGAGAGAGAGGAGAGAGTATGAGAGAGAAAGAGTGCGAGAGAAGTGAGGAGAGTGAGAGGAGTCACTGATTCACCAAATTTGCTGAACTCCCTGGCGATAGTTGCATGAATCAGACCGTTACTTCAACTGATATGTCTGACCAGATCATAGACAGACACGACAGCATGCAGCTGTTAGTGGCGGCCCTGTACACAACAATGTTGACCCGTGACGAACTGCCCTACCGCTCTCGGACGAGTGAGAGAGGGGCCGAGAGAGAGAGAGGAAAGAGGAGAGAGAGAGAGAGAGAGAGAGTGAAGAGAGTGAGAGAGAGAGAGAGATGGAGGGGGGGGAAGAGAGATGAGTTACCTGAGAGAGCTTGGAGAGACAGAGAAAGGGAGGTAGATAGAGAGGAAAGTAGAGAGAAGAGAGAGAGTTTGTGAGTAAGAGAGAGAGAGAGAGAGAGAGAGAGTGAGAGAGATGAGAGAGAGAGAGAGAGAGAGTGAGTTACCTGAGAGAGAGAACTAGAGAGACAGAGAGACAGAGGACAGAGACAGTCAGTGAGAGAGAGAGAGAGAGAGAGAGAGAGAGAGTGTGACAGCAGACTGAGAGAGAGAGTGAGTTACCTGAAAGAGAGGTAGAGGAGAGAGTGAGAGAAGTATAGAGAGATGAGAGAGTCGGAGACACAGACAGACAGACGAGAACAGACAGACAGAAGACAGAGAAATTCCCAACCACATTAACTCCCATCATAGGCACAGCTGGGGGGGGGGGGGGGGGGATCAAAACCCCACACCCATTCAATTGAGAACCCAGTGGTGTGGCACTCTGCACAGGGTTATACAAACGCCCTGTTTTTTCACTGGACTGCTCCCGCCTGTATGAACGCCCTTACAATTGGTCAACAAAGTCCACCGCCATTTCTCCACCGTAAACGAGCCTATCTGTCAGGAGGCTTGTGGGATATATGGGGGATTAGGAGAAGCGGCGGGATGAGACTCGAGGGAGGGAGGGAGGGGGGCGGGAGGGGGGCAGGGGTCACAGACAATTCTGCTACCAAATGCCTAAATGACCCTGAGGTGAATAAGCGGTTAAATCTCGTGAGTTAGGGTTAGTGGTGTTTGTCAAGAAGTGTATCAAAGTACAACGGATGGGTTCTGTCTGCATTGCAGGAGGGAGACATGAGCAGACTGTTTTAATTCATGTATCCTGTCACCTCGTACCCCCCCTCCCCCCCCCCCCTCTTTGTTTCGGACCCTTTACTTGTTTTATTAAGCTGTTTGTTCATGTGCAAACACCACTTTCTGTATTTCTCCTTTCGTTACTGAAGAAGAAGAAGAAGAAGAGAGGGTTGAAGGAAGAAGAGGGAGAAGAGAAGAAGAAGAAGAAGAAGAGGAAGAAGAAGAGAGGAAGAAGAGAAGAAGAAGAAGAAGAAGAAGAAGAAGAAAAGGAGAAAAAGAAGAAGAGGAGGAGGCGATTGGGAGGAGGAGAAGGAAGAGAAGGATTGGTGGTTTGGACGGAAAATGGGTGGAAACAGAGTGGAGAGAGAGGCTTTTGTTACATGCCTAGCTGATAGGGTGACAGAGGGTTAGGACAAGAATGTGTAGGGTGAGAAAAAAAGAGAAAAGATGATGAGACAAGGACGGGAAAGTTAAAAAAAAAAAAAAAAGAGAGGAGGAGAGAGAGAGAGAGAGAGGAGAGAAGGAGGAGAGGGAGAGAGAGAGAGAGAGAGATAGAGAAAGAGAGAAAGATTGTGGGGGGAGGGGGAGGGGAGATGACATCTAGAGAGAGAGAGAGGAGAGAGAGTGAGAGAGGAGAGAGAGAGAGGAGAGAGTGAGAGGGATGGAATGACATGGCATGAGAGAAGAAAGAGAGAAAGAGAGAGAGAGAGAAGAGTGTGAGAGGAGATGAGAGAGAGAGAGAGAGAGAGAGAAGAGAGAGAGAGAGGAAGCGATCAGACAGACAGATTTTGACAGTGAGTTAAGGAGAACGAGAGACAGATTGACAGAACAGAACGCAGACAGGAAAGACAAACTGTTAAAGGAGAGGAGAGGAGTCGAGCGAGCAAGAGCGAGAGAGAGAGAGAGAGAGAGAGAGAGAGAGAAGGGAGATAACAGGGAGAGGGTAGGATCTAAGAGGAGGGACGCTGTGATACGGGTGGACTTGGGCTCGGACGGAAGAAAGAGACGGCATGGACGTGGGGAGAGATGCTTTTGTTTTTTTACCCCCCTCCCCCCCCCCCCACATACCTCCCCGCTCCCCCACCCCCACCCCCCAACCCTCCCCCTGTACGTTCTCCAAAGACAGCTTTTCTTTAGGTTCAGCTTTGGAAGTGTGTCGTGTGCACTGCACAATCCCCTTGATGTGAACGTTACATGCCTACTGATCAGGGTGGATGGGGGGGGGGGGGGGGGGGGGGGGGGAGATGGAGTGGACAAGAATGGGGGCAAGGTGAGAAAAAACATACAAACAAAACAAAAAGAGGACCCATGGCAAGACAGGAAGAGGGGTGAGAGGGGGACAGACGGTTAGAGAGAAGCAGGGAAGGAATGCAACGGAGAGAGAGAGGAGAGACAGAGATGAGATGCAGAGGAGGGATGGATGAGTAGAGAGGGAGAGGAGAGAGAGGGAGTGAGGGGGAGAGAGAAAGGAGGGAAGGGAAGAGGGAGAGACAGGAGAGAGAGAGAGGGTGGAGAGTAATGAGAGAGAGAGAGAGTGATGGGATAGAAAGAGAGGGAGAGAGAGAGAGAGAGTGAGACGGGAGGAGAGAGAGAGATGGTGATTGAGAGGGAAGTATGGAGGGAGAGAGAGAGAGAGAAGAGAGAGACTTGAGAGAGAGAGAGAGAGGAGAGAAGATCTAGAGAGAGATGAGATGAAGAGAGAGTGAGACGAGAATCGAACGAACGAACGAACGAACGAAATGTGTTTGAGAAGGGAATAGAAATATGCACATGGCCAGACTTGTTTGCAGTTTGCCCTCAGAGCACAATGAAAAACAAACATTTCAAACACAAAAGCACCCTCCCACCACCCCAAACATTAACCAAACACCCACCTGTCGCACAATTCCTTGTTCCAAGCACTCCACACACCCATGGGGATTATTGGATGGGGGGGGGGGGGGGGGGGGGGGGAATCAAAATGGTCATTAATAATAGCAATAACAATAGTAATGAATGAGAGAGAGATGGCAGAGAGAGAGAGGCAGAGAGATAGTGGCAGAGAGAGAGAGAGAGAGAGAGAGAGAGGAGAGAGAGATAGGGCAGATAGTGAGAGGGGGGGTATGAGAGGGAGAGGGACGAGAGTGGGAGATTGAGTAAGAGAGGATGATGGTGAGAGAGAGGCAGGAAAGAAGAGGCAGAAGAGAGAGAGAGAGAGAGAGAGGAGAGAGGCACCACAGAGAGAGAGAGGCAGAGAGAGATGAGAAGAGAGAGAGAGATGAGAGGGGATGAGAAAGGGAGGAAAGAGTGGGGAGATAGGAGAGTGAAGAGAGAGAGAGAGGCAGATGGAGAGAGAGAGAGGAGGCAGAGAAGAGTGAGAGTGAGAGCGGCAGTAAGAAAGAAAGAGAGTGAGAGAGGAGGAGATAGAGAGGAGCAGAGAGAGAGAGGGGCAAAGAGAGAGAGGCCAGAGAAGAGAATGAGATATGAGAGGGGGGAGAAGAAGAAAGAGAGAGAGAGAGAGAGAGAGAGAGGAGAATGGAGAGAGAGTGAGAGAGAGCGAGCAGGCAAGGACGAGAGAGAGACAGGGTAATAAGGATGGGGTAGCAAATATGAGGAGGGATAGGGGAGTACAGGTGGTCTGGGGTTTGGACCGGAGAGGGGGGTGAATGGGGGAGAGGGGCGTGGTATAGAAGAGGGGGGGGGGAGGTGGGACAATGGAGGAGGGGGGGGGGGTGGACTGGAGAGGATAGAGAGCGTAATCCAAAGACAGCTTTTCTTTGGTTTCGGCCGTCGACGTGTGTCGAGTGCACTGCACAATCCCTGTGAACGTTACATGCCTGAGATCTGGGTGACAGAGGATGGGACAAGAATGTGTAGGGTGAGAAAAAAAAAGACCGTTGGCTAGACAGGGAGAGAGGAGGTTGTGGGTGGGGGGGGGGGGGGGGAGACGCCTGGGTGAGAGGGCAGAAAGGAGTGACATTGCGAGAGTGAGAGATGAGAGAGAGCGAGAGAGAAGAGAGAGAGAGATAAAAGACAGATAGAGACACAGCACAGACAGGGACAATTAGACTAAGACAGACAGAGAGAGAGAGAGAGAGAGGAGAGAGAGAGAGACAGACAGACAGACAGAAAGACAGTAGGACAGGACAGATAGAGACACAGACAGAGACAGAAAATTAGAAAGAGTGAGATGAGAGAGAGAGAGAGAGAGAGAGAGGAATTGAGAGAGAGAGGAGACAGGACAGACAGACAGACAGACAGACAGAGAGAGGGGTCGCACAACGGTGGAATGTCATTAAATGCTGTTTTAAAGTGTGTCTTTGATGTGTCTTGAGCACGCAGGAAAGGACAGCACAGAGAGAGAGAGAGAGAGGAGAGAGAGGAGAGAGAGAGAGAGATGAGAGAGAGAGAGAGAGAGAGAGAGAGAGAAAGAGTGAAACAGAGACAGAGACAGAGAGACAGAGGCAGACAGAGACAGGACAGAAACAGAGAGGACAGACGAGAGAGAGAACAGAGAATACAGCACATGCACGACACAGATACAGACACAGCACACACCACACACAACCACACTCACACTCACACACACACACCACACACACACACATGCACGCACGCACACACAAAGAGTCATTTTAACAATGTCGGAAATGTCTGTAAATTGCTATTTAAAGCCGTGTCTTTGATGTCTATTGAACAAGAACGAGAGAGAGAGAGAGAGAGAGAGAGAGAGGAGAGAGATAGAGAAGATGTGAGAAGAGGAGAGAGAGAGAAGAGAGAGAGAGAGGGTGGCAGACAGACAGACAGACACAAAGCAAGAGACAGAGAAAGACAGCCAGACAAAGACTGGACAGAAAAAAAAAACAGACAGACAAACAGAGAGAAAGACTCAGGGGAAAGACAAAAGGAAAAAAGAAGAAGAAGAAGAAGAAGTGAGGAGGAGGGCGGAGAAAAGGGAAGGGGGGTGGGGAGGAGGCTGAGCGCAGTGACATGTGGACACAGAGAGAGGAAGAGAGTGAGAGAGGGGGGGGGAGGGAGGGAGAGAGAGACTAAAGGGTGAGAAGGTGAGGGGGAGGAAAAAGAGCGAGAGAGAGAGAGAGAGAGGAGGAGGAGAGAGAGGAGAGATGAGAGATGAAGAGAGAACCAGAGAGAGAGAGAGAGAGAAAGTGAGACAGAGACAGAGAGAGGACAAACAGACAGGACGGGCGGACAGAGACGGAAGGAGGTGGAGAGCCGAGAGGAGAGAGAGAGAGGAGAGAGAGAGAGATGAGAGTGAGAGAGAGGAGAGAAAGAGGAGAGAGGGAGAGCGAGGGTGAGGGGAGAGAGAGAGAGAGAAGAGGAGAGAGGGATGAGAGAGAGAGAGAGAGAGAGAGACAGACAGGACAGACAGTCGACAGACAGATAGTGAGTGAGGAGAGAGAGAGAGAGAGGAGAGACACGACAGGACAGACAGACAGACTGGACTGAAGACAGGCCAAAACAATCGATTGCTGTTGTCATTTGTGAAGCAGCCAGCGTGCGTACTAACCTCTTCCCTGTCCCGGTGATGGATCCGATGGACCAAGACACTAGATCTGAAATTTGCGCGCGTGAAGGGCTTTGATGATTTCTGAGGCTGACGGCGCGCCGACCAAATAAAGTTTTAAAAGACGGCATCGCCAGGGGAAGTCCGCGAGAGCAGTCGGCTTGACAACCGATCACAGAGAGAAGCCTGTGGTTTTTGAGGGGGGCGAATCCTTGTCATTAGTTGATCTATAGTGTGTGGGTTGGGTGTGTGTGTGTGTGGGTGTGTGTGTGTTTGTGAGTGTGCGTGCGTGCGTGCGTGCGTGCCGTGTGTGTGTGTGTGTGTGTGTGTGTGGTTGTGTGTGTGTGTGGGTGTGTGTGTGTGTGTGTGTGTGAGAGATAGAGAGAGAGAAGAGGAGAGACGAGAGAGAAGTGTGACGAGAGAGAGAGAAAGTCTAGCGAAGCAGCAAATTGTATGTCTGTGGCCTGTGTGTTCTCTCTCTCTC
>CM031622.1:33845633-33855633 GCA_018398815.1 Conus ventricosus | reverse complement strand
ATGAAGGTCGACTCCATGAGAGGCGTTGTCCCCTGGGTGAGCTCATAATCTCCGCTCAGGCATGCAGCGTACGGTTTTAAGAAATTCCTGAAATGAACCAAATTGTTTTTATACCTACAAGCATTACTTTCCCATTCAACGCCGAATCTTGGCGCCGTATTTGAGATGATAAGATGATTGCTCGTTCTTTGATTGGTTTTCATTCAACGTTCATCTTGCGCCAAATTTGAGAAGATATTAAGATGATTGCTCGTTCTTCGTTTTCATTGTCCTGAACGTTTTTTTTTTGTTTTTTTTTTTGTCTTGCCTGATGAAGACCTAAGAAGTCGAAACGCGTTGTGCTTTGTCTTGTAATTTGTTTGTCCCTTTGCTTGGCGGGCTTACCATAATTCTTTTTTTAAATTTGTATTTTCCGAGTACACAAGACGACATACAAGTATGTCTGTATAAATCCTGTACTCTGATTTTCTTGTACATGTATTGGGGCCGGATAATAATAATAATAATAATTAATAATAATAATAAAATAATGTATAATACTTATATAGCGCACTTCTTGTTGTACAAAATCAATGCGCTTACATCCACCATTTGCACTTATTCATACAATATTCATGCACACAGCAAAAAAAAAAAACGCCATGGCAGACGCACCTACATGCATAAACTGCCTCACCGAAGTAGTACGCTCAAAATATTTCTTCTTCTTTTTTTTTTTTTGGGGGGGGGGGGAGGAGGGAGGGGGCACTGTAATCTCCTAAGGCGGTGTAAAAGGCGGAGATGGGGGAAAGGGGGGGGGGGGGGGGGGGGGTAGGGCTAACTCTTCACTCTCTAGAACGGCTCATGAAAAACTAGTCATAAAATTATTTTATTCAGTAAATAACATCAAATGGATGTGAAAACAGTTACAAAGAAATTTTGCAAAAATCTTAAAAATGCCCAAATTAGGTTTTGTTTCACACCCTGATACATTAGGTCATTGAAGCATAAAGTCATACTGTATCACACGTGATACAAAGAGTCAATGTCCTTTATATACATGTGCACGGTTGTTGTTGCTGTGTAGTTCTTTTTGAAATGAACAGTTTTGATGACTGTCAAGTTCCAGTGGCATTGCAACACATCTAGTCCAGTTAACATCATTTAGAACTAGCCCGACCCATACCCCCTTCACTACCCACCCCAGTCCCCAAAAGGATACACAGTTTGTCACTCTGGAGATGATGCCCTCTTAGTGAAGAGCACGTTATCTTGGCAGTTCAATGGATTGGAATGAAATTCCAGGAACTGTTTTGCCTTCTGGAAGCAGAGATGAACGTACACTTGCGGCACGGGTAAAATCCATGGACTGACGTCCCTGTTCTTGCATACGTCCCTCTGTGAAGCCCTTCAGGGAGATGGTCAACCCCGTCCAGGCGGGATGTCACGAATGAGTGCCCTTCTCTTGACCCTTTGGAGGAGGAGGCAGGTGGAGTGGGAGGATGGGGACAACGAAGAGCAGAGGGACGTCCAGGTTTCCTTGGAGAGATCAGCGCATCAGCGATCATCGCCCTTGGTACGAGTGAGCTTCATGGGTGGGGCTTTGCAGTTCTGGCAGCTATACATGACTCGCTTGTACCAGAGCCAAGCGGTTGACAACAGCAATGGCAAGTATGGTAGGAAAATGTACATGTAACCATCTTCGGGACTTGATCCTGGTATGTGTACAGTGCTGTCAGGGAATCCAGAAGATCAACTCCACCCATTGAATTTATTGTACTCAGCGACAATTGCGGCCGGTTGATGTTCAATCTTCTTCCTCTCCTTTGGATTTATACTCATCATGATTATCATCTCTTTCTCTCACGGAAATACATAGCGTAGAAGTGTTCAGTTGTAATTTTTATATAAGAAAATATACTTGTATAAGTAACGCAGCTTAGTGCAGTTATGATCCCCAACATGACTCTAAAGCAAAAGGAATCACAGCTGAAACAAACAGACCGAGTTGTCTCCTGGAATTTTCCCCAAAGTGGCGAATCGTTTCACACAAGATACATCAATTTGACACCCCCATCTCACCACCCAAATTGCTGAAAAAACGGACCTTATCAGCGATGGACCTTCCTCTAGAGCATGACTGACAAGATAAACAACGCTAACAGGAGCGGTGGCAGTACTCACTTGTTGATAAAGCGGTGGTCCCAGTGAACAGTGGTAGGAAATGAAGGCAGTGTTGACTCTGTGAGACCCAGTGAGAGAAATGAGAGGGTATCGCATTCCAGAGCAACCGGCGAGTGGGGTTTAGTAGTAGTATATGCAGTACCTTCCATTCTTTAAGATTGATAACATTTAGTGGACTCCGACATCACACACTGTCTGCTCCAGCGCAGTCACTAAATGTTTGTATCACTCGTGATACACACGGCGCTTAGAGGGTTAAACTTTGTTAAAAAGGTGCAGAGGGAAGAGGATGTGGGACACAGGGGCACGGTTGTATTCCTCTGTTTGACTTACGGCGACAGTGGTATTCTTCTGACAAACTCTCAGTCTACTTTCATTTTCGGGTCAATTTTGCACGACCATTACGTGATGGCATTTTTTCCCGCCCAAGCTGGGGAGGGGCGTGTTGAGTGTTCAGAAACCCTAAAAGGTGACATGGTGGTGGTTCCGAAACGGGATCCAGGGTCCCTTCACATGGTGAAAATGCATTTTGCAAAGTTGAAGAAGGGGGGGTTGGGGTGGGGAGGATAGGTCTTGGGGACACCCTTTGACTTCCCATCACACACCCCTCCCCTCATCCGGCCCTGGGATAGGGCGAACGATTAATTGACCACAATACTCCGACAAACACAATTAAAACATGTCTTCCCTTACTGAGGCATTTTTGATTTCTGCACTGGACACGAGGTCCAGCAGTAACCTAACAAACCTCAGCAAGCCAGGTTGTTGTGGGTGTTAGGGCGATTCAATGCTATGACATGCGTCAGCCAACGATTTTGGTCGTCCTCCTTCGTGTACGCGAAACTAGGGGATGTCATCGAACATCGACCTGACTCGCTTCGCACAGGTGTGGAAGCTATACAAGTACAAAGTCGTGACAGGGCGGGACTCATGATGTGATGATGGGGAGCTAAGAGCCCGTGCCAATTCTCAACGAACAGTGAGTGAAAGCATCAATAGGGTCTCTTATCTTACATGAGAAATAGTCCTTTTCGGGGGGGGGGGGGGGGGGGGGGGGAATTCGCAAGGACGGGGGTGGAGGCTAGTTGGGGGGGTGGGGGGGTGGGGGGGTGGGGTGGGTGAGGGGGTGGGAGCAACCAAAACTATTGTTTCTGATATAATGAATAGCGAGCTTAGGGCCTGGCAAAATTCTCAATGAGCAGAGAAGAGAGTGAATACATACCATACCGTCTCTTATCTTCACATGAGGAAATAGTACCTGTTCGGGAAAAAAAAATTCGCAGGTGCATGGGGTGGGACGGTTGGTTTAAGGGGGGAGGGGGCGGGGGGGGGGGAACCAAAACTGCTTTCTGATTTGATGATAGCGAGCTTAGAGTCTGGCTAAGTGTATGAAACACAGAGTGAATTCATGACAGCGTCTCGATCTTAGCTTGAAATTTAGTACTGTCCGGAAAAAAAAAGACCTTCGCGGGGGACGGGGATGGAGGGTTGTGGGGGTTGGGGGGGGGGGGGGGGCAACCAAAACTATTGTTTCTGATTAATATTGCCAGAACAATAACGCTCAAGCAAACATGTCTTTTCTGATGTGTTGTTGGCTGCCGTTTAAGGCCCTAACAGTCCCATTGCCCCCAAAGGAGTGGAGGAGAGTGACGGAGAGAGAGAGATGCGAGAGAGAGAGAGAGAGAGTGAGAGAGTTATTGAACCAAGACAGTGTTGTGGTTTACTCTTCTCCACCACTGTCCACCTCGTAAAGGTGGTGACAACCGAAATAAGACCTTGTTGTGGAACGTCCCACAATACAAGAGCCAGTTGTGTATAGGCTAAAAGCTAGTTGCGTAGCAGCGTTGTGTCTATGCTCTCTGTGTTCTTTCCGCGTGCCTCGTTCCTCACTTTCTACTGAGGTTTTTGCTTGCCAGTGGGTGGCCGGAATTAGTACTGTTGGTAGAGCGCCGGACGCGTAATCCAAGGGTTGGGGTTCGAATCTCCCGGTCGGGCCGTTTCGGTACAGGGGGAATTTCCCCTTGGGTTAACATTAGTTCTCTCACTCCCATTTCCCATTTCAGTCCTTCGGTTGAGACTATAAACCGAGGTTTCGTGTGTGAACGCACGCATACCTCTTGCACACACGTAAAATCCCATCACCAAACGTTCGGAAGAGAAGGCAGTTTGGCCGTAGTTGGTATGGACGACACGTTACCATAGCCATGCACCCCCCCCCCCCCCCCCCCCCCCCCCCCCCCCCCCCCAATCTCCGACGATGGAGTATGGCTGCCTTAATGGCGGAGGAAAAACGGTCATACACACAAAATTCCCACTCCCTTTGTTGAGTAGATGGAGATTAATACATGTCTGTCCAGATTGGGAGGGTCGGCAGGAGTATCAGCCTGCGTACGCAGATGGAAGAAGATGAAGTTGCCAGTGCATGGCCTTTTTCCTCTTCTCTTTTCCTGTTGCTTTAAAAAAATCTGTTTTTACCCTTCTTTCATTGTCATTTCACTTTACTTTGTTTTTGTTTCCACTGCTTGTTCTGTTGTTCTTTCTGCTCTCCTTTTCCGTCGCTCTTTCCACTGTACTTTTCATGGCTGTCATTGGTCGTTTCACCGCTCTATTCATGCTCTATTACTCCGCTCTTTTCACGGCTCTATACACCGCTCTTTTCACTGCTCTATTCAACCCTCTTTTCATGCTCTATTCACCCATCTTTTCAAGCTTATTCACCTCTTTTCACTACTCTATACGCCGCTCTTGTCATGCTCTATAACCGCTCTTTTCACTGCTCTATACACCGCTCTTTTCACTGTCTATACACCGCTCTTTTCACTGTTCTATACACTGCCTCTTTTCACTGTTCTATTCACCACTCTTTTCACTGTCTATTCACCCCTCTTTTCACTGCTCTATTCCCGTTTTTACTGCTCTATACACCGCTCTTTTCCACTGCTCTATACGCTCTTTTCTTCCTGCTTTTATCACAGCGCTTTTCAACTGCTTCTATACACCGCTCTTTCACTGCTCCTTTACACCGCTCTTTTCACTGCTCTATACACCAATCTTTTCACTGCTCAATACACCAATCTTTTCACTGACTCTTATACACCAATCTTTTCACTGCTCTATACACCGCTCTTTTCTACGGCCTCTATACAACGCTCTTGTCATGCTCTATACACCAATCTTTTCACGGCTCTTATACACCGCTCTTTCACTGTTCTTTACACCCAAACTTTTCACGCTCTATTACACCAAATCTTTTCACTGCTCTATACACCGCTCTTTCACTGCTCTTATACACCGCTCTTTCACTGCTCTACTACACCGCTCTTTAATGCTCTTTACACCGCTCTTTTCATGCTCTATACCACCAATCTTTTCACTGCTTATACTCCGTCTTTCACTGCCTCTATACACAATCTTTTTCACTGCCTTCTATTCACCTATCTTTTCACTGCTCTTTACACCGCTCTTTTCACTGCTCTAGCACAATCTTTTCTGCTCTATTACACGCTCTTTTCACTGCTCTATACAGCCAATCTTTTCAACTGCTCTATACACTAATCTTTTCACTGCTCTATACACCGCTTCTTTTCACTGCTTCTATACACCGATCTTTTCACTGCACTAAAAAATCTCCGTCCTCTTTTCACATGATCTATATACAGTCTTTTCACTTCTCTATCCACCGATCTTTTCACTGCTCTAAAAACATCCGAGCACCTCTTTTTACTGCTCTATATACAGCTTTTTTCACTGCCATCTGTACACCCCCTCTTTTACTGCTTTATACACTGCTCTTTTCACTGCTCTATTATACAGCTCTTTTACTGCTCTATATACAGCTCTTTTCAACTGACTCTTATACACCGGTCTTTTCACTGCTCTATATACAGCTCTTCTCACTGCTCTATATAAAGCTCTTTTCACTGCCCTATACATGGCTCTTTTCCACTGCTTATATACAGCTCTGTTCACTGCCTTATATAAGACTCTTCTCATGCTCTATATACAGCTCTTGTCACTGGCTCTAATACAGCTCTTTTCATGCTCTAGTACAGCTCTTCTCATGCTCTATATTAAGATTTCTCACTGCTCTATATACAGATCTTTTCACTGCTCTGTATACTGCTCTTTTCACTGCTCTATACATGGATTATTTCTCACTGCCTCTATACTACAGCTCTTTTCACTGCTTATATACAGCTCTTCTCACTGCCCTCTATATACAGCTCTTCTCACTGCTCTTATACTGCTCTTTTCACGGCTCTATATACCAGTCTTCTCAACTTCTCTATACATGCTTATTTTCACTCCTCTATATACCGCTCTTTCACTGCCTCTATATACAGCTCTTTTTTTTTTCACGGCTCTATTACTGCTCATCTCACTGCTCTATATACAGCTCTTTTCACTGCTCTCATACATGGATCTGTTCACTACTCTATACATGTCTCTTTTCCTGTGTAATACAGTCTTTTCCAGGCTCCTATATACTGCCTTCTCACTTGCTATATTTATAACAGCGCATTTTCACTGCTCTATATACAGCTCTTTTCACTGCTCTTTACTTGGCTCTTTTCACTGCTCTACTATACATGCTCTTTTCATGGCCTTTTATTCATGGAATCTTTTCACTGCATCTTTTTACGCTCTTTTTCTCTGCTCTATATACAGCTCTTCTTAACTGTTCTATATACTGCTCTTTTCACTGCTCTATATACAGCTCTTATCACTGCTCTATTATTACAGCTCTTTTCACTGATCTATACAAGGCTCTTTTCACTGCTCTTTTTACTGCTCCTTTTTTATCTGCTCTATATAACAGTCTTCTCACTGCTTTTTCCTTGGCTCTATTCACGCTCTATATACAGCTGTTTTACTGCTCTTTATACAGCTCTTTTCAATGCTCTATACAGGGCTCTTTTCACTGCCCTCTATATACAGCTCTGTTCACTGCTCTTTATACAGCTCTTCTCCACTGGTCTCTATATACAGCTCTTTCACTGCTCTATTTACAGCTCTTTTCATGCTCTATGACAGGGCTCTTTTCACTGCTCTATATACAGCTCTTTTCACTGCTCTATATACAGCTCTTTTTCACTTTGCTCTATTTACAGCTCTTCTCATGACTCTATATACAGATCGTTTCACTGCTCTATATCAGCT
Source organism: Conus ventricosus (assembly GCA_018398815.1). Lineage (NCBI taxonomy): Eukaryota > Metazoa > Mollusca > Gastropoda > Neogastropoda > Conidae > Conus > Conus ventricosus. The sequence continues at coordinate 33,848,310 of CM031622.1, read as the reverse complement.
CTTTTCACTACTCTATACATGGTCTTTGCACTGCTCTATATACAGCTCTTTTCACTACTCTATACCTGGCTTTTCAATGCTCAATATACAGCTCTTTTCACTGCCTCTTTACACTGCTCTTTTCACTGCTTTATATACAGCTCTTTTCATCTGCATCTATATAAAGCTCTTTTCATGCTCTATACATGGCTCTTTTCACTGCTCTATATAAGGCTCATTTCACTGTCTTATATACAGCTCTTCTCACTGCTCTATACACGGCTCTTTCACTGCCTCTATATACGCTCTTTTATGCTCTATATAAGCTCTTCTCACTGCTTATACATGGCTTCTTTCACTGCTCTATATACAGCTATTTTTATGCTCTATATACAGCTCTTTTCATCTCTATATACAGCTCTTTTCAGCTGCTCTATACATGGCTCTTTTCACTGCTAATATACAGCTCTTTTCACTGTCTATATACAGCTCTTTTCCATGCTCTATATACAGCTCTTTTCACCGCTCTATACATGGCTGTTTTCACCTGCTTATACGTGGCTCTTTTCACGCCCTCTATACATGCTTTTTCACTGCTCTACATGGCTCTTTTCACTTGCTCTATACTGGCTCGTGTCACTGCTCTATATACGGCTCTTTGACTGCTCTATATACAGCTCTTTTCACTGCTCTATATACAGCTCTGCTCACTGCCTCTATATACAGATCTTTTCTCTGCTCTATATACAGCTCTTTTCATGCTCTTACATGGCCTTTTCACTGCTCTATTACATGGCTCTCTTTCACTGCTCTATTCTTGGCTCTTTTCACTGACTGATACATGGCTTTTCACTGCTCTATACATGGCTCTTTTCACTGCTCTATATACAGCTCTTTTCACTGCTCTATACATGGTCTTTTCACTGCTCTATACTTGGCTCTTTTCACTGACTCTATTCATGGCTTTTTCACCTGCTAATCATGGCTATTTTCATGCTCTTATAATGGCTCTTTTCACTGCGTCTATTCATGCTCTTTTCATGCTCTATACATGGCGCTTTTCACGCTCTATTCATGGCTCTTTTTCCATGCCTCTATATACAGCTCTTCTTCACTGCTCTATACATGTCTCTTTTCACTGCTCTACATACAGCTTTTTCCCTGCTCTACACATGGCTCTTTCACTGCCTCTTTATACTAGTCTTTTACTTCTCTCTATACAGCTCTTTTCACTGCTCTATATACAAGCTCTTCTTCCTTGCCTCTATATACAGATCTTTTTCACTTGCTCTATATTCAGCTCTTTTACTGCTTATACATGGCTCTTTTCACTGCCTCTATACAATGGCTCTTTTCATTGCCCGCCCTCTATATACAGCTGCTTTTCATGTTATATACAGTCTTTTCACTGACTATAGATTACAGCTCTTTCATGCTCTATACATGGTGTTTTTCACGGCTCTAATATAACAGCTCTTCTCACTCGCTCTCATACAGGCTCTTTTCCGGTTCTATATACAGCTCTTTCACTGCTCTATATACAGCTCCTTCGCCAGCTCTATACATGGCCATCTTTTCACTGCTCTATATTACAGCTCTTTTCACTGCTCTATTATTAAGTCTTTTCACTGCTTTTATACAGCTACTTCTCATGCTCTATAGAAGCAGGGCTCTTTTCACAGCGCTTTATACAGCTCTTTTCATGCTCTAAAAAAAACTCCGCTCTTTTTCATGCTCTATACACCGCGCTTTCACTGCTCTCTACACCGCTCTTTTCACTGCTCTATACACCGCTCTTTGCACTGCTGTATACACCCCTCTTGTCATGCTCTATACACGCTCTTTTCACTGCTTAGGACACGCTTCTTTCTCACTTGCTTATTCACACGACTCTTTTCATGCTCTATAACACGCTCTTTTCACTGCTCTATACACGCTCTTTTCATCTGTCTATACACAGCTCTGTTTCAGTGCTCTATATACAGCTCTTCTCACTGCTTTTCCCGTAATCAGCAGGGAACAACCGAAGCACCATTTGTGGTGTATCAGCCCTTAGATCTGTTGTGAAGCTTTCCAAAGCAAAACTTTACTCCACGCGACCTTATCTAGCCAAATTCGGCTGATTAATGGTCTCCACCAAGATCTCACGATGTTCGATTCCCCCCCCCCCTCAGTATTCCTGCACAAGACATTAATTAAGTTTTATGAACCCGCGTATCTTTGGCATAAGGTATTTACTTGTTTGTTTATTTTTTTTCTCATCGATCTCGTTGTTTTTGTTGCTGCGTCTGCTTACCGGCTCTGGTAAGAAATGTCTTTCTATGCATTCTTGCTCGTGTCTGTTTTGTGAGATTAGTCTAATTAATTGATCTTTGAAAGTCCCTTCGTAAGGGGTAAGGTATTATGAATACATTTACCCACTCCCATTGTGTGTGGTGTGGTGCGTGTGTGTGTGTTGTGGTTGTTGCGTGTGCGTGCGGTGTGTGTGAGTGTGTGTGTTGTGTGTGTGTGTGTGTGTCGTGTGTGTGTGTGTGTGTGTGGTGTGTGTGTGTAAGCGTGGGTGCGTTGCGTGCTTGCATTGTGTTTATGTATGTCAGAGCCGCGCGTTGCGACGCTGAGGCGTGTTGCATTTATGCACACACACACAACCACACACACACACACACACACACACACACACCCACACACACACCTAAAA
>CM031622.1:33816833-33819333 GCA_018398815.1 Conus ventricosus | reverse complement strand
ACACACACACACACACACACACACACACACACACACACACACACACACAGAGTTTGAACGCATAACAACCTTGCTCCTCAAGCCAAGACACAATCCTTCGCTGGAAATCGAGTGTAAACTCTAATGCATGTAAAGCCAGTTTAAATCCCCACCAACGCCCTTCACCCCCACCCCTCCTCCACTCCTCCACCCCTCCTTTCCTCCTACCCCGCCTCACGTGGCTTTTGCGCTTGGAATGTACTTGTGGTCCGTCTATCCTATAACGTCGGGAAAGACGAGGAGGAAGGGTTTTTCTTGCAGGTCAAGCCGTTATGAGTCTTTGTATCTTCGTCCCTATACACACATTGTATAGGAATGGACGCACGTACATACCCCTTACATTCCTACAGTGCTGGCGTTGTTGGAATGGGAAGATTACCATGGAAGACAGGGTGGAGTAGGGAGCCTAAATAATGTCAAGTCTGCACATACATTTGTATGCAGCTACAGAAGAAGTTTTTATTGATTATTGCAGGTTAAGCCTATGGGAGACCGGATGGAGTAGGGAGCGTAAATAATGTCAAGTCTGCACGTATGTATTTTTGTATGCAGCTACATTCACACATTTCATCCATCAGTTCATGTACTGTTCTATCCTTCTGTCATCCCCCTCCCTTCCCAAACACGCGTTCTTTAAAACAAATCATGCATTCAATTGTCCAATCATCTCCATATGGATACACATAACTGACTAACATTATCACAGTTTCATATTTGTAAGGAATTAGTAGCGGCAGAAAACAAGTTCAGACAAGTAGTTTCTTTCTCATCTCGAAGATGATTTGGCAAAAGTGACAGACACACACCATATCTATATATTATATAATCCATCCCATCATATATACTCGTATATCACTCCATATTTATGTCAAAGTAGTCGTGGGAAGAAACAATTTGTGGCTAACAGTTCGCTCGTCATTCTCACATTGGCAGAATATCTAAATACAGAGAGAATGCGGAAAAGAGTTGCAGTTAGAGAAGAAAATTGCAATGAACATTGAGGATGTTGGATAATAGATATCAAATTGTGCACGAGCACCATATTGGAATTATCGATAATCGACCTTAAAACTAAACGTTACGTGTAGCCTGCTCCAAACTCGGTCGACTATTGATTTTGACTTACTGGCTTTTGGGTTGGCTGGTTTGGTTCTTCTTTAGCGTCAAATGAAGATATGCTACAACCCCTAGTTCTATGGCAGGCTCACCACGAAGGATTCAAAAACAGAATTCAACAGCACCCCAAAGCAGCCAGCGAAGGGTGGAACAGTAAAACCGAGAGGAAAGCACTGTAAAGAAACAAGTAGCCAAAAAAAGCTAAAAGCATTACGTAAAGAGAAAATAAATATTGTGGGAAATCGTTGAGTCTATGTTTCGTTGAGTCTATGTTTGAGGATCACTTCAAGGATATAAGGGAGGTCAAAAGGTGACGACGGTCGGAGTGGTCAGCTCTACTGTTTACTAATCCAAATATTGCCAATCACGTAAGTGCTGACAGCAGAACAGCTTTTAGTCTGAGCATGCACGCACGCCTGTGTGTGTGTGTGTGTGTGTGTGTGTGTGTGTGTGTGTGTGTGTGTGTGTGTGTGTGTGTGCGTGTGTGTGCGTGCGTGCGTGCGTGCGTGTGTGTGTGTGTGTGTGTGTGTGTGTGTGTGTGTGTGTGTGTGTGTGTGTGTGTGTGTGTGTGTGTGTGAGTGTGGTGTGTGGTGGTGGTGGTGATGCTGGGTGTGTGTGTGTGTTGTGTGTGTGTGTGTGTGTGTGTGTGTGTGTGTGTGTGTGGTGTGTGTGTGTGTGTGTGTGTGTGTGTGTGTGTGTGTGTGTGTGTGTGTGCGCGCGCGCGCCTGCGTGTATACTCATCCACCCATGCGCCCACGTATACACAAACCCACCCTGTGCTTCTATCATGGACACGGTCTCTCCCGTCTTCTCCAGGCGATCTGAACGGACTATCTAGCAGTTGGATCTCAGTGACAGCCCGCATTCTTCAACCCTTCCAACCCAACAACAACTGCCATCACCCCCCACTCCATCCCCACCCCTTTCTTCTTCCCCCACCCCCTCCTTCCTTCTCCCCCATGTCCCACTGCCCCCTGATCCCCATCCCTATGTACCCATGTCACCCAGGCGTAGCGTTCTGTTGTGTCACCACCACCACCACGCCTGAAGTCATTTTACACGGGTGGGTGAGAAAGGGCATGTACCCAAACTCACTTACTCCCTCACTCACCCTTCCTCCCCCACCACCACCTCCCACCTCCACGCCGTAAAGTCAAACCCACCCGGCTACCTCCCTCCACCCTTCCATCGTCCCCCGCTCCCTCCCTCCCCACTCCCCCCTTCCAACACACACGCACATCATTCTAAAATCTCTCCTCTCTCTAAGCATTGTCCAACGAAGTGTCCCAAACATACTGATCAAAACACAAGGCACCTTGATTGTTGATTTTGATTTCGTTTTTTG
>CM031622.1:33796833-33811833 GCA_018398815.1 Conus ventricosus | reverse complement strand
ACAAGCTAATTTTTTAAACTGTAAATTAGGGAATTGTATAATTTCATAATCGCAATATGCAGCTTTCCCTGACGGAAGAGCTCTTAAAACAGTTGAGGGCTTTCCATCATATAAGTTTTCATCAGTGCTCAGCTCATCTAAATGAACATAGAGTAATGAATGTAATGCAAGATCGAGCGGACTTTCCCCCTCATAAGTAGTTTTGTCTGGTGTAACTCTAAATCTATGATTGTCAGCTGCAAAGCCTAACATTTTAGCTAGCTCTTTTCAAAATAGTAACCTGCTTCTTCTTCAGGCTTGAATGTTAACATTGTTTTTAGATTTGCATTGTTAAGTTTGAGAGTAATGTCGAAGTTACTCATTGCTTCTTTTAGTGAGCAAAACCCGTAATAACCATCAGGTATTGTTAACTGGCTAACTTTGGTCCCTGATTTGTCAACTTTAGAACGTATTATTATTCTTGGATTAGTAATTTAAACCATACGACTTTGTACAAAATTCATGGAGTGCGACCATTTTCGTTCCGCAATCGTTCTTATACAGCATGTTCTAAAAACGAAGGACGGTCTTGGTTGTTATTGTTACAAACACTTTTTAAAACAAATTAAAATGAGTGCATTCAAATATACTAATGCAAATATTCTGTTGGGCCGCACTACAATCTTAAAAATATAACAACTGATACTCTTGACATTTCTGTGACTCAGTCTGACACCTTTCAAGTAAAGGTGAGTACTCCATTGGACAAATATCTTAACCCCCTATTTAAAAAAGACTACATCGCAAAAGTGTGGTTCAGTCATCCGATGCAGTTTTATCAGAACCAGTTAAACTTTGCTGTGTTTTGTGCAACAACTGGGTGTGGAGTGTCGTATGCTGATCATCTAAATCATCCTGATCCTTTGGTGAGGTCAGTGTACAGATTTCATTTCTATTACACCTTCAGACGTATTTTGTCTGAACTGCAAGCGCCATTACCAAATGACAAACCGTTTAATCCATTCAGCAACAGAATAGACATGAAGGCTTTTGAAAGATCTGTAACGAATTCAATATTAATGTTAAGGCAGACTTTAGACAAAAGTTGACCGCAATCATGGTCTAGCACCCCTTATTTTTGGGGCGTGCACAGAAAGTATAACTATGACTGGAATCCCCTTACACATCTTTCTCTTCAGCACAGCTGTTCACCTCGGGTCCATAGAGCAAGAGCATAAAACAGCATGGACAACATTTATCTTAGACACTTCTAAGGGCCTAACTAAAGCAGGAATAGAACGAATAAACGACTCTATTCGTACTTACGTTTGGTGTTTGCTAGGTTCGCAAGCACAACGAGATCGAGCATAACTGATCCTTCTACTGGTTTTGATGCACAAAACAATACTTAGCAAATTTAGAGGACGCCATTAATTCTACAGTTGATTTACCTTCAAGATAAAAAGGTACCAAAATGTTTTACAATTCGCAAGATCGAAAGTAGACTTTGCTGTTGGCACTGGTTTATACATGCTACCTTCTGACCTCAGACTCCAGGTGAGGAACAATAATAAAACTTACAACAATGAAATTCTTGTTGCAGGAAATGAACAGAAGGTTGGACAAAACGACATAAATCTGAGCCAGTAATATACAAACAATAAACAAACAAGCCGACCCCCCAAGATTAGTCATCAATCCCCAAGGTCCAAAGCCCAAAGACCGTTGAAGACCACGAAGTCAAAAAAAATAATGACCATGAATATGAAAAGACAGCACTTGTTTTTGGATTAACTGGCCTAGGATTACTCCTTCTTTATCTTACTAAAATTAACCGACTATTAAGACAACTAATGCCCATAAGTGCTCGGCCATAAAGCCAACTACTTTGCTTGCAGTAGACAAAAGCCAGCTAACGACACTCCCTAATAACCAGGTAAAGAGTCTATAGCTTTACCGGCTAATTTTTTTAATAAACCCGCAAGATGTTCAGTTGTTTTTTACCCAGATTTATCAGGCGGTGATGGAGGCGATGGCGGTTGAGGCACTGGACTTTGACCACCGCCGCCTGTAATAGCCATCACTAGTGTACTTATTTCAAATCTAAGGCCGTTATAACGCTTGCTAATGTGACTCCTTGCACTCTAAACAGTGTTCTTATTCGTTCTGTTAGCGTCGTGTCTTCATATAAAATTCTTTGGATTAGTTTCTCTTATTCTGTTCACTTGAGTTCGTAATTGTTCTCGGTTAGTAGACCACACTTCTAGTCTTGCCGATCTCTCTTGTTCAAGATCTTTTAGTCTTTGGGTTTCTTTCTTTAATATCATGTCCTAAGTTGGAGTCGTCAGCCTCAGCGAGTTTTCTTTTCTCTTTTTATATGCTCATCTAGTTCACACCAGTTTTGCTAAATTGTTTGTTAATTCACCTCTGATGCTTCTCAAAGCATGATCAAGTGCCGTTATTTCTCGCATGGGCAGCGGTGATCGTGTATAGTTTTTAATGCTGTTTCTTCTGAAAAACTGGTTTCTGCTTCTATTATTTCGTCTGCTGTTTGACTTAAATCTTTAAGTTCCATGTTTTGCATTTGGTTATCTGTTGGGAGTTCTTGTAGTGTGTTTTGAAGTTTAGCAACTGCATCCCTATCTAATTTTGGTTTAGTAATACCAAGGCGATTTTGATCGCTCACATTGAGCCTTTGTCTAATTGTACTCTTGGCTAAAAACTTTGATGGATCTGGTTTAGTTGTAAGCTGAACAAGTTGTCCTTGGTTGCTTCTCACAAATAATGATCTTTTTCATCTACTTCAAAACATTAGGGTCTATAAATTCGGGAGGTTCTTGTCCTAAACTTTGGTATAATGATCTGACCTTACTTTCTGTTAATTCATGCCACATGAGTGCGATGAGCGATGCTGAGTCAAAGGAGTCATTTCACTCATGTCGTCTCCAGGATCAAAAACATCATAATCTTCTTCACCTTCAATTCCTGCCATGTTTTAAATATTAACTTTTTACTTTGTTTTATAAAAATGTCACAAATATATGGCTCAATTCTTGACCCGCATAGAAGACTGAAAGAGCCCTTGGCGTGAAGGGAAATAAACGGAATATTATGTTCCAAATAATCCATCTACTATGATGCAGATCAAATTCTTACTGTTAATTTCCAGACCTAGAGCGGATGAAGTGATTGTGCCAGGCTCTGCGCGTCTTACTTTCAAAATAGAACTCGCTTCAACAACAGACCCAAACAGGACAGTTGTGCAGAATCTAGGGCGGGCAATCGTTAAGAAAATTTCTATAAAACTTGAGGGGCAAGAAATATTTTCTTTACATAATGCAGACATATTTTTAACCTATTCTGATCTATGGCTAACCGAGAATGAAAGGGCTGATCTTGCGTTTCAAGGAATCGAAAATAAAGAAGCTCTAAAACATAGAATAGGTGCTGAAGATGCTAAAGACGGCAAAAAGTATGTGGCTGTAAGTTATGCGTATGGTAATCGCTTTGTCATACCCCTAGATTTTGAGTTAGTTAAAAGCGCATGCCCATACTTTCAAGGAGCATTGAAAGACAGATTGTCATACGAACTAACTTTTAATGACTACAAATATGTTATTATATCTGCAGACACCGAAGCAAAGTACAAGCATTTCTGACATCACGTTAGAGTTTGACGTTGTTAGCAACCCTAATTTAGCAAGGCTGATTGAGCAACAATATCAGTCAAAATTAGCAATATATTACGAAAGAGTGATTCTCATACAACATATCCCAAAGCAAGGCAGACGCTATATGGAATTTTAGTTTTAGCGCACAGCAAGATCGCTTAAAGGTATTTTATTGCTGTGCGAAGATGAAGAACCATTCAAAAGACAAACTGAAATTTTGTTAATCCAAAAATAACAAAAGTGCAATGTACAATTGAGGTAGTCCTAACCAAATCTACGCTAGCGGGCTTAAACCTTATCAGCATTTTGATGAAATAGAAAACTGTTTGGGGCGGGAGGTGTAGAAATCCAACAGTTGACCTTGTGTCTAAAGATCTACATCTTCACAGTGTTAGACTTGATGATTATTTAACAACGAAATACGGTTTATGGATTGACCTAAGGTCAACAGAGGATAATCAGTTACATGGAAGCGGGAGAACTGTTAGAGACATAATAAACATTCAAATTGATAAAAAAAAAGATGCTGATAAACCACTTAATGTACATTTGTTTTAATAATGATGCGCAGCTGAATATTCAAGATAACAGATTAAAGATATACATTACTAAATATTTTTTTTATTTTTAAAAAAGCATGTCTGTTCAGCATTATCCAAAAGTACCTAAAGAAGAGATAGTAGGCAACTCTGCTGCTATAGAAAGCCCTAACATAAAAACCTTCAGATTAACCAACATTACACAAATGCAACAAAAACTAGAGCAGGACCTTTCAAAATACAGCAAAACCAAACGAAGGTATTCTGCCGCCTTTAATGCTGTTACATATGTTAATACAGAACATCGGCTCTTAGTGCTCTATCAGCAGGAACAAGTGTAGGTCTCTTAGCAACAGGTGTAGCGCACTGGTAGCTTTACCTCTAGCGGTTTGTCTTTAACTCTTGGCCTGTGCTCATTAGCTGTAAGTACTGCCAGCAAAAAATCAAAACTAAACTCCAAAAGCACACAGCATAGTTCAACTAATAACAGCTAACTTAGTTCGTTCAAACTGATAATAAATAAAGCACTAGCTGACTCAAACATCACGGATGAAGAATTTAGCCGTTTACAGGCCGATTTGATGACTACAAAAGACAAAAGTTTGATCTTCAAAGAAAGGCAAAGGCAAGTTTTTCTCAACAGCCAGACACCGAGCAGATAAAAAAGGAATGTTTTAAAAAAAGTAAACGAAACATTAAACTCTGTTCTAAACAGCTCACATTAACAACGCCAAAGGGTGTTTATACTTTAGTTATGAGTCCAAGCACAAAAAGACCGTTGATATTGATTCTGATTAATTTTTTTTTATTCAAATAAATATTTGAGTTAGAAAAGAAACTCAGCATGATAAGATATGTGAAGGTTCAGACGAAGTGTTTGAAGCAATGCTTAAGGAAGAAGTTTATCAAAAGCTTTAAATGATATCAGTCTAGATGTCATTGATTCAGCAAACGTACGGGCAAGTGTGTTTCATGCTATTTCTCAAGTTCCGGGTAAACTAACAATAGACCCGCCAGTTAAAGTAATGTTAGCTGTTTTAATCGACTATGTAACAATAAATGAGAAAATCTAGAAGTCTGGGTCTCAACTAAACAGCAGGTTATTCTTTCTCATAATGACTTAACACCTGGTTGGGCAGACCAGCTGCTTACACAGTTTGATGTGGCCGCTGAGAAGCCAAAATGAAGGCTCTGGTTGGTCAGAGGGCGAAGTCATAGAGATCAGATTAAAACAGGCTAAGTATGCGCCGATTGTAGGCAGTCTTACATTCCACTACCTCCAGCATTAGTTGCAAAAAGAGCAGTTTTAAACATAAAGAATACAGACAACAAATGTTTTATGTGGTGTGTTCTCGCAAGGCTGCATTACGTCCGCAAAAACGCAGAGAGAGTGTCTAACTATGAGCCTTACATCAATGATCTTAACTTTAGTGGAATAATCCTTTCCTGTTAGCGTGGACAAAATTGATCAGTTTGAAGAACAAAACAAACCAATAACTGTTAACGTATACACATGGGATGAGGAAACAAATCTACTGCCCATTAAAGTGACTAAGAACAGTCCAACAATTGGCGAACCAGACAAAAATCATGGACTTACTACTGATGTTTTCGCCAGCAGGGCTACCACATTACACATTGATACGAACAATGAGTAGACTAATGCAGCATACTTCAAAAAATCATGGCAAACAAGAATTCTGCAGAAAATGTTTTACAAGAATTCCATCCGTTAAAGCTGCGCTTGAACATAAGAAACATTGTATCGGCCCAGTTGACTGTAATACAGAACTAATTACGCCCCAGAAGGCAGTAAAGTTAGTTTTTAGAACTGGAAACGGATGCAAACGAGCCCATATGTTGTTTACGCAGATTCGGTCGCTTATTGTTCCTTATGAAGGACCACTCCCCACAGAAACTTCCAAAAACAGTCTTAGTGAGTAATCATCAGATTTGTTCATTTGCTTTCATCGTTGTCAGGTCGGATGGCGCTCATTCAACGCCAGAATTGTATAGAGGACGTAATGCCACAAAATACTTCTTAAAACGCATGCAGCAAGTGCGTAATGTCTGTTCTAATAATCTGAATTTATCTGAAATCATGATGACGCCTGAAGACCAACAACAGTATGACTCAGCCACTCACTGTTGGATTTGTGTTTAGAACTAATGTCTAACAGTGAAGACGCGACAGCAGAGAAGCCAATCCAACAGTAAGAGACCATGATCACATTAGTGGGAAGTTCAGAGTGCAGCACACAGTAAATGCAATCTTCAACTAAGGTTTGACCCAAGGACATGGAAGCTGCCCATCTTCTTTCACAACTTGCGAGGTTACGACTCTCACCTTATAATGCAAGCAGTAACCAGCGACAGGGACGACAGGGACGATAGGACTCCAGGATAACATGCATTGCACATCATCGGAAAAGTACATGTGTTTCACTTTAAATAACATGTCTTTTTATGACTCTATGCAACACCTGATGGGATCATTAGAGTCGCTGGCTATGTCCTTAAAGTCCTGCCCAATAACAGAAGAATATTTTGACCCAACTCTTGTTAAAAGGGCGTTTACCCTTATGAGTACATGAACAGTTGGCAAAGGTTTGACGAAGATACGCTTCCACCAAAGGCGCGTTCTTTTCTAGTCTTAGAGGAAAGGACATCAGTGATTCTGATTACCAGCATGCTCAAGAAGCATGGCAGAAGTTAGAGTGTAAAACGATGGGAGACTATCATGATTCATACTTGATGGCTGACGTTTGTTTGTTGGCGGACGTCTTTGAAAATTATAGAAAGACCTGCATGAAACATTATACCTGGATTCCGCGCATTACATTTCTGCGCCCGAGATGAGTTGGGATGCTTTCTTAAAGTTTACTGGAGTACAGATTGATTTATTGTCTAACCTGCCAATGATTCAGATGATTGAAAACGGATTGCGTGGAGGAATTAGTATGGTGTCGCATCATTACTGTAAAGCAAACAACAAATACTTGGACGACTATGACCCAAGTAAAAGGTCTAACTATCTCATGCATTTAGATGCAACAATCTGTATGGATGGGCTATGGCGCAATCACTTCCATTACGCAACTTTAAAATGTACACAGGCGGCGGTACGAAAAAATTCAAAAGGCATTAAAGTGGTTGAGCAGTTTAACGCCTGATCGACATCGGGGCTTTATTCTAGAAGTTGATTTAGAATATCTCATGAACTCCATGACTGCATAATGACTATCCATTAGCAGCAGAAAGCCTAAAGATGACGAAAACAGAGCCACCTAAACTTGTGCCTAATCTCGAGGTAAAAAAAAATTATGTCTGTCATTACAGACTTCTACAATTTATTTAATGACATGGTTTGAATTGAGAGCAGTTCATCGTATAATTGCTTTTGATCAAGAACAGTTCATGAAACCATACATCATGAAGAACACTGATGTCAGAACTAAATCCACAGATGCTTCAGAAAAAGACTTTTTCAAGCTGATGACACACAGCTGTTTTGGAAAGACTATGGAGAATCCACACAAGCGTAAAGATGTCAGATTGGTCACCAAAGAGAACGAAGCAATTAAGCTGACTTCAAACCTAATTATCAGGACTTCAGAAGATTTCATGATCAGCTTTTTGGCATAATGATGAAAAAAAAAGAAAGTCATATTGGACAAACCTGTATTTATTGGGTTACTGTTTAGAATTATCAAAGCTTTTGATGTAGAATTTCTTTATGACTACTTTAAACCCTTGTATCCAGAGTCCAAAGTACTTTACACAGATACAGATAGTTTTGTTTTAGATATCCCTACTGAGACATCCTAAAGACATGGAAATAGAAGTAGCTAAAGGGCATGCGGGATGTATGACACATCTGATTACCCTAAGATTCACCTTTACATTCAACTGTTAATAAGAAGGTTTTAGGAAAGATGAAGGATGAATTATCTGGAGGGGTGATTAAGGAGTTTATTGGTTTAAAGGTCGAAAATGTACAGTATTTCGAGCCAGGAGAAAACCATTAAGAAAGCAAAAGGAATATCTCGCAGTGTTGTGCAGTCAAACATATCACATGACAACTACAAAGAAGCATTGTTCAATAAACATACTTTTCATCATGACAACGTAAAACTACGATCTAATCTACATGAGATCAACACAACGGTTGTAACAAAAAAGTCTCTCGACAGCACCAACACAAAACGAGTATTTAATAATCCCGTAGTTTTCATATGCAATTGGACACTGGAGAACGGCATAATTACATACCTTCTTCATATTTTCCTCAAGTTTTTATTATAAGCTCAATCATATCATTATCCAATTCAGACAAATTTTTCTCATGTTTGCTTGATGTGCTCGAATTTTTTTTATTATTTCAAGATAATTCTTTATCCCATGTTGATAATCAAAATTGGGATTTTGGGCTGTAGGCGATCTGGATGCATTGCCATGTGCCGATGAAATCCTCGTAAATGTTTCCTTAATAGTAGAACTCGTATCATATGATTCCCGTATCAATTCTAAGGTCTCTTCATTTATCATTCTTGTTTCATTCTGTGCTTCCTTCTGAGCTTCCATTTTAGACTCAAATATATTTATGTAAATTAAAAATTAATTAAGCAACTGGAACTGTGTCTGGTGGGATTATCTGCAGTTCTTCCTTCACAAAAGATCTTTGAGGAGCTGGTTGTTTTGTTGTGTCAGTTTCTCGTAAATAACACGGGCGGATTCATTTTTACAATTCTTTTTATTTCATATGGATCAACACTCCCAAACTGGATCGGTTGCCCTGATGCGAGTGTCCCCTTCTGCTTCCCCCGGTAAATAAAGGTACCTTACTTTTAAACCAAACGGTAATAGTTTACTGGTTGTACTGGAGTCTTCAGCAACATTTATTGTTTGTTTTTTGATTGCTTGTACTGGTTTTAGCCCCGTTAATTTAAATTCTTCATTATTCATTGCGCGCAAAACTGAGGGCAGTCTTCTAAACCCATTCTGTGTTGCGAGAATTGTCAATAAGCTCTCTGTGATACTGGTAAGAAAAAAGTCTTTCGGCAAACTGTTTGTTAAAGTTTTCAACTAAAGCCTGTGATCTGTGAACTCCTGGAATGCCTCTTTTAATGGTAACTCTATGTTTTAACAATAAATTGATTCACTTGGCCTTTAAATTCTTTTCCATCATCAACTTGAATCATGCGAGGATAAGTTAGCGGGCCTCGTTGGTATATCAGTTGTATAGCGACAGCAACAGCAGAAGCACTCTTTGTGTTAATGGTTCCGCATCTTTGTATCTTGAAGCTATGTCAATGACTGTAAGTGCGTACTTAAATCTTTTTCGTCTAATCGTATCATGGGGTAAATATAGAAGGTCCATTTGATGGGTGTTGTTCGGTATTGTATTCACAAAGTGTGGTCTCTGTATCATCTAGGTGCAGTAAATAAATTTGCCAAATCGCTTGTTAGATAACCATTCCTTCGCTGTTTGTTCGCTGACTCCCCGCCTTGGCTTAGCTTTTTAATTGCCGTGATTCCCTTCCATATCCTTTTGGCGAATAATAGATTTGTTCATTTTTTATTCAGCCAATATTATGTGCAACAAATACACAACAGTCATACCAAAGACAATAAACGCGATTTCTTGCATCTTTTGTTTTTCTGATGGTTGATAAAAGTCACTGAATTTTGGCGGGGCAATGTTTCGATTGGCTTGCCTGTTACAAGATAATATTCTTTTATTGCTTGATCAACATCTTTAAATGTGTAAGCTGCATGTCCCTGTTTTTTTCAGTTTGTCGTTAATGAAATCTAACTGCTCAATTCTCTGCTTTTCATAGTATCTTGTGCTGCGGCTAGTTGCTCCATAGCTTTGTTATGTCTTTTCCTCACCGTCATCCTGTAGTTTACTAAATGCGTAATTACTTCCGCTAAAAGCAAGCGCATTAACCACAGCGCCACCTATCATCATTACGAGTGAAGCCATTTTTTATAAATGTTTTTTTTTAATTTTACATATTGATACTGTCTGGAATTATTCCTTGCTTAACTAGAAAATCTTCGTGGCAAATGAAGCTGCAATGATAACAATCAGTTTTGCTGAGTCTTCAAAGTCTAGTTTGCCAAGATCTGCTGGTTTTATTTTAACAAGTTTTTACCAAGCATCGTGTATCCTACATTAGACCTCCAATAACAGCAGAATGGTATACAAGGCTGGTAACAGTTTTTTCAGTGCTCATTTTTAAAAATAAAATAATTATAATTAATTAAAAAAAAACATGAACAGCGACGATCTACTAACCCTTCCTGAACTTATGATTACAAATGATCAAGTTGATGACCAGCTATTATGCCCAAAAAGGAAAGGCTGTATTCTTTGGCGGCGTGTGGAAAAACAAAACAGTATCTTGGAAATGAATTCAGCATAGAACAGATTCAACAGATGTCGCCACAAGACATTGTAAAGTATCATAACAGGTATGAAGCGCAACTAGGGTCGAGAATGGTAAAAAGTGTAGGGCAAACGGTTCTTAGTTTGTTTACTAAACTAGTAGGCCGATTTGTTTCCATTGATTCTGAACAAGATTTTATGTATGATTTAAACGCAGGATCCAGTTTTAACAAAGTCATTAGAGTCTCTAGGCTGTGATCTGTATTACAGATTTGGAACATTATTGTCGCCAGTTATCATGGGATTAATTACTTTTAATCATATAGATTTTGTTTCCCTTAAAAATGACCGAGCCAGAAAATCTGCAGAATCAGAGTCAGAAAACATTGAATCAGGTGGAGAAAGTGACCAGTAAAAAGCCTCCTCATCCTGGGCGTGTTGCAGCAGGAAAAAGATTAGCAGAGTGGAACAAACGAACAAATTAATGTTACAATCACAGAATAATTCATAATGAAAAAGTGCTAGAGCCGCAGCCAGTTGTTTCAATGCCAGCTATAAAACACCAGAACAAGTTGAGTCAAGACCTACAACAACAACAGGGTTGCCTACACCACAAAGCCTTCATGGAATTTCTTAAAGCAATTGTCATTTTTGGCAGCATTGCTGTTGGGGTGGTTATTACGGTTATAAAATATAAAACAAAGACAGCAAAAACCAAAGCAGTCCAAACAATCTCTGCCACTAAATACAGAAGCCGAACACAAAAGCATGCCAAAACTGTCAACAACAAAAGATCATTTGATCCATTTAAGATGGAATAATATTTCAAAACTTAATAAATAATTATAAGTTGAAATTGAATAAGAACTTGGTAGAACTTAGAGGATGACTTAGTTATGATCTTAGGTTGACTTAGAGTAAGAACCTAGAAGTTACTTGGGATGACTTGAGTAAGAACTTAGAAGTGACTTGAGGATAACTTGAGCATGACTTGAGTAAGAACTTAGAAGTGACTTGAGTAAGAACTTGAGGATGACTTGAGGACGACTTGAGACGACTTGAGTAAGAACTTAGAAGTGACTTGGGGTGACTTGAGTTAAGAACTTAGAAGTGACTTGAGTAAGAACTTGAGATGACTTGAGTAAGAACTAGAAGTGACTTGGGGTGACTTAAGTTAAGAACTTAGAAGCGACTTGAGTAAGAACTTGAGGATGACTTGAGGACGACTTGAGGACGACTTGAGTAAGAACTTAGAAGTGACTTGGGGTGACTTAAGTTAAGAACTTAGAAGAACTTAAGTGTGTGCATGCGTGGGGCGCATGTTAAATTTTATCTCCTAGTAGGGAGGTACTGGTAAGGTTAAAAAAAATTGGGTAATGGAGGAAGAAGAAAAAAAGTTAGTGGATGACATATGAGAAAAATAATAGTGGGTAATGGGGAAGTGAAAAACAGGTCACAAAAACAATCATTAGAAACAACTGCAAATTATAATAATAAACTTACCTTAAATGTCTTGTGAATCCTCTGCTACATCCCATTGAGTCTGTAATTCATCAAGAGCAGCTTTCAATTTGTTTCTTTATCAGTCAATGATTTTAATTTTTGTCCTTCTAGTTTTACTCTTTCTTCTTGTTTCACTCTTTGTCTCTTTATCTTTCTCAACTCTTTCTTCTTTTTCACTATTTGCTCTTCCAAATGTTCTTTTTTAAATGGAATACTGGCCGAAAAACTTTTAACAGTTCTTGGTGTTCCCGATGTTGTTGCCTGATCCGACATTTTGAAACTAACTGCATGTCTCCAAGAACGCGTAACTATAAACAGTGTCAATACCTTTTTTATATGTCAACAGCAAGAAATAATGTCACCGGTCAAACCAAAAGTAAATGGGGTTGCACAGGTAGAAATATGTCACACAACTTGCTTTGGCATATATTCTTCTGCCAGCAAAAATGATTTGCTTTGCTCTGTCAGCGATAGGTAAAGAAATCTGCAATCAGGTGCGCGCCGCGAGCCCACCCCGCGGAGGTTGCAGTCAGCTAATTACAGGTATCACAAGAGCCACACGGGCCACTGTACCTGTTGCTGCCTGACACCGCTTGATACGCCCTGCCACAATCCACGAACCCTGTAATTAGGCCTGCGCGCGCAGTGTCTCGGTCAAGTCATACATGATTTCCAGATTTAGGTGGGATTTCCACTCTATGTTTGTTGCCGTTTACAGAGACGCATTTGATGAATGTATGCGTGAAAATGATGTTATTGAAAATGATCAGGAAAAACACAGGATTAAGCAAAAACTGAAATCTGAAAAGTTTAGTAAATTAGTATTGAAAATGGATAATCCTACATCGTTATTTTTTGGTTATTGAAAGAGAATGTGTGATGGATTATCATTTTTAATTCATTGTTGAAGTCTTACTTGTCAGAGAACAGAAAAATGTTTATTCTAGGGCAACCGCCCGAAACTGGTTGAGGGCGGTTGAGCTAGAATGAACATTTTTCTGTTCTCTTCATTTTGTATTGGCTTGTCCAGTGTTAGACGAACTTAGAGAGGAATTCATCTCACGAAAGTACTTCAATAATTCTTACCTTTCAAATTAACCTTGTCAATGTCGTCATCAAATGAAAACACGTTAAACAGTTAGCGATTTATTTGTATAAAGCATTCAAAAAGCGAACGATGTATGCAACATAAAGAATAGCAGGATTAATTTGCGACATGATTTATGATGTATATCCCCATTCTAAGGGCTATGGCCTTAGGAATAAAACATTTGAGTCTTTGAGAGTCTCTCTCTCTCTCCCCTCTCTCTCTCTCTCTCTCTCTCTCTCTCTCTCCTCGACTCAAGATAATTTTTTTTTCATGTTCAGGACATCACCTTTAATATAGGATGCCAGTGAATGCAATCATAGTCGAACCATCACAACTACACACAGATAACTAATACATATTCACAAACTACTTTAAGAGAAAAGACGGTTCCCTGAATAGATAAACTGACCCATTTTGAAAGTTTATTCTTCACCGCCATATGCCCAAAGAATCGCAAATGTGAACCGATTTAGGAATTCATAATACTTCAGCAGCATATACCGAGCTTTTAAGTTTTGCAAGGCAGGACATCATGGCACCAAAACGGTTAATTTTCTGTCTCCTTTCTGCATAGTTGGCAAAGAACATCTGCTTTGCTATGGACTTGGTGACGGTAGTAATGCATGGCAATTTCAGAAATACCAAGTCTGAATCTATTCGCTATATCTTTCAACATCCCTTACTTCTTTCTCTTCACTGGCTGCCGGTCGAAAAACGAATAGACTGCAAACTGTCCTTACTCGCTTTAATCTTTGAATGGCTTAGCTCCTTCCTACTTTTCTGATCTCCTTCATCTCCGTGTTCCTTCTAGGCAGTTGCGTTCTTCTACCGACAACACTCTGCTCAAAATCCCTCGATTTTGAATTAAGACCTATGGCAATCGTTCGTTTTCTTTTCAGGGTCCAGTTTCTTGGAATAAACTCCCAATATCTTTGCGTAGTTCAAACTCTCTGTCTTCCTTTAAGGCATCTCTTAAAACAACCCTCTTCACCTATCAATAGCAGTTCTTTCTTCCCCTTCCCTGGCCCATCAAGTTGATTCTGTTACTAATGTGTGTGTGTGTGTGTGTGTGTGTGTGTGGTGGTGCGTGCGTGCGTGCGTGCGTGCGTGCGTGCGTGCGTGTGTGTGTGTGTGTGTGTGTGTGTGTGTGTGTGTGTGTGTGTGTGTGTGTGTGTGTGTGTGTGAACATACTTGTGTTTGGAGTGGAGGGGATGGGGGGAATGGGGGGGGGGGGGGCGTGCGCGCAGTGTGTGTGTGTGTGTGTGTGTGTGTGTGTGTGTGTGTGTGTGTGTGTGTGTGTTGTGTGTGTGTGTGTGTGTGTGGTGTGTGTGTGTGTGCATGCTCATTTGTCCGTTGTTGTGCGACGGTGTGTGTGAAATCATTTGTTTGTGTGTGTGTGTGCGCGCGTGCGTGTGTGTGTGCGTGCGTGTGTGTCGTGCTGCGTGCGTGCGTGTGGCGCGCGCGTGTGTGTGTGTGTGGCGTGCGTGTGCGCGCGCGTGTGTGTGTGTGTGGTGTGTGTGTGTGTGTGTGTTGTGTGTGTGTGTGTGTGTGTGTGTGTGTGTGTGGTGTGTGTGTGTGTGTGTGCGCGGCGCGCGCGTGTGTGTATGTGTATATGTATGTGTGTGCGTGTTGAGGAATTTTTGCTTTCTCAGTTTGACTCTTCCCCACACACCCCCACCCCCCCACCGCCCACTTCCACGCACATGAAAATTACATCTGTAAGCTTCTTACACAGGAGAACATAATGGAAGCTTTTGAAACTGTCGATGTGCCGTAGTTTTTGTCAGCTGGTTTCTGTTGATTTAATCCAGAGATATTATGTTTTCC
>CM031622.1:33777868-33782868 GCA_018398815.1 Conus ventricosus | reverse complement strand
CACACACACACACACACACACACACACACACCACACACACACACACAAGGCGTAAAAGGCCTGTGTAGAATCCATAGTAAATCAATCTCATCAGTAAAATATCTTCATGCAAGCACAAACACTCTCCCCCCCCCCCCCCCCCCCCCCCCCCCGTCACTCCCCCCCCACACACACACAAAATAAACACACACACACACACACACACACACACACACACACACACACACACACACACACACACACACACACACACGTACAAATACATGTGCGTGCGCAGCTACAGTACACATCCACTCCCTTTAAAACATGGAACCTAAAATTTCAAAAGTGAGCATATCATCATCATTAAAAGCAAGCAACATACTCTATCTAAATATATTCAGTTTAATAAGATTGAAATAATAAATATGATTATTTAAGACCAGGCATCCCTCGATACATACGATTTAAACACACCACACACACGCCCGCACGCGCGCGCACACACACACACACACACACACACACACCACACACACAACACACACACACACACACACACACACACACACACACACACACATGCGCGCGTGCGCGCACACACACACACACTCACACACACAGCACGCACGCACACACGCACGCACGCACGCGCGCGCACGCACACAAATTGTTTTAAGAACCGGCAAAGATAAAAGTAGCGACATTCAGCTGTTCATCATGTGCATGGACGGATCCTGTTGTACAGTCTGATGGCACTGGGGAGGAATGAGTTGAAGAGTCTGTCTGTCCTTGCTCTACACTCAGCAGTCTGCCAGAGTCCCTCACCGACCTCCGAGAGTCCAGCTCACTGTGCAAGGGGTCGATGGGTCACAGAGGATTGCCTGCACACGTCTCAGCACTTTCGTCTCGTAGAGATCGTGGAGGCCAGCCACGTCCGACCCGATCACATCCCTCGCTGTGCGAGTGAGCTTGGTCAGCTTGCCGACATCCCCCTCCCCCAGACTGCCAAAGAAGCACAGACTGTTGAAGGTTATGACACTCTGCACAGTGCTGGTGTAAAACATTTGCAGGATGGCTGGGTTGACCTTGAAGGACCTGAGCTTCTTCAAAAAGTGAAGACGCTGGTGCCCTTTCTTCACTGAGCAGCC
The DNA here is from genome assembly GCA_018398815.1 of Conus ventricosus. Classification (NCBI taxonomy): domain Eukaryota; kingdom Metazoa; phylum Mollusca; class Gastropoda; order Neogastropoda; family Conidae; genus Conus; species Conus ventricosus. The sequence continues at coordinate 33,781,738 of CM031622.1, read as the reverse complement.
GTGTTCTCTGCCCAGCCCAGCTTGTTGTCCAGTATGGAGCCAAGGTACTTGTATTGTTCAACAATCTCCACCACTTCGCCTTTGATCTGGATGGGAGTGTGTGGTGGTTTCTTCCTCCTGAAGTCGACGATCAGCTCCTTTGTTTTGCTGACGTTCAGGCACAGGTAGTTGTTGTCACACCAGGTGACCATCCTGTTCACTGAGTCCCTGTAGGATTCCTCCTCTCCATCAGCAATCATTCCAGACAGAGAAGTATCGTCTGAGAATTTGACCTGGAGGACACCTTTTTCTTCACATCTGCAGTCAGAGGTGTACAGTGTGAACAGTGCAGGTGAAAGTACGCAGCCCTGAGGTGCTCCTGTGTTGGTCTCTAACTCAGAGGACCAGATGTCACAAGCACTTGAAATCTTCACCCTCTGTAGTCTTTCAGTGAGGAAACTGAACACCCACTGGATGAGACGTGGGTTCACAGACATCTGCATCAGCTTGGACATCATCAGGTGAGGCTGGATGGTGTTGAAAGCGCTTGAGAAGTCAAGGAAAAGCACTCTCACATGTGACTTGGGCCTCTCCAGGTGCTTGCATACCGAGTGCAGAAGGGTGTTTTTCGCGTCCTCTGTACTTCTGTTCGCTGAGTATGCGAATATGGTCAAATTATCAAGTTTGAAGCAAACACTTGGTACATAGCTTATGGTCAAATTATCAAGTTTGAAGCAAACATATGGTACATAGCTTATGGTCAAATTATCAAGTCTGAAGCAAACACATGGTACATAGCTTATGGTCAAATTATCAAGTTTGAAGCAAACACGTGGTGCATAGCCTGCGGTCAAATTATCAAGTTTGAAGCAAGCATATGGTGCATAACTTGTGGTCAAATGATCAAGTTTAAAAACATATGGTGCATAACTTGTGGTCAAATTATCAAGTCTGAAGCAAACACGTGGTGCATTGCTTGCCGTTAAATTATCAAATTTGAAGCAAATACGTGGTGCATAGCTTGTGGTCAAATTATCAAGTTTGAATCAAATATGTGGTGGATAACTTGTCAATTTATCACGATTGAAGCAACACATGGTGCATAGCTTGTGTCAAATTATCAAGTTTGAAGCAAATATGTGGTGCATAACTTGTCAAATTATCACGATTGAAGCAACACATGGTGCGTGGTTTGCGGTCAAATTAACAAGGCTGAAGCGAACATAGTGCATAGCTTGCGAGCAAAGCGGGGCAAAACTTGCGTACAGATAGTTGGCCGCCCTCACTGAACGGTGAGCATAAAGAAGCTTGCTATGCAGTTACCTAAGAGGGCAGCTCAGCCAACCGAACGATTCTCTCCCTGGAAGAGGTTAGTTCCCTTGCGCGAGCGAACGGGAGTCTGACGGAAGCTAATGATAGGAAAAGCAGGTGACAGTTACCGTTCTTTTCCTCTCTATTAATTTTCTTTGATAAAACTGTGGTTATCTTTTATTTTACAGCTCTTAAAAAAAAGTGAACCTTGCTGTCTTTATCATTCAGTTTACATCTCTTTTATAAAATAGAGAACTTTACTGTCTTTATCATTCAGTTTACATCTCTTTTATAAAATAGAGAACTCTACTGTCTTTATCATTCAGTTTACATCTCTTTTATAAAATAGAGAACTCTACTGTCTTTATCATTCAGTTTACATCTCTTTTATAAAATAGAGAACTCTACTGTCTCTATCATTCAGTTTACATCTTTCTTTTTTTTATAAAATAGAGAACTCTACTGTCTTTATCATTCAGTTTACATCTTTTTTTACAAACCAGAGAACCCTACTGTCTTTATCATTCAATTTACAACTCTTTTATAAATAGAGAACCTTACTGTCGTTATCATTCAGTTTACAGCTGTTTTATAAAATATAGAACTTTGTTGTCCTTATCATTCAGTTTACATCTCTTTTATACAAAAGAGAGCCTTGCTGTCGTTACCATTCAGTTTACAGCTCTTTTATGAAATAGAGAACCTTACTGTCGTTATCATTCAGTTTACAGCTCTTTTATAAATAGAGAACCTTACTGTCGTTATCATTCAGTTTACATCTCTTTTATAAATAGAGAACCTTACTGTCGTTACCATTCAGCTTACAACTCTTTTTTTTTATAAATGTAGAGAACCTTACTGTCGTTATCATTCAGTTTACATCTCTTTTATAAACCAGAGAACGTTTCTGTCGTTATCATTCAGTTTACAGCTCTTTTGTAAAACAGAGTACATTACTGAACTTATCCTTCTGTTTACATCTCTTTTATAAACCGGAGATCCTTACTGTCGTTATCATTCAGTTTACAGCTCCTGCTGACGTCTTATTGCGCCAAACGATAAAACTTCTTCTTCTTCTTTTTTTTTTTTTTTTTGACAGCGAACTTTTCTTGGTCTCATCTTCAGCGTCACCTCAGTGGCATTACCTCTCAGGCTGCTCATTCTGGCATCCCGCCCACAGTCATACTCTGGCTTCTCCCGTCGCAGCCCCACACAGCACTGACAGTCTACAAGGGGGGCAAGTCGTCATGAGGCAACCCACCAAGAGGAGACACTGCGCTGCTGCCGAGTCACTTCGGTGGTGTTCAGTAGCGCCTGTTCTGACCTACCATACGCAGGACACCACCTACTAAGCCCCCTACTGGTGACAATGATTGCCTAGTCGCGGAGCTGGCGTGAGTGAGCGTCGCCCTCTGCCGGAGGGCGCCACCAACGACAGTCCAGATTGATTTGCCAGTACCGGTGACATCCACACAAACTCACCAAGGCCATAGACGTGGAGAGGAGATCAACACTGAGATCACCATGGCAGTAGGGCGAGAAAGGCCACAGAATTCCAGATGTTTTCATGCTGATCGATGAGAATGAGGATGACGAAAAATGATGCTATGGATTTCCATTCCGGCCTAAGACTTCAGGGCAGGGCTGTACTCTGCGGTTACTTTCGTGATATGTCTCAGCGTCAAACAGGCCTGAGAGATACAGACACCTGCAGTTGTTGTTGTTGTTGTCGTACCCTGGCTAAAAGACTCCAGGGATCATCCACACAGCCGAAGTATTTGAACACTATGGCACAAATGCATCAGCTGGGGATGAGAACATTACGTGTGTGACCGTTTTTGATTACCCTGCCACATGGGCAGCCACACTCCGACTTCGGGGATTTGGGAGACTGATAATGTTATGCTAGGAGCTTGTCACGACTGAAGACAATCCCCACATAACTATGCAGAGCATAACAACATTTTGATGTAGCCTTGGTGTTCTGGCCTATGTCAATTGGTCTGACACAGCCTTAAGCCAAGGCCAAGACACCTGCAGTGTTGGTATGGAAGTTTGAGCAACTCTCTTAGAGACGCATTCATTAAGTGGATGAAACCCGACTGTGTTGTTCCAACTGAGTCTACAGCACACTCAGCTCTGATTGGAGCAGACAAATCCCACGAAGAAATGACTGTATTTGTGATGAGAATCGACCCAACGACCTCCCAACCGGGAATCCACGACCGCTTCCCACTGTGTCACGGCAGCTGGTTATGAGCACTTTCTGTAGCTGACCACAATTAACTGCGGGTTACTCACAGTTCATAACGCCCAGTTATTCTGTGTTTCAAGCTTTCAAGAGAACGTTAAAACTCATCTTTTCCCAACTTCTCATCCCTACCCTGTTCCATTATTTTCTGCTGCTTTGTCCTGCGTGTGTGTGTGTTCATTATGGCTGGTTGGTGTTCATTATGGCTGGTTGGTGTTCATTATGGCTGGTTGGTGTTCATTATGGCTGGTTGGTGTTCATTATGGCTGGTTGGTGTTCATTATGGCTGGTTGGTGTTCATTATGGCTGGTTGGTGTTCATTATGGCTG
>CM031622.1:33762868-33770368 GCA_018398815.1 Conus ventricosus | reverse complement strand
AATAATAATGATGATAATGATGATTATGATGATGATGATGATGATGATGATGATAACACAATAATGATGTTAATGATAGTGTGATAATGATGATAATAATAACAACAACAATAACAAATATAATAGTAATGAGTAAAACAATAACAACTTGTAGTAGTAGTAGTAGCAGCAGCAGCAGCAGCAGCAGCAGCAGCAGCAGCAGTAGTAAGTAGTAGTAGTAGTAGTAGTAGTAGTAGTAGTAGTAGTAGTAGTAGTAGTAGTAGTAGTACTAAGTAGTAGTAGTAGGAATAGAAGAAGAAGAAGAAGAAGAAGAAGAAGAAGAAGAAGAAGAAGAAGAAGAAGAAAGAACATCACGCAAGAACAAGAACAACGACAACAGTAATTATGACGATGATAATGATGACGATAATAATTATAGTAGTAGTAGTAGTAGTAGTAGTAGTAGTAGTAGTAGTAGTAGTAGTAGTAGCATCAGCACCAGCAGCAGCAGCAGCAGCAGCAGCAGCACAGCAGCAGCAGTAGTAGTAGTAGTAGTAGTAGTAGTAGTAGTAGTAGTAGTAGTAGTAGTAGATGAGAAGAAGAAGAAGAAGAAGAGGAAGAAGAAGAAGAAGAAGAAGAAGAAGAAGAAGAAGAAGAAGAAGAAGAAGAAGTAGAAGAAGAAATATCCGCGCTTTCCCGCATTCTCTCTGTGTGTACCTTAGCATCTGTGGTTGATTTACCTTTCTATTCCTGTGATTTTAATTTGTGAATTTTTTCGTTTCAGGATATGCTCCGAGCCTTCATAAGGCTTGTAAGACCAAAAAGAAAAAAAAAGGAACGGAAATGGACAAGAAAGAAAAACAAGAAAAGAAAAAAAGGAAGGAAAAAAAAGGGGGTGGGGGAGGGGTGCGGTGGTGGGGTAGGGGGGATGGGGGGGGGGGGGGGAGGCAGGAAGAAAGCAATGCCCGCCATTTGTAACTGCCGTAAAACCCATGCTCAGCTCACCGTCGTGGGTCTGAGAGGTGCTACAGACGTCATTCCCAGAAATAATTGTCTGCAGCTGGCATGATTTCTGGTTTATAGGTGGTCATTTCAGATATTTTTTGACAAATCCCTCTTCCGTTTTTTTTTTATCTCTCTCTTCTCTCCTCTTCTTCTCTCCTCTCTCCTCTCTCTCTCTTTTTTAATTGAAATTACCCCCTCAAAGGGGTTGGGCCCTTTAAAGAAAAAAAGTTGCGTGTGCGTGTTGCTCTTCTCTCTCTTCTTCTTTTCTCTCTTCTCTCTTCTCTTCTTCTCTCTCTTCTCTCTTGTTTGATATGTATTCCCCCCCCTTTTAAGAATCTAGGGCCCTTTAGTCTGCGTGTGGTATACGTCCTCTTCTCTCTCTCTCTCTCTTCTCTTCTTCTCCGGGGGTCGTAAACTTTTGCATTCGCGTGAGGTCACCGTGGTTTTGACCTGAAATTAAATGGACAATCAAGGACCCACTGTGTTTTTGGATGAAAGTTTGCTATGCTTTGCAAAAACCATGCGTCGGGCAGCATTGGAATTTGGGGCATTTGTGGCTGTTTCTGCAGTTACAGCTGTTATGTTAAGCGGGGGCGAAGCGAAATTAGCCATGCGTGCCCCCCTTCTAAAAATGAAAAGGAGAACGGCGGTGTAGTGTTGGGGTGGCCCTCACGTATTTCTTTGGGGCAGTTTTCTTTTTCGTGGGGATGTGGAAAAGAAACCCCGGGACCAACAATCGGGTAAAGGTAGCACGGAAGGCTCGTGAACAGTGGTACCGGGGCCCAGCAGGAGGGACCGGGCAACCCCAAGGTGCGACCCCAAAGAGACAAACAAAGAACCCAGCATGTTGCCCTCATGGACATAAATTTGGTCATGGCACAAAAATGGACATCGCTTCGGAGAGGAAGTCGGGCTATACCTAAAGAAGAGTCTACGCAATGCAAGACGAATTCAAAAGGTACGAGGGGTCACGGACGCGGGCAAAGAATAAAGACCTTAGGAGAAAAACGAGCCCTTTCTAAAAAGACGAGGCCCTGGAGCGGAAACAGACGCCCCGAGGGCGGGTGAAAAGGAACAATCTTTTCAAAGGTATACCAAAAAACGAAACGAAACCAAACGCGTGAAAGTGTTTTTAAAAAGGGAAATAACTGACCAGTGGAATTCCCCAAGAAAATGATTCGATAGGTGACAACTAAACCCCAAAGTGACTCCCCCATCAACCCAGATTGTGTTTTAAAAACGAAAGAAGAAGTTTTGAAGGCTAAGGGCAAACCCGGGGAACAAATATTTTGTGGGTGAAGACTTTTTCTGTTGGTAGAAGATTGGGAAAGAGGTTGACCCCCCAGGGAAAAAAAAGTGGAGCGGGGTAAGCGGGCCCCTAGGTTTTCGACCATCTTCTAATCGAGGCAAAAAATTCACTGTAAAGGAAAAACAACGAGTTGTAAAAATGAAATAAGTGTCGGCGGCCCAAATACTGTGTAAAAAAAACCGGGGTTTTAAGGGGAACACACCTAGTGTAACACCGGCCTTGCCTCGCGTGGGCGTATGGGTACTTTGGGGGGTAGACGTGCAGAGCGTGTTGTCTTTGACGCGTGTTTTTTTTCTGACTTTATTTCAGCTTCCCCTTCAACAAAAAGCGAAAGCAAATGTTTGGGGTTTTACAATCTGAACGGTTTGTGTCTGAAAATCACATGATTTCCCCCTTGGGCCATTGGCACAGACGAATAAAAACGATGTTTAAACATTGTTTCCAAATCTTTCCCCTTTTTTAAAAATGGAATTTTAAACGGGTTAATTTCAAAATAGCGACAAGTTTTGTTCGTTGTTCGTTCGTTTGAATTATTTCTTTGGTTGAAACATTTGGTGAAGTTTCATCTTCTGTTTTTTTTTGTTATGAATTTTTGTAAACCCAGTTAAAGCTCTCACTCGGGGTGACACTGGGGGGTTTGTTTTTCCCTGATAAAAAAGGGAGCTTGCTCATTTGTAAAACTCTTAAATACCAGCGGATAATTTTTTGCGTTTTTAATTGATAAATCTGTGGTTGGTCCCATTAAAATTTTTATATGTGTGTGATTGTGCCCCCTGTGGATTCGCCATTTTTATTGCATTTCAATCTTGAAAATGGAATAATTTATTGTTTGAATTTTTTTTGGATTGTATGCTTTTTGTGGACGTGTTTGTATTGTTTTGGTGATCTAAATGTCAGAATGCACATTTTTAAAAGGTGTTGGAGCAAATTCCAGATTTTAGAAAACCTTTCTAGCGGCCCAATACACTGAAAAAAATTCGAGAAAAAAAACTTTTTTAATTTGGAAAAATGTTGCTTGATTGTGAACCAAGTCTATGCTTAGTATTTTGAAGGGTATGTGTGAGGGCGCCCAGGAAGGTCGCTAACGTAGTATCAAAAGGGGAAAATAGTGTTAAGTTTATTTTTTAATGAAGGAATATGTTTGTAGGTTTCGCGTTGTGTATTTAATATATGAACGTTTTTGACTGATCATATGCCTATTTTTTGCCCATTAATGTTAACAAAAATCGATTAAATAACCCCAAAGAAAAAAAAAAATTTTAAACAATTTTGTGGAAAATTTTTGTTTGGAATAAAAAATTATAAAGTCTTTTTTCAGACAGTGTGTTTATCTGAGATCCAGCAGGGTCGAAGGTAAGACAAATTGATGTAAATGAAAAATAAAGCGCTCAGTCTTTTAATTCTTTTTTAAAAGATGCTGCAAGATGTATGACAAAGGGGGATAAATGTAAATAGTCGGGGGGAATGTGAATTGGTATACATGAGTGTCGCCAAAGTAAAAAAAACGCTAAAAATTTTAAATAGTCAAATCGTGTAAACGTTTTAACGGATCGATTTTGATTGTAATGCTAGGGGGGAATACAAACAACTTCTGAAAACGAAAAAAAGGGATTTTCAAACCCTTGTTCGAAAAATTTGTAGCGTCTGTAAACTCTCAGAAAGATTTCTGGAAAACCCGTACAGAGATTAAGGTGGTAAGAAACAACCCTTTTAAAAAAAAAACTTTGGAAAAGGTTTGAAAATTTAAAGCACTGCTTGAAAGAAAAGAAGATGTTGGTAATTTATTAGACAACCCTGAGTGATGGGAAAGTGTGGGAACGATAGTGGAAACTATCCTTTAATCGTCCCTCTCTATGAAGAAATTCTGTTGGCGTTAAGAAAATTAAAAAAAAGGCAAAGCTGCAGGCCCCGACGGGATATTGGGGGGATAGTTAAAAAAAGCTTGCAAAAACTGAATGTTGTTTGTTTTCTAAAAATTTTTTTAATGCTTTGTTTGACAGGGGTCTTTTTCCGAAATTTGTTTGAGCAAAAAATCCTTCATTGTATAAAAAGTGATGAATAACCAAACAATTTCGAGGAAATCTTTGAGCAAAATGCAGTAAATTTATGCACTGTTTTAATAGAAGACTTCAGGAAAGGGGAGAAAAAATAATTAAATGGTGAATTTCAAACAGGGTTTTTAAAAAAAAATTATTCAACAGTTGATATATGTTCCTTTTAGTGTTTGTGAAAAAACATTTGGGTTAAACGTAAAAAATATGTAGCCTTTTTAGATTTTGAGAAAGCCCTTTTTTTTTTGTAAAAAAGTATCCCCTTTTGGGCCCATTTTGCTCAAGAAAGGGTTCATGGTAAATTTAAAGGGCTTATCAGATGTAGACTCGAAAAGAAGAGTGAGATGTGGGGGATCTCTTACAGATTATATATACTGTAAATCAGGGGTAAAAAAGGAGATGTTTGCAGCCCCATTTTGTTTCTTTTCATTAATGAATAAAAGTTTGGGAAATTTTAATTGGAAGAATGGGGGTGCGGTTTGTAAATGTGTCTTAGAAATATTTATTTGCTATTAGCTGATGAGTGGGATTGTTACCGAAATTTGTGGTCGCAAAAAAAGCTGAACGTTAGAAAAAGTGATATCACGCATTAAAAGTAAACATACAAAAAGAAAATAATAGTCTTTAGAAAAGGAGGTTTTTCTTTTTGTAGGGAAAGATGGAGTTTTTTAACGGAAATACTGCCAAAATTTTAAAGTTTTTTAAAAATTTTGGGGATATTTTTTTAACACGCTGAGCTTTTCGTTGTTGAAAGATTTTGTGGCAGAGCTAAAAACGCCTTATTGTGTTCTGAAAAAGCTGACAAAATTGAATAACAATTTTTAGTATATTCTTAAAATTTTTTTTCTAAATCCAACCCAAATTTTGCAAAATGGTGCGAGCTGTGGGGTAATACCTCTGCTATGAGGTGGGGAAAATACATTTTAGCACGAGAAATTTTTGGGAGTATCTATAATACCCATTGGATTTTTTAGGGGAGACAAATAGGTACCCTATATTTTAGTTTTTTAGTCAGTTCCTTCGTTTTTGGTTAAAATTAACAAGAAAGCAGCACTAGATACCCCCTAGAGTTACAATATGTATTGATTTGAGCCAAAAGGGAAGACAAATTTTGGGGTTGAGGGTTAAAATTAAATTATATGAAAATTTGGATTTTGGGTTGGTGGGAAAGTCAGGGTGTTTGGGGGGATCGTGGCTTTATCCCCGAATTGTAGAGATTAATAGTTGGAGGCAAAACTGGCTTTTTCGTTAGGAAAGTGACAGTTGATAAACGTGTGTTAACGCGGCAAGTTGCCCTTTTTTGATTAAATTAGAAAAATTTGGTTCATCTTAACAAAATTTAGATTTGTTCACAAATAAGTAGTCATTTTTAAAGTTAAGAAATCAGTGTGATCATTCCTTTTCCCAAATTTTGTCATGAGGCTTTTGATAATGAAGTTATTTTTATTTTCGTGCAGGAACTTTATTGTATTTGGCAAGAGTTTTTCCCCGAAAAAATCTGTAGACAAATGTATCTCCAAGCTGTTATGCTAATGACTTCAAAAAAAGAAAAAAACTTTTTAAAGGTTTTGCTCTGTTTTTGTGCAAAGCATTTTTGATTCAAAATTTCTTAAGCCTAGGTTCTTTTTTTTTATCGAAAATTTTAATTTCGTTTAACATGGTTACATTTTTTTAAGTTTTTTGAAAAATAAACGTTAAGCGGATGAAGAGGCTTTAAAATTGTAACAATGTGAAAAGTTGGAAATTTTTTTTGTTTGTTTTACTTGTAGTTAAAATTTTTAATATTTTCTCAATTATTGTCCCCTTCTGAGGGGCTTTGGCTAACTTTAAAAAAAAAAATCTGAATCTAATCTGATCCCTTTTCTTCTTTCTCTTCTCTCCCCCTTTTCTTTCTCTCTTCTTGTCTTGTCTCTGTTCTCTTTGGGAAAAACCCATAAAAGGGGTGGAAAACGGAAAATTAGATTCCAAAGTGCGCTGCAGTCGCAATGTTGATTTAAAATTTTTTGTGTGTGGTGGAAATTCTGATTGACTGTTATTTGTTCGAGGGTTTAGGAATGAATTGGCTTTTCCGTGTTGGACTTTTATTACGTGAACTTTATGTAATTTTTCGTTGTTTACTTGGTTATGCCCCGTCCCCCCCCCCCCCCCCTTCCCCCCTTCTTTTACCCCTTTTGAATGGATTTGTGAAGGTTTTCCAAAGAAAAATTTCTTCTTTCCTCTCTCTCTCTCCCCTCTCTCTCTTTCCCCCTTCTCCTCTCTCTCCCTTTCTCTCCCCTTCTCTCTCTCTCTTCTTCGTTTGAATTGTATTATTCCCCCCTAAGGGGGTATGGCCTTTATGAATGAATGTCTGCGTGTGCGTGTTCGTCTCTCTCTCTCCTCTCTCTCTCCTCTCTCTCTCTCTCTCTCTCTCTCTCTCTTGTTTGATTATGTATTCACCCCTTTTAAGAATCTATGGCTTTATGTCTGCGTGTGCGTATGCACGTTCTTCTCTCTCTCTCTCTCCTCTTCTCTCTCTCTCTCTCTCTCTCTCTCTCTCTCTCTCTCTCACTCTCCTCTCTCTCTCTCTCTCTCTCTCTCTCTCTCTCTCTCTCTCTTGTTTGATATGTATTCACCCCCTTTTAAGAATCTATGGCCTTTATGTCTGCGTGTGCGTATGCACGTCCTCTCTCTCTCTCTCTCTCATCTCTCTCTCTCTCTCTCTCTCTCTCTCTCTCTCTCTCTCTCGTTTGAATTGTAATTATTCCCCTCTAAGGGGCTATGGCCTTATTGAATGAATGTCTGCGTGTGCGTGTTCGTCTCTCTCTCTATCTCTCTTCTCTCTCTCTCTCTCCTCTCTCTCTCTCTCTCTCTCTCTCTCTCTCTTGTTTTGATATGTATTCACCCCTTTTAAGAATCTATGGCCTTTATGTCTGCGTGTGCGTATGCAGTCTCTCTCCTCCTCTCTCTCTCTCTCTCTCTTCTCTCTCTCTCTCACTCTCTCTCTCTCTCTCTCTCTATATTCATCAAAGCATCGCTCACTGTACAAAAAGGCGGCGTGACTTGAACCTGATAATGTTGATGCATGTGTGCAGGTAAACCTCCAACTCAGCCCCTCTTCTAGTTGGATATTGACAGGGAAACCCGCTGCATTCCTTTTTGGGATGAAACTTTGTAACA
>CM031622.1:33759489-33762768 GCA_018398815.1 Conus ventricosus | reverse complement strand
ATCCGGCGCGATGGGGGGGGGGTGGAGGGTGGAGAAGATGAAGGGACAGGATGAAGGGGCTGAAGGAGGGGGTTGTGATAGAAATTTGTTTGGGGTTGGGGTTGGGATAAGGGTGGGGCGGAGGTGGGGCGAGCAGCTTTCACAAGCAAATGCAAGGTTGATGAGATGCTTTGTTTAGGTGAGAGGATTTTCATGTGTGGTGGTGTTTTGATATTACTTTGTTTTGCAGCAGGCAACCACTCTTCGTTTTCGTCGGAGGATAATGGTAAGTGATGCTCAAACTCACTGAACCCTTAATTCCAATAATAGTGATGATTATTAAAAACAAATCGCGCTCTGTGTGTGGATTCAACCTATCTCACCACCATCATTCTCCTGCTCCTACGTCTATCCTTCCAGCCCCCTCCCCACCCCCACAACTCCTTGCCAGACCCACTCTCTTCTCTCACTTTCTGCAATGATTGATGTTGTACCTCCTTTGTTTTGGTTTATGAAATGACAATAATAACATTAATAATGATAATGAGAAGAAGAAGAAGAAGAAGAAGAAGAAGAAGAAGAAGAAGAAGAATGTAATAACAATGATGACGCTAATAGTAAAGATAATAATAAGAAGAAGAACAGTGGTGATGATTATGATGGCAATACCGCTACTTATGGGTCCCGTTATTAAGAAATATCTTAACTACGAAGGGCATAAACTGCCAATGAAAGTAACTGAAACATTCGCCGTGATAATGTTGATAAAGATGATAACAGCTTTTTATTTCTCTCTCTCTCTCTCTCTTCTCTCTCTCTCTCTCTCTCTCTCTCTCTCTCTCTTCTCTCTCTCTCTCTCTTCTCCTCACAATTCTATAGGAGGGACGTCTTCTTCTTCTTCTTCTTCTTCTTCTTCTTCTTCTTTCTTCTTCTTCTACTTCTTCTTCTTCTTCTTCTTTGTGTACGCCTTGGTCCACACGGTCAATTCGGCCCTTGAGTGTCGTTTTCTCCAGCTCTTGTAGACTGCCGTAGAGCTTCGTCATCAGAGCTGTCTCTGTTGGCCACACCTCTCTCCTTGGCTGTTCATGTAATGGGGATTTTTGGAGCACATGCTCCGCTGACTGTTCTTCCTGCCCACAAGGACAGACTGGAGAAGGCACCACCTTGAGCTTTTGGCACAAGTGACTGTTAAGTCTGTTGTACCCGGTGCGGAGCCTCACCAGGACACTTTGTTGCTCTCTGGACAACAGATGATAATCATCCTTGGGTATCCTGGGCGTTGTGATAGTCCGGATGATGCTTCGCATCCCGCTGTAGGTAATACTGTTGTCATACTGCTTCCCTTGAGCGCCCTCCCTCGCCAGGTGATCAGCTAACTCGTTGCCTGGTATCCCACAGTGGGCTGGAATCCACTGGAGCACCACTCTTCTGTCAGTAGCAACTTTCTGCAGTGCTTTGCTGAGGCTCGGGAGTTGGCTGTCCTGAAATGCCTGCAGGACAGAGAGAAGACCGTCAGATAGGAAGACAGCCTGACAGGTATCACTGTCTGTGTTCTGGATGATGGAGGCAGCCTGCAGGAGGGCTTATTCTTCAGCTCTGTAGTCTGTGCAGTGCTTTCATGTGGCGACACTGCCAGCTGTGGTCTCTCCACTGGGGAATTTGGCAAGGATGCCTGCACCTCCGTCTGCCACGGCATTAGTGGTGAGTAGCTAGTTAGGAGGGGCGTGACAAATGTAGCAATATCATGGGTCACTAGAGAAACGATCAAGTAGCAAAGTGAGGCGACTGCTGGCGGAAATCTAAACACATTTTAAATGTAATTCATGAATTTACTTCAGAAAAGGTATAAAGCGAACTGGATAAATAGCAGTAAACAGCTGAAAAGCGTCAGGCAAAGGCGGAGGAGCTAGTTGGGGCTTGGGGAGGGAGGGGGGGGGGGGCACGAAATGTGAATGACAAGTATCATACAGTGAGTTAGGGAAGAGGAAAAGGAGAGAGGTACAGTTTAGGGAAGAACAGGGGAGAGGTACAGTTAGGGAAGAACAGGGGAGAGGTACAGTTAGGGAAGAACAGGGGAGAGAGGTACAGTTAGGGAAGGAAAGCAGGAGAGAGGTACAGTTAGGGAAGGAGAACAGGGGAGAGAGGTACAGTTAGGGAAGGGGAACAGGTGAGAGGTACAGTTAGGGAAGGAGAACAGGGAAGAGGTACAGTTAGGGAAGGGGAACAGGGGAGAGGTACAGTTAGGGAAGGGGAACAGGGGAGAGGTACAGTTAGGGAAGGAGAACAGGGGAGAGGTACAGTTAGGTAAGAACAGGGGAGAGGTACAGTTAGGGAAGGGGAACAGAGGAGAGAGGTACAGTTAGGGAAGGGGAACAGGGGAGAGGTACAGTTAGGGAAGGAGAACAGGGGAGAGGTACAGTTAGGTAAGAACAGGAGAGAGGTACAGTTAGGGAAGGGGAACAGGGGAGAGGTACAGTTAGGGAAGGGGAACAGGGGAGAGGTACAGTTAGGGAAGGAGAACAGGGGAGAGGTACAGTTAGGGAAGGGGAACAGGGGAGAGGTACAGTTAGGGAAGGGGAACAGGGGAGAGGTACAGTTAGGGAAGGAGAACATGGGAGAGGTACAGTTAGGGAAGGGGGACAGGGGAGAGGTACAGTTAGGGAAGAACAGGGGAGAGGTACAGTTAGGTAAGGAGAACAGGGGAGAGGTACAGTTAGGTAAGAACAGGAGAGAGGTACAGTTAGGGAAGGAGAACAGGGGAGAGGTACAGTTAGGTAAGAACAGGAGAGAGGTACAGTTAGGGAAGGGGAACAGGGGAGAGGTACAGTTAGGGAAGGGGAACAGGGGAGAGGTACAGTTAGGGAAGGAGAACAGGGGAGAGGTACAGTTAGGGAAGGGGAACAGGGGAGAGGTACAGTTAGGAAGGGGAACAGGGGAGAGGTACAGTTAGGGAAGGAGAACATGGGAGAGGTACAGTTAGGTAAGGAGAACAGGGGAGAGGTACAGTTAGGTAAGAACAGGAGAGAGGTACAGTTAGGGAAGGAGAACAGGGGAGAGGTACAGTTAGGGAAGGAGAACAGGGGAGAGGTACAGTTAGGGAAGGGGGACAGGGGAGAGGTACAGTTAGGGAAGAACAGGAGAGAGGTACAGTTAGGGAAGGAGAACAGGGGAGAGGTACAGTTAGGGAAGGAGAACAGGGGAGAGGTACAGTTAGGGAAGGGGAACAGGGGAGAGGTACAGTTAGGGAAGGAGAACAGGGGAGAGGTACAGTTAGGGAAGGAGAACAGGGGAGAGGTACAG
>CM031622.1:33749489-33751989 GCA_018398815.1 Conus ventricosus | reverse complement strand
AAACCACGACTGACGTGTGTGTTTAGAGGGAGAACACACACACACACACACACACACACACACACACACACACACACACACACACACACACACACACACACACACACACGAGCCATGTGATTTAATTTGTCCCACCTAAAAGTAGAAAACAGGAGGCCTGGGATTTTTTTTTCTTTTTTCTTTCTTTCTCTTTCTTTTCTTTTCTTTCTTTCTTTTCTTTCTTTCTTTCCAATTGTCTAAATTGCTAACAGTCCCTGTCACTGTTGTCAGTTTAGAAGATCCAGCTGGTGTGTCTCTTTTTCTTTGTTTTTTCTTTCTTCCTTTCTTTCTTTTGTTCTTTCTTTCTTTCTTTGTTCTTTCTTTCTTTGTTTCTTTCTTTGTTCTAATTGCTGACAGTCCCTGTCACTGTTGTCAGTTTAGAAGATCCAGCTGGTGTGCCTCTTTTTCTTTTTTCTTTATTTCTCCCTTTCTATCGTTCTTTCTTTCTATCTTTTTCTTTCCTTCTTTCTTTCGTTCTTTCTGTCTGTCTTTCTTTCATTGTTCTAATTGCTACCAGTCCCTGTCACGGTTGGCGCGTTAGCTGGATCCAGGTTTTTAAGGACCGATGTGGCATGAGTTTTTCCCCCTTAGAATGCTGTTGATTTTCTTTTCTTTTTTTTTTTGGTTATAGTTTTGGCTGCACATTTAGAGTGGGGAGTCCCGATTACAGAGATGGGGTAGGGTTTGTTTTTTTTTTTTTTTTTTTTTGTAGTGTCTTCATCGTTATCAGTTACTGTTCTACTACTCCCTCCCTCCCCTCCCCCCTCCCTCCTCTTCCCCACCCTGTCCTTCCTCCCTGCATTCCCAACACCCCACCCCCTGCTCCTTCCTTCCCCTAAAGTCGGACTGTTTCAAACGGTGAGTTCAGCTTTTAAATTGGGGTCAGCCAGCGGTACTCTCCTCTCCTGTTTCCCTTTCCAACTTTTCTTATCATTAGCATTTCCTTTTTTCAAAGATTATTGTTATTATTATTATTATTAATATTATTATTGTTATTGTTATTATTATTATAATTATTATTATTATTATTATTATTATTATTATTATTATTGTTATTGTTATTATTATTATTATCATTATTATTATTATTATTATTATTATTTATTATTATTATTATTATTATTATTACACTTTCCTACTTTTTCACCTATCCACTTTCCAACTGTTTTTAGGTTTGCATCCCCCCCCCCCTTGCACCTTTCTACCTCCCTCCCCCTATCCAACCGCCATCTGCGTCATTTTTCAACTTTTCTCATGCATGCATACATTTTAAAAAAATATGTTCTCCCACTTTTTTTTCACAACGTCATTTTCAGACTTTTCCCATGGTTAAATACTTTTTACCCAAAACACTTTCTTATTTCCTCCCCTCTGTTATTTTACTACTTCTCCTACAGTTACATATTTTGTTTTTCTAAACTTTCCCGTTTTTTCCTACGTCATTTTCTTATTTTTCTTATAACAACATATCTT
Source organism: Conus ventricosus (assembly GCA_018398815.1). Lineage (NCBI taxonomy): Eukaryota > Metazoa > Mollusca > Gastropoda > Neogastropoda > Conidae > Conus > Conus ventricosus. The sequence continues at coordinate 33,750,477 of CM031622.1, read as the reverse complement.
TTTTTCTGCGCAGTTTTCTACCTTTTCTTCTACATCATTTCCTATTTTTCCATTGATTACTTTTTTTTTGGGTAAAAATTCGTTCCTATTTTCTCCCTAAGTTATTTTCTAAGTAACTTATAAATATGAGCATTTTTCCTATACTTTCATACTTATTTTTCTCTACAGGTCGTTTCCCAACTTTTTCTATGGTCACAAACTATTTTTCTGCACATTCTTTTGTTTTAACCCCACGTCCTTTCCTTACATTTTTTATTATCATATAAATTTTCTACACTTTCCTATTTTTTTCCCCTACATCCTTTAATACTGTTTCCCTTATCAAGATTTTTTTCTTAATATACTCTCCAACCATTTTTCTCCACCATCTTTCCTACTTTTCTCTACTTAACCCCCCCCCCCCCTTTTTTTATTATAAATCTTTGGCTATTATTACACTCTCCAACTTTTTTTTTTACGTTTTGTATATTTCCAAACGGTGTTCCTACTCTTTCCAGTATTTTTGTGGCTCTTTTGCATCTTTTTTCTTTTTCTTTTCTTTTTTCCCCCGAACCTTGTCCACGTTTTCCTACTGTCTGTCATTACCTTCCACTTTTACCTTTTCGTACCCTTTTATTTAATTTACTGTGTTCTGTGCTCGTTACTCAACCCTTTTATATCTTTAATTACTTTTCGAACTTTTTTTTTGTCCAACTCTTTTGTATCTTTTCATAAACTTTCTTACCTGTTCCTCTATTTTTTTCAGATTTTCTTTTTTTTTTTCCCGTTCTTCCTATCCGCTCCTACTTTCCCTTCAGTTTTGTTCTTTTTCTTCCCCTTTCCTTTTTCAACTTTTACTGTAATTTCATTTTTTTTTCTTTCCTGTGCTTTTTGACTTTCTCTGTCTCATGCCCAATGTCCCCTTCGTTTCCCTCACTTTCCTATTTGTCCGATTCCTCTCGTAACTTTTTTCAACATTTTTGGGAGCCTGTGTCGATAGCTTCAAACA
>CM031622.1:33739489-33744489 GCA_018398815.1 Conus ventricosus | reverse complement strand
GTGTGTGTGTGTGAGGAGAGAGTGAGAGAGAGAGAGAGAGAGAGAGAGAGAGAGAGAGAGAATGAATGTGTGCAAGAGATAGAGACAAACAGACTGTATATGTGTGTGTGTGTGTGTGTGTGTGTGTGTGTGTGTGTGTGTGTGTGTGTGTGTGTGTGTGTGTGTGTGTGTGTGTGTAAAGGGTAAAGAGAGAGAGAGAGAGAGAGAGAGAGAGAGAGAGAGAGAGAGAGAGAGAGAGAAGAGAGATCTCCGAACGCGTGTGTCTATATGTGAGAGCTTGCGCGCGCGCGCGCGGGAGTGTGTATCTGTGTGTGTGTCTGTGTGTGCACTCTACGCAGATGAAGCATCTTTTATACACACGTACACAGACGCGCGCGCTGCACCCATATAGTTTCAAAGGGAGACAAGTACATGTATGCACAGGTGGACAGAATATAGATGAGAGACAAAAGAAAGAAAACACTTTAAAAAAACCATGTCTCGCTCTTTACACAACTGAAAATCAGCCAGTGAAAATGTGCATTCTCTTTATTTACGGTAGAAACGTCTGCTACGTTTTTTTGTTTTGTTTTTTTGAATGACCCACAACTATGCAGAAAGACTATCAAGGCAACAATAGCATAGGCAGAACAAGCTCAGCGTTGCTTCCAGTCAATGCCTGCACCAACAGGAGTGATTTCCCTTATTATATCTATCGGCACCCCCTCCTTATCAACAACCCCCCCCCCCCCCCCCCCCTATTTCCTTGCCTGATTCATCTTAAACCAAGGTCCACAGCGGCTTTGACTTCAAAACAAGGTCTCGTGAATTGTACGGCACAACATCAGTGTACGAAAAACAATGAACTTATGGTCTTGGTTGAAAAAAGACATCAATGAATTTATGGTCTTAGGTGAAAACCTACAAGTGTTTTGACACTTCCATGGTCTACATATACATTCAGAAATCACTCAGGTAAGATAAGGTAATGTTGCTTATAGTCCAGCCGACAGCAAAGGGTCATATCGGGGCAGTCACCGCATTGAAGTCAACTCACAAATTATTTAAGAAAAAACTCAGCTCATTTACACGACCCTTTTTACACGTATTCTATAAACACATCGGAAATCTGGTAAAAAGAAACAAACAAAAAACCTTTCCTCCGCAAAATCCTAGAACAGATGAAAAATGCTAATCTCTTACAGAAATTCGAAGATCAGATCAGGTGGGACATCTCTGAACAAGGTTTTCATGGAATCTGCTGTACAATGTTTATGTCTCACATCATGCAAGTTCAACACTCTAAAAGAATACGTTTCACTGTGAGTGGTACATGACATGGAATGAACCACGGAGCTTCTTCTCTTCTTGAAAGAAAAGAATGGGTGTAAAACGAGCAGCCTCAATGCAAACGGCACAAGACTGTTTCTTCTCCACGGCCGCCTCGGGAACAGGACAAAAACTCTTCCAGGTTTGGACGGATTTTACATGATTTGTTATCCGTCTGCAAGTTCCATTCCTCTTGCCAGAGTTCTTTGACGTAAGCCTGGGCTTTGGGTTTCAAATCAGTGTGAGGGATGATAGACAGTCTGGTCAACTCTTTTCTTGTGGCACTCTTGGCAAGTTGATCAACCAACTCGGTGCCTCGAATGCCCACATGGCTGGGAACCCAAGCAAAAATGATGTTGTATCCATCTGATTTCAGGGAGTTGTACAGTTTGAATAATTTCAGCAGTTGAGGCTGCTTGAGGTTATGGCCGGCAATGGCCTCGAATGACACGAAATCTTATGGTACAAATGACACCAAAGCCTATGAAAGGAGAAAACTGAACCTGAAAGGACGAGATTATCCCTTCATGAAAAGACACTCAACCCTGTGCACAAAAAAAGAAGATTAAAAAAAAAGAAAAAAAAGAAAAAAAAACACAAAAAAAACAGGAAATACTTAACAAATGAAAGGAAAATGCTGATCACTCTTTGAAAGATGACACTGAATTCTATAACAGGGCATTAAAATCTATGAAAGGATCCCCAAGTTGACGCCGATTTCCATGTCAGACTTTCTGTGGATCAAAGGACACACTGATCGGTAGGCACCAGGTGCGCACTAGGAAACATTTTAGGAACAGGACCGAAGAATTCCCCAGCCTCCCCGCAGCTCAGCCCCAACCATGAGTCTGAAAGCATGCGTCCATGTTCCAAACCCCCGGATCATGAGACCTGCTACATAGCTGGAGCAAACCGTCCATGCCTTTCCCGAAAATATTCCCTCTGGTGCCCCCTGTCTTGCATCCTTGTTTCACAGAATACCGACATTGAAAACCAAAGCAGCTATGTAGAACGTAGTAATGACAGGCGCTAAAACGGTAGGAAAGACCCTAACCCCTCAGAAAGAAGCCACATAAACCTGTGAATGGAAAAGACACTGGAACGTTACAAACAAGACACAAAGTCCTGTCAGTGAAGGCAACACTGACCCTGGAAGGTATTAAATCGTTCAAATAAAGGAGGAGATGATTCCTATAAGATAAAAAGGGCACGAAATCATATGCCGAAATAGATAGAGGATACAGAACCCTAGAGGCTGGGGGTGTAGGGTGTGTGCACGTGGAAAAGAACCCGGAACCCTATTGAGACAGGATGAAAGACACATATTGTAGAAAGAGGACATAAAACCCTCTGGGGCTGAAGAGAGGACAAGAAACCTTGGGGTGGGACAGAGTCGCCAAACTTTATGGAAAGAGGACAAGAAATCCTGGGGATGTTGGGGGGGGGGGGGGGGGGGGCGGGGACATCAAACCTAAGAGAAAGAGGACATAAAACCCTAGAAGTGAGTTTTGGGGAATGAAGAGACATCGAGCGTTATAGAAAGACGCCACAAACCCCTGCAGGGCTCGGGGGATGGGGGGGGGGGGGGGGGGGAAGACAATGAACATTTTTGAAAGAGGACGCTGGGGGAAAGAGACGACGAAACTTGTAGAAAGGCAAGTGGCTCAATGGATGGCAAGACATCCAATCTTACAGAAAGAGATCACTAAACCTTGTCTGATGTAAAAGAGACACTGAACCCTTTAGAAAGAGCATGAAATGACATATTGGGACAAGAGATACCGAGTCTCATGGAAAGAAGACATGAAACCCTGGGAAGGGGGTGGGGGGTTGGGGGTGGTGTTATAATATACCGAGCCTTTAGAAAAAGCAAAGAAAGAAAGAAAAAGTATCGTTAGAAGAACGGATCTTATGGAAAGACGATAAGAAAACCCAGAGAACAAGGCGAAAAGACGCCGAACCTTACAGAAAGTGGACACGATACTGCCTGGAGAGGAAAGAGACACAGATCACCAAGGAGAAATAGGCGCACCAACACTTTTTTTTTTATAAAGCATTTCTTTATTGAACAGATGTGTACATAAACAACTTATTGAACTGAAGCAACAACAAGCAAATGCTTATGATGTGCTCAGTGACGGAAAATTCAACAAGAAAAAACACATCGGCGGATTGCATGATCAACATTGATACGTAAGAGGGAAAGAAAAAATGCTGAATATCATACTAGAAAATTTGTAGAAAATCTTAATTTAAATTAAAGGAAAGAAGATAGAACAGATCAGAAGAATCTAACAGCGATGCAAACAAGCAATCTACACCACAACTATCATGATTCCCCATGCACCGAACATACACAAATTTGAACACACACACACACACAGAGAGAGAGAGAGAGAGAGAGAGAGAGGAGAGAGAGAGAGAGAGAGAGAGAGAGAGAGAGAGAGAGAGAGAAAGAGAGAGAGGAGAGAGAGAGAGAGAGAGAGAGAGAGAGAGAGAGAGAGAGAGAGAGAGAGATGCGTCCCGTCTCCCAAAACACCAAAGAGCCCAGCCCCGTGTCACAGCAACACTTACTGAAAGAGAACAACGGCGAAGGGGGGTGGGGGGGAGGCAAACTTTCTATAAAGACTCGAAAGAGAGGAGAGAGAGAGAGAGGGAGGGAGGGAGGGGGGATCCTATATAAAGAGAAAACGAAAATCAGTGGGGGGGAAACTTTATTGAAAGAGGACATGATACCATGTGGGGGAGGGGGGGGGGGGGGAAGGGGGGGAGAGAGACACTGGACGTTATAGAAAAAGGAATCGTACAGAAAGAGGGCACGAAACTTTTTTCGGGAAGAGGGGGGTGGAGGGTGGGGTGGGGAGGGGACACCAAAATGTTTAGAAAGAGGAAAGGAAACCGTGGTGAGGCGTGGAGGGAACAGACAACAAATCTTGCACAAAAAATGACACGAAAACCTGTCAGGGAGTTTCAAAACTGAGTGACTGAGGGCAGAAAATGAAGCAAAATTTAGAAAGAGGGTTATTTACCGCCAAGGACATAGACAAACAAAGTACAGGACAAGACACAATGCATTTCCACCACTTGGGTCTTCTTCAGGCAAAAACAAATAACGTTTAGGACAGTGAAAACGAAGAACGATAAAACGAAGAACGAGAACCACTTATCTTTTCTTATTCGCCGCACGACCAAAATGGAAGCCGGACGGAAACGAGACATTCTGTGAGGAAGGAAAGAGGGGCACTGCACAGTACAGGAATACTGGGGGGCGGGGGGGGGGGGGGGGGGGGTGGGTGGAGGAAGGAAGGGGGCAAGAACCTGTAGAAAAAGAACAGAAACTCTCTGTTGAGAAAAGAGACACAGGACCTTGTAAACTCCCGACACAAAACCCTAAGGGCTAACGAAGGGAGGTAGGGGTGGGGGGATATGGAAGAGGCAGCTACCTTGTATAAAGAGAAGTCGAACCAGGGGATGAGGATATGAGACACGAGCCTTGTAGAAGAGAAAACAAAACCCAGTGGGGGCGGCAAGAGGCGACGAATTCTTTTACAGGACAAGAAACCTTGGAAATGGGATGGAAGAATGAAGAGGACACTGAACCGTACAGAAAGAGAACAAGAAAGCGGGGTGGAGGGGTGGGAGGACACGCAATGATCCTTTTAGGGGAGGGGGGTGGGGGAGGGAGACGCCAT
>CM031622.1:33730207-33737707 GCA_018398815.1 Conus ventricosus | reverse complement strand
GTACGCTAAAAAGACACCTGAAATCGGTAAAAACTCTTTCTTCGTAAAACTGAGATCAGCTGAAGTTGGGGATCAAGAAACACCGAACCCTGTTGTTTAATAACGAGACACTCAAAGTTGTGGAGAGAAAGAGAGACGCCATTTCATACAGGAACATGGGACACGAAAAATAAGGGTGTGTGAAATGGATGATAGGGGGGGGGCGAGGGGGGGTGGCGCGGGAGGGGGGGAGGGGGAGCAGGCGGAGCCACACCGTGGATGGTGTGTTGTGTGTGTTTGTTGTGGGTGATGTGGGTGTGTGTGTGTGTCTTGTGTTTGTGTGTGTGTTGTGTGAGGGAGAGAGAGAGAGAGACAGAGAGGAGAGAGGGAGGGAGAGAGAGACGTGAGATAAGAGGAGAGGAGAGAGAGAACAATGAATGGGAAAAAAAAAAAGGGAAAACTGGATGAGAGGAAGGGAGATAAGGGTTCAGCAAAGGAGGAATCATGTGATAGGAAAGTACATGCAAATCTTGGGTGACATCACAGGGTTATCTTAAGATTTTGGAATTTGGAACGCGGTGTGGGTGAAAGGAAAGAACAGATTATCGAATCGGATGAACGCCCCCGATCCCCCCCCAGACAAAGGGAAATGAGACCGAGTGAAATGACGATTTTGACTGACGGGGGTGCAAAATTAATTTGGAAAGGCAGGGAAAAATGTAGTGGGAGGCTGGTGAATGGGACTGGACGAAATTAAAGAAGAGAAAATGGGGATGGTTGAATGACAAACGTGATGAAGAAGATGATCGAAAAATGATAATAAATAGTGGTGTCTGACCGGTGAGGAAATAAATTGATGGTGGAATGAAAAAGTGGGGGATTTGAGGGAAAAGTTGTTGAAGGGGGATGAGTACTCCCCCGGCCCCAGCCCCCCACCCCCCCCCCACCCCCCCCCCCCCCCCCCCCCCCCCCCCCCGGCAAAAAAAACACAAGACCCCCGGGTCCAATTGTTTGAGGATAGTTGTGAAGGATGAGTTGTCGGACCAGGGGAAATTTGGGACACAACAAAAGCATTTTGGACAGGGAGAGAAATGTGGAATGATTGAATGTTTGACTAGGGGAGGAAACGTGGAAACAATGAATGCTTGATTTTGGGGGAAACGTTGAAATATGATATATTGTTGGGATTCCCCGAAGATTGGTGGAGTATGGCTGCCTTAATGGCGGGAATAAAAAAACGGTCATACACAAAAATCCACTGGCCTCTGTCTATACAGGGCAGTGTCCGCAGGAAGGAGTAGATCAGCCGGGTACGCAGGAAAGAAAGAAAAAGAAACTTTTTGTTGGGTGGGGGGAAGACGTGGAAATGATGAATATTTTGACCAAGACAAAGGACAATGCGTAGTGCGATAGATAATGATGATAAATGTTGGGCGGAGGAAACGTTGAAAATAATGCATTTTAGAATGGCAGAAAACATGGAGAAAGATGAATGTTGGAACGGAATGGGAATATTATGATGAAACGTGAAAATGAAGCATTTTAGGACAGTGGCAGAGAAAAACATGAGATTATGATAAATGTGGGACGGAGGAGGAAATACGTGGGAAAATGAAGCCCATTTTAGAGTGGCGGGAAAACGTGAGAAATGATTTAGTTTGACCGGAATGAAAAGAAGAGAAGAACGTGGAAAATAATGATTGTATATTGTTAAGACAGGGGGGGGGGGAGGGGGGGAAAACGTGGAAAATGTTCATGTATGGAAGAGCAGATGAAGGTTAATTTTAAAAAATAAATGCTCGGCAATGAACGATTGCTGATAAGGGGAGGGAAATGTCAATTAAGTAATAGAAATGCACGCAAATTGTGACTTAATATCTAGGAAAAAGGAGAAAAGGGGTAGTCCCGCCATGGACATGGGACACCTAGTCCTGTACTTTGTTTGTTCTATGTCCTTGGGTCCGTAATCTTATTCCCCTCGCCTTTCTCTTATTTTTTGCTTCATTTTCCGCCCTCAGTCACTCTGTTTTTTAAAAATAACTGAATAATCATCAAAGTTTATCTGTTCCTGATAATGTTTTTTGCTAGCAGCGACTATAAACGTCTTTAGAAGAAAAAAAAAATACATGAAAGAATTTTAACATCATTATGTAAGATTATCAGCCACCTCCCTTAAACAACCAAAATGAGTTCTAAAGGGGGGACTATGCGCAAAAAAAAAAAAATCATTCAGGGGGGGGTGGGGGGGGGGGGGGGAGGGGGGGGGGGTTCTAGACTGGAAAGTAATATTAGTTTGGATAATTGGCTTTATTACTTTAATGCTTGAAGAAAAAGATAGTTATTCACCATTCATCTTCATCATCATCATTCTCATATCATCATTCATCATCATCATCATCATCGTCATCATCTTATCTTCAATCATCATCTAAATTTAATAGGTTTCCATATTGAAGGAAGATGTCTTTCTGTCTGGCACTTAAGTAAAACTGAAAAAATCGGCAAGCTGCGCCGCGTTTCACATGTGGTTCATTAGTGAAAATGATAACAGGCAAACGTGTTGATTTCGGTTGGGTTATAGAACTTTTTTTTTTTAGGCCATTGTTGAATCCCCTAATTTCATAAGGGAAAGAGTGTACTTCTTGCAAGTAGGGGCCGAAACGATGGCTCTTCCCATTTTTAAAATGATGACGTTAACAACCAAACAACTACAGAGGAATTTCTATTTATTATACTAGTAGTAAATGATATAGTTGTTATCTTTTACTAGGAGGTCGGGATTGGGGAATAGGGTGGAGAAGAGAATGTGAGAAGAGAATGGTATTATTACAGACTGGAATTATAAATGGGAATAATTCAACTACTGATCACATGTTTACGTTGTTCAGAACAAACATTCTGTTTTAAATCCTAAAGAACGCGTAGCTTTCGTTGATTATGAGGGAAAGCGTTTGATTCTGTGATCAAGAAGTGTGTTACAATCAATAATGGTTAGAGCATGGAATCCAGGGCCAAATCATTTTAAAAAGGGCCCTGAGGCCGTATATTTGGTTTGTTTGGTATGCAAAGAAAAGGATTCGGGTATCTCTTAACGTACAATGTAAATTGTACCTTGGTAGTGAGTAAACAAGGAGATGTCTGGAAAGCCCCCTGTTCTATTTATATGTTTTATTAATGAACATTTTTAACCCGATTGTTAATGGAAATGGCAGGTATGGAAACTCCCATGCCGTACGCGCGAAAGATTCATCGATTTATGTGATATTAACAGAGTGTAAAGTCCTGCATGTCGTATTCCAAAGTAGCACTTCACCTATGCAGATCAATTTAAGACATGCTCTCAAATTCCATTGTCACAGCATTCAGATTTGGTTGTGGTATTGGTATTTATTTGCGCTTTGGGCAGCTCTTGCGAGGTTAAGTTTATTGCGCATCTTATAAATATCCTCTTTTTACATTACTTACATTTTTATATATCGTTACAGATCTTTGAATTATCGTCATTTCACCTATCCCACGCGAGTCTCGAAGATATGGGGATATGCAGCTAACTTCTTTGATACCTATTGTCCTTCAAAACAAGTTGTTAGGCGCAATTGGCAATTAATCGACACCCTAAGGAAGGACAATCGAAAAACCGAGTTCCTTACGTACTGGATTATTGTCATGGCTTCATTGTTGAAAATTCTATATAATAGGTGAGGAGGCTCTTTTCTATTTGCATATAAAGCATTCAATATACAACATAAATGTGTCATTGATGCGTTTTATATGAGTTTGTATTAATTGAGTTAGTTGCGTGGATTGCTATGCATTCAGTTCCACACCATTCTCTCTCTCTCTCTCCTCTCTCTCTCTCCGGGGGGTCGGTGGGTTGGTCAGTCGTGAATGCGTTTTCAGGTTGAGCAGTTCACGCATTGCATCCGCTCTGTTAGTTTTTCTTCTTTTTTGGCAGATATCTCACAGTACCTTTCTCAACTTATACTCAGTTAACCTCCGTAAGGTACCTTGCTCTTCTCGCACTTGCTCTTTTTCAGTGGAGTGTGGTAAGTTAGTATAAACATCTACATCGCTTTTATGTTGGAGCGAGCCAGAGGAAGGAAGACAGGCCATGCGGATAGCCATGCTGACACCGCGCTCGAGGCTAGACGGTGTAGTGCTAGGCAATGCCTCCTTACGTTGATTTTCTGGGGCGGACTTACTGACTACGCTGTGGAGACGTGGAGCAGAAACCCAGGGGACCAGGACGACAGTTGAAGTGAAGCAGGCCAGGCTTGGCAGCTCAGGACGCCAGGGGCAGAGGCAGTGTGGACAAGACCAAAAGGGACTTTAACGCTTCACCGGTCGGACAGCGCGGAGTCACTTCCCCAACGGAACGACACCCACCCCCCTCAACTCAACAACCCACATTTGCGGACAATCTATGGGTATGTTGACATCAATGAAACTCCTGTTGCATTTAGAGATACATGGGCGATAATTTTACGGTCTTGGGGAGAAGTAGTGTCAAATGCTAAGCGACCACGTTCCGCAGCGTTACTAAGTGGTGTGAAAAGAATCTGAGGGACTGAGGTGGAGCACTTTTTAAGGAAAGAATATTCCAACATCTTGCAAAAAACATAAATTTGTCCCCATGTCAAGGATTTGACAATTTAGAAACTAAAAAAATGATGATTTAGAAGGAAGATCAATAACGCTAACATTTAATTCTTCTACGGCGCATCATTTCTAATGGTCAGAAGAATGAATATGTGGGAAGAGTTGCGAAGGCAAAATCCATGGACCTTTTGACTGATCAATACTTGGTTTGACTCGGGACGTCTTTCGTATTTGATCGTAGTTCACAGGCTTGAGATCCCAAAACGGACTCTCCTTGTAATTCCCGATGTTCCTTTTATAATGACAAGGAGCCGCATTTCTGAAAAGAAAAAAGCGAAAAAAATTGACCCCCAACGGTAGCGATAAATTATTTTTGTGGGAGAGGATTTTTTCTTTTTCTTTTCGTGTGTCGCGAACCATTAAGGAACGTAACCTTTCACTTCATCTGAAAAAAGATGGTCTTAAGGGAGAAAAGAAAAAGGAAAAATAAAAAAAAGGAGGGGAAACGAGCAACGATTGATCTTTGATCATCTACTTCATTGACGGAAAAAAAAGGTAAAAAGTAAATTCCTCTGTGAATATGACACTGAACCTAAAAGTGTTCTCGATAGGGGGGGGGTGGCCGCGGCCACTGGGGAGAATGAATATTTCCGTACACTGGTTTGTAGCAAGAAAGGGAAGGCACAAAAAAAGATGCACCGGTTGAAAACGCCTGTCACTGGTGGCTAGTGGCAGTGGTTTGTTGGGCTGGGGGTTTTGTGGGGTCACGGCAGGTGAGTTCGTTCAATTGGGTTGACAAGGGGAAAGCAAGCACGTTCGATGAAGTTATCGAGCTCGGATTTGTTCAGATGTAAACTAAATAAACCCTTTTTCTTTTCTATCCTGGAATGTAAATGGATTTGTTTTTAAACTTAATGATAATGATTTTCTGTCTTTATTAATAAGTTTGATTTTGTGTGTTGTTTTTTAACGAAAACATTTATGGGAAGGTGCCATCGCTGATGCTTTTTGTTGGTTTTGAAATATTTGTTAAATCTGCGATTTAAATTTTCCATTAAACAATGGGGATGGAGTTCGGGTTGGGATAATTTGAATTGATAAAAAATGTGTATTTTCCCTTTGTTAATATTATTGTCGTTAATCACACAAACTTCTGTGTCTTTTTGATGATAAAATAACTGTTTGTTTAGATAGGGTAAATGATTCTGTTCCCTGTTTTGTCTTATATACCCCCTGAAGGGTTCTTCCGTTTTTTTTTATATATTGTTTCATTTTGACATCAACAATTGGCAATTGATCATGTAGGAGAAGGTATTTCTTTTTGGTCTGGTTGTTTTCTAGAGATGTGTATGTTATTTTTTTAAATGGTGATTTAAAAATAGTAGACGGCTCTTCAAACTTTCACTAGGCTGTAGCTCTGAAACTAATAATCTCGATCTGCAATTCGAAGCCATTTCCTCTTAGTTTTTTTAAAGACAATCATCAAGATAGCACTTTGAATAACTTTGGGATAGATGTTATTGAAATGTTTGTACTGCATTTGATCTTGTGTATTTAGTCTTAATGGGGCATGTAAGGGTGATCCTTGAAGGTCGTATAATACTTTTTCCGGACTTTAGGAGGCAGTGTTGCGATTATTTCATATTTTCTTGTTGATCTTTTTGCTCGTTAGTTTGTATATGGATTAATGTACACATTGCATGTCTTCTTGGAACGCATTGACTCTGTCATTTTGCCTCTGTGTCCACTACATGCTATTTTTCCTAAAGAAGGTATTGTTGAATGACAATAATCAAGTACCAGAAATACGTGTCATAGAAAAAAAAATTTGTATGGAAACGATGGTGTGGCGTGTGGAACGCTGGTTTGGTTTTGTTTTCAAGAAAAGAGTCGTTATGTAGTACTGAAACCCAAACAAAACTAGAAGCGGCAATATATACTTGTTAAGATGTGGACATAAATCGCCGCCGCGCTAGCTTGATTATGTTTTAATGCTTGCATAAATGAAGTTGCCTGAGTGTAATTGAAGAGTGTGCATAGTTTGGCGATAGCTGAGTTAAAACATTCAGCAATTGGTTTATGATATTGAGTGTGTTGCTTGGCAAAAGAACTGCTAGGAGATTTATTTACGAATTAGTCGTCGCTATTGAAAATAGATATGGCAAGGAATACGGCTTATTTAATCGCTAGGGCTGAGAGTTACAAGAATCTGTTTACAGAGGGAAAGAGAAAGAGTTCAATAAGTCTTTATGTATAAACTTGTATCATCTTTAAAATGTCAAAAGGATTCTGTGAGATACCTTTCACAGAGTTTCTATTCAAAACGAAAAACAGCACCAGAATCACAATATTATATTGAGTATGTGGTTTCAAGATTTCCAAAACGTTATTAGATATAAATGTTTGACAACAACCAAGGATGAAGTGATTGATTTGTGAACGATGATGGCATATGAACGGCCAATCCACTCAAGAAGAAGTATTGTTAGCATTAAGAAAACCTGAATAAAATCGGTATTCGGTATCATTGGGGTGAGTATATAAACATTCGTCTGACCAGAGGGTGGGGTTAATCTTCGTTCGGAATAAAGTGTTTATTTATATTATTGGTTAGTGGTATATTTCCGGGAAAAAACGGGACTGAATCAGTTATGACTGCCCCGTTCTTACAAGAAGGGGTGACCGTAAAATATAGACCAAACATTTACCGAGGGAGGGATTTCCCTCAGTGACATTAGTAGTAAATGGTTTGGAAATCATTATTATAATCCATTAGAACCCTGGCACCTTTGGCCAGGAATGGATAGAAGAAATTAACACCACAGTGTGATCATTCATGCAGGATTAAAAAAGGGTTATTCCACTATCTGGACCTATATGGTTTTTACTTTGCTCGCGCCTAGTGCAGAAAAACATCTTTTC
>CM031622.1:33720207-33725207 GCA_018398815.1 Conus ventricosus | reverse complement strand
AGCGCGTTAGAAGCAGCCCACTGTTACCATGGCTATCAAAAGATGTACAGGACGCTATGAACCAAAGAGATCACCTTTTGTCTACGGGAACGAAGAAAGAATTTGTAAACCAAAGAAATCACGTTAATTATGTAAAACGAGCAGTTAAGAAAAGTACTTTCAAGAACTTGTTTCTTCTAATACCAATAGCAGAGCAATTTGGAATGCTATCAATCAGCTGACAAACAAAAACATCAGTAAAAATACATCACATGAAGACCTGTGTCCCGAGAACCTTAATGACCATTTTTGTAATATTGCTAAAACAACAATAAAATCAGATAGATCTGCCCAAAACACTCTTACATTATTAAACGATTTCTGTGATTCAAAAGCCATATCCTCAGACTTAGACATCCCCTTAATGTCAGTCCATGATGTTATTAATGCCCTGATCCGTCTAAAAGATACATGTGCTCGTGGCTTAGACGGTATCGATGGCAAAATCCAAAAACTTGCAGCTCCAGTTATTTCTGATACACTGACCTACATCTTCAATTTATGTATATCTAAAAACCAATTTCCTGAATCTTTCAAAATTGCTTGGGTAAGACCCATCTATAAATCAGGTGACACCTCGATCCTTGTAATTACAGACCAATTTCTATCCTGTCTGTGGTATCAAAACCTTTAGAAGATCATTTAAGAAGATGCATTCTTAACCACTTTGACAAATAACTTATTTCACCCTAATCAGTCTGGTTTCAGGAACATCACTCCTGCACACAGCACTGACCAACCTAGTAGACAAATGGCTCACAAATATCAATGAAAACAAGGTGACTGGTGTCCTTTTTATTGACTTTGCAAAAGCTTTTGATGTAATTGACCACACACTGCTTCTGAAAAGTTAAAATTGTACCGTTTATTCTAGTAATGCTCTAGAACTCATCTCTTCGTTTTTAAGCGACAGAAAACAAATTGTCTCAATTCATGAACGCCAATCTTCTATTTTGCCTCTCAAACATGGTGTTCCTCAAGGCTCCGTCCTAGGACCCATACTTTTCTCAATATATATTAATGATCTCCCCCTGTTTCTCCAGCGCTTTGTGATATGTTCGCCGATGACACTACTGTTCATGCGTGTGATCGCAAAGCAGAAGAAGTATCTATGTTATTACAGCAGAGTATTAACCAGCTAACCAAATGGTCTGAATTAAACCATATGTGTCTAAACCCTGTCAAAACCAAACATATGATCATAACCACAAGACAAAACGTCAAAACCTTTCTTATACGAGCGCACCCTTTTCTATCAATGGTATAACTATCGAAGAAACAGTCTGTCATAAAGTCTTAGGAGTAGTTATAGACAACAATCTGTCATGGTCTGAACATGTACGGTCTTTATGCAAGACAGTTTCGAAACAGATATACCAGCTGTCCAAGATAAAGCATTTCCTAGACTGCCATCACGTAAAATATTTTTTCACGCTTATATAAATCCCATATAAATTATGCATCAACAATTTGGATTCAGCTAGTAATCACATACTCAAACCTTTGTTTAGTCTTTATAGACGTTCCCTGAAATTAGTTTTTGTTAAAATCGTTACGTTATCATACTCTGACTATACAGTTCTGGATATTTTCCATTAAACTTGAAGCTTAAATTCAATAAAGCTTTTTTCATGTTTAAGATTCTTTCGGGTCGTGCTCCCACTTCAATTACAGAGAAATTTAGATTTAATGAAATCGCCATTTTCATAAAATTGTAATACCCCGTCCAAGAATAGATATGTTTAAAACCAGTCTTCACTACTCCACGGCTTCTTGTGGAACTGCATTTCACCCTCTCTTGATGTTCATGCCAGCATATACAGCTTTAAAAGGGCACTTCATACCCAACTAATGACTGAATTTTCCAATTCATGCTCTTAAACCCCCCCCCCCCTCTCTCTCTCTCTCTCTCTCTCTCTCTCTCTCCCTCCCTCCCTCTCTCTCTCTATCTTCCTCTCTCTCTGTCTGTCTGTCTGTCTGTCTGTCTGTCTGTCTGTCTGTCTTCTCTCTCTCTCGTCTCTCTCTCTTCTCTCTCTCTCTCTCTCCTCTCTCTCTACTCTCTCTCTCTCTCTCTGTACTGGTCTCTCTCATCTAAGTGTTCCAAAGGTGCTGCTCGTCATGTGTAAATTTTTGTCTTTGCCTACAGGAATGGGGTGCCTGTTCAATGATTTTTTTTCTTCCCAGAAATGTGTTATAATTTTATTGTTGTGATAATGTTTCTTTTATATATTTATTCTATCTTCCAATAACCATTTTTCATGAACTATATATGATGACCCCTCCCTCCCACCCCCACCTCTGTCTGTCTGTCTGTCTGTCTGTCTGTCTGTCTCTCTCTTTCTCTCTTCCAGGCATTGATTGTGTTCTGTTCTTTTGTGTTAACCGTTTCTTCTTTCTATATATAGCGTTTTATGTATGTTTACTCCTATTCTAGATTAGTTTTGCTGATGTGTTATTGCATTTTCTATATATTTTCCCTTCATTGAGGGCCGGATGTAAAAAAGCCATGTGTGCTTATTCCGCTTTTTCCCTCATTAAAAAGATTCGTTTCGTTCGTTCGTTCTCTCTCTCTCTCTGTCTGTCTGTCTGTGTGCCTGTTGTCTGTCTCTGTCTGTCTCTGTTTATGTCTGTGTGTCTGTCTCTGTCTCTGTCTTTTCTCTCATACACAGCCATTGTTTTTAACTCTGGTCGGTCTGGTTCGTTACCATTTCCTCTCTCTCTCTCTCTCTCTCTCGCTCCTCTCTCGTCTCTCTCTCTCTCTCTCTCTCTCTCTCCCTCTCTCTCTCTCTCTCTCTCTGTCTGAACATCTCTATCTTTGTCTCTGTTTCTGTGTCTGTCTTTGTTTCTGTGTCTGTCTGTCTGCCTGTCTGTCTGTCTCTGCTTGTTTATCTCATTTTGTTGGTCTGTCTTTCTCTTTATTCGTACTTTTTCATCTCTCTCTCTCTCTCTCTCTCTCTCTCTCTCTCTCTCTCTCTCTCTCTCTCTCTCTCTTCTCTCTCTCTCTCTCTCAAAGTATCTGTGTTTGAGGATATGTACCAGCCCTTTTACCATATTTGGAATGAACTTGTCTTCTAAATGTTTTTGATTTATTTTTATTTTATTTTTTCAGTTTATAAAACATAATATCGATTTCTGACATGGTAATAGTCTCTTCGGGTCGGTTGGGCCATGGCCAACATGAATAGTAAATCCCTCCTCTTTCGTGCACCCTTCCCGCTTTTTGTTGTTGTCCAAAATGCAAATGTTCGGTCCTTTCTTTTCACTCTTCATTTTATATTTATGTATTTCGTCTCTGTCTCTGTCTGTTTGTCTATCTGTTTCTGTCTGACTCTCTCTCTCTCTCTCTCTCTCTCTCTCTCTCTCTCTCTCTCTCTCTCTCTCTCTCCCCTCTCTCTGTGTGTGTGTGTGTGTGTGTGTGTGTGTGTGTGTGTGTGTGTGTGTGTGTGTGTATGTGCATGTGCGTGCGCGTGCGTGTGTGTGGCGTGAGAGAGAGAGAGAGAGAGAGAGAGAGAGAGAGAGAGAGAGAGAGTGTGTGTCTGTGTCCATGTGCGTGTGCGTGTGTATGTTCCTCTCTGTCTGTCTGTCTGTCTGTTTGTCTGTCTGTCTGTCTGTCTGTTTCTCTCTCTCTCTCTCTTCTGTCTCTTCTCTTCTCTTCTCTCTTCTCTCTCTCTCCCCTCTCTCTCTCTTCTCTACTCTCTCTCTCTCTCTCTCGCTCGCTGTGTCTATCGTTGTCTGTCTCTCTGCCCATGTTTCTGTCTGCTTGTCTGTCTCTTTTTCTCTCTGTATCTGTCTGTGTCTGTCTCTGTCAGTCTCACTTTGTCTTTGCCTTCTCTGTTTGCCTGCTCTGTCTATCTCTCTAAGTACATGTGTGCATTTGCGTTTACGTACTGCTTTGGTGTGTGTGGTGTGTGTGTGTGTGTGGGGTGTGTGTGTGTGTGTGTGGTGTGTGTGTGGTGTGTGTGTGTGTGTTTTGTGTGTGTGTGGGGCGCGCGCGTGCTTGCGTGGTGCGTGCGAGAGCGCGGTGTTGTGTGTGCTTGCGTGTGTATACGCGCGCGGGTGCGCACGTTTTGTGTATACGTGCGTGCGTGCAGGCGTGCGTGCGTGCGTGCGTGTGTGTGTGTGTGTGGGGTGTGCGGTGCGTGTGTGTGTGTGTGTGTGTGTGTGGTGTGTGCACGTGAATGTGCTTACGCACAAGTGTGTGTGCGTGTGTGATTTGTTCCATCTATTTATCGACCCTTCCATTCGGGGTATTTCATTCAGCCAATGAACCATTCATTCGTGTATTCTCATCATCCACCGATCCATCTTTTTGTACATTATGCATTCACTAGAAACACCCTTTCGTCATCCATACATCTATTCATTCTTTCCATCCATTGAGCCCCTTGCATCAGCACACTATCCATTTGTGTATCATTTCATCTATCAATCCGTCCATTCGAACTTTTATTCATCCATGAATCCATCCATCCATAAGTCCATTTACCCATCAATATCCAGCCGTTCATACGTCCGTTCATCAACGAATCTACGATATTCCATTCGTAGATAACGCATGGTTTTTTTTTCCATTGCAAGCAGAGTTATGTCTTCTCAGATTATGGGTCAAGCGAACAGATTAGAAAGTGAAATATTTGATGTGAAGCACGCGCCCGGGTTAATGGTGGAATATCGACTGTCCGCATTGCAGGTGTACAGTTTAACGCCCATTGCTCAGCGTTTCTCCTTCTCTGCTGGAACTGTTCAAGTCACTGATGGTGAGCAAAATCGTTTCAGGCGAGCCCAGCAGCGGCTTCTGTCCCAGGAAAACGGCGGGGTCACTCTCGATTAAATGTGAGCTCTAACACACATTACGTCCCTTGCAGACTTCCGAACATCAATTTTGTCTGTTGTGCGGATTTCGGGCACTGCCGTCATTATAGGGCTCTGATGGAGAAACTAAAATGTCAGTCATTTTCATA
>CM031622.1:33712707-33715207 GCA_018398815.1 Conus ventricosus | reverse complement strand
CTCTCTCTCTCTCTCTCTCTCTCTCTCTCTCTCTCTCTCTCTTTTCCCATCACTTTCCAGTTCTCCATCCTTGAGCCGTTACTAAAACACTGTTCTGAACAGCAAGAGAGAGGAGAGAGAGAGAGAGAGAGAGAGAGAGAGAGAGAGAGAGAGAGAGAGAGAGAGAGAGGACGTATTCTCTAGTTGGGGAGTCCCGGCATACACTCTTACTCAATCTTCCTTTGTGAGGCGTTGTCACTCAATTGTGTGAAGGACGTCTGTTGACGTAATTGTTCCAGATTGGTCTTCAGAGAGTGGGGGGGGGGGGGGGGGGGGGGAAGTTCCAGTGCATATCTTGACAGGTCACGTGATAAAATCAAAGTGCAATACGTGAGGTTTACTCGATGCCTAATATGCCTATAACGAGTATTCATTCATACATGCCAGATATATTCAGTGTCTTTGGCACCTTTCTTTTCATTTTTATGTGAATACGATCAGAGCCTTGCACACGTGAAATGTTGTCTTTGCATCACGCGTACTCTCAACTTTTTCCGCAAATTTGTCAACAACAGAAAAAAAGAAGAGAAAAGTTAATTGTATTCCAAGAGCACACACACACACACACACACACACACACACACACACACCACACACCACACACACACACACACACACACACACACACACACGTGGTGACAGCCCTGATGTGGCCCTTTGCGGTCGGCTGGGCTATAAGCAACATTATCTTATCTTACACACACACACACACACACACACACACACACACACACACACACACACGCACGCACCCACGCACGCACGCACGCACGCACGCACGCACGCACGCACGCACGCACGCACACACACAACACACACTCTTCTGTCACTAAAATTCATGCCAATAACAGTGCACAATAACGAAACTGAACTGAACAACACAGAAAGTTTTGGAGTTAAGCCCGTCACTAGAAATAACGAATGCAGATTCTAGCCTGTGATCTCCGCTAACTATGTGTCAAGAGCATAGAACACGTTTTAAAAATTGTAAATTTAATTCAAAATCAGCCTGGTATGAAACCAACTATGCTGAATGTTAGGATCTTACTCAGCACACCACAGATGCGATTTTTAATTCAAAATCAGCTGGAAGGAAACCAACTATGCTAGAGATAAAGACTTCACCCAGCACATCACAGATGTGATCTTTAATTCAGAATCAGCCCGGTGGGAAACCAACCATGTTAAACATCAAGATCTCGCTCAGCACTCCAAAGATGTGATTTTTAATTCAAAAACAGTCTGGTGGGAAACCAACCATGCTAATATTGGGATCTTACTCAGCAGTCCAAAGATGTGATCTTTAATTCAGAATCAGCTGGTGGGAAACCAACCATGTTAAATATTAAGATCTCGCTCAGCACTCCAAAGATGTGATTTTTAATTCAAAAACAGTCTGGTGGGAAACCAGCTATGCTAAATATTAGGATCTTACTCAACAGCCCAAAGATGTGATTTTTAATTCGAAAGCAGTCTGGCAAAAAAAACAAAAAAAAAAAAACTATGCTATATGTTTGGATCCTCTCAGCACTCCAAAAATGTGATTTTTAATTTAAAAACAACCTGGCAAGAACCAGCTATGCTAAATCTCAGGATCTCACACAACTGCTATAGGCGTGATTTTCAAAAACAAACAACAAACAAACAAAAAAGTGTGGAAGGAAACCAACTCTACTGAATATTAAGATCGCACTCAGTACACCACAGACGCCCTTTTTAATTCAAATCAAGCCTGGCAAGAAACCGACCATGCTAAATGTTAGGATCTTACTAAGCATTGCAAAGATGTGATTGTTTTTTTTTTCATTAAAACCCCAAAACAACTGGTAGGAAATCAACTATGCTAAATATTAAGATCTTATTCAACACTTCAAAGATGTGACTTTTTTTAAATTCCAAAAACAGCCTGGTAGGAAACCAACTATGCTAAACATTAGGATCTCACACAACTCCCTATAGATGTGATTTTCAAAACAAAACAAAAAAAAGAAAGAAAAAAAACCGCCTGGAAGGAAACCAACTAAACTAAAAATTAGGATCTTACTCAGCACTCCAGAGATGTGAGTTTAAAATTCAAAAAACAACCTGGCGGGGAAACCAACTATGTTAAATCTTAGGATCTCACACAAACTCCCTATAGATGTGATTTTTAAAATAAAAAAACAGTCTAGAAGGAAGCCAATTATGCTAAATACTAAAATCGCACTCAGCACATCAGAGATATGATTTTTAATTCAAAATCAGCTGGCAGGAAACGACTGGCTAAATATCAGGATTTACTCAGCATTGCAAAGATGTGATTTATTTTAAAATTCCGAAACTAGTGGTAGGAAATCAACTATGCTAAATATTAAGATCTTATTCAGCATCCAAAGATGTGACTTTTTATTTCCAAACAGCAGGAAGGAAACAAGCCATGCTAAATATTAGGATTCCTTCAGCAGCCAAAAGGTACCTTTAG
>CM031622.1:33687394-33712607 GCA_018398815.1 Conus ventricosus | reverse complement strand
TATTTTTCCCAAGGAATTTCCCGTACAAAACAAACACAGTCAGCTGATTGAGGATTATGTCCCCCAAGGGATTTCCCTGACGAATCACACACAGTCACTGATTTGGGGGTTTATTTCCAAAAATGCAGTGACTGTATCAACATCACAGTCAGCTGATCTAGGGATTATTTCCCCAAGGTATTCCAGTGACTGAATCATCATCACAGTCAGCTGATGTGGGGATTATTTCCCCAAGGTATTCCAGTGACTGAATCAATATCACAGTCAGCGATCTGGGGATTATTTCCCCAAGGTAGTCCAGTGACTGAATCAACATCACAACATCACAGTCAGCTGATCTGGGGATTATTTCACCAAGGTATTCCAGTGACTGAATCAACATCACAGTCAGCTGATCTGGGGATCATTTCCCCAAGGTATTCCAGTGACTGAATCAACATCACAGTCAGCTGATCTGGGAATTATTTCCCAAACATGACAGTGACTGAATCAACATCACAGTCAGCTAGTGACTGTATCAACATCACAGTCAGCTGATCTGGAGATTTTTTCCCCAACATGACAGTGACTGAATCAACATCACAGTCAGCTGATCTGGGGATCATTTCCCCAAGGTATTCCAGTGACTGAATCAACATCACAGTCAGCTGATCTGGGGATTTTTTCCCCAAGGTATTCCAGTGACTGAATCAACATCACAGTCAGCGATCTGGGGATTATTTCCCCAACATGACAGTGACTGTATCAACATCACAGTCAGCTGATGTGGGAGTTATTTCCCAAACATGACAGTGACTGAATCAACATCACAGTCAGCTGATCTGGGGATTATTTCCCAAACATGACAGTGACTGAATCAACATCACAGTCAGCTGATGTGGGGAATATTTCCCCAAGGTATTCCAGTGACTGAATCAACATCACAGTCAGCTGATGTGGGGATTATTTCCTCAACATGACAGTGACTGAATCAACATTACAGTTAGCTGATCTAGGCATTATTTCCCCAAGGTATTCCAAGGCTCTAAGCTGATGGAGAAAACAGATGCTGTCACATTACAACGTCAGAGAGGACATGATGTTGGTGCCAGGTTTGCAAAGACATTTTACACCGTAAACATAATGCCAGGCGTGCACGAATGTCCTACACTCTTCGTGAAAGTAACATAACGCCAGGCGTGCACAGAATATCCTACACTCTACGGTGAAAGTAACATAATGCCAGGCGTGCACAGAATATCCTACACTCTACGGTGAAAGTAACATAATGCCAGGCGTGCACAGAATATCCTACACACTCTACGGTGAAAGTAACATAATGCCAGGCGTACACAGAATATCCTACACTCTACGGTGAAAGTAATATAATGCCAGGCGTGCACAGAATATCCTACACTCTACGGTGAAAGTAACATAAATGCCAGGCGTGCACCGAGTATCCTACACTCTACGGTGAAAGTAACATAATGCCAGGCGTACACATAATATCCTACACTCTACGGTGAAAGTAACATAATGCCAGGCATGCACCGAGTATCCTACACTCTACGGTGAAAGTAACATAATGCCAGGCGTACACATAATATCCTACACTCTACGGTGAAAGAAACATAATGCCAGGCGTGCACAGAATATCCTACACTCTACGGTGAAAGTAACATAATGCCAGGCGTACACATAATACCTACACTCTACGGTGACAGTAACATAATGCCAGGCGTGCACCGAGTATCCTACACTCTACGGTGAAAGTAGCATAATGCCAGGCGTACACATAATATCCCACACTCTACGGTGAAAGTAACATAATGCCAGGCGTGCACAGAATATCCTACATTCTACGGTGAAATTACATAATGCCAGGCGTGCACCCGGCAGCCTACACTCTACGGTGAAAGTAACACAGTGTCGGGCGTGCTTCAGGTATTCAACATCTTACAGAGAAAGTAACAATGCTAGGGGTGAAATGGGGGGTATACACACATCTTACGGCGATAGTAACATGATGCCACGTGCGCACGGATATCCTGCACATCACAGATTAAGTAACATGTCGCAAGAAATGCATTGCAGCCTTCCTTTTACGGCAAAAAGCCATGGATACCAGTGCACACTTTACGGCAAAAAAAGCCATGGACACCAGTGCACACTTTACGGCGAATGAAACATTGTGCTCGGTGTGCACGGATAGCCTACATGATACGCTGAAAGGAACATGGTGCCAAATGTGAACAGAATCTTGCACCGAAAATAACACGATGCCAGATCTGAACGGATATCCTACACTGAAAATAACATAGTGCGAGCGATGAATGGATATCCTACACCGAAGTTAACATGGTACGAGAGATGAACGAATATCCTAAACAGAAGATAACATGATGCTAGATATCAACGGATATCTACACCAAAGATAACATAGTGAGAGATACGAACAGAGATCCTACACCAAAAATAACATGGTCCTAGATACCCTACACCGAAGATGACATGGTGCCAGATATGAATGGATATCCTACATCCAAAATAACATGGTGCAATTTATAAACGGATATTCTACATTAAAGGTAACATGGTACAGATATGAACAGATATCCTTCACCGAAAAACAACAACATGATGTCAGTTATAAACAGACATCCTACACCCAAAATAACATGGTGCCAGTTATAAACAGACATCCTACACCCAAAATAACATGGTGCCAGTTATAAACAGACATCCAACACCTAAAATAACATGGTGCCAGTTTAAACAGACATCCTACACCCAAAATAGCATGGTGTGAGTTTATAAACAGACATCCTTCACCTAAAATAACATGGTGCCAGTTATAAACAGACATCCTACACCTAAAATAGCATGGTGTCAGTTATAAAACAGACATCCTACACCTAAAATAGCATAGTGCCAGTTATAAACAGACATCCTACACCCAAAATAACATGGTGCCAGTTATAAACAGACATCCTACACCCAAAACAGCATGGTGTCAGTAATAAAAAGACATCCAACACCCAAAATAACATGGTGCCAGTCATAAACAGACATCCTACACCCCAAAATAGCATGGTGCCAGTTATAAACAACATCCTACACCCAAAATAGCATGGTGCCAGTCATAAACAGACATCCTACACCCAAAATAACATGGTGCCAGTCATAAACAGACATCCTACACCCAAAATAGCATGGTGCCAGTTATACAGACATCCTACACCCAAAATAGCATGGTGCCAGTCATAAACAGACATCCTACACCCAAAATAACATGTGCCTGTTGACCCAAGAGTGATGTATCACGTGCGCAGTTTGAAATTCCGACCGACACAAAAATTGTCATCTCCACTGCTTATCTTAATGCGCTGTTCTCCTGTTTTCCCGTGCTCCACCTTCCCCGCCCACACACATGCAGTCCGAAATGGTTAATCTGCCACATAAGTTATGGTGCATGTGAACATCACGCCTGAATGTACCTGTCCAAACAATGGCAATAAGTTGATAGCCCTAACATAGCCAATGTATCTCTCTCAACAGCTATGAAAAATAGACAGGCCTGAATAGGCCAGTGCAACGACTCAAACCAGTATACACAGTGGACAGCCCTGATATCGCCAGCTGCAGGGAAGATCAGTGACAACATCATGGGGAAGGCAATGACAAACTGCAGCATCAAGCGTTTAAACAAAGTATGGAGGATAAGGACATCATGAAAAATAACAGATAGATGAGGCCAAGGGGAGAAAGGAAAGATCGATAAGGAAACCACTAACAAGGACAAACAGATGATGAAACCATGACAACAGGAAAGGTGGGTGTGAGTATGGAAAGACAGATCTTGACATCATAAGAAAAAAAAGGAAAAAAAAACAACGTGAATGTGCCTCTTACAGTGAAAGTAACATACATAGGATGGGTGTGGACACCATAACACGCAAAGATGGGTGTGGACATCATAACAAACAAAGATGGTTGTGGACATCACAACAAGCAAAGATGGGTGTGGACATCATAACAACAAAGATGGTTTGGACATCACAACAAGCAAAGATGGGTGTGGACATCATAACAAACAAAGATAGCTGTGGACATCATAACAAACAAAGATGGTTGTGGACATCACAACAAAAAAGATAGCTGTGGACATCATAACAAACAAAGATGGTTGTGGACATCATAACAAGCAAAGATGGTTTGGACATCAAAACAAATAAAGATGGTTGTGGACACTGTGAGACAGTAACATACATAGGATGGGTGTGGACATCATAACAAACAAAGATGGTTGTGGACATCATAACAAGCAAAGATGGTTGTGGACATCATAACAAGCAAAGATGGTTGTGGACACTGTGAAAAAGTAACATACATAGGTGGGTGTAAACATCATAACAAGCTAAGATGGTTGTGGACATCATGAAACAAAGATGGTTGTGGACATCATAACAAACAAAGATGGCTGTGGACATCATAAAAAGCAAAGATGGCTGTGGACATCATAACAAGCAAAGATGGTTGTGGACATCACAACAAACAAAGATGGCAGTGGACATCATAACAAACAAAGATGGTTGTGAACATCATAACAAGCAAAGATGGCTGTGGACATCATAACAAGCAAAGATGGCTGTGGACATCATGAAACAAAGATGGGTGTGGACATTATAACAAACAAAGATGGCTGTGGACATCATAACAAGCAAAGATGGCTGTGGACATCACAACAAGCAAAGATGGCTGTGGACATCATAGAAACAAAGATGGGTGTGGACATCACAACAAACAAAGATGGCAGTGGACATCATAACAAACAAAGATGGTTGTGAACATCATAACGAGCAAAAACGGTTGTGGACATCAGAACAAGCAAAGATGGTTGTGGACATCATAACAAGTAAAGATGGTTGTGGACATCATAACAAGCAAAGATGGTTGTGGACATCACAACAAGCAAAGATGGTTGTGGAAATCATAACAAACAAAGATGGTTGTGGACATCATAACAAACAAAGATGGGTGTGGACATCATAACAAGCAAAGATGGGTGTGGACATCACAACAAGCACAGATGGATGTGGACATCATAAAAGGCAAACATGGGTGTGGACATCATAACAAGCAAAGATGGGTGTGGACATCATAGCAAGCAAGATGGTTGTGGACATCACAACAAGCAAAGATGGTTGTGGACATCATAGCAAGATACGATAATGCTGATAGCCCAGCCGACTGCAAAGGGCCACATCAGCGCTGTGGACATCATAACAAACAAAGATGGTTGTGAACATCATAACAAGCAAAGATGGTTGTGGACATCACAACAAACAAAGAGAGCTGTGGACATCATAACAAACAAAGATGGTTGTGGACATCACAACAAACAAAGAGAGCTGTGGACATCATAACAAACAAAGATGGTTGTGGACATCATAAGAAACAAGATGGGTGTGGACATTATAACAAACAAAGATGGTTGTGGACATCATAACAAACAAAGATGGTTGTGGACATCATAACGAACAAAGATTGCTGTGGACATCATAGCAAACAAAGATGGGTGTGGACATCACAACAAGCAAAGATGGGTGTGGACATCATAACAAGCAAAGATGGTTGTGGACATCATAACAAGCAAAGATGGTTGTGGACATCAGAACAAACAAAGAGGGGTGTGGACATCACAACAAACAAAGATGGTTGTGGACATCATAACAAGCAAAGATGGGTGTGGACATTATAACAAGCAAAGATTGTTGTGGACATCATAACAAGCAAAGATGGGTGTGGACATTATAACAAGCAAAGATGGTTGTGGACATTATAACAAGCAAAGTTGTGGACATCATAAAAAGCAAAGATGCTTGTGGACATCATAACAAACAAAGATGATTGTGGACATCATAACAAGCAAAGATGGTTGTGGACATCAGAACAAGCAAAGATGGGTGTGGACACTCTGAGACAGTGACATACATAGGATGGGTGTGGACATCATAACAAGGAAAGATGGTTGTGGACATCACAACAAACAAAGATGATTGTGGACATCATAACAAGCAAAGATGGTAGTGGACATCAGAACACGCAAAGATGGGTGTAGACATCATAACAACCAAAGATGGTTGTGGACATCAGAACAAGCAAAGATGGGTGTGGACACTGTGAGACAGTAACATACATAGAATGGGTGTGGACATCACAACAAACAAAGATGGGTGTGGACATCATAACAAGCGAAGATGGGTGTGGACATTATAACAAGCAAAGATGCTTGTGGACATCCTAACAAGCAAAGATGCTTGTGGACATCATACCAAACAAGATGATTGTGGACATCATAACAAGCAAAGATGGTAGTGGACATCAGAACACGCAAAGATGGGTGTAGACATCATAACAACCAAAGATGGTTGTGGACATCAGAAAAGCAAAGATGGGTGTGGACACTGTGAGACAGTAACATACATAGAATGGGTGTGGACATCATAACAAGCAAAGATGGTTGTGGACATCATAACAAGCAAGATGGGTGTGGACATTATAACAAGCAAAGATGGTTGTGGACATCATAAAAAGCAAAGATGCTTGTGGACATCATAACAAACAAAGATGATTGTGGACATCATACCAAGCAATGATGGTTGTGGACATCAGAAGAAGCAAAGATTGGTGTGGACACTGTGAGACAGTAACATTCATAGGATGGTGTGGACATCATAACAAGGAAAGATGGGTGTGGACATCACAACAAACAAAGATGGTTGTGGACATCATAACAAGCAAAGATGGGTGTGGACATTATAACAAGCAAAGATGGTTGTGGACATCATAACAAACAAAGATGGTGTGGACATCATAACAAGCAAAGATGGTTGTGGTCATCACAACAAGCAAAGATGATTGTGGACATCATAACAAGCAAAGATGGTTGTGGACATCAGAACAAGCAATGATGGTGTGGACATCATAAAAAGCAAAGATGCTTGTAGACATCATAACAAACAAAGATGATTGAGGACATCATAACAGCAAAGATGGTTGTGGACATCAGAACAAATAAAGATGCGTGTGGACACTGTGAGACAGTAATATACATAGGATGGGTGTGGACATCATAACAAGCAAAGATGGGTGTGGACATCATAACAAGCAAAGCTCGATGTGGACATCATAACAAGCAAAGATGGTTGTGGGCATCATAACAAACAAAGATGGGTGTGGACATCATAACAAGCAAAGATAGTTGTGGACATCATAACAAACAAAGATGGGTGTGGACATCATAACAAGCAAAGATGGTTGTGGACATCATAACAAGCAAAGATGGTTGTGGGCATCATAACAAACAAAGATGGGTGTGGGACATCATAACAATCAAAGATGGTTGTGGACATCATAACAAAGATGGGTGTGGACATCATAACAATCAAAGATGGTTGTGGACATCATAACAAACAAAGATGGGTGTGGACATCATAACAAGCAAAGATGGGTGTGGACATCATAACAAGCAAAGATGGTTGTGGAAATCAGAACAAGCAATGATGGTTGTGGACATCAGAACAAGCAAAGATGGTTGTGGACATCATAACAAGCAAAGATGTGTGTGGAAATCATAACAATCAGAGATGGGTTTTGGACATCATAACAAGCAAAGATGGTTTTGGACACTGTGAGACAGTAACATACATAGGATGGGTGTGGACATCATAACAAGCAAAGATGGTTGTGGGCATCATAACAAACAAAGATGGCTGTGGACATCATAACAAGCAAGATGGCTGTGGACATCATAACAAACAAAGATGGGTGTGGACATCATAACAAGCAAAGATGTGTGTGGACATCATAACAAACAATGATGGGTGTGGACATCATAACAAACAAAGCTGGATGTGGACATCATAACAAACAAAGATGGGTGTGGACAATCAGAACAACCAAAGATGGGTGTGGACACTGTGAGACAGTAATATACATAGGATGGTTGTGGACATCACAACAAGCAAAGATGGGTGAAGACATCATAGCAAGCAAAGATGGTTTTGGAAATCATAACAAGCAAAGATGGTTGTGGACATCATAACAAAGATGGTTGTGGACACTGTGAGACAGTAACATACATAGGATGGTTGTGGACATCACAACAAGCAAAGGTGGGTGTGGACATCATAACAAACAAAGATGGTTGTGGACATCATAACAAGCAAAGCTGGATTGGACATCATAACAAGCAAAGATGGTTGTGGACATCATAACAAGATGGTTGTGGACATCATAACAACCAAAGATGGTTGTGGACATCATAACAAGCAAAGATGGTTGTGGACACCATAACAAGCAAAGATGGGTGTGGACTGTGAAACAGTAACATACATAGGATGGGTGTGGACATCATAGAAGCAAAGATGGTGTGGACATCACAACAAACAAAGATGGTTGTGGACATCATAACAAGTAAAGATGGGTGTGGACATCACAACAAACAAAGATGGTTGTGGACATCATAACAAGTAAAGATGGGTGTGGACATCACAACAAACAAAGATGGTTGTGGACATCATAACAAGTAAAGATGGGTTGTGGACATCATACAAAAGTAAAAAGATGGGTGTGGACATCACAACAACAAAGATGGGTGTGGACATTCACAACAAACAAAGATGGTTGTGGAACATCATAACAAGTAAAGATGGTTGTGGACATCCACAACAAACAAAGATGGATGTGGACATCATAACAAGTAAAGATGGTTGTGGACATCATAACAAGTAAAGATGGGTGTGGACTTCATAACAAGTAAAGATGGTTGTGGACATCATAACAAGTAAAGATGGGTGTGGACATCAACAACAAACAAAGATGGTTGGGGACATTCATAACAAGTAAAGATGGGTGTGACATCACAACAAACAAAGATGGTTGTGGACATCATAACAAGTAAAGATGGTTGTGGACTCACAACAAACAAAGATGGTTGTGGACATCATAACAAACAAGATGGGTGTGGACATCATAACAAGCAAGATGGTTGTGGACATCATAACAAACAAAGATGGGTGTGGACATCATAACAAGCAAAGATGGTTGTGGACATCATAATAAAGAAGTTGTGGACATCATAACAAGCAAAGATGGTTGTGGACACAGTGAGACAGTAACATACAGAGGATGGGTGTGGACATCATAGAAGCAAAGATGGGTGTGGACATCATAACAGCAAAGATGGTTGTGGACATCACAACAAGCAAAGATAAGTGTGCACATCATAACAAGCAAAGATGGGTTGGACATCATAACAAGCAAAGACTGTTGGGGACACTGAGACAGTAGCATACATAGGATGGGTGTGGACATCATAACAAGCAAAGATGGTTGTGGACATCATAACAAGTAAAGATGTTTGTGGACACTGTGAGACAGTAACATACAGAGGATGGGTGTGGACATTGTGAGAAAGGACAGATGGCGGTGGACATCATGAGAAAAGAAGATGGGTATGGGTATAGACATCAAAAGAAAGGATAGATGGCGATAGACATCATGAGAAAGAAAGCTGGGTATAGACATCAAGAGAAAGGACAGATGGCGGTAGACATCATGGAAAAGAAAGATGGGTATAGACATCAAGAGAAAGGACAGAAGGAAGTGGACATTATGAGAAAAGAAAGATGGGTATAGACGTTAAGAGAAAGGACAGATGAGAGGTAGACATCTTGAGAAAAGAAAGATGGTATAGACATTAAGAGAAAGGACAGATGAGAGGTAGACATTTGAGAAAAGAAAGATGGGTAGAGACATCACGAGAAAGGACAGATGAAAGTGGACATTATGAAAAAGCAAAGATGGGTGTGGACATCCTGAGAAATGAAAGATGGGTGAGGACATGATGAAAACGTAAAGATAGATGAGGACACACTGAGAAAGGGAACACGGCTGTGGAAATGATCAGTGATAAAGATTTCATTTTCCTACCTTTGGAGAACATAGTGAGAGAGAGGGGAAAGGGCAGAAATCTTGCCAAAGGGATCTTATAGTTTGCGGGCCTTTTTGTGGCTGCTCATAAATGAAGTGCCATCGTTTTAATGTCTCGCCAGTAAGGACACTATGAACTGTTTGAAGTCGCTGCTAGAGAAAACTATGAACATATTTGATGTTACATTAATGGGGTGAATGAACGAGTATGCAAGCGACCAGTTATCAAACTGCTCGAGTGACTGACTGATCGATTGATGTTTTAAAAATTTTATAATTTCTTATCTATAGATCGTGACTATTCTTTTTACTAGATTGATAGTTTTCCTTAATATACTAAGGAAAAAAATCGATCACTAGTCTTGCACTGAAATTCACACAGTAAAGTTTAGAGGAATCGCTAGCTACACGCACTATGTGGTACATACCACACACACACACACAACACACACACACACACACACACACACACACACACACACACACACACACACCACACACACACACACACGCACGCACGCACACAATGAGCCCTACCTCTGTTTCGTATCATTAATGCGGACATACGTTAAATTGAGTAAGAAACAACAACGACGACAATAACTACCCCGCCTCAACACACACACACACACACACACACACACACACACACACACACACACACACACACACACACACACACACACCACACGTCTAAATGTGTGAAGGAACAAGTTGCGAAAACTAAATAATTACTACTATCCTCCAGTCATCCAAAAAGTGGATGCATCGGATAAAAATCAATGTTGCATTTACGTTCATGAAGGCGAGACATACACTCCATGTGTCAGTCCTGTTCCACCAGACAACCCGGGTTCATATTCATGTGCGGTTACAGTTCAAGTAAACCCTAACCTAATATTAACTATTGTATCTGTTTACTTACCACAAGGACCTAACAATATTAATACTGAATGGTTACGTTCCTTGCAGCCAGTTAAAAATAATTTTTGATAACTGGCGATTTCAACGCTCATTCGCCGTTTTGGGAAAAAGACTGCCAGTCAATATCAAGCAATCGTTTTCTTGAGAATGTAGTTGATTCATCACTTTATCTTTTCAATGACGGTAGAATAACACGCATTCCCGATAATCCAAAGCATCAAACCAAGTGCAATAGATCTGACCTTAATAACTCCAGATCTAGCGCCCTTATGTGATTGGAATATCCGATGATACACTGAACAGCGACCACATACCCATAATAACTCATATTGAAACCCTAAGTCAACCAACGGACATGACTCAGGAAAAAAAATACCAAATATATAACTATAAGTTTGCAAACTGGAATAAATTACAACATTTATTACGAGCATTTTACATTAGACTCCAATGATTAAATACCCAAGATGTTGATGAAATATATGATCGGATTCAAAATGCGTTACTGTCTGCAAGCCAACCAGTCAATTCCGAAGATCAAACCTGTGAACTCAGAAAAGCATACGGGTAATGTGTGGTGGAACAAGACTTGTGAAGAGGCAAAAAAGAGAAGAATATAAAACTGAGAGAGTACTTACAATGTAAGGGCCTGGGCGCGCTGAAAAAAAACTCCTTGAGAAGAAAAAGCAAAAACAGTTTTATCGAATAATAGCACAAGTTAAACGAAAATACTGGTTTCCTTTTGTAAAAATGAGATTTCAAACCATAAAAGATTTACAGAAGGTATGGGAAAAAAATAATAAAAATTAAAACGATGAAGAATGGAATTCGTTTACCTCATGCCCCAATAAACTTGACATCTCAAATTTTCCATCAAATTGTGAAAAAGCAGAAGCATTTGTTTTTTATTTGCTAAAAACAGTGTATGGAGAGTTAAATCAACACAAAGCGCATTACAATTGAGCGAGAGGGAAAACAGCTATCTATAGCAAACCAGACCCTATCATTGCCACTATCTAAACGCCCCCATAGCACTTCAAGAAGTTAAGGAATGTCGTTCTAACCTAGGTAACAAGAAAACATCGGTAGGTCTGGATGGCAATTTCTAATGAAATGCTGTGCCACTTCATTTTTGTATTGAAAAATGTTGGAATATAGGGAAAATACCTTCAGTATGGAAACAGTCTGTATCGTTGCAATTCATAAACATGGGAAGCCTCGCTCAAATATTAATAGTTATCGTCCAATAGCTTTAACATCACACACATGTAAACTAATGGAAAGATCATATTAAAAAGATTAGTTTATCATTGCAATAAGCATCATTATACCTATTAATCAAGCTGGATTTCAAAGTGGTAGATCAACAATAGAACACTTTGTCAAACATGACCACACATGTCAAACAACAATTCGCGCGACGAAAGAATATCCTTGCAACCTTTTTTTGATATAAGAAAAGCATACGAGCAAGTATGGCTTAAAAGACTCTTGATAAACTGAAAACTATTGGAATAGTGGTAACATGTAGAGTTTTTGTAGAATCGCTTTTAGAAATAGAATCATTCAAGCAAGAATAGAACATGTATATTCAATCCAAGAAAAACACAAATGGGTCTTCCGCAAGAATCAGTAATCTCCCCAATTTTATTCAATATTTTAATGGCAGATTTACCCAAAGGCCTATGTAAAGATACAGTGTTTGCACAGTTTGCTGATGATATATGCCTATGGATGAAGGTAACTATGGAAAGAAAAACTCCTTTTAGATGGCTAAACTATATACGAATTAAATACCAACATGAACTGAATAAAATTGTTAGTTTTTTAAATGAAACGGGCTTGTACTTTCAGTAGAAAAAAAACAAATGTTATGCTCTTCAATGCTGGATATGACCCGGAGAAACTCCCTTCATGGCATTGCTTTAGAGTAATGTAAAACTGTTAAATTCCTTGGTGTATACTTAACCTCCAAACTTTCTTGGAATGTACATATTGAATATATCTTAAATAAAGCAAGGAAAAGTTTACATTTTTTGAAAATTATAACAAACAAACGGTGGGGGCAAGGCACACATACTTTAACTTTATTATCTACTGCTCTTGTGCGCTCACGATTAATTTATGCTCAAGAAGTCTTTTTCAGCGCTCCACAATATCTATTAAATAAACTACAGAATATTGACGCAAGGCTTACAAACATGCTCTTGGAGTTCCCACACATGCATCTAACATAGGAACATACAGTGAAATCAAAATATTGCCTCTGAATGCATTACGAAAAGCATGTGCTTCAAAATTCATATTAAAGAGTCTTTCACAGGATAACTTCTGTGCAAAAGAAGTATCCTTAAATTCAGAAATAGATTTCGTGAACGGGCCAGAAGAATACATCTAGAAAATCAATCCAGTCATTTGCCCCTAATCTCCTAAAAGATTCTAATATAAACGAAACAAAAATTGCTAATAAGCTGTCCTTTTTACCTTTTCCAAGATGGGAGCAAGCCAAAGCTACCTTGATACAAATAGTAAACGTGTCCAAAAAAGATCACCTTATAAACTGAAAAATGTCATCGATATCATTTAGAAAATACATTCAAAAACTATTTGAAAATCTATACGAATGGTTCAGTGCTAGATAATCTAGATACAGGAGCAGCATTTACAATACCTGATTTGAAAGTGGGAAAGTTGTATCATCTTGGTAGACATTTTTCAATTTTCAGTGCTGAGCTGTTGCCATTTTGATGTCATTACACCACGTCTTGAGTTTTCCTATTAATGAAAATCACTCCTGTGTGTGTGGAGGCCTTTAGGCAACACAGGCGACAGCAACCGAAGGAGAGACAGAGCGATACGTCCCTTGTTTGGGATATTCGACGACTGAGGAAGTATTCCGGTCATTACATTCCTAGAATAAACAGCAAGACTTCAAGACTACCAGGAGCTGGGCATAGCTGCAAGACTCCATCAACGAGCAGTATTAGTAGATTTTAGGTTGAAATTTACCGGTGGCATTTTCCTACCTCAATCCCAACAGGGAGTGACTTTCTTCGGCGCGACATATAAATTTGAGAAACCTGAGTTTTTTGTATTTGTGCTGTGTGTGTTATTCTTGCCAAATGATGACCGAAAACAAATGTATGTCTCCCTTTGTAGTGAGCGTTTGAATTAGAATTTGTTTTGTGTCATTGTGGCATCGCAGAAAGGTGAATTCCATTCGTTTGTTTCACAAACATTCTGTTTGAAACCAGTTGCGTTACGTATTGAAGCAAATGTTTTCGCTTGAATTGGAAGTGTCAACTTGTTTGGACAAAGATACTTTTTTTTCTGCGAATATGGTGTTTCATTTATATATCAAAGACGATTATGAAATGCAAAGTGTTGTCAGGTCCAACAGTGGGACAAGGCATTTCCTGCTCGCTATTAGTGTTTGTTGTTGTGGTTACTCCAACTTGAAAAAAAAATTGTCAGTTGGACGTAACTACTACGAGAATTTGCATAGGTGGACTAGGACCAGGTTAGGCTGCTGGTATGTAGCCAAAAGATTTAGAGCTGGAGTTGGCTCCCCTGCTTTATAATGGACTTGTCTTGTGAGTTTTGAGAAGCAACCATCTTGAACTGTGCCGGAGGACGGGAAGAAAAGACTCATCTCCGCGTATTTGCCCAGAAACACGGTGTAGATCGAGAAGCAACTTTTCTCTAACTCATCTGCTGCTAGACCAGGATCATCAAATGAACTGCGGATCTGCGCGGGGGAGACAGCGACGTTTGGTTGCGCTGGACGTATTCTCGTTAGATCTAGTTGCAAAGTGAGGCGACTGCAGGCGGAAACCTTTACAAATTTTAAATGGAGTGACTGTCGTTGTGACGTGTGTCGTCGTTGGGTAGTGTGAGTTACTGTGGTGTAGTTCGTCCTCTCGTATAAATCTTGTGCTGATGAGGCAGTGTGAGACTGTCAGGTGACAGTGTGACTTGCTGAAGAGCATTTTGTTTTTTTGTTGTTGTTGTTGGGTTCTTGTTGTTGTTGTTGTTGTTGTTGTTGTTGTTTTTTTGTTGTTGTTTTTTTTTTTTTGGGGGGGTGGCTGTGCCCAGATCCTGTGGCTGTGCTGACAGTGTGTGACCAGGACAAAGAAGTGAAGTTCAGTGACCAGTACTTTCCTGCACTGTCTGTCTGTGGTTGTGAGCCATGGGCTGGACTGTTTGTGGTTATGAGCCATGGGCTAGACTGTTTGTGGTTGTGAGCCATGGGCTGGACTGTCTGTCTGTGGTTGTGAGCCATGGGCTGGACTATTTGTGGTTGTGAGCCATGGGTGACTGTTTGTGGTTGTGAGCCATGGGCTGGACTGTCTGTGGTTGTGAGCCATGGGCTGGACTGTCTGTGGTTGTGAGCCATGGGCTGGACTGTTTGTGGTTATGAGCCATGGGCTGGACTGTTTGTTTGTGGTTGTGAGCCATGGGCTGGACTGCGTGTTTGTGGTTGTGAGCCATGGGCTGGACTGTTTGTGGTTATGAGCCATGGGCTGGACTGTTTGTGGTTATGAGCCATAGGCTGGACTGTTTGTTTGTGGTTGTGAGCCATG
The DNA here is from genome assembly GCA_018398815.1 of Conus ventricosus. NCBI lineage: Eukaryota > Metazoa > Mollusca > Gastropoda > Neogastropoda > Conidae > Conus > Conus ventricosus. The sequence continues at coordinate 33,697,125 of CM031622.1, read as the reverse complement.
GGCTGGACTGTTTGTTTGTGGTTGTGAGCCATAGCTGGACTGTTTGTTTGTGGTTGTGGCCTGGGCTGGACTGTTTGTAGTTGTGAGCCATTGGGCTGGACTGTTTGTGGTTATGAGCCATAGGCTGGACTGTTTGTGGTTATGAGCCATGGCTGGACTGTTTGTGGTTATGAGCCATGGCTGGACTGTTTGTCTGTGGTTGTGAGCCATGGGCTGGACTGTTTGTCTGTGGTTGTGAGCCTACCCCACAATGCTAAACACAAGGGCCAAGAGGAAAAAATACACTATAATGCAGCTCTCACTGCCAAAATAACCTGTTTACCAGAGGTAACATGTCAAATGTTTCTTCCAATATCATAAGCTTTCTAGAAAATTAAGTCAAAATTCCCCCCGGGGGGGTGGGGGTGGGGTGGGGGGGGGGGGGGGGTTCCACTCCCGCAGACCAAGGTCTATATCCTCCTCCTCCACGTTTTCCTCCCCCTCCTCTCCTCTTCAACATCATCATCATATCATATCATCATCATCATCATCATTATCATTATCATAATTATATTAATACTGTTTTTTGTTTTCATTATTACCATTATCATCACTACTATCATCATCATTATTATCATTGTTGCTGCTGTTGGTGTAGTGAGGATTATTATAGTTATCTTTTCCGTTGTGAAAGTAGCAGTTATATTAACACTTACACATTTAATACTTTCAGTCGATTTCATCACATCTTTTTTAAATGTGTATGTTTAACTGCTGTTTGTTGCCGTTTACTTGCTTCCTTCTCGCAGTGTAACATTGTCGTGTGAAATGGCTAGGAAGGATAAGCCACAGACTTTCCAGTCCAAGACATGTCCTAAATTCAAGCTGACAGTGCAGCAATCTGATGACATAAAGACCGCAGCTAAACAGAATCCATTTATTTACTTTAAATGCTCTCCCATTTAACAGGTTGGTATGGATTAAGGAAGAAAACAAACATTTCGGTCATGAACACAAATTAAAAACAAAGCACACACAGACACCACCACCAAGTCATCCCACTCTCTCGCACGCATGTACACACACACACACACACACACACACACACACACACACACACACACACACACACACACACACACAACATTCAGGGCATCTAAGTCAGAAGATACAAGACTAAATGAACGCATCAACATTGGATTCGAGCCATTGAAGAGGTTTAGCATCTCGGACTTCCTCTGCTTTTCTGCCAAAGTGTTGATGGTGTAAATGAACGGATTGATTGAAGAGTTCAAGGGCAGGACGAAATCGGCCAGGAAACACGTTGACCTCTCCAGGGATAGGTATTCCTGCCAGTGCTAAACAATCCACACAGTCTATAGGAAACCAGCACGTGAAATCCGTTACTGCAACCGTGATTAACCGACGAGCTATAGTGATGTCTTTCGACATTTCGTTGAGTTAGTTTCATAACAGTTTTTAAAGCATTCTTTTGTATCGACCAGTAGATGACGGCTTGGCCAGCAGAGACAAGCAAAAACAACACGAAATTCATAACAATCAATATGCTGAAAGAATAACGTTTCCCTTTGAAATCTCCTGGTGACTGGCAGTGGAATGCAGATCCCTGTCTGGCTGTAGAATTCCCAGTGTGATGTCATCGGGAGTAAAGGTATCAAGGCGAGAATCCAACGACCAACCACGTGATCAGACAAGCCACTGCATGCCTATGTTCTGTCAGATCGCAAGTTGCTGAAAGGAAAGCAAAAAGGACAACAAAGCGGTCCAGTGTGATCAGCCAGATGACCAGAGCTGACACCTCACTGGACATCAGAGACAGAAAACCAGCTGACTTACATGTCACGCTGCTCTTCCAGATAATATCAAACTGGAAGTGCCTGCCACGGAACCGTTTATCAGCTGCTCCTATGACAGCAATGCACACACCCATCAGAAAATCAGCCATAGTCAGGTGGTGACGAACACACTAAAGCCGCTTGAGGAGGCCATTTTCCTTGCGAAAAACCGTGCACAGAAACAGACAGCGTTACCAGTTAGAGATACACATGCAACCAGCCAGAGAAACGCACGGTATATCCACGACTGCAATAAATCTTCACAGGATGAAATTTCGTCTCTCGGTGCTCTGCATAACCATCAAAGTTTTTGGAAGTATTTTGTGACAGCAGAATTTAAAGTTTTCTGTTGAAATGACGCGTAGATCTTGAGATCTCTGAATATATCGGTTGGAATGTTGTGACTGGGCTACTGACATTTGCAGTTCAGTTAAACTTAACAAGGACCGAAACCCCCAGGATGATGGTATGAATGGTGTGAAAAAGACAAATTCATTCTCTGTGTGTGAGGAAAGGGTGAGAATATTTCAGTATCCAACACTGCTAAAGAAATATATGAAAGGTCTATCGAGTGGAGTGCAGTTTAATTGAACTGTTGATGAAAGATCATCCTGGAGTGCCGTTATTGGATTACCAGATAGAGACAACTCTCGAAGATTTTCATGCCGAAGAAAGAAGCAATGCTAACCTGCTGTAAGTCGTTATCTTCAAGGTTCAGATTGCTTAAATTCGGTAAGTCTGCTCTGGTCAAGAACGTCAGGAAGCAGGAGGCAAGAACCAGGTGAATAAGGTAGGTGTTGTTGCTGACGTCAGACAGCGTCATCCTGAACCTGTGGCATCCAAGGAACGGAGCTGAGAGAAGTGTGTGGCAGAGAACGGCTGATGACGCAGAAACGTGTGACCTTGTCATTGACAACCTGCAGGACAGGGGCTGTCACACACCACTTCATCCTCATTACTTTGGGCAATGGTGCCAGCCATCACACAGGTGGTCACTGTGAACACAGATCATGGTTCTCTTGCACCTGAAGAATCCTGGGCAAGCAATTTCACGACAAGCCTCTTCGTCTGTCCCTCAATACAGTCATACATACCATTGCATCGTGTGTAGACAGGTAGGCAGTCGTTGTAGTCGCCAGGACCAACGTAGTGGCTGTGAGGACAGGTCTCGCTGGAATTTATTGCGATTGAAGTGAACTGCTTTATGCCATCAAGTTGACAAGAGCTGGAAATGGAACGCTGGGTGAATAAATTGATATCCCTCTGAAGCTCTGGCAGCCTTTTTCCTCCGACTGATCTGACAGTGATATATTTGATCACAGAGTGTTTCATAAGACATACACTGACCAATTGTGGTACAAGTACATTGTTCACGCAAGGAGCGTGTTTGCAGAAAGACTCATCGCTATTATCCTGACAGTCGGTGATCAAGTCACACACCAAGGTATACGACAGCGTGTCTTCTTTGTCATTGCACGTGAACAGTGGAAGTAAATGGATACCTGGCTTCTTGTGTGTTTCGGACATTGAAAGTGGAAAAATGGCCATGATGAGTGCACTGGACCACATACTCGGTGTCGGTTGGTGCCACATAAAGAAATGTGTGCGTTGCATGACCACTAGGACACACTGTCATCGACGTCGTCCTGATGGCAACACAGCTTGTGTGTTCTTCACTACCACTGGAGTTGAGGCATAAAGATCCGCCTCAGTCTCGTTTTGCTAAATATGCAAACCGTTCTTTCAGATTGTAGCTTTGTACAATCATGTAGAGAAAGACTTGAGACTGATATTGAGTTATGAGGCAAACCTTTCTACAGGACGTACTAACTGGAGCAAGTGAAACGAATGATGGAGAACAGCTCGGTCTTCATCCACACACTGTGGAAATAGGACCTGGGCCAGGACATGTCATTGGGTACAAACCGTCCAGAAATCGGCCAGCTAGTTATGTGCAGCTTCGCCATATTTCTCAGCATACTGTTCCAATCTACCACGCATCTAGGTAAACTTAATTTACCTCCCAAACAGAGCTTCCCAGTCTGTCCGTTTCTAGACACCCTGCCGACTATACCTGGATTGACAACAAACTTGTAGCAACGACCACACCAGGCCACCAGACCCTGGCAGTCGGCGCTGCTGAAGGGGCACTCTCCCGTTTCATCCTGTCCATCATTACACTCTGTCTTCAGGTTACACGCCAGGTGGTGATGAAATCTGGGGTAGTAATCCACAGAGCAGTTCACAGACCGCTTCTAGTTCTTGAGGCACCTTACTTTCAGGGAAGTGGGAAAAGAACACTTGAAAGCAAGTCGTGTTGATACACTCTTCGGACTCCACCTGAACGGTGATTTTGTGAGTATGGACTAAAACAGCAAAATCAGAGTTCGCATTCACTGACCACAACACCCTACTTGAAATCTCTTGTAAAGCAATGTCTGTGACTGTCAACTAAGATGTATTCAAATACTTCAACAGTTTGTAAATCTAGGTCTTCTTCTAGAAAGCTGATCATTGTTTTCTTTCCAGGTGGGACAGACATAGTTCTCTTTAAAATACGGGACCATTGCCAGTTCTGCTTTGTCTGACGGTGAAGTACCCAGACGATGGTGAGGTCATCACAATAATCAGATGATCTTGTGGGATATTGTTCACCAGTTCCAGAGAGAGAGAGAGAGAAGAGAGAGAGAGAGAGAGAGAGAGAGAGAGAGGAGAAGGGGGGGGGGAGGGAGAGAGAGAAGCGGACTGAACATTTCATAGGTCAACAGGCGAGTTCTCACCCGACAAAACCAACAAAGAACAAATCAAGCAGCTGTAACAAATCAAACTATTTACGTACGATAAAAAACAAAGCAAAGCAAAACAAAAAAGCAAAACAGAAACACCCAAGTGTCGGTCTTTCTTGCAGGTAACCCAATCAAAAATAAAAAGACTTATAACTAGCCGCTCTTGTGAGATGGTCAGTGCAAAGGGTTTTGGGTCTTGGGCCACATTGTGGGTTCGAACCCCATCAGAGGGCATTATCCATGGCATTTGACATTCCCAGAAAGTTCCTACCCACAGCTTAGGTGGTCCAGGCTGAAATGAGAATCTGGAGCCACACAGTCGAGTTTCACCATTTATGGAGGCGTCTCTGACAGTGTTGCTCAAATTTCTCTACATCATTTACCTAACGTTGTGTGAGGCGCTGATGGATGTTACATTATCCTACTTCTTTTTACTGCCCAAGAGGTTATGATTTCCCGCTTTTCTTACACCATTTTTGTTTGAAATTGTTGATTTTCTAATGCATATCACAATTAGGAGAGACTAACATGGTGCTCTACATGAGGAAAAAAAATACAAACATCAATTTAAACATTGTCTCTGTGCAAGGAAAATGTTACACGAAAGAATAGAAATGTATAATTTGCTTGATACTCGGAGATAATTTAGTCTTGAAAATAAGGATAGTCTGCACAGCAGAACTATGATTTTTCAGCAGGATAAAATGGCTTAGTTCTTGATTTCAGATCGTCTCGACGCTCAATGTGAACAATGGGGAATGACAGATCTTGTCATCGCCATGATTAAATTATTATTACTTTAGATTCCACAAAGGAAATGCATTTTGAAAAAAAACAAAAACAAATAGGGACTGTCTGGTAATGTAGTAATTCATTATGGAAAGATGTAAAGTGGTTTGAAGAAATCAAAAGTATAACTGTAGAAACTCCGTTCAGTGCCTCACAATAGTACAAACAAAGGTGTTCCCAGGTGCCTGGGAAATCTCATGAAAATTAACAAAAAATTCTAGCTCAGAAACTACAAAAGATAGAAAAATGAAATCTATATAATTTTTGAAGGAAATTGAATGAAGATTTTGAATCTGGGCTTCTTTTGTTTTAATTTTGATAATAAAAAAGTATTTAGGCTTTTAGATTTGGATAGATTTTTTTGCACGATCAAAAACATATGTATTTACACATCCAAACAAGAACACACAGCAAAAAGTTGAAAATAAAGTTTGTAAATTTTCACACTACACTGTAAATGAAAGTAAAACAGTTTGGAAGTCTATCAAGGACGCTCACACTCGATGCAGACTGACCAGTCCACGACCACGCCCCCCCCCCCCCTCTCCCCACACACCCCCTTGCTCGACTTCAACCCTCTCTTTCACCCCTCATCTTCCCTTCCTTTCCGTCTGCACCGTGTCACGCCGCGAGCATGCCACGCTCCCCTCTCGCGCTGATTTTCACATCACTGGACACCAGCACGCGGTGCACAGTACACACTAGCCTGGCTCGTTCGACGCTGTCAGCTGAACACACACTGAGGTCACAGAGCCCTACTCAATAACTGACGAATATGGTCGGCAAATTCCACCACTATCATCATTCACCTTCATGCTCGAGTGAGTTGTTGAATAAAAGATTATTGTCTTTGTCAAAAATCATCAGCAGAGCCTGCTCAGCTGTGTAAATACGTTGATTGGTCGCTGGGCTTGTCGAAGTTTGCGCCGCCATCTTTGCAAGCGAGACGAAGTGCTGGCTGGTCATCCAGTCAGTGATGAGAATAAATGGGCTTTACCCTCACGTGTGGTCATTTACATATTATTTTAAGACTCAGACATATAAGGCTTTCTACGCAAACTCTATTTGAGTCCGTGATAGAAATAGTAACGAATGAAAATTCAAGAAAAATGCATGACGTCAGGGGACTGACTAAAGGCACGCAACTAGTTACCGTAAAGCAGAACTGTTTGATTATGTATGGTTCAAACAACTTAACCAGGGAAGTAAAAAAAAAAAAAGGTATAGCTTTGGAACTAAAATTAACACTTTCCTTTCCTTTTGTATAGATAACATTTCATGTCGCTCGTTTACTTCGAATTTACTGTGCAATTTAGAGTAAGCCGATTAAAGATATTTCCAAGATTTTGTCAAAGTTGCAGTCGTCAAGCCTTTGGGGCAATAATTGTTTTATGAGTTTACATGTGGACATAAAGAGCATAGTGTCAGATGCCATTTGAGATTTCGGGTATAACTCTTTCTTATCCAAGCTGGTTTTATTGTACCGATGTATGCTTCAATGTTATATGAATATAATACACTCACTCAACTCCACCCTCTTCTCTTCAACATGTGTGCGGATCCTTCCTCTGCATTTGTCGGTTTTGGCTTATGCGAGTTTATATGAGTTTATATTGCATTTGTTTCATCTGACAGTGGAGAGGACTGTGAAGCATCCATGACTGAGTTTTTATGGAGTAAGGGATTTTCATACTGCAGCTCTCACGACTTCTGTCTTCGACAGATTTCTGGTTACGTTTATTTTATTTAAATATTGTTTGTTTGTTTATTTATGCATTTAATTGTTTATTTTTGTAAACTTTAAAGACTATTTGGTAGGTAAGACTTCACACATTTTCGATTTGCAAGAATAAGATTATTCAGGGGTGCATTGGAGCTTCACAAAAACATGGGGGAAAAAACCTGTAACTGTGAATGGGATGGGGTGAAGTGTACACTTTGAAGTGACAATTTTGTTTCTATCCACTGATCCAATTTGATTTTAAATGCATGCTTTCACCACTGAAAAATAAACATGGGTTTAAGAGAAAAAGTCCTGAATTAGTTTCTTACAGCTACCATTTAACGGAACTTTTTTTTTTGCCTCAGTTATATGCACTCCAAGAAAAAAGGATATTATACATGTTCTATCTGATGTGGTGATTTAGATTTCAAAAGAACTGAGATTTTATTCAAGATTTTGTGCTTGATTAAATCCGATTTAGTCTGTTCTAGAAATGTTTGGAGTGATTGCTTTTAACCGTGTATGCATGGTATGGATCTTTACATGGTAACTGCCTTTATGACCCCCAACTCCATCCCACCCTGACACCCCCACCCCCGCCTTCCCCTACACCTATCATCAGCTCTTCTATAAACAGCATGAAATGATAAGAAACTGAATGAGAAGATTTACATTGAACTGGAAAATATATCTTGGGTTTAGTAAAAGAAACTGAAAGAGAGGATTTAGATTGAACTGGAAAATACGTCTAGGTCTACTAAAAGAAACTGAAAGAGATGATCTACATTGAACTGGAAAAGACGTCTTAGGTTTACTAAAGAAACTGAAAGAGAGCATTTACAATGAACTGGAAAATACGTCTTGGGTTTACTGAAAAGAAAGAAAGCTTCCTTGGAGCAGTTGTAGGCTTCACGATAACCGGACGTATCTCTTCCTGATCTTCTTCCCACCCATAGCTGATAGATAACTGGACTTGGTGTCTTCCCGATCTTCTTCCCACACATAGCTGTAAGATAACTGGACTTGGTGTCTTCCCGATCTCCTTCCCACACATAGCTGTAAGATAACTGGACTTGGTGTCTTCCCGATCTCCTTCCCACACATAGCTGTAAGATAACTGGACCTGCTCTCTTCCCGATCTCCTTCCAACATGTACATAGAGCCTCAAGATAACTGGACCTGCTCTCTTCCTGATCTCCTTCCCACATGTACATAGAGCCTCAAGATAACTGGACTTGGTCTCTTCCCGATCTCCTTCACACAAATAGCTTTGAGGATGACTGGACCTGCTCTCTTCCTGATCTCCTTCACACACAAGAAATCTTGCTTTATATCTGTACAAATCATTTAAAAGAAGGAGTGATTTGACATAGATAATTTTGCATATGTTGAGAATGTTTAAATTTTTGTGATGAAATACCTTGTTTAACTATGTTCTTTATTACTCACCCCCTTCAAATGGGGCTGTGGCCTTTCTGAATAAATTTTCGTTATCGTTATCGTTATCGTTATCCTTCACACACATAGCTTAGAGGATGACTGGACCTGCTCTCTTCCTGATCTCCTTCACACACATAGCTTAGAGGATGACTGGACCCGCTCTCTTCCGATCTCCTTCCACACATAGCTTAGAGGATGACTGGACTGCTCTCTTCTGATCTCTTTCACACACATAGCTTAGAGGATGACTGGACCTGCTCTCTTCCTGATCTCCTTCACACACATAGCTTAGAGGATGACTGGACCTGCTCTCTTCCTGATCTCCTTCACACACATAGCTTAGAGGATGACTGGACCTGCTCTCTTCCCGATCTCCTTCCCACACATAGCTTAGAGGATGACTGGACCTGCTCTCTTCCCGATCTCCTTCCCACACATAGCTTAGAGGATGACTGGACATGCTCTCTTCCTGATCTCCTTCACACACATAGCTTAGAGGATGACTGGACCTGCTCTCTTCCTGATCTCCTCACACACATAGCTTAGAGGATGACTGGACCTGCTCTCTTCCGATCTCCTTCCCACACATAGCCTCAAGATAACTGGGCCTGCTCTCTTCCCGATCTTCTTCCACACATAGCTTAGAGGATGATGGACCTGCTGTCTCTTTCCGATCTTCCACACAACAAGTGGTGATAGTGTTACTAGCCAGTTTATTTTTCCGCTGCGCTGTTCATCACACATTGAGAGTGACAGACAGACAGACAGACAGACAGACAGACAGACAGACAGAGAGAGAGAGAGAGAAAAATGCTATGTTTACACAGCAATCTGTGATTTCACACACACACACCACACACACACACACACACCACACACCACCACACACACACACACATTGAACACGTTTCAAGAGGCTATTCGTCAAGCAAAGCTGAAGCTGAAACAGAAAGAGTCCGTTAATCAGAAATCTTATGCGGCGTTGTAAGGAATGCTTGTAATATTGATTGCAAATCTACACAAAATGCTGTAAAGTTCTTTTCCGTTTCAACTCAAACTGAAGGCTATTATGAAAATTCATATCATTCCCTGAACCATCAGTGATCACATAGCGACCAGCAGGATCTCCCTTTGATACAGTGTCAACTTCCACAGCAT
>CM031622.1:33653761-33686394 GCA_018398815.1 Conus ventricosus | reverse complement strand
ACGAGATAAACACCATGAGAGCTGGAGAAGTGGGGAAAACCAGAAGTTATAAATGGTAAGGGAGGTGACGACAAAAGTGTGTGTATGGAGAAGTGCAAGAATGAGACGAGGAAACTGAAAAGAGACGAGGAAGGGACTAGACTTGGGTCTGTTGGCATGTTAATCTGAATAATGCGGATGGAATTAAATGGAAAGAAAAATGAAATACGAGATTACTGGAAGAAGAAATGGAATAAAGATGTTTTGAACAGAGCTGCAGGAACTGGGGTTTATTCTCGATAAAAATCAGCATTTTCACCATGAACATCCACACACACACAGTGTGACAGTGGCTGGGGGGGGGGGGGGGGGGTGGGGGGGGCTACGATAGAGATGGACGTAACAGGGAAGGCAGTCTATGAGCTCTTAAGATATGACGATAGATGGGGAGATAGTTAAGAATAGAAAGAGATGGCCACGGCAGTGAATGGAGCCAATGGCCTTAAAAGATATGACCATGGATAGGGGTGGCCAGTTAGGACAGGACGAAATGAACAGCAGTGAATAGAGTCCATGACCTGAAGGTATGATAGTACATAGCGCTGGTCATTTAGACCAGAAAGAGATGAACATGGCAGGGAAGAGAGTCTACAGTCTCACAAGGTGTGACAGTGGGTAGGGGTGGTCGGTGAGGATACAAAGAGATGGACATGGCTGTTTTGGAAATGCAATTATGTCAAATTCTTTTGGAATGTACTTACAGATTTGATTAGAGAAAAATGTGCCAATGCAGAAAACCTAAGACTGACTGAATCGCTGGTGCTTTTAGGATTTGATAAACGTTATTGTGGACAGTGTCCTTTACTTCATTGTACTATTTGCAAAGTATTATATATTCATGCAAACTGAATGGAAACCATCCACGAACAACTGTATTTTTGAAGAAACTAGAGTGGCGATACAAAATTGAAAACACAATGCCTTACTTATCTCTAAATATTCACTTTTGTGAAAAATGGATGATATATAAACCATTAATAGAGGGTTCTCAAATGTATTTTACTTTTTATGATTTATCCGATTGCGATTTGCCACAGTCCTAAGTTGAATTTTGAACAGTCTTTTGCGTGCCAATGTTATCTATATTGTTGATGGTAATGTATTGAGGCCTCTGTAAGATGTTCTCTCTAGATAGACCATTGAATTGAACCCCATTGTGACATCCTCCCTCTCTCTCTCTCTCTCTCCCTCTCTCTACTGTCATTTTTCTCTTCTCTCTTTCTTCTGTCTATCTAATCTTAAAATATTCTTATAAAAGTCTCGACTGGCATGGTAGAAAAGTATTCTACGTCTAGTTGGATGGACAATGCCTTAGTTTTTATCCATGTTCATGTTGTGTTTATGTTAAGTTAAATGCAATAAGTAGAGTGTTCAGAAAAATAAAAAAGAGATGGACATGGCAGGGAAGAGAGTCTACAGTCTAAGGTGTGACAGTGGGTAGGGGTGGTCGGTCAGGATACAAAGAGATGGACATGGCAGGGAAGCGAATCTACGACCAATGGCAATGAGGCATGGGACCATTCCATTTCATGTTCCCACTTTTATGAAACAAGAATGGACAGGAAAATGGAATGGACTGGACTGAGTAGGATCAGGGTCAGCAAGGGAAAATGGGAACGGTCCGGTAGACAGTGGAAAGTGTGGAAGGAAAATGGAAGAACAGTGGGAAACCAAGGGATGAAGGGAGAGGACAAGAAAGAAACTGGTTGGAATCCATTTTGAATTTTGTTGATTTACCCCAACAACACACAGGCTTCAAGTTTTCATTCTCTTCTGTTCTTTCTTTTTTTCTTTTTCTTTTTGAATTGTAATCATTATGATCCAGCCCACAAAACAAAGCCTTTTCTGGTCTGTCAATATCACAACAAAATATATGTTAAAAAAAGTCAGATCACAAAAAGAAAAAAAAAGGAAAAGGAAACATCTGCATGTGATTTAGCTAAACTGTCAATATCTTAAAATATGAAATTAGGCTGTGCTATAAACAATTGGCATTTCATTGATTTTTCACAAGGAAAACAAACAGGGCGAAAGATAATGAAAAGCACGTCAGTGCCACAAATACATAAAAATTATGTAGGCAAGCAGACACTGGAGAGGGGATACCAACTTATGTCCTTGTTACTTTCTAATGGCTTTCCGACCCATCTCATTTTCATCAATATCTTCACATCTGGCCTCCTAGTCCCCCTGAGCAATCTTTCCAGTTATCTTTCCTCAGCACACTTCTCTCTCCTTATGTCTTCTGTTTTTAATTTTCCACCTCCTTCCGTGAATATATATTTCTTCATTACTGCTGTGTACCATTTCACTGACCATCCTTTATCTTGTCCATCATCTGCCTATTTCTGCAAATGTCCAACCCCTTTTGCAGTGACGCATATTTTAGATTTCTAGCCATGGCTTGGTCATTTCATTTACTTTCTCCCAATTCCCCCACTCCTTCCTAAAAGCTGTGCATGCCAGATAGCTGGTGGAGTCCTTACCAAAACAAGCAAGATCAGAGCGAGTATGTGGTGTTTAAAAAGTCCAATGTGGATTGTCTAGGAATATGGATAGATTACAAACAAGCCCAATATCAGTATTGGTGTCTCGTGAACTGCGGAAGAATGGAAGAATACACATTTCCTGAGGTGGAGCAGAACTGGGACTGTGCTCAGATTTCTTTTTGGAATTGGGGCCGGGGGCTGATCCAGGTGAATGGATGAAAACGAGGAACACGATGAAATGGAATAGTAGATGGAAGATGGGCAGTGTGATGTGGAAACAATATTTAGCCCCCTTAAACATGTCAAACTATACTTCATTCAACTGAGAAAATCATCCACAAAGCCCATCACACATGTTATGGATGTATGATACAATGCCCAAAATGTCACGCAATAACATACATATCCTACCAAGTCCACAAATCGGTATGCCAGTGATGAAGACGAGCACATCCATTCGTATATTACACAGACTGAATCGGTACCATTTCACAGAAGAAACGCCAAAGGATACACGCACTGGGGTTGTTTCATTTCTTAATTTCTTCTGCGATTTTTCTCTCGGCTGAATCAGTAACACACACACAGGTCTGGGTCCTTGACGCCTTATCAGGGGTTGGGTTACAGATGCCCACGTGCCGGAGGAGAAAGAGGTGCACACGAGAAATGGGATCAGCAGACACCAGCATAATCAGCATCAAGGCATGAGGTGCTGAAATCCTTGGCTAGCTGAAGCAGGAATCGAACTCCTTGAGCCACGTCTTCATAATGTCTGCCACAGCAAATGAGAGGTCAGTCAGGGGTGCTCACGTACCCTGTGGACAATGCACGTGTTAAGAGACAAATTATATAAAAAAAAATCCCTGTTCCATGCTTTGAACTTCTCACAGGCATGTGTTTGGCTATGTCCACATTTACTCCACAACAGAAGATAAAATATTAATGGAAAGCTGCTTTCCGATTGACTCGTCTCGCTTCTTTCCATCAATATCTTAAAGAGTGGGACGGTGGCATTTTCTTTTACTCAATGCTTTTAACTCACCCCTTGTATGTCTCGTTTAAAATCACAACGTGAGAGAATTCCCATTCAGTTTTTTATTGCCCAAAGCCGTTGTTTGGAATTCCTGCAAAGGGGATAGTGATGGGACAAAAAAAAATGAAAGACCTTCGGGCTAAAAAACCCCACTGAGGCAACAGACGACCCGACCCCCGCGACCAAGAGGGGAGAGCCATGACGAGGCCCCAGATGGCGCCAGGGTTGGAGCCCCAAAGGGGAGGCCCGACGGTGGGGAGGCCCACAGCCCCGGGCAAGACAACACCCGGCAGCCAAGGCGGGGCACCCCCTCGTCCCCCTTGGCGTTTATACTTTTGGTTTTTAGTTTAGAAAATTTTCAAATTGCTGATGCGCAGAGAGACGGTGGTCCGATAGGACGTTGCTTTTTGGGTGATCGGGGTAAACGAGGAAAACTTGGAATCGACGGGAAAAACTTAGTTTTTTCCCACAAAAGAGAGCGACAAATGAATTTTGGGGAAACTTTGTTTTTTTTTTTTTTCCTTTTATGTGCAGAAAAAAGGTGTTGCCTTTAGTGACTTTCCCAAGGGGGAAAAGTTTGCCCTCATAATTTTTCTAAATTTTTAAATTTTTGGGTTCTCCCAAATTGAAATACAGATGTGAGACAGTCTTAGCGATGGATTTACTGGGTTTTTTTTTTCTCTCCAAGCATCTCGAAGCGGGGAAGCGGGATCTAGGGCTTGGGTTGTTGGTTTGATTTTTTTTGTTTTTTTGGGGTATTGTAAATGTTCTATTCCTTTTCCCCTTCTTTCGACAGGGGGTTTTTTTGCTTTTTTGGGGGGTGGGGTGGGGGGGGGTTGGGGGTTTGTTGATTGAAAAAAGTTCAAGTACGGGGTGTTGCACTATTGGTGTAAAAAAAAAGGAAATGTTATCAAAATGTTGCAGAGTGTAAACGCACGTCTGCCTCTCCAACGATGCCGAACTTACAGGCAAAGTTAAAAGACCCCAGGAGGGGGGAAGGGGGGTGCGATCGGGGTGGTCTTGGGGGGATTAGGAACCCAGCCCAGGCCGTAGGGCGGGTTATGGAGGGGGTCGGACCCTACGCAGGAAAATTAGAGGAAATGGCTCTGGGCGCAGAAGGTTGTGTTGACTGGCCAAAAAACACAAAAGGTTAGGAATTTCCAGGGGAGCCAAAAGTGATGGGGGGGATATTTGGAGGATTTTTTAGACGAGGTTAGGGTATTTTTTGAGGGGAGGAAGAAGAGAGGAAAGGAGGGAGTGGTCCCCGGCCATTCGAGGGGGTGGCAAACAAGTAACGGGCGTGTGGGAGACCACAGGGATCGGGGGAAGCCATTTTTGGGGACCCTGCAAAATGGTTTGGGGGGCCGCCGTTCCCTCCCCCGCCCTTTTGGGCGATTTGTAACAAAAACAAGAGGCAAGGAGGGATAAGGATATGCCAATACCCTTTTCCCCAACACAAAAATGGATACAGAAACAAAAAAAGGAAGAAAAAATTTGGGGGAGAGCATGGGTTTGGGGTTCGTGGAGGGCCCGCGACAAAAGCCGGCTTTGACCTGAAAAGACAAGTGAAAAGGGGCAGCCATCTTTTGCAGAAATAGGGAAAACCGCCCTTGGTGGGGGGGAAAAGGAGGGGGGGGGGGGGCCAGTTAGTGCCGCACAGCGGGATTGGGGCGTAGGGAGTCGTTTCCCGAGTTTGGGGGTGGGGAGGGGGGGTTTGGTGGTGTTACAGGGGGAAGCCCGGGGACATCCAGAGATTTTGTGGGGGGAACAGGATCAGGGGTTAAACGGGGAGCCATCAGTGTAGGGAGCCGCACTACTGATGGAACCCAGTGTGGCTCGTCACTGCTCTCCAGGACCGTGGGTGAGCAGCCTACCATCAAGGTAGAGACAGGTGGTGTAGAACTAGAGGCGCTTTGGGACACAGGCTCACAAGTCACCATCATGAGTGACTGCCTATATCAAGGGTACTTTTCATTAAGGATGTCCAGCTAGTTAAGTTAGTGGCTGCCAACGGGTTACAGATGCCATACATAGGGTACACTGTCATGGACGTCAAGATAGGAAGCTGGTCATTCCAGCCAGGGGGATCCTGTATGGAAAGACAAAGGTGGTCAAGGTCAGGAGCTCATGGAGTCGGACTTCATCACTCCTGGGTATGAACGTCATCTGGGAAGTGAAGGGGGATCCAGAGGTTGCGGCTGACCTGGATAATGAGTCATATGAAGCAATTTTGGGTCAGAGCCCCAGCGGGCGGAATTCATCTTCCAGCAATGTCGATCACCAGCGTGACTGTTCCCAGAAGGGAGAGGAAGCGAGGTCAGCAAGGTCAGAAGGAGTCGGAGTACATCATGGAACCACTGAATGAGCAGACTAACGACAAATTCTTGGTTGCCCAGACAGTGGTGGCAGGAGAGGGACTATGGACCATCCCTGTGGTGAACATTGGGGAAGAGGATATCATGATAGCTGGTAAGACTCTGTTAGGCATAGACGATGAGGTAGGGCATGTTGTGATGTCAGAGGTTGGGTTCAAGAGAGGCAAGGATCGTACAGTTGTCCAGTGCCATACAGTAGGAGTAGCTAGCCAGGTTAAGTCTCAGGCAGACCTGTCCCAAGTAGAATGCTCTGCCTCAAAATGATGCGACTGAGGCAACTCCGGGAGGAGTTTGCTGACACCTTGACAAACGATGAATTCGATGTGGGCCATACCGACCGGGTGAAACATAAAATCCCGGTAGAGATTGACACCCCAGTGGTGCAAGCCTACCGGAGGATTCTGCCTACTCAACTGGGAGAGGTGAAGCAGCACCTTTAAGACCTCCTGGAGAAAAATCATCCGACTGAGCAGCAGCCCATACGCTTCACCGATCGTCCTGGTCAGAAAGAAGAACGGGAGTTTGAGGATGTGCATGGATTGCTGCAAGCTGAACGCAAAGACCAGGCGAGATGCTTTCCCTTACCCCGCATTGTCGAATCCCTGGATGCCTTACAAGGGCTTGTTACTTCTCCACGATGGATTGGCTTCAGGATATCACCAGGTTGAAGTGGAGGAAGAGACAAACACAAGAGGCTTTTAGAAGCCCATTTGACCTCTTTGAGTTTAATTGGATGCCTTCTGGGCTGTGCTTGGCACCCTGAGCCTAAGCATCAGCTATGTAGTTAGTTAGTTAGTGTTTATAGGGTCCAGCGGACTACTAGGAGCCAAATCAGGGCCTCAGCTATCATATCTGAGTCTCTTGATACAAATACCCACACTAGTATTAACACATCACTTAAAATTTATGAGGACAAAAGCGCAATTATCTTTTCAACTCCTTCGACACCTGTGTACATTAATAAAACCCTATATTTTATAAAATAAGTTTACCTCTTTCAAAAAAGAAAAAATAAGATCCACTGAAATCTCACGAAAAAGAACCGATAAATCACTGGTGGAAAAGAACTTCTCCCTAATACACATCAAATCAGCACATTCTGTCAAAAATGATTACACTGAACAAGCTGTCACACGCAACACACCATGGGGGGTCTTCCCTTCTGAATATCCAACTGTGCGTTATATAGCTGTGCCCAATATGTAACCGTGACAAAATCGATTCCTCTTTACGGTTACGTACCACCGATGGGAAAGGATTGGTTAAATCTGGGCAAATTTTAAACAATTTATTATGAATTTGATTACACCATTCACTCTGCCACAGTTCATGACAATACAAACTGGATTTATAACGTAGATCAGAGTGAGGAACAAACTGCATAGGCCTCCTGGAAAGACTTGCACCGAGAGCTTGTTTGGCTGCTTTGTCCACCACTGAGTTACCATAGATTCCCATGTGACTGGGGACCCACAAGAAAACTATATGCTTTCCCGAAGAGACAAGCTGAGTATGAAGATCATGAATATCCGCTAAAACTGGATGTGATACTTCTCTTGTCGACAAAGCTGACAATGCCGACAATGAATCCGATAAAATAAGGAAATCATTCTGATCTGATCTGGACACCGCACTGAGGGCCAGATTTAAAGCCTTCAGTTCAGCAGTATAAACAGATGACCAATCCCGCAATCTTAACAAAGTAGGCTCCTGAAAATCGTTATCACACACAATGGCAGCTGCAGCCCTCTCACCTTTCTTAGAACCATCAGTAAAAATCTTGATAAAATCTTTATAAAGTTCACATTGCCCAAAATAAAGTTGTTTATATGCAACACTCGAGGTGACCTCCTTTCGAAATTGAGTTAAATATAAATTAATCTCTGGATTGGCGACTTTCCAAGGAGGTAAATCAGTCTGTAATGGACCATCATCAACAGCATCAAGGTCAATGCCAGCTGCCCCGAAATGGGGCAAAATACGAAGACCCAGTGGAGGAATCTCATTTGGCTTTAAGTCATATTTGGCTCTAAAAGATCAGCTATGTAGTACGGTCAGCATGGGCTTGGAACAAAATTATCTTAATGAAAATAGAATAGTAGCGAAAAGCAAACGTGAATAAATCATGGGATAAAATTAATAATATGGCACGAAAATTATGCCTTAATGCATAACCGGGAGGCACAAAATCTGTCTACGGGTAACCTGTATGTACGTTATGTTCAGTCTTTGCTCATCTAGAGCCTTACCTCATTCTTCAGGCATTGTGACCTCCGTGGAGCGGGCACTGGGGCTGGCAGAGGGAGAACGTCAGCTGGAAGATGAGGGGGACCAGGCGCCTGTCGTTCCTGTGCCCTCGGATGTGGATGTGGCGTCAACAATATCTCTTCTTCCGTCCAAGGAGTCAGCAGAAAAGATACAGGTTGTTGCCATGGCAAATGCTCTGGTTCCTCATCTGGGAGATCGGCGGCTAGGAGGTGGTCTCTTTGTTTGATGACCCTATCTGGGCCACCTGGCAGGACAGCATACACTTGCGCATGTGGTTTGGTGGTGACACAGTGTGGGTAAGGCTGCCAGAAGTCCTGGATCGTGTTACAGCCTAGAACCCAGTCGTGCACGAAGACATGGTTGCCGACCTGGAGATAATGGCTAGATGTCATGTAGACAATCAAATGTCTCCTGGTGAGCTATCGCTGTTGATGTTGCCATATTCAGTCCACTGTGCCTGCCGTTGTTGCGGTGGAACGTCCCAGGAGGTCGTCAATGGGCTGCCCAAACAGGAGGAAGATGTTAAACGAGAACAACGTTATACAGGCAATCCAAATCTCAAAACACTGCTGGGACATAAGAGGTGGGGCACATTTTTTTGTGACAGTATGTAAATCTATTTTGACCTCTAAGTCAACACGACATAAGCCCAGATTTCATACCGACTAGTGTTAAGTGCTCATGTGTCAGGTCAGTATCTATGCCACTGATTTAGTCATTTACACAGGCTATGCATATGTTATTTCATGCATTTTGTCTTTCGATGTCTATACAAAGTGAAAGTTTGGTGTATAATGTTCTACGTATTGTGTTCTTTCTCCCTCCTGGCCCCAACACGCATACATACATATGAGTGAGCCACCATCCAATGCAACAGTTGTTCCCCTTTTCACTTCTTTAGTACACACGTGTGTACATACGACCGAGAGAGAGAGAGAGAGAGAGAGAGAGAGAGAGAGAGAGAGAGAGAGAGAGAGACAAAGAGAGAGAAAGAGAGAGAGAGAGATGCAAAGACAGTGGAAATTCTGGAGCACAGACGACAGCCCATAAAATTAAAAGGTAAAATTTGTTTACTACTGACGGAAATCTGTTCATATGTCACTGATAAGAAATACTATCATTAGCAGGTTTGGAGAGGTGCCTACCTTCCTGTGGAGGACAAGTGCGCGTCTTTCTGCACGCGCAGGACAGGACTTGGATGGCGGACATTGTGAATGTGAAAGCGGCGGAGAAACAGGTTCTTGGTCGTTGTCATCCATCGCCTCTTCAGACATGGAGTCCAGCTTCCTTTATGATGAATACTGTCGCCTGCAGATTCCGTCAGATCGCCACAGAGTTGTCTCCTTCAAGCTGCTTTGCCACCGCCATAGCTGCGCTTGTGGCTCACCTCATGGAACAGGTTCACTTCCAGGTGTCACGGAGAACAGTGGGCCACCAGGTGGATGCCCGTCGAGGCTCTGACCCTTTGTCGCTCACATCTGGTTCCTGTTTCTGTTGTAAACGAAAAACGACAGTTATCTAACTGTAACGTTGGGTTGGAGAGACGGTCGGTCAGTAAACTCAGCAACAAACTGCTTTATCTGTTGGAACAATGCAACCGTCTATTGAAAAGGCCGGGGGGGGGGGGGGGATGGGGGGGATGGGGGGGGATGGGGGGGATGGTATCTGTTAAGTGCTCCTTCTCCCCACTTGGGTACAGTCGTTAAAAGAGGACAAATAAAAGGTGATCAGCTACACAGCAGAAGATAGCAAATATCAGTGTCTGCAACATTAATTAGACACAGTTTGTAAAGTGGTTGGTTGCTTCGTTGGTTATTGCTAGGTAGCTTATTAGATTAGTTGGCTGGTCGATTGGTCAGTCTTTCAGTTTATTTTCGATTCATCAATCAATCAGATCCAAAAAGTGTGGATAGCCCAAGCACAGCAGAGTGCTTGTTTTTCACAATGAAAAGAATTTTCCAGCAAAATGAATACAAATGGCAAACTAATCATCAGAACAACAGGGTAATATGAGAGAAGAGAGAGAGAGAGAGAGAGAGAGAGAGAGAGAGAAGAGAGAGAGAGAGAGAGAGAGAATTCAATAAAAGATTTAAGATTTTTTTCTTATTGATTTGAATGATATCTTAGTATTATGCTATGTAGCCACAAAATAATTTACATCTTTTTAATTACAGACACTGATACATGACTCATGAAACGCACCAGAACAAAATCACTTGACCTAGATTTCCCATCATTCACCGACATTGATCACGCAATGTTCAGTTAATATATGACTAGAAATTATGTGCAGTTGTACAAGAGCAATACAAGAATGATTCCATTGTGTCTGTCAGCTAAAATGTCACGTGACTTAATTGCCAGGATAATACATTTGATCCTATTTTAATGGTCGGAGAAAGCATAATCACGACCGTCAGGGAAAGATGTCACAAAAAATCCCCCCCCCCCCCCCGACATGAGAAAAAAGTGCTAAAGATGAATTGCTGATAGTCCATTTTTTCATTGTTCACAAGATGCGATGGACGTTTCAGAATGTCTCTGCTGCTGAGGAGGATTTCCTTTCATACCCTCTTCCCTGACTGGAGGTCTTTTTCGTCAGACATCAAGATCCTCTGGTTCCACTGTGCTTCGAAAACACACCAATATTATGCTAAGAGAAGAGAGTCCGATGTCATTCGATTAAAAAAAATCCTTTAAACGTTTGACAGAAACTTTTGTGAGGTAATAGGTAACGAAAGGAAGTCGTTCTTACCGAATAAAGGAGTCAAATGTATACTGTCAAGAAGGCATTTAGAGAGAGAGTCACGAGTCACGAGTCACGAATGTTTAATTGTCAGCCAGTCGCCCATACAATGGAGTGAGTTTAATGAAACACAGTATTAACAGCATGTAACCACATCATTTTCTCTTGTCTCAATTTTAAGGCTTTGAAAATAAATAAGGCCATTTTTCTTACAATTATTCGTTGTTACAGGAGAGTAGCAATACACATTTAAAACGTAGATGGACGAATGTAGTACTTTTTGGGATCAGTTCTTTCCGAGAGTTTCATATGTATGACAAACAAGCAAAAAATGCACTTCTGTCTCTGGAACATTGGTACAAAATGGACAGTTAACGTCTCTGCTCGAGCCAACATTGTACTGCATAAAATGACAATTCAGTGGGACATCCCAATTCTAAACCTGGAAAGCGTGTTACGCACCCTGGTGTTCATAATTTGACATAAATGAGTACTAATTGACAGGGATTGTCTGAAAGATGCATAAACATTATAAAAAGTATATGACTCCAATTTCGCATGCCAATCCTGTTGAAAACAATCTACAAGTCTCTGTTTAAAAGTTGCCATAAACATACTCATATTTCCGACCCCTTGAGCTTCCCAGACTACTCCAAACCCAAATCTATACAAAACATTTCTAATTTTACAAGCCCAAGTTTGATAGTTTTGATTCTGTGGGCTGAGTAGCATATGGTAAGCTTTCTTTGGATATCTAATTGTCATCCATGCAAACAAGGCGTAACCAAACTTTATACATTTCAAATTCGTTGTGACATATAGGGGTATCTGCCTGTTTCGCCGTATATCAAATGTTTAGGCGATTTTGGGTTAACACCCATCAATCGTTTTAATGCAAACAAGTGGACCTTCTCGATTAATTCTTGATTTTCAACTAAACCCCATATTTCAGATCCATAAGTCAGGATCGCTGTATCTGGCTATCAAAAAGCTTAAAAAGATCTTAGGTGAGTGTTCACCAATGGACCACAACATTCTTATCAATGCTACTGTTCCCTTCTTGGCTCTTTCTGCAAGATCAGACATTGTATACACAAAACTAAATCTTGTTGACAAATAAATGCCCAGGTACTTGTACATGTTTGCAATTTTAAGTTCATTTCCATTAAACCACCATTTTTCATTCGCCTCCCATGTCCGCCGTTACGAAAAATAACAACATTTGATTTTTCCATATTTACAATAAGACCCAGGCGTTCTGCTACATCAGACAGGATATTCAGCTGTGTCTGAAGGCCAATGATGCTGTCAGATGTTAATGCCACGTCATCAGCAAATAACAGTATCAATATTTCGATAAAATCTGGGGACAACTGGATACCATGCCGGCCAAAATTAACTATGTCTTTTGTGAGCTCATTTATGAATAAGGAGAAAAGAACTGTGAACACACCTCTCCCTGCTTCAAGCCTCGTGGGCACATAAATACATCAGTTAATTCACCATGGACACGTACCGTTGCTTTAACGACATGATAAATCGATTTTAGAGCATTAAATATTTTGCCTTGCAATCCAGACTTGCGTAAAACAGCCCATAATTTCCCTCTGCACACTGTGTCGAAAGCCTTGCGGAAATCTATAAATGCCACATAGTTTTCTATGCCTCAAAAGTTGCTTTTGACCCATAGCGAACATAGTGAAAACATGGTCTGCTGTGGAAAAAACCTTCCCTAAACCCAGCTTGCTCCTCACCAAAAATACCATTTACATCAATCCATCTTGAGATACGTTTGTTTAATATAAAACTGTACAGTTTACTACAAATATAAGAAGCGAGATTCTCGATAATTGTCAGGAATATTAAGTCACCCTTTTTATGCGGGGGCTGGATGATTGACAAAGACCATTCATCTGGAAACAATCCATAAATCAAACAGGTAGTTAAAGAATTTCAATGGGAAAGGCAAATATGTTTACCATTTTTATAAAACTCTATGAGACCATCCGGACCTGCAGCTTTTCGGCTTTTGATGCTCGTACTGCCTCCCGAATTTCTCCTGTAGTGATTGCCTCATTCAGTGTGTCACAGTTAAATGTGACTTGAGCTGCCATCATGAGCGTCAAAATGACATCTTCATTACCCTCAATGCTACCATCATCGCTTACGGTCATTGCCACTGGCGTTGAAACATGGTGAAATGCTCGAACCATTCAGTTTAGTTATTGTGTTTTGTCCACTAACTGAGGGTGATGCAGAACGAACTGTATCCCAAAACTTTCTTGGTTATTCAAATTGTCGTGCAAGGAATGCAAAACATTTTCCTTGTAAGATTTCTTTTTACATTCAAGTAGCTTTTGTACTGCCTTCTTTTCTCGGAATAAGCTATTCTGTCGGTATCGAGGTGAGATCTGCCGAACTGGTGCAGTTTCCTGCGCAAAAGAGTCCTAGTCTGTTTACATTCAAGATCGTACCATCTTTTTCTCTTTTCTGACCCAACATGTATAGTTTTTTTTCATACATTCACCTGCATATGTAAAACATTCATTGAATTTGCTTAGTGCTTGATTTATATCAATTTCAATAAGTGATACAGCTTCGTCCATGATATTTTTTCACATTTTCATTATGCATCAGGTCGGAGAACGTTTCATACTTGTTCTCGTCCCATTTATACATACATACTGAAATGACTTTATGGGTAAAATTAAGTTGGGGAGAACCGCATCAGCAAATACATTTAGAGATATTTCGATAGCCGCATGCTTCGATTCAACCATAGGAACAACGTTAAAACAATCACATCTTTCTAGCAACTGGTTTGAAATCAAACAGTAGTCCACAACACTACATCCATTTGCAGATATATATGTATATTCCCCTGAAAAAGACTTCGATTCTAATCCGTTCAAGATACAAAGCTCATACTGGTCACATATAGATAGCAACAAGCGACCAAACGGGTTGACTATGGTATCAGAAGACGTACGTAATTTATCATGGAATTAGTTGCATCCTCCGTGTCAACAGTGCTCGTAAATCATAACATTCGTTTGATATGTTGCTTTTTTGTGAATATAGGGAACCAGTTCGTGCATTTAAATCTCCACAAATTATAATTGGAACATCATTATATTCATTTCCAAGATCAAGCAAGCAGTCTTCCAACAGACTAACACCATTATAAATGTCCGTTTCCTGGTAATAAGGCGAGTTTTCAGGGGAATGTAAACTCCAATGACTAAGCAATCAGACATGGTTCCCATGACTGGCGGGACACTTTCAGAATAACAATATTGTCCATTTCACATTCAACTCTACGTACATATTTACTAAGTGATTTTCGAACAAGGAAAACAACACCTGATAGACGACCATGTACACTGTCTGATACTTTAATACCAGGTGAAACATATGCTACATGTGAAGGAGCCCAAATGATCAGGAAATGTGTGGAAAAAGTTTCCAATAAGAGGACAAAGTCATACTTTGCAACAAAATGGGGTAAATCAAGTTCATTCGCAATCCTCCATATGCCTTCTACATTAAATGACACAAAACGTAGTCTTTGATGTGTACTTACGAACAAGGCTGATTCAACAGCACTGTCAGAGTGGTCACACTGAGTCACTTTGGACAGTGGACAGTCATTGTCATCGACACTCATGACGGCATGCACATTATCGTCATAGCAGTTGCCACATTTCACATCAGAGTTTATCATCGAATTCAAAACAGTTTGAGATTTGTTGTCACTATTAAGTCGGTAAAAGGATCAAAGCTAGGGCGATGGCCTGATTGCTATTTCACACAACTGGAATTCGGCATGCCAGAATTTCGAGTTGGTGTGTTCCGGGGCCAGTCCTTGGGAAGTGTTTGCTTGGGCTGGACGCAGAGAGAGCAGACCTCTGGTTTCTGGTTCGCACAGGTGTCGCCGGGGGCGGCTGATTGCAATCAGAACGTGGCTGTCCCACCAAACGTGACCCTCCTCTCTCCCCTCCCTCCACTGGCATCTTTCTTTGCCGTGGCTGAACTTGATGACTGCTCCATCGGAGTCCTCAGAGGAGAGCCCCGACCATAACCACGGGGAGGCGATGAGAACGGCTGAAAGCTGGTACCCTCCTCGGCAGTGTCGTCCTCGTCTCCTGCACGTTGTGGACTGTTCGAGTTGGTCCGGTGCTGCACTCCGCCTGACGTTATGTCCTGCGTATGATCCTCGGAGAAACCGGCGTCGTCGGCATCTTCCATCTGATGGGACAGGCAGCTGTGGTGTCCTGGCTTTGTGCCACAGCATCAACGTAGGTACGGGCCGGGACACTGGTGGGAAAAGGGTGGTAACAGAGGGGCGATGATCAGCGGGTAAAGACTGGGTGGGGCCTGTTGTCACGGCTGTAACTGCTGTCTGGGTGTCTTCGGGATTCTGTGACGATCACTTGCCTCTGGAATAGTAGCCATGCTTGCCTTCCTGATGGAGCTGCGCCATGGTGTTCCTCTGCTGCCTCGTCAGGTCCCCTGCCACTCGTATGCCGTCCGAGTTCCGCATCTGGCTCTTCCCCTCGCGGTCTTTTATAACAACCATAGCGTCCCTCCATCTGTGGAACTTTACAATGACCGGCGTGGCCTGCTTGAGTTGGGAGATGGTAAACCAAGACGATGTGCCCTATCGATGTCGTCCATCGTCCAGCTTTTTCTGACGGAAATAGTGATTCAGATGCTGAATCTCTCTCCATACATCGATCGTGGGATTCGCCTTCCTCTTCCGTATTCCATACAGCAGCAAGTTGGATCGCCGAGAATAGCGCTCCTGCCTCTCCACTTCATCTTCAAGATATCTCAGTCTGGAATCAAACTGACTCTGATCTTCTTTCATGTGACCCAGCTGTTCACTAGTCTTCTTTATTGATGACTGCAACGTGGAGACAACATTCTGTATTTGTATGAACTGATCTTGTAAACGTTCATATTTCTCGTTGATATTGTCCTCTAAACGCTGTACACGGGACCTTGTATCATTCATCATGTCAATTAACTTGTTCAGTTTGCCTTCCATTCTTTCTGACTGTTCACACTGTATGTCAACGGGAGCCTTCTTTGAGTTTTTCATAGAGCTAGGCCCTGGTTGGTTTCCACTTGTCCGGACAGCAGCAACAGGAAACGCAGGTCTGGTGGTGGGTGCACAGAAAGGCTGTCATATGTAGCACAAGGTGCTGTCACAAAAGAGAATGTTGGCCTATCTGACAGACTGTCACGGTAGCTAAGGTGCGGAAGGGAATCCTTGTTCACAGTCGGTGGAGACACTGAGTTTCTCATGCCAAAACTATGACACAGTTCTCCGTACACATGATGCTGTAAACACAGAACGGTACACTGTACGCGATCAGTGTCAACAGCCCATCCACACAAAGACAGTGATGTCCAATCCACTGTGTACCTTGCCACAAAATACTTCACGGGACGCACGGGATCTCTTGCCAGTTCTCTTCTTCAACAACAGGTTGGCTAGTTTGGGTGCGAATGTACCGATCGCTTTAACGATATGCCTCAATGTCCACACCCATTGTGGCGGGAAAGAAAAAATAAAAAAATCACAGTTCACAGAAACGATGAAAAACACACCAGTAAAACCAGCACCACTATTACACAACGATAAGTCTGTTAGCCAACTTCCAAACTAATCGCCAACACTCAACAGGCCCTTTAGTGAACACTAAACCCATTTGAGAGAGAGAGAGAGAGAGAGAGAGAGAGAGAGAGAGAGAGAGAGAGAGAGAGGAGAAGGAGATAAGTTACCAGTCAAAAGATCTCTCAAAAACGTCTTCACTTCCTTTTTAGTTAAAATTCCTCAATCCTGAATCTATTGAAACTACCAGCTGAAACATAATAACACTGTTTTCTTCTGATGATGTGGGAGTTCTCAATACTTTCTGCTGACAAAGTGTCCCTACCATGTGGCAAAGAGAGAGAGAGAGAGAAGTATGTTTCAATCCAAAATTATTGATCTGATGGACCGAAATTTGAAAGTGGGATTAAAGTTTTATATTAGAATTACTATAAAAATGGTGATGTTGTCCCCCCCCCCCATCCCTCCCACATACTTGTCCCCACCATCTCTATCTCTATCCTATCCTTTCTTCTCAATCACTTTAATGAGAAAGATCCTGCACATAAACCTTTCAAGAGGAAATTCTTCCCAACAGAAATAAGTTTTTGTTTAAAACAAAAAAGTGGTATAGGGGGGGGGGGGGGGGGGGGGGGGGGCAGAAATTTTCCCCAAAATTTTTTTCCATCAATAACACAAATTTGGGTGCACTGCGCGTGCACGCGCGCGCCGCGCCCCCACCCACACCCACACACAAAACACACACACACACACACAGAGGAAAGAGGAAGAGAGAAGAGAGAGAGAGAGAGGGGAGTGAGTGGGGTGGATTTTGACAAAGACGGCCCCAGGAGACGGGGGAAAGACCCAAAATCCTAGAAAAGGTGCCCTCTGACGGGTCAAAGCCTTCATGCTCGGGGTTTTAAAGGGAAAGTTAACTTTCCTTTTCAAAAACCTCGCATTTCAACGACAACAAAAAAAAAAAAACAGAAAAAAAACCTCCTTGAAAAGCCCTTTCCGAAATTTGGAACATAGCTCACTTCGATGGAAACAAAACAAAAGGGAGCGAAATTCCTGTCTAAAGGGCGAGTAAGTTCTGACAAGACTTCGAATTGCCCCAGTTTCCCCTTGACTTTTGAAAAACAAATGACAGTACTTAAATTTATATTTTAAAGTTGGGCAGGGGCGACATAAAGGGCCCGCCAAGGAGAGGGGGGGGGGGGGGGGGGTGGGGGGGGGGGGGGGGAAAGGAGTTAAAAAAAAGAAATCGTAGAAAGGGGGGGGGGTGAGGTGGGGGGGGGGAAGAAAAAGGAAATTATCCTCAAAAAAAGCAAAAACAAATATTTCTTTTTAAAATGCTTACCCCCCCCAAAAAGGCTTGGATTGATCAAATTTATAGGCCAAGTGCAGGTCAATCAAAGACGCCGTATCTTTTCAGTTTGCACCGTTTTTTGTGGCGATTCACGTTTCCGCAGCTATCCTTTCATCCAAAACAGACCCGGGGCCATGTTGTTGTTGTTGTTTTTTGTTTTTTTTAAAAGGCTTAGTCACCCACAGAATTTGGGGTGAACGGGCATTATTCAAAAACGCACACTGTGAAATTTGCAAGTCTTCACACCTGCCCCTTTTTGTCGGTTTTTGGGGCGGCAAGGGATACACAATCCACAGTTCTCATTCTTTTCTCTTTTTGCGAGGGGGGCATGTACGGTTTCCCCCGCAGCCCCTTTTCACGGCTAAGGTTTTTCGAACTTAACAGTTTGAGATGAGATCCCGGGCGGAGTAGCTAAAACCCTTTTCAAAAAACACGGAATCACTGTGGGCCTCTTCCCCTTGCGAAACGCCCCCTCATTTTGTCAGGGATTTGGAGGGGGGCTAGAGGGAGGGGGGGGGGGGGGGGGGGGGGGGGGGGGGGGGGGGGGGGGGGGGGGGGGGGGGGGGGGGGGGGGGGGGGGGGGGGGGGGGGGGGGGGGGGGGGGGGGGGGGGGGGGGGGGGGGGGGGGGGGGGGGGGGGGGGGGGGGGGGGGGGGGGGTGGGGGGGGGGGGGGGGGGGGGGGGGGGGGGGGGGGGGGGGGGGGGGGGGGTTTTTTTTTTGGGGGGGGGGGGGGGGGGGGGGGGGGGGGGGGGGGGGGGGGGGGGGGGGGGGGGGGGGGGGGGGGGGGGGGGGGGGGGGGAGAAAGGGGGGGGGGGAGTTTTTGGGGGGGTGGGGGTGGGGGGGGGGGGGGGGGGGGGGGGGGGGGGGGGGGAAAAAATTTTTTTTATAGGGGGGGGGAAAAAATGGGGGGGGGGGGGGGGGGGGGGGGTTCGGGGGGGGGGGGGGTTGGGGGAGGTTGGGGGGGGGGGGGGTTGGGGGGGGGAAAGGGGGAAGGGGGCGAAGAAGGGGAGGTTGGGGAGGGGGGGGGGGGGGCGGAAAACCCAAAGGGAAAAGGAAAAATTTTTGTAATGAAAGAAGAAAGTGGAGGGCCCCAAACAAAATTTTCCCCCTTTTCCCCCTTTCCCCCCCCCATTTCTCCCTTCTTTTCCCCCCCCATTTTCCCCCCAAACCCCCCCCAATCCCCCCTCTCCCTTTCTCCTCTCCTCTCTCTCCCCCTCTCCGCTCCCCCCCTCCCCTCCCTCTCTCTCCCCCTCTCTCTCTCTCCCCTAAAAGGGTTTCATCAGATGGAGGGGTTGGAGAATTGTTGGGGGGTGATTGGGGTTTAGGGGGTTAAAAGGAAGAGAGAAGGAAGAGAAAAAAGGAGAGAGAGGAGAGAGAGAGAAGAGAAAGAGTGGTGGGTTGCTTGTGTGTGTGCGCGCGCGCGCCCGCGCGGTGTGTTTGGGGTTGTTGTGTGTTTGTGTGTGGGGGGGAGTAACCCCCTAAAATTGAACGGGGCGATAAACCCCATGTAACAATTGTGCTTTGCTTTGTCCGTGAGTTGTCGGCACTTTAATTTTTCTTTTGGTGTCAATTACAAGAAGTCTGAATCAATTTTCCCTTTTTTGGGGGCCCGCCATTTGTTTTCGGCTTTTTTCCACATAAATGTTACGGGGTGTGTACTTTTTGGTGTTCTTGATTGCCACAAAGAAAAAAAAAACGAACAAAGAAAAAATGAAAAAAAAAAAATCACAAGAGAAACAAATACAGTTTTTTTAAAATTTTAAAAATTGTAAATGAGCAAATCACTAATTGAATGAAGAAAGCAAAAAAAGGAAAGAATAATATTTAAGAAAAGATTTAATCCAAAAATAACCGATCAGTAACAATAACCCCACAAACCACACACACACACCACTCACAACACACACAAAAACCACCCACACAACAAAACACACACACCAACACAACACACACACACACAACACACAGACATACACACTGCCTTCCTGTCTGTCTATCTATTTATCTACAATGCAACTTTAAAATTTTCAAAGGGGTCTTGTAGCTTGTAGGGTCTTTGAATTCTGAAAAAATAAAATTTTCTCTGATCTGAGATTTTACGGAAAAAAATTCTTAAAGAATTTCTGGTGTTTTTTTAGAAAGTGTATTTTAAAGAGATGTGTAAATGGTGTTTTGTTTGTTTTTTGTTGATCCCTTTTGATTACCTCAAAGGTGACAACCCGATACGGGGCCCTTTGCCCGGCGGCTGGGTACAAAAGAAACAAACAAACAATAAAAACAACAAACAAATTTTTAAGAGAAACAATAAAGCATTTTTTTAGGGATTAAAGTGTGAAGAAACATCACTAATTGAAAGAAAAAATGCACAAAGACAGTAAGAAAAACAGTTTTAAATAGAAAATTTGAAACGCAAAAATGACTGAGCAGTAACTTTGAAAAAAAAAACTGTTTTCCCCCTCTCCCCCCTCCCCCTCCCCCCTCCTCTCCCCCTCCCCTCTCTCTCCCTCCTCCTCTCTCTTCTCCT
Organism: Conus ventricosus; assembly: GCA_018398815.1. Lineage (NCBI taxonomy): Eukaryota > Metazoa > Mollusca > Gastropoda > Neogastropoda > Conidae > Conus > Conus ventricosus. Next base: position 33,665,949 of record CM031622.1, on the reverse strand, counting down.
GGGTTTTCTGCATTTTTTATCCCCCAAAAAAAAAAAACCCTTTGTTCTTTCCCATTTTACCTTCCATCCTCCCCCTGTTTTTTTTTTTTTTTTCCCCCCTTTTTACCTTTTTTTTTTTTTTTTCCTTCTTTTTTTTAATTTTTTTTTTAAAATTTTTTTAAAACCCCAAATTTTTTTATTAAAAAAAACATTTTCTTTTTAAAAAATACCCTTTTTTTTTTCTTTTTAAAATTTTTTTTTTTTCCCCCCCCCCCCCCCCCCCCCCCCCCCCCCCCCAACCCGGGGGTTTTAGGAAAAAGGTTTAAAAATACAAAGAACTTTTAATTTGAAACATTCACCCATGCCCTAAATACCGGGTTGAAGAAATGAACCAAAAAAAAAGGAACTTAAAAAAACCCTTCACCAAAATAAAATGTTTTCTTTCAAAAGACATCCCCCCCGGGGGAGGAAGTAAACCCTTTAAACACCCAATGAATTAAAAAAATACCCCCGAAATTAAAAAATAAGGAATACATTTTTAAAGGAGCGGTATTTCACCTTCCCAAAAATTTTCGCCCTGTTTTTCCCGGGCTTTTTTGCAACCAAAACTGGTTGTTAAGGGTTTCACAAAGGGGCGTTTAGAAGGGGGGGGGGGGTTTATGGGCAAAGGGGCAGCTTGTCTTTATGGGAAACTGCTGACACCATAGACACAGTGGGCCCCGTTCCAAAAGAGCATTTCCATGTCTCCTACACCGTGAGGGACGTGGGTACCTGCCGACAGGGCTTTTTTGAAAAAAGGGGCAGGGGTCAAAGTCTACAGGCTCCCTTGCGGAAGTTTAAAAATTTCGGGGGATGAACCAACGACACGGCACCCCACCTGCACATGCCCCCCCTTTTCCCCGCAGCGGATGGATTTGGGGACGTCCCCATTCAGCCAAAGATTACGTCACTCCCCCCCTCTCAGACGTACTCCCTCCACTGGGGTTCAGGATTTTGCACCTTGTCCACTTAGATCTTGGGAAGTGTGGCTGCATTTTGTCGTATTCCGTTTTTAAAAAGTTGATCTCTGCGACAAACTTCTTCACGACGCAAGCGTCTGGGGGATCATTTGGGGTGTCGACTGTTGCCTTCTGAATGGGTCAAACGTCCTGCTCTACTTGACGGATGGCTATGCGCAGTTCATCAACGTCTTGGACCATGTCAAACTTGTGGGCTGTATGATCATTGAGGTCTGGCCTCAGACCTGTCCATAGCATGCAGCACAAGCATCTCGTTGGCCTGAAACCGAGTCCCCCCTGGCCAACCTCTATAGCCCTGGCCAGCAGATCTTCCAGCCCACAGCTCCACTGTGTCGTGTTTCTTCTTCATGCTGGCTGGCGCTGTAGAATTCTGCAAGAACTGTCTGTTGCAGCTGCACAGTCCCCTAGACACTCTCAAATTTGCTGAGAAGTTGCGAGAGCGTGACCTTTGGCCCCAACTGCATCGCCACCCTCGTGGGCGCGCGTCATTATGTGTGAGCGCATGCATAGGTGTGTATTATACTTATGTAATTGGTGTGTATTTATATGCATATAGAAATGTTTGACGAGATGGTGGAATTTGAGTATGAATATGATATACATGATGTTGGAAATCATGTAGGGAATATGTAGTCGATCAGCACGTTTTCTCCCCATCCTTTCTCCTCCTCGACGTTTCTGCCCTCTATTTCTCCATCGTCGCAATCGATCCTCGCTCCCCCAACCCCTTCCCTATCCCCTTCTCCCTCCCCCATTTATTTCCCTACTCCACTACCCTCACCTATCCTCCTTCAAACCTCTCCCCTCCCTGTCCAACGTACCCCTCCAGTATCCCACCCCAGCACTCTCCCTCCTTTCTGCCCCCCCCCCCCCCCATTACCCTCAACATTTCTGCATTCTTTCTCTCCTTCTCCTCTAAACTCCCCTAGGTCTAATTATATATTGTAGAAACTCCCCAACCTTCCTCTCTGTTTCTTTCTGCCCATCCCTATATTTCTGTTTCTGTCTGTCTGTCTGTCTGCCTGCCTGTGTCTGTGTAGATGTCTATCTGTCCCTCTCTTCCCCCTCCCCCCCCCTCTCTCTCTCCTCTCTCTCTCTCTCTCTCTCTCTCTCTCTCTCTCCCTCTCCCTCTCTCTTTCGGTCTCTCTCTCTCTCTCTCTGCCTCTCTGTCTCCATGTCTGTGTGTTTGTCTCGCTCTTTCTTCATCCTTCAAAAAACCCCTCGCCCCCCCCCCCCCCCCCCCACTTCCGCCCTTTCCACCCCCCCCCGCCCCCCTTTAACTACACTATTCGTATCATTGCCCCGTCCTCTGTGTGTGTGTGTGTGTGTGTGTGTGTGTGGTGTGTGAGTGGTGGTGTGTGTGGTGTGTGTGGTGTTTGTGTGTGTGTTAGTGTGTGTGTGGTGTTGTGTTGTGTTCTACCGGCGCTCGCGCATTTGGGTGTTTGTAAGCATGTACCTTGACGTGAGCTCAGAACAATAATGCTCTCGTGCTTCTCCTCTTTCTTCATCCCCCTGAGCAGGCACCTGATTTTTCTTTTGCTGCTTCTTCCGAACGTAGGAATCCCCCCCCCCTCCCTGCACTCTCTCTCTCTCACCTCTCTCTCTCTCTCCACCTCTCTGCCTCCTCTCTCTCTTCTCTCTCTCCTCTTGCTTCGCTCTTTATCGTTTCATATGTCAAATCGTGGTCTGTGGTGGCAATCAAAATTATTGCCAACCTATTGTTCATCCGCACCCTTGCCACTCCCCTCCTCCCATCAATTTCATGTTTCTATGATAATTTTTACTCACTTTGTTTTAGAAAAGTTAATTAGGTCCGTTCCAACTGCATACTTCGTGATTCGTGTTCAGATCTATAGATGCGAGCTTTTTACTGTCACAGTCTCTATCCCTGACGAAAGCAAATAATGCCGAACATTTGGGAAATTTTAATCTTGTTTGATCGGATTTTTATCTACTTTGACTGTTTATATATATAAATATATATATATATATATATATATATATATATATAATATATATATATATATATATATATATATATATATATATATATATATGTATGTGTGTGTGTGTGTGTGTGTGAGTGTGAGTGAGTGTGTGTGTGTGCGTGCGTGCGTGCGTGCGTGCTTGCGTGCGTACGTGTGTGTGTATGTGTGTGTGTGTGTGCGTGTGTGTGTGTGTGTGTGTGTGTGTGTGTGTGTGTGTGTGTGTGTCTGTCTGTCTATCTTCCTGTCTGTGTCTACGTGTGTTTCTGCGTGTACGAAAGAATTTATGCAAGGAAAGCCAAACCGCAGAAGAAAAAGCAAATCCGGTACTTATGCAACACAATCAGATTTAAATTCTTTAAGACCCATGGACACACATCTCCCCTTGGTTCCCAAGGTCAAGGACAAGTGGAGGACAGGAAGGTCTGCGCTAAAGAGAAAACATAACACAATGGAGGTGTGCACCCTATGGACATTGTTTTCTTTAAGTCCCACTTGCACACATCGCGATTGGATTGTCTTCAAGAAGAACTCTACAGCCCAAACCTGCATGGGTCTAAGAGAAAAGAAGCGAAAGAGTCAGCAAGTTTCTCTTGTCTGACAGTGTGACGGGTTGCACACCTATGCATGTGTGTGTGTGTGTGTGTGTGTGTGTGTGTGTGTGTGTGTGTGTGTGTGTGTGTGTGTGTGTGTGTGTGTGTGTGTGTGTGTGTGTGTGAGTGTGTGTGTGTGGTGCATGTGTGTGTGCGCACGCGTGCGTGCGTCTGTGTTTGTGTGTGTGTGTGTGAGTGTGTGTGTGTGTGTGTGTGTGTGTGTGTGTGTGTGTGTGTGTGTGTGGGGTGTGTGTGTGTGTGTGTGTGTAATGTCTACGTGTTTGTCTTAAGCCTCTCTGTGCAATCCGAATTATCTACATGTTTAGTCTCGGCTAATGCGCTCTAGTGGACAGGTCAAAGAAAGATTGTTAATGCTGTTGACATTTTGTTGGTTTTTTTTTTTTACCAATGATTCAAGTCGGTTTGTCCAAAATAACAGAGAAGCCAAAGAAAATGACAAACTGAATATTTGAACTGAGAAAATATAAACAGACTTTTAACCAAACCTATTACATAACATGCAAACTATAGATTTGATCTGAATGTGAACACACACACACACACACACACACACACACACACACACAACACACACACACACACACACACACACACACACACACACACATACACACACACACACGGGCGCGCGCGCGCGCGCACACACACACACGCTCGCACGCACGCACGCACGCACAGCACAAACACACACACACACACACACACACACACACAACACACACACACACACAGCACACGCAGCACACACACACACCACACACACCGCTGTTTCTCGCATTATTGATTGTTTGTAAAGAGACACCGTGATGACGTATTGATTTTGTTTCTTCCTCGTTGACTTTAACAGCAAAGGTGATGCGCAGTCTGATTCTTATTTCACAAGAAGTAGTGTGTGTGTGTGTGTGTGTGTGTGTGTGTGTGTGTGTGTGTGTGTGTGTGTGTGTGTGTGTGTGTGTGTGTGTTGTGAAATCACAGATTGCTGTGTAAACATAGCATTTCTCTCTCTCTCTCTCTCTCTCTCTCTCTCTCTCTCTCTCTCTCTCTCTTCTGTCTGTCTGTCTGTCTGTCTGTCTGTCTGTCTGTCTGTTCGTCTGTCTGTCAGTCTCAATGTGTGATGAACAGCGCAGCGGAGAAATAAACTGGCTAGTAACACTATTCACCACTTGTTGTGTGGGAAGATCGGAAAGAGACAGCAGGTCCAGTCATCCTCTAAGCTATGTGTGGGAAGAAGATCGGGAAGAAGAGAGGCCCAGTTATCTTGAGGCTATGTGTGGGAAGGAGATCGGAAGAGAGCAGGTCCAGTTATCTTGAGCTATGTGTGGGAAGGAGATCGGAAGAGAGTAGGCCCAGTTATCTATGAGGCTATGCGTGGGAAGGAGATCAGGAAGAGAGCAGGTCCAGTCATCCTCTAAGCTATGTGTGGGAAGGAGATCAGGAAGAGAGCAGGTCCAGTCATCCTCTAAGCTATGTGTGTGAAGGAGATCAGGAAGAGAGCAGGTCCAGTCATCCTCTAAGCTATGTGTGTGAAGGAGATCAGGAAGAGAGCAGGTCCAGTCATCCTCTAAGCTATGTGTGGGAAGGAGATCAGGAAGAGAGCAGGTCCAGTCATCCTCTAAGCTATGTGTGGGAAGGAGATCAGGAAGAGAGCAGGTCCAGTCATCCTCAAAGCTATTTGTGTGAAGGAGATCGGGAAGAGACAAGTCCAGTAATCTTGAGGCTCTATGTACATGTGGGAAGGAGATCAGGAAGAGAGCAGGTCCAGTTATCTTGAGGCTCTATGTACATGTGGGAAGGAGATCGGGAAGAGAGCAGCCCAGTTATCTTACAGCTATGTGTGGGAAGGAGATCGGGAAGACACCAAGTCCAGTTATCTTACAGCTATGGTGGGAAGAAGATCGGGAAGACACCAAGTCCAGTTATCTTACAGCTATGTGTGGGAAGGAGATCAGGAAGACACCAAGTCCAGTTATCTTACAGCTATGTGTGGGAAGGAGATCGGGAAGACACCAAGTCCAGTTATCCTACAGCTATGTGTGGGAAGGAGATCGGGAAGACACCAAGTCCAGTTATCTAACAGCTATGTGTGGGAAGAAGATCGGGAAGAAATACGTCCGGTTATCCTGAAGCCTAGAACTGCTCCAAGGAAGTTTTCTTTCTTTTCAGTAAACCCAAGACGTATTTTCCAGTTCAATGTAAATGCTCTCTTTTAGTTTCTTTTAGTAAACCTAAGACGTCTTTTCCAGTTCAATGTAGTTCAATGTAGATCATCTCTTTCAGTTTCTTTTAGTAAACCTAGACGTATTTTCCAGTTCAATGTAAATCTTCTCATTCAGTTTCTTATCATTTCATGTTGTTTATAGAAGAGCTGATGATAGGTGTAGGGGAAGGCGGGGGTGGGGGGTCGGGGTGGGATGGAGTTGGGGGTCATAAAGGCAGTTACCATGTAAAGATCCATACCATGCATACACGGTAAAAGCAATCACTCCAAACATTTCTAGAACAGACTAAATCGGATTTATCAAGCACAAAATCTTGAATGAAATCTCAGTTCTTTTGAAATCTAAATCACCACATCAGATAGAACATGTATGAATATGTTTTTTTTCTTGGAGTGCATATAACTGAGGCAAAAAAAAAGTTCCGTTAAATGGTAGCTGTAAGAAACTAATTCAGGACTTTTTCTCTTAAACCCGTGTTTATTTTTCTGTGGTGAAAGCATACATTTTAAATCAAATTGGATCAGTGGATAGAAACAAAATTGTCACTTCAAAGTGTACACTTCATCCCATCCCATTCACATTACAGGTTTTTTCCCCCATGTTTTTTGTGAAGCTCCAATGCACCCCTGAATAATCTTATTCTTGCAAACCGAAAATTTGTGAAGTCTTACCTACCAAATAGTCTTTAAAGTTTTACAAAAATAAACAATTAAATGCATAAATAAACAAACAAACAATATTTAAATAAAATAAACGTAACCAGAAATCTGTCGAAGACAGAAGTCGTGAGAGCTGCTGTATGAAAATCCCTAACTCCATAAAAACTCAGTCATGGATGCTTCACAGTCCTCTCCACTGTCAGATGAAACAAATGCAATATAAACTCATATAAACTCGCATAAGACAAAACCGACAAATGAAGAGGAAGGATCCTGCACACATGTTGAAGAGAAGAGGGTGGAGTGAGTGAGTGTATTATATTCATATAACATTGAAGCGTACATCGGTACAATAAAACCAGCTTGGATAAGAAAGAGTTATACCCAAAATCTCAAATGGCCTCTGACACTATGCTCTTTATGTCCACATGTAAACTCATAAAACAATTATTGCCCCAAAAGGCTTGACGACTGCAACTTTGACAAAATCTTGGAAATATCTTCAATCGGCTTACTCTAAATTACACAGTAAATTCGAAGTAAACGAGCGACATGAAATGTTATCTATGCAAAAGGAAAGGAAAGTGTTAATTTTAATTCCAAAGCTTTACCTTTTTTTTTTTACTACCCTGGTTAAGTTGTTTTGAACCATACATAATCAAACAGTTCTGCTTTACAGTTTCTACAGTTATACTTTTGATTTCTTCAAAACACTTTACATCTTTCCATAATGAATTACTGCATTACCAGACAGTCCCTATTTGTTTTTGTTGTTGTTTTTTTTTTTTTCAAAATGCATTTCCTTTGTGGAATCTAAAGTAATAATAATTTAATCATGGCGATGACCAGATCTGTCATTCCCCATTGTTCACATTGAGCGTCGAGGCGATCTGAAATCAAGAACTAAGCCATTTTATCCTGCTGAACAAAATCTTAGTTCTGCTGTGCAGACTATCCTTATTTTCAAGACTAAATGATCTCCGAGTATCAAGCAAATTATACATTTCTATTCTTTCGTGTAACATTTTCCTTGCACAGTGACAATGTTTAAATTGATGTTTGTATTTTTTTCCTCATGTAGAGCACCATGTTAGTCTCTCCTAATTGTGATATTTTCATTAGAAAATCAACAATTTCAAAACAAAAATGGTGTAAGAAAAGCGGGAAACTCATAACCTCTTGGGCAGTAAAAAAGAAGTAGGATAATTTAACATCCATCAGCGCCTCACACAACGTTCGGTAAATGATGTAGAGAAATTTGAGCAACACTGTCAGAGACGCCTCCATAAATGGTGAAACTCGACTGTGTGGCTCCAGATTCTCATTTCAGCATGGACCACCTAAGCTGTGGGTAGGAACTTTCTGGAATGTCAAATGCCATGGATAATGCCTCTGATGGGGTTCGAACCCACAATGTGGCCCAAGACCCAAAACCCTTTGCACTGACCATCTCACAAGAGCGGCTAGTTATAAGTCTTTTTATTTTTGATTGGGTTACCTGCAAGAAAGACCGACACTTGGGTGCTTCTGTTTTTGCTTTTTTGTTTTGCTTTGTTTTGTTTTTATCGTACGTAAATAGTTTGATTTGTTACAGCTGCTTGATTTGTTCTTTGTTGGTTTTGTCGGGTGCGAACTCGCCTGTTGACCTATGAATTGTTCAGTCCGCTTTCTCTCTCCCCCCCCCCCCCCCCCCTCTCTCTCTCTCTCTCTCTCTCTCTACTCTCTCTCTCTTTCTCTCAAGAGTGCCCCACACTTCCGCTGCATACGTTAACATGGGAGTAATCTGAGTGTCAAAAAGTTCCAAAATATTGACGGTTCAATGCAATTCAACTTCCTTAATGACTTAAGAATTTCAATCACACCTTGTTTCCCTTTTCTACACACTTCTGTCAGTCCCGCATTAAGACTTAGCTTAGTTGTGAATATTAATCCAAGATATTTGTAACTATTTGTCACTCGTACCTCTGCACCACCGTACACACATTTTTCATGTCTGGAAAGATGACCCCCCATTCTAAAGACCATAATGTTTGTTTTATTATAATGACACAACGCCCAGTTTCTGTCCCCTTGATTATGAATGTAACTAACTTGAATGTACATGTGTGTGTGTGTGTGTGTGTGTGTGTGTGTGTGTGTGTGTGTGTGTGTGTGTGTGTGTGTGTGTGTGTGTGTGTGTGTGTGCATATGAGTATGTGCGTAGGCACGTATATGCATGTGTGTAGGTATGTAGGATATTGACATGAAGCTGTACCTACATATATAAAATGGTTATAGTTGTTTACAGTTAGTCGCTATGTATACATGTCTTAGATCCTTTTCATGGGTGAGAATACGCCCCCATGTCATGATGGCTGTACTGCTATTGACATTAAAATATCAATGAATCAATGAATCTCTCTTTCTCTCTCTGGAACTGGTGAACAATATCCCACAAGATCATCTGATTATTGTGATGACCTCACCATCGTCTGGGTACTTCACCGTCAGACAAAGCAGAACTGTCAATGGTCCCGGTATTTTAAAGAGAACTATGTCTGTCCCACCTGGAAAGAAAACAATGATCAGCTTTCTAGAAGTAAGACCTAGATTTACAAACTGTTGAAGTATTTGAATACATCTTAGTTGACAGTCACAGACATGCTTTACAAGAGATTCAAGTAGGGTGTTGTGGTCAGTGAATGCGAACTCTGATTTGCTGTTTTTAGTCCATACTCACAAAATCACCGTTCAGGTGGAGTCCGAAGAGTGTATCAACACGACTTGCTTTCAAGTGTTCTTTTCCCACTTCCCTGAAAGTAAGGCGCCTCAAGAACTAGAAGGCGGTCTGTGGAACTGCTCTGTGGATTACTACCCCAGATTTCATCACCACCTGGCGTGTAACCTGAAGACAGAGTGTAATGATGGACAGGATGAAACGGGAGAGTGCCCCTTCAGCAGCGCCGACTGCCAGGGTCTGGTGGCCTGGTGTGGTCGTTGCTACAACTTTGTTGTCAATCCAGGTATAGTCGGTGGGGTGTCTAGAAACGGACAGACTGGGAAGCTCTGCAGGGGAGGTAAAATAAGTTTAACCTAGGTGCGTGGTAGATTGGAACAGTATGCTGAGAAATATGGCGAAGCTGCACATAAGTAGGCTGGCCGATTTCTGGACGGGTTTGTACTCCAATGACATGTCCTGGCCCAGGTCCTATATTCCACAGTGTGGTGGATGAAGATCGAGCTGTTCTCCATCATTCGTTTCACTTGCTCCAGTTAGTACGTCCTGGTAGAAAGGTTTGCCTCATAACTTAAGTTTCAGCTCAGGTCTTTCTCTTTATGATTGTACAAAGCTCCAATCTGAAAGAACGGTTTGCGAATTTAGCAGAAACGAGACTGAGGAGGATCTTATTGGCTCAACTCCAGTGGTAGTGAAGAACACACAAGCTGTGTTGCCATCAGGACGACAGTCGATGACAGTGTGTCCCAGTGGTCATGCAACGCACAATTTCTTTTATGTGGCACCAACCGACACCGAGTATGTGGTCCAGTGCACTCATCATGCCATTTTTTCCACTTCAATGTCCGAAACACACAAGGAAGCAGGTATCCATTTACTTCCACTGTTCACGTGCAATGACAAAGAAGAACACGCTGTCGCATACCTTGGTGTGTGACTTGATCACCGACTGTCAGGATAATAGCGAAGAGTCTTTCTGCAAACACGCTCCTTGCGTGAACAAATTATACTTGTACCACAATTGGTCAGTGTATGTCTTATGAAACACTCTGTGATCAAATATATCACTGTCAGGATCAGTCGGAGGAAAAAGGCTGCCAGAGCTTCAGAGGGATATCAATTTTATTCACCCAGCGTTCCATTTCCAGCTCTTGTCAACTTTGATGGCATAAAGCAGTTTCACTTCAATCGCAATAAATTCCAGCGAGACCTGTCCTCACAAGCCACTATCGTTGTCCTGGCGACTACAAACGACTGCCTACCTGTCTACACACGATGCAATGGTATGTATGACTGTATTGAGGGACAGGACGAAGAGGCTTGTCGTGAAATTGCTTGCCCAGGATTCTTCAGGTGCAGATAATCCATGATCTGTGTTCACAGTGACCACCTGTGTGATGGCTGGCACCATTGCCCAAAGTATGATGATGAATTGGTGTGTGACAGCCCCTGTCCTGCCGGTTGTCAATGCAAGGTCACACGTTTCTGCGTCATCAGCCGTTCTCTGCCACACACACTTCTCTCAGCTCCGTTCCTTGATGCCACAGGTTCAGGGATGACGCTGTCTGACGTCAGCAACAACACCTACCATTATTTACCTGGTTCTTGCCTCCTGCTTCTGACGTTCTTGACCAGAGCAGACTTACCGAATTTAAGCTATCTGAACCTTGAAGATAACGACTTACAGCAGGTTAGCATTGCTTCTTTCTTCGGCATGGAAAATCGTCGAGAGTTGTCTCTGTCTGTAATCCAATAACGGCACTCCAGGATGATCTTTCATCAACAGTTCAATTAACTGCACTCACCTCGATAGACCTTTCATATTTTTCTTTAGCAGTGTTGGATACTGAAATATTCTCACCCTTTCCTCACATACAGAGAATGAATTGTCTTTTTCACCCATTCATACCATTAGTCCTGGAGGGTTTCGGTCCTTGTTAAGTTTAACTGAACTGCACATGTCAGGTAGCCCAGTCACAACAACATTCCAACCGATATATCAGAATCTACACACACCTACATGTCATTTCAACAGAAAACTTTAAATTCTGCTGTCACAAAATACTTCCAAAAAACTTTGATGGTTTATGCAGAGCACCGAGAGACGAAATTTCATCCTGTGAAGATTTATTGCAGTCGTGGATATACCGTGCGTTTTCTCTGGCTGGTTGCATGTGATCTCTAACTGGTAACGCTGTCTGTTCTGTGCACGGTTTTTCGCAAGGAAATGGCCTCCTCAAGCGGCTTTAGTGTGTTCGTCACCAACCTGACTATGGCTGATTTTCTGATGGGTGTGTACATTGCTGTCATAGGAGCAGCTGATAAACGGTTCCGTGGCAGCACTTCCAGTTTGATATTATCTGGAAGAGCAGCGTGACATGTAAGTCAGCTGGTTTTTCTGTCTCTGATGTCCAGTGAGGTGTCAGCTCTGGTCATCTGGCTGATCACACTGGACCGCTTTGTTGTACTTCTGCTTTCCTTTCAGCAACTTGCGATTCGACAGAACATCGCAGCAGTGGCTTGTCTGATCACGTGGTTGGTCGGTTGGATTCTCGCCTTGATACCTTACTCCCGATGACAATCACACTGGGAATTCTACAGCCAGACAGGGATCTGCATTCCACTGCCATCACCAGGCAAGATTTCAAAGGGAAACGTTATTCTTTCAGCATATTGATTGTTATGAATTTCGTGTTGTTTGGCTTGTCTCTGCTGGCCAAGCCGTCATCTACTGGTCGATACAAAAGAATGCTTTAAAAACTGTTATGAAAACTAACTCAACGAAAGTGTCGAAAGACATTACTATAGCTCGTCGGTTAATCACGGTTGCAGTAACGGATTTCACGTGCTGGTTTCCTATAGGACTGTGTGGATTGTTAGCACTGGCAGGAATACCAATCCCTGGAGAGGTCAACGTGTTCCTGGCCGTTTTTCGTCCTGCCCTTGAACTCTCAATCAATCCGTTCATTTACACCATCAACACTTTGGCAGAAAAGC
>CM031622.1:33646261-33648761 GCA_018398815.1 Conus ventricosus | reverse complement strand
CCAGTTCCTTAGAGAGGGTTCCTTCTAAAGACCCATCATCATCATAGCCTGAAATGGGTTCGGAAGGAAATTAAATGCACTCAGCTGGGGATGCTGACGTCCAGAAATTTCGCCTGGCCCCCCATCCTGCTCCCCGTCGAACAGACCTCCACCAGTCCAGCACTGAGCCAGCATCCTCTGAAGAATGAAGGGGTTCCAGCACTGTGACCGAGTGGATCTGGAACACGTCTCAGTCCTTAGCTCCTTCCGCCACATCCACTCAGGCTCAGAAAAAATTTCAACAAGCCACAGTCTCTCACACTGACAGCTGGGCCAAAAGGACCTAAGCCTGTAATTAGTCTTACCAAACCAATTTGCACCGAGTAGGCAGCACCACTTCCCTGCAAAAGAACATAGGGTTTACATTTTTTTAAACTGTTTTCCTTTCAAAATATGTAGATAATATAAAATAAAAACTCTTGCTTATCAGGCTCTCCCGTGAAAGCTAAGACAGAATCCCATCAGACCAGAGACAGCAGCAGCAGCACACTGCGACACAGCCTGCCAATAGCAACGGTCCAGCCCATGGCTCACAACCAGACAAACAGTCCAGCCCATAGCTCATAACCAGACAAACAGTCCTGCCCATGGCTCACAACCAGACAAACAGTCCAGCCCATGGCTCACAACCACATACAGTCCAGCCCATGGTTCACAACCACAAACAAACAGTCCAGCCCATGGCTCACAACCACAAACAAACACCCAGCCCATGGCTCACAACCACAGACAGTCCAGCCCATGGCTCACAACCACAGACAGTCAGCCCATGGCTCACAACCACAAACAGTCCAGCCCATGGCTCACAACCACAGACAGTCCAGCCATGGCTCACAACCACAAACAGTCCAGCCCATGGCTCACAACCACAGACAGTCCAGCCCATGGCTCACAACCACAAACAGTCCAGCCATGGCTCACAACCACAAACAAACACCCCAGCCCATGGCTCACAACCACAGACAGTCCAGCCCATGGCTCACAACCACAAACAGTCCAACCATGGCTCACAACCACAAACAAACAGTCCAGCCATGGCTCATAACCACAAACAGTCCAGCCCATGGCTCACAACCACAAACAAACAGTCCAGCACATGGCTCATAACGACAAACAAACAGTCCAGCCCATGGCTCATAACCACAAACAGTCCAGCCCATGGCTCATAACCACAAACAAACAGTCCAGCCCATGGCTCATAACCACAAACAGTTCAGCCCATGGCTCACAACCACAAACAAACAGTCCAGCCATGGCTCATAACCACAAACAAACAGTCCAGCCCATGGCTCATAACCACAAACAGTCCAGCCCATGGCTCACAACCACAAACAAACAGTCCAGCCCATGGCTCATAACCACAAACAGTCCAGCCCATGGCTCATAACCACAAACAGTCCAGCCCATGGCTCACAACCACAAACAAACAGTCCAGCCATGGCTCATAACCACAAACAAACAGTCCAGCCCATGGCTCATAACCACAAACAGTCCAGCCCATGGCTCATAACCACAAACAGTCCAGCCCATGGCTCACAACCACAGACAGTCCCGCCCATGGGTCATAACCACAGACAGTCCAGTCCATGGCTCACAACCACAAACAGTCCAGCCCATGGCTCACAACCACAGACAGTCCAGCCCATGGCTCACAACCACAAACAGTCCAGCCCATGGCTCATAACCACAGACAGTCCAGCCCATGGCTCACAACCACAGACAGTCCAGCCCATGGCTCACAACCACAGACAGTCTAGCCATGGCTCACAACCACAAACAAACAGTCCAGCCCATGGCTCACAACCACAAACAGTCCAGCCATGGCTCATAACCACAGACAGTCCAGCCCATGGCTCACAACCACAGACAGTCCAGCCCATGGCTCATAACCACAAACAGTCCAGCCCATGGCTCACAACCACAAACAAACAGTCAGCCCATGGCTCACAACCACAAACAGTCCAGCCCATGGCTCACAACCACAAACAAACAGTCCAGCCCATGGCTCACAACCACAAACAAACAGTCCAGCCCATGGCTCACAACCACAAACAGTTCAGCCATGGGTCACAACAACAAAACAGTCCAGCCCATGGCTCACAACCACAGACAAACAGTCCAGCCTATGGCTCACAACCACAAACAAACAGTCCAGCCCATGGCTCACAACCACAGACAGTCCAGCCCATGGCTCACAACCACAAACAGTCCAGCCCATGGCTCACAACCACAAAACAAACAGTCCAGCCCATGGCTCACAACCACAGACAGACAGTGCTGGAAACTACTGGCCACGGAACTTCACTTCTTTCTCCCTGGTCACACACTGTCGGCACAGCCAAAGATCTGGGCACAGCCCCCTCCCCCCCAAAAAAAAAAATAAAATAAAAAAAATAAAAAAATAAAATGCTCTTCAACAATTTACACTGTCGCCTAACAGTCTCACACTGCCTCATCAGCA
>CM031622.1:33606261-33641261 GCA_018398815.1 Conus ventricosus | reverse complement strand
AAAACCCATGATAAATGTCACAGAGTGTCATTTAATATTAAAGTCTTTTCCTTCACTCTTGCAAATAACACTAAAACAGGCAAGACAGGTTGGTCTTTTAATGTTAGTTACGATTGAATATCGGGCTAGAAAGTATTCTTATGCGTCAGACTTCAAATATTCAAAGTTTGAATAAGAGGAAATAACTTTGAGTAGATTCACAGGAAATTCGAATGAAGAATACGGTTTGTTAGAAACATTGGTAATTAGAGCTATGAAGATATCACAAAGGAAACAAACATTTTTTTTTCCTTTTTGTACTCCCAGTTCTTATAGAACAGGGAGTACTTTAGAATGGGAACGAAGAAATGCTGTGTGTGTGTGTGTGTGTGTGTGTGTGTGTTGTGTGTTGTGTGTGTGTGTGTGTGTGGTGTGTGTGTGTGTGTGTGTGTGTGTGTGTCTGTCTGTCTGTGTGTCCGTGGTCAAAATGTGTTCCACTCGCTCCAGACAAAACTACTGGGTCGATCTTTCTGAAAATTTGTAGGTATGTTCATTATGGGTCAAGGATGATGTCCCATGTTTTAGTTTACCGTTACAGCCGTTACTAACGGCTGTAACGGCCTGTAACCCTTTTTCTTCTTTATGGAATATCTCCGGAAGTACTTGGCCGATCTTTGTGAACATTAGCAGGTATGTTCACTATGGGTTACGGATGATGCCCGATGTTTTAGTTTACCGTTATAGTCGTTACTAACGGGCTGTAACGGCCCGTAACGCTTTTCTTCTTTATGGGATATCTCAGAAAGTACTTGGCCGATCTTAGTGAAAATTAGCAGGTATCTTCATTATGGGTTACGGATGATGCCCGATGTTTAAGTTTACCGTTATAGCCGTTACTAACGGCTGTAACGGCCTATAACGCTTTTTCTTCTTTATGGAATATCTCAGAAAGTACATGGCCGATATTTCTGAAAATTTGTAGATATGTTCATTATGGGTCACGGATGATGCCTGATGTTTAAGTTTACCGTTATAGCCGTTACTAACGGCCCATAATGGTTTTCTTCTTTATGGAAAATCTCAGAAAGTTCTTGGCCGATCTTTCTGAAAATTTGTAAGTATGTACATTTTAGGTCACAGACGATAGCCGATGTTTACCAGAATAGCCATTACTAACGGATACACCAGCCCAAGACGGTTTTTCCTCTTTATGGAATATCTCCACGCGTATTCAGGATAAACCTGGGAGTACGTTTATATGCTTTGCATCTTGTTTTTTTAAAAATCTTGCTTCTGAGAGCTTTGAATCGGCTTTCCCAGTCTGCGTCCAGTTTTGGGGCAAAATGTCCTAACGTCTCTCTCTCTCTCTCTCTCTCTCTCTCTCTCTCTCTCTCTCTCTCTCTCTCTCACACACACACACACACACACACACACACACACACACACACACACACACACACACACACACACACACACACACACACACACACACACACACACACACACACACACACACGCGCGCACGTACACACACACACACACACACACACACACACACACACACACACACACACACACACACACACACACACACGCACTCGGGGAGATCAGGATAAAAATCTGAACTTTCAGCCTTGAGAGGGGATGAGACAGTGGTTCGTGTGTTCACATTGTCTGACATTGATGCCGGCTGCCTGTGTGGAGGGGTACCATTGGGTGTCCTTCCTCCATCTTACACTTCGTGGTGTCTTTGGCTTGCCACAGGGCATAGAATCTGAAGCGTGACTAGCTGTGGTCCGGCGTATCAAAATGAACGGAGACTGATAATAATGAATTTTGACCGCCGATCTTCTGACAACTATACAAACTATCTTTGCGGATGCTCAGAAGACTTGTAAAAAAAAGAAGAGCAAAAATCATCATCATCATCATAATCATCATCATCATTACTATGATTGTTATTATTACTATTATTATTCATATCATTGTTGTTGTTAGAAGTAGTAGTATCATCATCATTCTCATTGTTATTATTATCATTGTTATCATTACTATTATTGTTATTATTATCATTGTAATCATTATCATTATTATCATCATCATTATTATAATAAGTAGTATCATCATCATTATTATTATTATCAATATTATTAACCATATTGTGCCTCCCCCCCCCCCCCCCCCCCCCCCCGCCAGCAGCGTCGTTTCCATTCCACTACCAGCTTGCGCCATGTTTGATGAGAACAGTGTCTGTTCATTCTACATCTTTATTGTCTTAAATGAAGAAGACCGGAAAGATTCAAACACGCAGTCATTTTTTTATTATTGTTATTATTTTTTTGTTTGTAATTTTTTTCATTCTTCCCTTCGGTAGCACGGTAATTGTGTTCTATGTAATCCAGAAACTGGTGTGTCAGCGATAGACTACGGAGCGCTTACTTCATTCGTTGCGAAGGTCATACAGCCGTTTCTTATGATTCCGAGGTCATGTGTAGTTTAACACTACCCTGGACACAAGGAAAATGACCACTCCTCTTCCCTGTTTAAGATAATTAACCGTTCTGCAGTGGCCCCTTTCCTTCACTCCCGCTGTTTGTGTTTAATTCACCGAAAGACGCCCAGCGTGTTCGTTAATCGTCCAGTATCATCTTAATTACCCTTGATCATCCTTCATTGATCCTCATGAAACAAATGTATCAATGTCTGTAGCCCGTTAGGTCTTCAGTTTCAGTGTCCACTCCACACTCACGGCTGTGGTCTGTCTCTGTGGAAGTCGTCGTTTACGGGACGTTCCTAGGGATTGTCTCTGGATGCACGAGTTGGCGCCCTCTGCACCTCTGGAAAAAGACGCTTAGTCATGCTGTTTCACGAGACAGTAGTCTTTGTCATCATAGAGGCTTAGAAGAAAGATTTCCAGATCCGAAGAGACCACTGTGAACCGCAGAAGCTGCTCAGCAGCAGCGCAGTGTCTCCTCTGGTGGGTCACGTCATGATGACGATCTGATTATTTGCTATTTGTGGACTGTTGGTGCCGAGGTAGTGATCTCGGTGTTTCTCTGTATGGGGATCCAGAATGACAGGCACGTCATATTTGCTTTGTAACTTGTTTGTTATTTCCTTTGATGACACAATCATTCGTTTCTTTGTAATCTAGAAACTGGCTCGTCAGCGGTGGAAACATGGTGTGGTTTTCTTTTTTCTTTCATTTGTTTTATCAAAATAAAACAGACTCTTCTTGTGATTCCGAGGTCATGGGTAGTTTAACACTGCCCTGGACACAAGCAAGGTGACTTGTCCTGTTGCCTGTTTCAGATAATCAACCGTTCTTCAGTGGCCTTGGTTAACTCCAGTTCTTTTGTGTTTAATCCTCTGAAGCGAGCCCAGCGTGTTCATTACTCATCCATTGACTGAAACTTTGGTCGCCAACACCGGATCCCCGCTAGGACACTGACAGGAATGTGATGTGGAACAACTCATCCCGTGACTAAGCACTGTCATATTTTTTCACCAGTTACCGTTCCCCTGACATGTTTATGCCTCTGACGATGCATTAATCATCATTTGGCTGGAAACGCTTTCCGCAGTAACAGACCGGCAGGCGATGAAGAGCGGTTCGATTTTTGCGTGTCATGGAGATCGTAATATCGAACATCAACTTCCTCGTGAGTCAACGCTCTCGTGTCTGGCTTTCGTGATTAAGAGGGAGTTAATTACAGTTCGGTAATCCACTCCAGGGGTCGCCCATCAAGGATTAAAGGGAAGGAACTGATAGGGCCTGTCTGGAAAATTTGGCGTCAGCGCCCTTGATGAATAGTTGAAGGGAATTAAGGGAGAAAGAGGTGTTGTTTCTGGAGTACCTAGCTGCTGAGGTGCCGTGGTTTGCGTCGCAGGCGTCGGGTTGGGAGATCGTGGGTTCGCAGCCCATCAGAGGCGTTTATTTGAAGGAATTTTTTGCTGAGGTTTGATCTGACTATACCCAGAGTTGATTTTGCTGTGGGTTCAAACTGGAAGTTGGGAAAGCAGTCAAGCTGCATCTTCTGAACTGATGCGTCTTTAAGAATGCTGCTCACATTTCCTAACCATAACAAGATCTGTGTCTTTTCCCAACCCACGTGGATATCTGGATGTTGAAAGGAAGCGCTCAGTACAACCCTCTCACGTGGACTTGGAACAGAATGGAACTCCACAGTATAATATGCCTTACCCTTAATCCTCCTCTTTCAATCTCCACAGTATCATATTCATTACCCTTAATCCTCCTCGTTCATTCTCCACAGTATCAAATTCATTACCCTTAATCCTCCTCGTTCATTCTCCACAGTATCATATTCATTACCCTTAACCCTCCTCGTTCATTCTCCACAGTATCATATTCATTACCCTTAACCCTCCTCGTTCATTCTCCACAGTATCATATTCATTACCCTTAATCCTCTCATTCATTCTCCACAGTATTATATTCATTACCCTTAATCCTCCTCGTTCATTCTCCACAGTATCATATTCATTACCCTTAATCCCCTCATTCATTCTCCACAGTATTATATTCATTACCCTTAGTATCATATTCATTACCCTTAATCCTCTCATTCATTTTCCACAGTATCATATGCATTACCCTTAATCCTCCTCATTCATTCTCCACAGTATCGTATTCATTACCTTTAATCCTCCTCATTCATTCTCCACAGTATCATATTCATTACCCTTAATCCTTCTCATTCATTCTCATGGAACAAATGGATGACTATCTATTGCCCTTTATGCCTCGCTTTCCCCGTGACCTCTGTTTCAACGTCTCACTCCATACTCATGGCTGTGGTCAATCTCTGTGCAAGTCGTCGGTATTGGTAAGTTCCTAAAGGATTGTCGCTGGGTGGACGTGGGGGCGCCATCTTCCTTCTTGAAGGAGGCGCAGTCTCGCGCCCTTTTCCTGACATAGCAGTCATTGTCGTCATAAAAGGCCTAGAAGAAAGTGTCCCAGATCAGAACAGACCCCTGCGAACCGCAGAAGCAGCTCATCAGCAGCGCACATTGTCCTGATGACGACCTGATATTCACTGTCTGTGGACTGTTGGGGCTAGGGTGGTGACCCGGGGAGCTGCTCTGTATGGGGGGGGGGGGGGGGGGGGGGGCGAAATGACAGCCATAGGAGTAATGGCATCAAGATGGTATGGCTGATCACGTTTCTGGACTTAACTCTATGGATTATCTCACTCTTGCGGTTGAAGTTTGAAAAGATATCGATTTACAAGTAGTTCTTTTTCGTATCTACATTTATTCAGTTCCGGTACCCATGCTATCATCAGCAGTTATCATACTATTATTAGTAAGGGGCTTAGCTCAGCCTATAGTGACTCGAGTACGTTAAATTTAGGAGCATAATACCACTAGAATGACTTATCTGGGACTAGTATATTTACCATCGATTGTATTAGTAGTGTTCAGTTACTTCTGGGTGTTCTTTTAAATTGTGTTCACGAGTTAGTGTGTTCACTTGTTCGTTCAGCGATGGCGACTTATTCATTGTTTGAAGTCTTTCAACATTCTGCTTGAAGCTGTTCCTGTTCTGTCACAAATCACAGAATGGAACATGTGAAGAGAAACATTGACATAAAATAAGCAAAGCAAATCACAAACATACATACGCACACGTGCGCCCGCACACGTAAACACACACACACACACACACACACACCACACACACACACACACACACACACACACACAGGGATGGATAGAGACAGAGACAGAGAGACAGACACACGTGCGCCCGCACACACACACACACACAACACAACACACACACACCACACACACACACACACACACACACACACACACACACACACACACAGATGGAGGGATGGACAGAGACAGAGACAGAGAGACAGACAGACACACACACACACACACACACACACACACACACACACACACACACACACACACACACACACACACACACACAGGGTGAGTGAGAGAGAGAGAGAAAATTAATAGCAGTGCTGAAAAAGTCGATATTGATAGTGACAGTACATCTATGTTTGATTTTGTTGGGGTTGTCAGCTTTAAGCACGCATGCAGCCCTCTAAGGCACCACACACACACACACACACACACACAACACACACACACACCCCTCTCTCTCTCTCTCTCTCTCTCTCTCTCTCTCTCTCTCTCTCTCTCTGCCCATTCCATCCATTGTGAATCTGTACATCTTTTCGCTTTAAAAAAT
Organism: Conus ventricosus; assembly: GCA_018398815.1. NCBI lineage: Eukaryota > Metazoa > Mollusca > Gastropoda > Neogastropoda > Conidae > Conus > Conus ventricosus. The sequence continues at coordinate 33,635,044 of CM031622.1, read as the reverse complement.
TTCTAGGTGTAAATATGCGGACGCCTAATGATCTTGTATATGGCGAGACGAAAAGGTTTCCTATACATACTGTTTCTGCCGTTGAATGCATCCGATACTGGCTTTATTTACTCCATATGGAAGAGTACAGAATACCTCGTAAAGCTTATAATATGCTTTACGATCTTGATTCTAGAGGAAAATACAACTGGGCTAGTAAAGTTCGTAGTGTCGTTTTGAATACGGTTTTGGTTTTGTATGGCTGAATCAGGGTGCTGGAAATGTTGAACAGTTTATAAGTTGTTTTCATCAATGACTAGTTGACTGTCGTTGGCAAACATGGTTACATCATGTGCATGATAGCAAAAGGTTTGATTTTTACAGACAGTTTGGTAATTCCCATGATCTGAAACCTTATATGACTTTAGAAATTGATAGACACTTCAAATACATAATGGCAAAATTTAGACTTGGAATATCGGATTAAGCAATACATAAATGTAGATACAAAGCCCCGATGTTGATAACAATGATATGCTTTGTCGTCTTTGTAAAGTGTCACAAGAAAATGAGATGCATTTTGTTCTTTGTTGTCCAGCCCTTATGAACATTAGAAATGAATTGATTAAGCCGAAATTCTATACACAGCCTTCCCCATTTAGATTGACTCTATTGATGTCGTCAACTTCAACAAAAGATGTTCAAAATTGTTCCTTATTTTTGTATAAGGCATTTGAAATTAGAGAAATGGCTACCTCTTAAAAATGACAAATGATTTTGTCTTAATTTCATATACTTTGTTGCATGTCGCATATATTTGTTTCCAAATATACTATACTGACTTCCATAAAAAACGCGAAAAATTGAAAGGCTATATTTTGGGTGAAAAGGGGTGAATATACAATATTGAACCATTGTGGCAAGTTGTTTGGGTCCAAGACTCACGTGCAGTGAAAAACTTGTGTGAGCAACATATCATTCCCGGCATTGGAGGGTCAACAAAAATGGCAAACTGGTTGCTGCATGTGAGGCACGTGCACACCATGCAGAGCAAAGTTAACCAGCGACAAGTACGCAGGCATGCAGCCTTTATAAAGCCGCGCTACAAGGTTCAGATAACGACTTGCCGTCTGAGCGCTACAGAGATGCCAAGACTACGAGCAGAGGAACGCAATCGTGCCCTAGGCCATCTGGAGGCTGGTGTGGATGCCAGGCAGGTCGCCAACATCTTTAACGTTCACATCTCAACCATCTATCGTCTGCAGCACCGCATGCGAGTCACTGGTACCACTGATGATCGTCCCCGGCCAGGCCGTCCTCGGGTCACCACACCAAGAGAGGATCGCCATTTTGTTCGAACCCATCTGCGGGACAGGCAGCAAACAGCCGCTAACACTGCTCGACAGGTGCCTGGGAATCTCCAGCAACGAATCAGCCTCAACACTGTGCGGCGGCGTCTTCAGGAGAATGGGCTGGCATGTAGGCGTCCTCACAGAGGTCCGGTACTGACACCAAGACACCGGCAGGACAGGCTGCAGTGGGCACAAGCCCGAATCAACTGGCGCAGGCAGCAGTGGGGACGCATACTGTTCTCCGATGAGAGCCGTTTTTGTATTGACATGGCTGTCGGTCGTGTCAGAATATGGCGTCGACCTGGTGAACGCTATGCTGACTCCTGTGTGGTAGAGCGGAACCCCTGGGGAGGCCCAAACGTTATGATATGGGGTGCAATTGGCATTAAGCACGCCATAGGACCAGTCATCTTTCAGAACATTGGTCCTGGTCGCGGACAGGGTGTCAATGCACAGCGCTACATCCACCAGGTGCTCAGACCCCATGTCGTTCCTTTTTTGCGCAACACCCAAACTGGACATTCCAACAGGACAATGCAAGACCACACACAGCCAGGGCCACCCAGCAATTTCTTCAGCACAGCAACATCAATGTGCTGCCCTGGCCAGCCCTCAGTCCCGATTTAAACCCAATAGAACATTTTTGGGATGAACTTGGCAGACGGTTGGACCTCCTGTGTCCACGACCAGCAACAGCGGCTCAACTTCACCAGGCCATCGTCCATGTGTGGGCTGGTGTGCCAAGGGGACGCATCAACCACCTGGTCCACTCAATGAGCCGCAGGTGTCAAGCAGTTGTCCATGCAAATGGTGGCCACACACGGTATTAGGACTTCAAGCTGGTTTGTCACGTGACCTTGGATTTTCCACACAAAGACATATTGCTGATGACATTTTCACACATTACCGGTGTAATGAATCAAATCACGTTGAATTCTCGCTTCCACTCTGTACAATTGTGACCAATAAAATTCGCCCCTAACCTTCAGCTTGTTTTGCTTTCGCGTTTTTTATGGAAGTCAGTATATATCCATACCCCCTCATAAGTGGTTAGGCCTATGTGAATAAATCATCCGAATCTCTCTCTCTCTCTCTCTCTCTCTCTCTCTCTCTCTCTCTCTCTCTCTCTCTGTCTGCCTGTCTGTCTATCTACCTGCCTGCCTGTCTGTCTCTGTCTCTGTCTCTCTGTCTCTGTTTTTGTCTCTCTCTCTCTCTCTCTCTCTCTCTCTCTCTCTCTCTCTCTCTCTCGTCCGTCTGTCTGTCGATCTGTCTCTGTCTGTCTGTCTGTCTGTCTGTCTGTCTGTCTGTCTCTCTCTCTCTGTCTCTCTCTCTGTCCGTCTGTCTGTCGATCTGTCTCTGTCTGTCTGTCTGTCTGTCTCTCTTTCTGTCTGTCCTCTCTTAGTCAAGTGGTATAAACGCACGTGTTCATCCAGGTCAGAAATGACGTCATTAAGACAACACGATGACCTTCTCGAGGGGAGGCAATGAGGGGTTAGTGGCACGACAGTAATTCAGTTATCTCGCTTCCCCAAGCCGACGATCACTAACGCATGGGTGATTTGTTTCAGGTGATAATATTCTGGATCTTGTTGTTGTTGTTGCTTGAGGCCAGGGTTGTTTTTTCGGTGGTTCTTTTGTTTTTGTTTTTGTTTTTTGTTTCTTAAGAGAAGGGTCTGTCGGTGGAAAAGAAAAGAAGTACACAGTGAGAGAAAGCAGAATGGAGAGAGAGAGAGAGGAGAGAGAGAGAGAGAGAGAGAGGAGAGAGAGAGAGAGAGAGAGAGACAGACAGATGGATAGATGGACAGACAGACAGACAGGCAGAGAAAGAGACTAACTGATTCATTCATTCATTCATTCATTCATTCATTCATTCATTCATTCATTCATTCATTCATTCATTCATCTTTGATATACAAGAATTACGATATTTAGGCCAAGGCCTGGTCTCACAATCTGTCCTCGTCAAGCATACATTATTCAACACATATTATTTATACTGACAATTCAACATAGCAGCACTGTAATGTAATTCTACAATGACACGCGGGCTCTTCATAAAAGGATGAGTACTGAGCACCATTCCAGCAACTTACAGAGCAGCTTGGTGTTGCAATGACTGCAAGAAATATTGAATGATAAACAAAGCTTGCTTGGAATTTATTAGTTTTTTGTAATTTAGTCCCTTGTGGATTCATTCCAAGAACTGGCCCTCAGCACTTGTGTCTTAAGAGGTTATCGTTTTATATTTTCTACTTTTCACAAGAAAATGAAGCTTGTTTTGTTCTTTCATGATTTTCTTTTGCTTCTTAGGTGGCACCTTTGGTTGGTATTTTGAAAACTCAACAAACATACTACGGTATTGCACACCAGCCTTTTCTGGGATAGCATTCTTCTTAAAACCGAAAAGGCAGAGGAGTCAAATTACCACTTTCTGCGGTCACTGAGGAGAAACAACCAAGTTTCGAAATATCGGTATATGACCAGGAGTTGTGTGTTAGTAATTTTCCTCCCTATTGGAGATTATAAGCTTGCTGAAGGCTCATTTTGAGAAGCATTTATTTTATTTTTTCCCCATCCACCCACTTGAACACATACTGTTAGTTAGGCAGTATTAACTACCACTGCAGATATGAATGCTTATCTCTCCCCCTATTTCTTCAATCTACGACATAAGAGCAAGCTTTGTTTATCATTCAAAGATTCCTCTTTTAACTTGTTTTAACTATATATATATATATATATATTATATATATACCAGTTTTAAAAAAGGATTTTAAAATGAAGAGATTAAAACCTACAAGCTTGTTTTTGGAAAAACAAGCTTGTAGGTTTTAATCTCTTCATTTTAAAATCCTTTTTTAAACTGGTATGTCGCTCCCTACATGGTTGAGCACTTTTAACGTTCTGAGTGGCTTTTTAACTCTGTTTATATATATATATATATATATATATATATATATATATGAGGAAAACGAAACACCCGAAGGTGCTGGGGAGGACCCAGAGAAGCACCGTCTTCACCTGCCTTTAGAGCAGTCCTGTACCACCCTTGGAGGCCTGCGCTGTGTTGACGATGGGTACAGGCATGCGCAGGACACTCCATTAAGATATCAAGGGACATAACTGCTCCTGAACAGAGGTAAATTAGACTACAGGATGCAGCTCATAACAGCCTTAAAGTAGCATCCCCATGGGTGTACCAGCCCGTATTTCATGACTGCAGAGCCCACCGGCGAAAAACACCACCCTCCAGCTGCCAAGCACACCCCACAGACCCAACCACCCCTGCCCACAGACAGATGAAGACGGTGCCACTCCAGACACAGCCAAGCTTTCGCCATACGGTCTTATGTGCCCTCAAGAGAGAATCCAAAGTTGTAGTCTTTCCCACTGTCAACAGGACTTTCCCTGTGGTCAGTGGGTCTTTCCTCACCGTCACTGGACCTTTCTCCAGGGTCAGCCTAGTTAAGGCAAAGAAGAAAAAGAAACACCCGAAGGTGCTGGGGAGGACCCAGAGAAGCACCGTCTTCACCTGCCTTTAGAGCAGTCCTGTACCACCCTATATATATATATATATATATATATATATATATATATATAACGTATATCCCACCTGAAGGATCACCTTATTATAATCATTTTGACGTTGACAATGGTGTTGATGAACTTGAACAATGTCTTTTTGATTGCATGTTGGAGTTAGATGATGTGTTATGGAATCTATCGGGCGATCTTAACATTAGAACTTCTAACATTTTTCCTGATATCATAGACTTCAATGATGTAAGCTGTAACTTTCGTCATGATCATTCTAATCTGGCTAGCATTATAAGGAATTCGGCTGACAATGTACTTAATAAATATGGGGAAAAATTATTGGATATGTGCACAGCTTTTAGTCTGTGTATTCTAAACGGGGTGTGCAATGGGATATAGATGGAAATTATACTAACATAATATCAGAGTCAGGAAACAGCGTCAATGACTACTTTCCTGGTCCTAAGAGACTGTTTTGTTATTGTTTTTCCTCGGGGAAATTTGTTGAAATCGGGAAAGGTCTGATACTTTTTTGCCAAAATTGTGAACACCCATAAAATTTAAATTGCAAAAAAAAGGAAAAGGGGCTAACCATTACCGTAGATCATTTTTTGGAAGGGGAAATGATTTTGGGAACATTTTTTACGTTTCCGCGAAACAGTTTTTGAACCGTTTTGGGCATTAATCTGTTTTTTGTAAAAAGTGTTTGGTATCTTTAAGAGTGATCAAAAAAACAAGGCCAATGTATGAAAAGGGAAAGACAACTTGACAAATTATCAAAATTGGGTGGATTGTGGAGTTGACCCAACAAGATAAAAGGCAAACCTGGCCTAAAATTGAAAAATCCAAAATTTGGAGGACAACGATTTGGATGCACAAGAGCAAACATCTAATGAAAAGAAAAGGGGGAAAAACTAAATTTATTTTTTAAGGCTTCTTTTTTCAGAAAAAATCAAAAAATTTAAAATTAAACATAAAAATTTCATAAAAAAACAAGTCATAATTTTTAACAGGCTATGTTGGGGGTTTCCCTTTTAAGGTTTTAAAACTTTGAATTTGGAATTTTTAAAATGTTTCCAACCGTTGCTATGTTAACTTTAACAAATTATTAATTTGGAAGAAAAACTTTCATGAAAGAAGTCAATTACAATTTGAAATTTACTTTCTTTTGAATTTAAAGAAGGGGAAATCGGGCCCAATAATTATAGGAGAAATGTTGAAACATGGTGGGGATCGAGTTATTGTTTTTTTTTTCGTAAAATTGTATAATGTGTTGTTTTGATAAGGTGTTTTTCCAGAAAATTTGGGACAAATTCTATTGTAATTCCTTTGTTTTAAAAGGGAGTTTGCAGATAATCCAGGTAATTATAGGGGTTTATATCTATGTGGTACGAACAGTAAAATCTATAGTACAATCATAAATAGCAGACTTCAAGAATGGGTTAACAGAATATGATTTGACAGGTGAATATCAGGCAGGATTCAAAAGGGGCTTTTCTACTGTTGATCATATTTTTTACGTTGTTGGTCATTGGTTCAGAAGCAATTTGTCTAAACCGCATATTGTATGTAGCCTTCATCGATTTTGAAAAAGTTTTTGATTCCAATTAACAGACATCTATTGTGGCCTTACTCTTGAGAAATGGCATAAAGGAAAATGTTTCGTTGTATTCATAGCATTGTAAACAATGTTAAAACCAGAATGAGATTGTGCTTCAGATTACATTAACTGCACCGTGAAGTGAAACAAGGGGATGTGTGCAGTCCCATTTTTTTTTCCCCTGTTTATAAACAAATTTAGCATTAAAAGTTATTAGGGAAGGGAACACAGGGCTATTTTTTCGTCATATTATTTTGAACTGTTTATTTGACTTTTGGCTGATTGTTGTGTTGCTGTCTGAAAACTTTTAAATTGGTCTTCAACACAGTTGAATAATCTGTATAAAGCAGCTTCAGCTTCCAGCTAAAAGTAATTATGGTAAAAAGTAATATTGTTGTGTTCAGAAAAGGGGGGGGGGGGGGTATTTAGGAGCTAGGAAAGATGGATGTATGCAGGAACTGTGATCCTGTTGTTAATGTATACAAATACCTGGGAAATTTTGTTTTTCAACAAGATTGAGATTTGTTATAGCTGTCGTAATTTAAGTAGTAGAGCAAAAAAACGCTTTACTGTGCATTTCACAAAGTTATATTAAATTTTAAAATAACTCGTTGACTGTCCTTTTAAAGATTTTCGTTTCACAAATTCAGCCGATTTTTCAGTACGGCGCAGAGCATGGGGACTTGATAATGCGGCATCTGAATTTTTGAAAAGGTTCACTTATTTGCTCTCAAAAGATTTTTAGACCTAGAGATGCGAACTCCTAATGACTTTGCTTACGGAGAGACAAACGGATATCCTATATAGTAATTCAGCTGTAAAATGTTTAAAGTTTTGGTTAAAATTGAAAAGAATGGAGGAATCTAGGCTACCCCACAAAGCTTACAAAATGTTGTATGTTTTAGATATCGGGGGAAAGAAAAATTGGGTTAAAATTTGTTATTGTAAACTATATATGTTTGGTTTGGATTTGTATGGTTTAAACCCAAAGGTGTTGAGGGGATAGACAGATTTCTGCAAGTTTTCAGGAACGGTTAATTTTATGTAGATGGCAAGAGTGGGCCCTCATTATTAGTGATAGTGAAGGCTTTTAGTTTTACAGAACGTTTTGCAAGGTGCCGGGGTAAAATTTATTTACTGATGAATTTAGATAGGCATTTAAGGTATGTATTGACAAGGTTTCGATTTGGCATTTCTGAAATAGCGCAACATCGTTTACGTTAAAAAATTTACTAGTAATGCTGACTTAAAGGTCCGCTTGCAAAAATGAAAAAGAAGGATGTTCATTTTGTCTTATGTTGTCCTGTTTTGAGTGACTTAAGAACACAGTACTTCCTTGTACATTTTATGCATATCCAAATAAATTTAGACTTGCATTGCGTATGGCAACAGAGCATAAACAAACTGTGAACAACTGTCCATTTATCTTTACAAAGCATTAAAGTTGCGTTCTTTCTGGTTTCTTGATTAGATGCTAAATATGTTGTTAATTATGCATTTGTGTATAGAAGTATTTTTCCCTTCATAGGGGCAATGGCCTATACATGAATAAACTTTCCGTTTCCGTTTCCGTTTCTCTCTCTGTCTCTCTGTCTTTCTCTCTCTCTCTCTCTTCTCTCTCTCCCCTCTCTCTCTCTCTCCCCTCTCTCTCTCTCCCTTTTCTCTGTTCTGTCTCTCTTTTTTCCCCTCTCAGGGCACCTCAGTTGGAGGACGAACGTCAAATAAACACATTAACATGCATTCAACCCAATGACGAAGCTTGCATCTCTGGACTTCCTCCGCTTTTCTGCCAAAGTGTTGATGGTGTAAATGAACGGATTGATTGAAGAGTTAAAGGGCAGGACGAAAACGGCCAGGAACACTTTGGGACTTCTCCGGGTTTGGGTTTATTCCAGCCAGTGATAACAATCCACACAGTCCTATAGGAAACCAGCACGTGAAATCCGTTACTGCAACCGTGTTAACCCACGAGCTATAGTGATGTTTTGGACACTTTCGTTGAGTTGTTTTCATGACAGTTTTTTTTAAAACATTCTTTTGTTTTCGACCAGTAGATGACGGCTTGGCCCGCAGAGACAAGCAAAATACAACACAAATTCATAACAATCAATATGCTGAAAGAATAACGTTTCCCTTTGAAATCTTGCCTGGTGACTGCAGTGGAATGCAGATCCCCGTTGGCTGTAGAATTCCCAGTGTGATGTCATCGGGAGTAAAGGTATTAAGGCGAGATCCAACCGACCAACCACGTGATCAGACAAGCCACTGCTGCCGACGTTCTGTCGAATCGCAAGTTGCTGAAAGGAAAGCGAAAAGGGCAACAAAACGGTCCAGTGTGATCACCAGAGACCAAGCTGACACCTCACTGGACAACAGAGACAGAAAACCAGCTGACTTACATGTCACGCTGCTCTTCCAGGTAATTTTCAAACTGGAAGTACCCGCCACGGAACCGTTCTCAGCTGCTCCTATGACAGCAATTTTACACACCATCAGAAAATCAGCCATCGTCAGGTTGGTGACGAAACACACTAAAACCGCTTGAAGGGTCATGCTCTTAGCAAGTAATCGTGCACAGAAACAGACGGAATTACCACTCAGAGATAAACATGCAACCAGCCAGAGAAACGCACGGTATATCCACGACTGCAACGATCTTCACATGAAGAAATTTCGTCTCTGGGTGCCGTGCACAAACCCCTCAAAATTTCTGGGTAGCATTGTGTGGCAGCAAAGTTTAAGTTTTCTGTTGAAATGACATGTAGGTGTGTGAGATCTCTGAACATATCGATTGGAAATGTTTTGACTGGGCTACCTGACATGTGCAGTTCAGTTAAAATTAACAAAGGGCCGGGAAAACCCCCCAGGACTGTTGGGATGAATGGGTGAAAAGATAAATTCATTCTCTGTATGTGAGGAAAGGGTGAGAATATTTCAGTAAACCAACATGCTAGAGAAAGATATGAAAGGTCTATTTGAGGTGAGTGCAGTTAATTGAAATTTTTGATGAAAGATCATCTGGAGGCCGTTATTGGATTACCAGACAGAACAACTCTCGAAGATTTTCCATGCCGAAGAAAGAAGCAATGCTAAAACCCGCTGTAAGTCGTTATTCTTCAAGGGTTTAGATAGCTTAAATTTGGTAAGGGCTACTTGGTCAAGAACGTCATGGAGCAGCTGCCAAGGACCAGGTGGACAAGGCAGGTGTTGTTGCTGACGTCAGACAGCGTCATCCCTGAACCTGTGGCATCCAAGGAACGGAGCTGAGAGAAGTGTGTGGCAGAGAACGGCTGATGACACAGAAACGTGTGAACCTTGGCATTGACAACCTGCAGGACAGGGGCTGTCACACACCAATTCATCATCATACTTTGGGCAATGGTGCAGCCCTCACACAGGTGGTCACGTGAACACAGATCAGGATTCTCTGCACTGAAGATCCTGGGCAAGCATTTCACGACAATCTCTTCGTCTTGTCCCCCAATGCAGTCATACATACATTGCATCGTGGGTAGACAGGTAGGGAGTCGTTGTAGTCGCCAGGACAAAGATAGTGGCTGTGAGGACAGGTCTCGCTGGAATTTATTGCGATTGAAGTGAAAATGCTTTACGCCCTCAAAGTTGACAAGAGCTGGAAATGAAAAGTTGGGTGGATAAATTGATATCCGTCTGAAACTCTGGCAGTCTTTTTCATCCGACTGATCCCGACAGTGATATAATTTGATCGCAGAGTGTTTTTATTTAAAACGAATGACCCCAAATTTTAGTGCAGGTAAATTTGTTCACGCAAGGAGCGTGTTTGCAGAAAGACTCATCGCTATTATTCTGACAGTCGGTGATCAAGTCACACACCAAGGTATACGACAGCGTGTTTCTTTGTCATTCACGTGAACAGTGGAAGTAAATGGGATACCTGCTTCCTTTTTGTGTTTCGGACATTGAAGTGGAAAAAAAGGGGATGTTTAGTGCACTGGACCACATACTCGGTGTCGGTTGGTGCCACATAAAAGAAATGTGTGCGTTGCATGCCATAGGACACACTGTCATCGACTGTCGTCCTGATGGCAACACAGTTGTGTGTTCTTACTTTCCACTGGAGTTGAGCCATAAGATCCGCCTCAGTCTTGTTTCTGCTAAATTCGCAAACCGTTCTTTCAGATTGGAGCTTTGTACAATCATAAAGAGAAAGAACCTGAGCTGAAACTATAAGTTAGAGGCAAACCTTTCTACCCGGACGTACTAACTGGAGCAAGTGAAACGAATGATGGAGAACAGCTCGATCTTCATCCACCCACTGTGGAAATAGGACCTGGGGCCCGGACATGTCATTGGGAGTACAAACCCCTCCAGAAATCGGCCAGCCCCTCTTATGTGCAGCTTCGCCATATTTCTCGCCTACTGTTCCAATCTACCACGCACCTAGGTAAACTTATTTTACCTCCCCTGCAGAGCTTCCCAGTCTGTCCGTTTCTAGACACCCCACCGACTATACTGGATTTACAACAAATTGTAGCAAAGACCACACCAGGCCACCAGACCTGGCAGTCGGCGCTGTGAAGGGGCACTCTCCCGTTTCATCTGCCATCATTAACTCTGTCTTCAGGTTTACACGCCCGGTGGTTTATGGAAACTGTGGTAGTAAACCACAGAGCAGTTCCACAGACCGCCTGCTAGTTCTTGAGGCGCCCTACTTTCAGGGAAGTGGGAAAAGAACACTGAAAGCAAGTCGTGTTGATACACTCTTCGGACTCCACCTGAACGGTGATTTTGTGAGTATGGACTAAAACAGCAAAATCAGACTTCAAACTCACTGCCCATAACACCCTTCTTGATATCTCTTGTAAAACAAGTGTGTGACTGTAAACTAAGCGGTAATCAAACACTTCAACGCTTTGTAAATCATGTCTTTTTCTAAAAGTGGATCATTGTTTTATTTCCAGGTGGGACAGACATAGTTCTCTGTAAAATTCTGGAACCATTGACAGTTCTGCTTTTGTCTGACGGTGAAGTACCCAGACGATGGTGAGGTTCATCACAATACTCAGATGATCTTGTTGGATATTGTTCACCAGTTCCAGAGAGAGAGAGAGAGAGAGAGAGAGAGATGAGAGAGAGAGAGAGAGAGAGAGAGAGAGAGAGAGAGAGAGAGAGAGAGAAAGGGACTGAACAATTCATAGGTCAATAGGCGAGTTCTACCCAAAAAAAAACAACAAATAACAAATCAAGCAGCTGTAACAAATCAAACTATTTACGTACGATAAAAACAAAAAAGCAAAAACAGAAAACCCAAGTGTCGGTCTTTCTTGCAGGTAACCCAATCAAAGATAATAAGACTGATAGCTAGCCGCTGTGGTGAGGTGGTCAGTGCAAAGGCTTTGGGTCTTGGGGCCACATTGTGGATTCGAACCCCATCAGAGGCATTATCCATGGCATTTGACATTCCCAGAAAGTTCCTACCCACAGCTGAATGACACAGGTCCAGGCTGAAATGAGAATCTGGACCCACACAGTCGAGCTTCACCATTTATGGAGGCGTCTCTGACAGCGTTGCTCAAATTTCTCTACATCATTTACCTAACGTTGTGTGAGGCGCTGATGGATGTTACATTATCCTACTTCTTTTTACTGTCCAAGAGGTTATGAGTCTCCCCTTTTTTTTCTACACCATTTTTGTTTGTAATTGTTGATTTTCTAATGAAAATATCACAATTAGGAGAGACTAACATGGTGCTCTAGATGAGGAGAAACATACAAACATCAATTTATACATTGCCTCTGTGCAAGGAAAATGTTACACGAAAGAATAGGAATGTATAATTTGCTTGATACTCGGAGATAATTTAGTCTTGAAAATAAGGATAGTCTGCACAGCAGAACTAAGATTTTTGTTCAGCAGGATAAAATGGCTTAGTTCTTGATTTCAGATCGTCTGAACGCTCAATGGGAACAATGGGGAATGACAGATCTGGTCGTCACCCTGATTAAAGTATTATTACCTTAGATTCCAAAAAGCAAATGCATTTTGAAAAACAAAACAAAACAAACAAATAGGACTGTCTGGTTGTCACGAATTCGTCACGAGGCCTATGACGATTGACCCATCTAGGGTGGTGGAATTATTCATTTATTTATGATCGTTGCTGTGTCGTGTATCCGTCCCTTAAGGTGGCTTGTGGTGCGGTTGCACCTTAATGTCGTTCAGCTCAGGTTAGGTTTACTTTCTCTCTCTCTCTCTCTCTAATTCCACTGCCCGTGCAATTCATCCTGCAAGTTCACGGGTGGCTGGTACCTTTCGCTTGAACTGGCTGTCTCTATCGGCCTCTCGTCTGTCTTTTTACCTGCCGCACGTGCATTATTCCTCTTCGGCTTGAGGTATTCTCACTGTGACGTAGCGTGGCATGTCGGCTGCCATCGTTTAGGCAGGTTTTCTCTTCACTCGAGCGGAAGATGTCTCGGGGAGCGCCTGCTCCGGTTCTGGTTCTACACCACTTCGTCGAAGGTACGGTCGGTACCTTCATTCCTACAGTCGGCCTGTAGGGGAGGGACATCACGTCATCTCTTTTCCGCATCTGCTCTGCTGTCCTCTCGACTGGACAGAGGGTAGAGAGTCACTTGACCCGCCACGGGGGTCAACCACGGGTAGCTGGTAAGCATCAGTTTCGTGGTTTGTTTGTTGTGTTTTTTTGTTAGCTGGTTAATTTTTTCTCTTTTGCGCAATTTCTTTTGGTTTTCAAAATTATAAAAGAAATATTGTTTGAGACCACTTTTCTCTGGTTACTTCAATCTTTAACCTGGCCAGTCAAAATTATATCCAAAATCCTTTATTCTTTTTATTCATCTTGTGATGCGGTAGTCGGTGGGGATGGGGGAGAACCTGGTGATTCAGAGTCTCGCTCGTCCGCCCCTGTCACAATCACTGGTCTCTTATTCTTTCGCCACCGTCTGTTTGTGTGTGCAAGGGGAACGAGTTTTATGTTTGCGAGTGTGCATACGCATGATTAGTCGTTTGGATGCGTGGTTGGAGAATTGTGTCGTTTTGAAATGTTGCTATAAAATGTGGTGATAATTGTGCCATTGAATTATTATTTGCAAATGTGATGGCAGTTATAAAGCAATGGTTGCTGTATTAGTTCAGTTCCTAAGAAAGGAAAATGTTGAACGTGAGTGAGGGAAGGATGAAGCTATAATTTTCTATTCATGTGTTTAACCTGTGAATGTAATCTCTTACCTGCTTCGTGTGAGGAGACCTTTAGCGAACGTTCCTCGGTTGGTTTGTTTACTGTGTTATGTTCAGGTCTGTGTTGAGCTGATGCTGTTGGTTTAGTCAGCAAACCTCCCTCGCCCATCATGCGAGGGGCTGTTAGGATTTGACAGCATATGCTAGACTGTACTGACTGCGGGGTTCCAGTACCCTTCCTTCTTTCCTTCCAGTTCCTTCCGGTTCCTCTCTTCCCGGGGGACTCACCCGAAGCTTGCGCTGTTGGGGCCGCGCACTGGTTGAGGAGCACAAGGGCTTTGCTGGAGGTTCCCGACCCCTGTCCGGGACCTTCAGCGACAACGCCTCGTCCCACGGGACACGTTCTCCGTGGTCCTCGGACTTCCGACCGCCCGTGTCACCAGTGTGGTTTGCTATGTGTCGTGCAATTCGGGTGTGTGTGTGTCAATGGTGTCGGCATTGAAAGACACTTTGTTCAAGAACCGACCGGTTTGGGGCACTTGATGCGACTCGGTGCTTACAGTGGACTTTGGAGAGGCAGGGTGTGGGGGAACCACATGAAGCACGGAAAGGAATGTGGGCTGAAAAGGCTTATTTATGAAATGCTTAATTGTGTGTATGTCGTGAGTGTTGAAATGCTTGATTGTGATTGTGCATGTCGTGTGTATTGAAATGCTTAATTGTGTGTATGTCGTGAGTGTTGAAATGCTTGATTGTGATTGTGCATGTTGTGTGTGTTGGAATGCTTATTTGTGACTATGTGTGTGTTGGTGTGAATAAATGGGGTGTTGTATCGTAATCTTTCTTGTGTGGTCTCTTGCGGGGCGTGTGAGTTCAGTCACTCCCTTCACTCCCATCTAAACCGATCCTGTCAGGGCAGACCTCCAGGGGTCGGTCGTGACATTTGTGGGGGCTCGTCGGGATGTGAAGGGCTCTGGCTGTCTCTCTCGTTTCGCGGAGTACCTGTCCAGTTCTGTCTGTTTTGTATAATACGTTTAGTTAGTTTGTCATGTTTGTTTGTGGGTGGTTGGCTGGGTGACTCTAGCGTGTAGGGAGTCTTGGTGGCCTGAAGGAACATCGGGGGTGACTGGGGAGTCGAGGTGAGACCAAGGGGAGTCGACCGCGACCAGACCTCCTCCTTCCGCCGGGTGCCTCACGCAGATACGGCCGTAAGACTTTCCTTTCTGTTGCCACTCAGTCTGTCATTCCTGTTTTGTAGTTAACCAGTTTTTTTTTTTACCGGGTGGTTATTGAGTACAGGTGGGTGTATCAGACGTTAGTGTCACTTTTTCCTCTCTCCGGATTCCGTCTGCCATTTTTTTTTTTTGTCGGTGAGCCCCACCGCACTGTTGCTCGTGCTGTGGAGCGCGGTGTTGCCAGAGTGGGAGCAGCCTGGACATTTTTTTTTTTTAAATTTTATTTTTGTCGGTGAGCCCCACCGCACTGTTGCTCGTGCTGTGGAGCACGGTGTTGCCAGAGTGGGAGCAGCCTGGACATATTTTTTTTATTTTATTTTTGTGGGTGGGGCCCACCGCACTGTTGCTCGTGCTGTGGAGCGTGGTGTTGCCAGAGTGGGAGCAGCCTGGACATTGTACGTTGAAGTTTTTTTTATTTGCTGTTTCTCAGTCAGTCACCAAGAGACGTGACATATCCGAGCGGTATTTGTTTCTTTCAAGTGGAATTGTCTTTCCCCTGTATTTGAGAACCGTAAGATATAGTTGTCATGGCAACGTCCGGTGCTAGTGGTATGGCGACGCGTGCGTCAAAGAAGAAGGGTTTTCAAATGTAGTCCCTACTATTAGTACCAGCACTTCGACTACAGTGACTTCTACTTATTCCAGTGCTGTAGCCGATAGTCCAGCGAGTACTTTCACTACTTCTTCGCCAGGGGATCTTCCTGCTGAGACCCGACTGGCACTTCCGCTCGGAAGCATCAGAGTATAGTGAAGCAACTGTGGGCTTCTGTTGAGTCGCAGAATCCGAAACCCTCTCTTCTCCATGCTTCCCCTCGTAAGGAGCATGCCCCGGGGACTTTCCTCATGGGAAAGTCGAGACCCAAGGACGGGCCGAACGGGTCATCCTCCCGTGTCGGGAGTGGTGAATCCTGCTCAGGATATCGCCTCGATCCTGATGTTTTTGGAGCGACAGCGACGAGAGGATGAGGCCCTCCGTAGGGAAGAGGCTGTCAGGCAGGAATCCCTGCGTAAGGAAGAGGCTGTCAGACAGGAAGCCCTCCGTAGGGAAGAGCTGGATAGGCAGGAAGCTCTGCGTAGGGAAGAGCGCAGAGAGGAGGCTGATAGACGGGAAGCTCTGCGTGGGGAAGAGGCTGTCAGGCGGGAAGCCCTCCGTCGGGAAGAGTTAGATCTGCGCAGAGAGGAGACTGCCAGACAGGAAACGCTGCGTAAGGAAGAGGCTACGCTGCGTAGGAAGAGGCTGCCAGACAGGAAGCTCTGCGTAGGGAAGAGGCTGTCAGACAGGAAGCCCTCCGTAGGAAGAACTAGACAGGATGGAGGCTCTGCGTAGGGAGGAGATGGAACAACTTCTTTCGCGGTCTCCCGCATCTGTAAATCAGGGGGTTGATTGACAGGCAAGTGATAGAGTTAGAGGCCCAAAGTTAAAGCTCCCAGAGTTCAGACCTAGTGAGGACATTGATATGTTCTTAGAGCATTTTGACAAGGTTGCTAGTTCATACCAATTGTCTGAGGAACAAAAGGCCATGCACCTTTTCTTCTGGATTATCGGGTACTGCAAGGGATGTGGTGCTCACTCTAAATGAAGGCGCGTCTTATGCAGACATGCAGTTGGCTCTGCGTAAGCGTTTCCACCTTACTCCAGAGACGTACAGGAGGAAATTCAGGTCCATGAAAAAGAATAACGATGAGACCTTCGTGCAGTTTGGAGATAGGCTGCGCAAAACGCTAGGGTACTGGCGTCAGTTGGCTAAGCTAGAGCTTGAGGATCTGATTCTCATCGAACAGCTGACCAACACCGTGTCCCCAGAGTTGAGGATCCGTGTAGGCGAGACAGCACCACAGGATTTCGCGGCTGCGATTCATACCGCTGAGGTGTTTGCTGAAGCCCGTAGGGCTTATGGGCATCGCCCAGATACGGACAGGAAGACCCCCACAGGATTTAGTGGCAATAAGGCGCCGACGACTGCTAGCGGGTCGAGCAAGGCAGGCAGTTCATCGGGGACCTCAGCACCCCGACTGTGTTTTCTTTGTGGTCGTCCCGGCCACATTAGGAAAGATTGCCCCAAAGCCGCCGGTAGTCATGGGGCTAGTCCTTTCCAGCGTCCTCGTGCCTCGGCTAACGTGGGGTCCATCCCAGCTTCTGGTGGTTCAGAGTGTCCAGTATTTCTTTCTGTTTTTTGGTTCTTCCTTGGTCGACTCCATCAGGGATTCGGGAGCATCAACGCTCTTTGTCGATAAGGATTTGGTTTCTCCTGAGGCTCGGCGGGGTGCCAGTTATGATGTGTGCGGGTTGGAGGCTGGTTTTACCTCCACCCGTCCTTCTGTACTCATTCCTATCTCCACCCCCTACTTCTGTGGCGAAGTATGGGCCATCGCGGTGGAGCGACCTCTGTATTCCCTTCTCATAGGGAATACTATCACCTTTGCAGACGGACGCAGTCAGTCTGTGTCTACGGATCTGCCATACAGGCGTGTGTGGGAGTTACCACGCGCGCCAAAGCCAAGAAGCAGGAGCAGGAATTGCGTCCCGTTCTACAGCCGATCTCTGACGAGGTTCTGGCAAGGGCTGATCCTGCTACCATGGTTCGTCTCCAGGCCAGGGACTTGGATGTCCAACGCCTGCGACAACTGGTGGGTCGTCCCGCTCAGTCGGCCTGACACGCCAAGGTGAGCTTTAAGCTCCACAAGGGGATCCTCTTTAGGGTTTTCACTCAGGCAGATAGGGTGGCCAAGCAGCTAGTCGTTCCCAAAGCTTGAGAGAATCTGTTCTCCGGCAGGCCCATGATTCACCCATGGCAGGTCATATGGGCTCAAAACGGACTGCTCGAGCGAGTTAGACAGGATTTCTTCTGGCCGGGGATGAATTCTCAGTTAGGCAGTACTGCCGCAGTTGCGATGTCTGCCAACGGACAACGTCACCCTATCATGCGCAGGCCAATGGCCTTGTCGAGCGCTTTAATGGGACGTTGAAGCAGATGTTGCGCCGCCTGTGTGCAGAGCAACCTCGTGACTGGGACTATCGGGTTCGCGTGCGAGGCAAGGAACGCATGTATCATGCCAACCTCTTGAAGGCGTACGTGCAACGAACTCAGTGCCAGGCAGGATACACCCCTGTCGTCGTGGAGAGTGGCGATGAGGATGCAGTGTCGGTGATTCAGGACATCCCACTGTTCCTCTCGTCGAGGAAGAGTCGTGGCAGGATGTTTGCTTTGGTTCAAACCTCTCCTCAGCTCAGACAGATCAACGGCACAGGTTATGCCAAGAGATCCAGGGCGTACCCAAGAAGAAGTACGGCCGGAAGTTTGTACTGGAGAGCGATTATCATCCTCTCCAGTGCCTGGACCGGATCCGGCCCGTCCCTTAAGGTGGCTTGTGGTGCGGTTGCACCTTAATGTCGTTCAGCTCAGGTTAGGTTTACTTTCTCTCTCTCTCTCTCTAATTCCACTGCCTGTGCAATTCATCCTCCAAGTTCACGGGTGGCTGGTACCTTTCGCTTGAACTGGCTGTCTCTATCGGCCTCTCGTCTGTCTTTTTACCTGCCGCACGTGCATTATTCCTCTTAGGCTTGAGGTATTCTCACTGTGACGTAGCGTGGCATGTCGGCTGCCATCGTTTAGGCAGGTTTTCTCTTCACTCAAGCGGAAGATGTCTCTGGGAGCGCCTGCTCCGGTTCTGGTTCTACACCACTTCGTCGAAGGTACGGTCGGTACCTTCATTCCAACAGTCGGCCTGTAGGGAGGGACATCACGTCATCTCTTTTCCGCATCTGCTCTGCTGTCCTCTCGACTGGACAGAGGGTAGGGAGTCACTTGACCCGCCACTGGGGTCAACCACGGGTAGCTGGTAAGCATCAGTTTCGTGGTTTGTTTGTTGTTGTTTTTTTTGTTAGCCGGCTAATTTTTTCTCTTTTGCGCAATTTCTTTTGGTTTTCAAAATTATAAAAAAAATATTGTTTGAGACCACTTTTCTCTGGTTACTTCAATCTTTAACCTGGCCAGTCAAAATTATATCCAAAATCTTTATTCTTTTTATTCATTTGTGATGCGGTAGTCGGTGGGGATGGGGGAGAACCTGGTGATTCAGAGTTGGAACTTGCTTGGTCTCGCTCGTCCGCCCTGTCACAATCACCGGTCTCTTTATTCTTTGGCCACCGTCTGTTTGTGTGTGCAAGGGGAACGAGTTTTATGTTTGCGAGCGTGCGTACGCATGATTAGTCGTTTGGATGCGTGGTTGGAGAATTGTGTCGTTTTGAAATGTTGCTATAAAATGTGGTGATAATTGTGCCATTGAATTATTATTTGCAAATGTGATGGCAGTTATAAAGCAGTGGTTGCTGTATTAGTTCAGTTCCTAAGAAAGGAAAATGTTGAACGTGAGTGAGGAAGGATGAAGCTATAATTTTCTATTCATGTGTTTAACCTGTGAATGTAATCTCTTACCTGCTTCGTGTGAGGAGACCTTTAGCGAACGTTCCTCGTTGGTTTGTTTACTGTGTTATGTTCAGGTCTGTGTTGAGCTGATGCTGTTGGTTTAGTCAGCAAACCTCCCTCGCCCATCATGCGAGGGGCTGTTAGGATTTGACAGCATATGCTAGACTGTACTGACTGCGGGGTTCCAGTACCCTTCCCTTTTTTCCTTCCAGTTCCTTCCGGTTCCTCTCTTCCCAGGGGACTCACCCGAAGCTTGCGCTGTTGGGGCCCCCGCACTGGTTGAGGAGCACAAGGGCTTTGCTGGAGGTTCCCGACCCCTGTCCGGGACCTTCAGCGACAACGCCTCGTCCCACGGGACGCGTTCTCCGCGGTCCTCGGACTTCCGACCGCCCGTGTCACCAGTGTGGTTTGCTATGTGTCGTGCAATTCGGGTGTGTGTGTGTCAATGGTGTCAGCATTGAAAGACACTTTGTTCAAGAACCGACCCGGTTTGGGCACTTGATGCGACTCGGTGCTCACAGTGGACTTTGGAGAGGCAGGGCTGTGGGGAACCACATGAAGCACGGAAAGGAATGTGGGCTGGAAAGGCTTATTTGAAATGCTTAATTGTGTGCATGTCGTGAGTGTTGAAATGCTTGATTGTGATTGTGCATGTCGTGTGTATTGAAATGCTTAATTGTGTGTTTTGTCGTGAGTGTTGAAATGCTTGATTGTGATTGTGCATGTTGTGTGTGTTGGAATGCTTATTTGTGACTATGTGTGTGTGTGGTGTGAATAAATGGGGTGTTGTATCGTAATCTTCTGTGTGTGGTCTCTTGCGGGGCGTGTGAGTTCAGTCACTCCCTTCACTCCCATCTAAACCGATCCTGTCAGGGCAGACCTCCAGGGGTCGGTCGTGACACTGGTCATGTAGTAATTCATTATGGAAAAATGTAAAGTGTTTTGAAGAAATAAAAATTATAACTGTAGAAACTGTAAAGCAGAACTGTTTGATTATGTATGGTTCAAGCAACCTAACCAGGGTAGTAAATTTAGGGGCTACAGAGGCAGATTAGTGATTTTTTAGCTATACGTTATACCAAGAATGAAAAAAAGAACAAAGATAATGACAATAATAATAACAATAACACAAAAACCAATAATAATGATAGCAATGATAAAATAAAAAATAATGATAATTGTTATCATTATCATTGTTGTTGTTGTTTTGTTAGAGTCGTCGTCGTCCTCCTCTTCCTCCTCATTACCATCAGCAGCAGCAATAACAGCAGCAGCAGCAGCAGCAGCATTCTCCTTCTTCTCCCTCTCCTTCTCTTCCTCATTATGATTGCGTTTCTGTCATTATTGTTATCATTATAGCGCCTATCTCCAGTTAGAGCCCAAACTCTCAGTGCATGTACAATCCAAGCTCACAGTTACACAGTGGGCTGCCTACGTGAGTGGAGCCGACGATGAGCTGCCTTCTGTCCCTTATTCGTTTCCCGTGCCGTTCAGTCATTTACTATTTGTTTACACTTTCACTCTCTGATTTTCACGGGGGATGCATACTATGTGAACACGTGTCATCTATACGAAGGGCCAAACTAGCCTTCTCTTTTGAAAATTACTGATGGGATTTTGTACGTGTGCGCAAGATTTTATGTTTGCGTCCACACACAGAACATCAGTTCATAGTCTCATTCAAAAGATTTATTTTGGGGGGAAATGGAGTCAGAACCAATGTTAGCTCCGAGGGGAAAAATGCTCTTGTACTGAAACGGTTCAGCAGAGATTCGAACCCGCAGTCCCAGGAGCACCATGGTCACGAGCCGGGTGCTCTACCAACTCTGCTATTCCGGAGATGAAGAGCAGAACCATTTCATTCGCAATACATAGGGAAGCAGCAGTTTTGTTGAATGAAGTGGCTTGTCATTGGCATCACTTAGATGAGAATGACATTCACATGTCAGAAAGGAAAACAAAATGGAAAAAAACATTGTGAAGCATTACAGGTTTTAAGAGCAGGTAAAGATGAGGGAATGATTGTTCGATCAAAAAATAAATAGACTCAAGATGGCGAACAATGGCTAAAATACTTCTCAGTATTGAAATGAAAAATGTAGAAAAATCGACATGTTATTCTGAAATAGAAAAAAGGAGGCATTATCACTGGTGGATATTAGATAAAAATCAAAATTAACCCTTCAATCAAAACTCTATAAATAAAAGAAAATTCGAGGGATAGTGATCTAGTTTTGGTTACAATGTTACAGATGCCGAACGTAAATTAATTAAAGGTGATATTACACAGCCAAAGGCACCAGAGTACCTAAAAGGGTGAACAATAAAAGTGTCCACGTTCAAATGTATTTACTACAGCTTTTCACTTTTTCCCATGGTTGACACAGATAATTTTCTCGTGTGGTCAATAAATGATGGCTTTAAGAATGACCGAATGTCTGTCACTTATAGACTGAGAGTTACAACATGCATCCGAAAAAAAGGTAAAGACCAATACTGTCTACAGAGTTTGAAAACGATTTGTACTGTCAAGAAATCCCAAAGACAGTGTTTCTGAGAGTTTTTAATGGAAGCAAAAAGGATTGGTTACCTAGAAGATATGCATACGAAAACCTGTGACTATTGTGCTCCTCTCATATTCAGTGTCTGTTTGCAAATATATGACAGCAAAGTGTTGTCAAACGGAAATAACAAAAAAAAAAATCATATGAAATCTGCGAAAACAAATCTTTCTCTTTCACTTTTGGTCTGACTATAAATATTTTCTCTTTGGAGGTAATAAAGTGTTCTTGACTTGACTGGATTTGAAATTCAGATAAACGCTAGAACCAAATTTGGGTAGGGGCTAGAGAGAACTTGACCTTCATATGAATATGCCATAACCACAATTTGAATTGGATCGTTTATTTTGAAGTTCATAAGTGTTGATGTTTTCTCAGATATGAAAAATATTTTCAGATGTGTAGATGAATATAGATATATCCAACATCTGTTACTGTCGAAGACAAAACTGAGTTCGGGGGGGGGGGGGGGGCGGGGGGGGGGGGGGGGGGGGGGGGGGGGGGGGGGGGGGGGGGGGGAGGATTACAACTGTTCGAAGATAAGCTGCTTAAATTTCATACATTTATTTACAAAGTCGCCTGAGCCACCCCCATGGTTGGTCTGTTAATGAAATAAACACTTAAGTAGATTTTTATCGGATGCTGAAACCTTATTCTTAATAAAGTTCTGCTACAAAGTGTCGATCAGAAAATGCCCAGGATTGTTGTGCCGAATATATCCATTTAAATACAAATGTGACTGGCGAGAGAACGGAGAACAGCGCATGTAAAACAATAGGTTGAAAATGGAATTATTAACTTTGGATCAGCTAGTCAAGGATAATGGCTTGAAAAGAGTTTTGATGACTTTCATTGAAAATTCCCCTGGGACGCCCACCAACTCCTTAGTTCTTAGTCCATGCTGGAATTATAGAATCCGGTAATACACTGGACTATCTGGATTGTAGTTCCACAATAATAATAAGAAGAATGGTCATCTTTCAAAAGTATTGAACCTGCTAAAATGTGGAGAGTTGAAGCTGAAGGGTAATTATACTCGCCCACAGTTTTGAAAAAAAATAAGTGGAACGTACTTATCTATGTCTACAATTAAACAGGAATGTTAATCAGATCGTTGAAATCTTTCTTTGTAAGCTGATATGGTTCCATCTCAGAGTACTCTACAAGAAACGCTTTAGGAAAGCATTTCCGCATGCTATATCTTTATCAAGGAATTTTTGAAAAAATAATATCTTTGCGATTAAAATCTTTTTGCATTATGTTGTGTGCTTTATTTCCATGATCAAAGAGACTACAAGTATGTTCCTACCTACACCAAGTTTCGAGGTTCAAACTTTGTGAGGATATTTTTTTGTTAATTTAAGACTAGGAAGGCATAGCAGGCGGTGTCTCGCATATTTAACACCAGTTCAGTCGGCACTGTGCGCTATCTTTATACTGTTTCAGTAGCAATGCGGAGTGTTCTCTGGCAAGTGGCGTCATGGCGACTAAATGCTCTGTGGAGTGCTAGCAGGAAGACAAACATAACGAGCGTGAGAGTGACTATGTCCTGAGAAGTCGGAATGAGCAGCGACAGACCATCCTACGTCACAGAGAGAGAGAGAGAGAGAGAGAGAGAGAGAGAGAGAGAGAGAGAGAGGAGAGAGAGAGAGAGAGAGAGAGAGAGAGAGCATAAGATTGATAATCATTATGCCGAATCATTTGTTCCCTGGTGTGATGGAGAATTCAAACAACATCTTATCCAATCAGATCCGGCGAATAGCATTCTGCGATTCAGCGATGACATGCAGTTCTTGCGATGCAGGGAGTTAGACCTTCAGAAACTCACATCCAGACTGCCTAAACTTCAAGAACATACATGAAAGTCCACGAGTTGGAATGAAAAAGCTTGCACTGTACTTCCGGCATTCAGACAAAGTGGTATCCAGTGTCCACTCTCAGCAAAGGTTACAGGTCAGCAGAGAAGGCCAAGACGAAACCCCAAAACCCGAGGATTTCAGTTTCGTTTCGTTTCCTTTTGTTTTGTTTTGTTTTCTTAAAGTGCAATAAAAGCATAAGCCTAAAAGCAAGCTCTGCGCGCGCAATAAAAACTTTGACCTAAAAGCAAGTTCTGCGCACGTAATAAAAACATTAGCCTAAAGCAAGGTATGCGCGCGCAATAAAAACGTTGGCCTCAAAGCAAGCTCTACGCGCGCAATAAAAAACATTGGCCTAAACAATAAAAACGTTGGCCTAAAAGCAAGCTCTGCGCGTAATAGAAACGTTGGCCTAAAAGCAAGCTCTGCGCGTAATAAAACATTAGCCAAAAAGCAAGCTCTGCGCGTAATAAAAACTTCGGCCTAAAAGCAAGCTCTGCGCGTAATAATAACGTTGGCCTAAAAGCAAGCTATGCGCGTAATAAAAACTTTGGCCTAAAAGCAAGCTCTGCACGTAATAATAACGTTGGCCTAAAAGCAAGCTCTGCGCGTAATAAAAACTTTGGCCTAAAAGCAAGCTCTGCGCGTAATAAAAACTTTGGCCTAAAAGCAAGCTCTGCGCGTAATAAAAACTTTGGCCTAAAAGCAAGCTCTGCGCGTAATAAAAACTTTGGCCTAAAAGCAAGCTCTGCGCGTAATAAAAACTTTGGCCTAAAAGCAAGCTCTGCGCGCAATAAAAACTTTGGCCTAAAAGCAAGCTCTGCGTTCCTTCAGTTCTGTCGGCTGTGTACCAAGGGCTGGGTCTCTACAAATGGCTTTCCTGTCCACTTTGCTATGTCACAGTTCATCGTCCACGCCCCCACCCCACCCTCTCTCTCTCTCTCTCTCTCTCTCTCTCTCTGTGTCTCGGGGGTTCACATCAAGATGGCGACGAAGCAGAGCTGTGTGTGAGCTCTCGGCGAGATAAGCGTGCAATACTTTGTGAACATGAATTTGTTTGTGTTTTGTTTTGCTTCTGTTGCTTTTTTTTTTTTTTGCTTTTTTTTTTCTCCCTGTCCCACCATGCCCCAGGCACCAACCCTTTCAGGGGTGTGGTGTGGGGGCTATTGGTTCCCTCCCTTGTTCGTTTTTTTTTCCTTTTCTTTTCATAGCCTTTGTTTATATATTGTAATTGGTATATACCCTTGCAGTTTTTAATATTTCATTTAATAATAATTGATATAGTGTAATAAGTTTACATTGTAACATGCGAATTATGACTTTTGAATTATGACACTTTTGTATGATCTTGACAGCACTAGTTAAACTTTGTTTGTAAATGTATTGTTGATATAACATGTGTATTGAATGGATATATAACCTTCAGTGCAAGGGACAAAAAAAAGAAAAAAAAGATAAGCGTGCTAGGTCGGAACGACGACAGTGTCAGTGGTGAAATTAGCACGAAAGTGGATGTAAGAGTGTCAGTGAACGCTGTGTGTGATTTAGAAGAAGAAAATGGTGAATTAGAGCTGTGGAGAGCAAGAATGGTTGTTTGGGGACCGGGGGGTTTTGAAAGTGAACAGACAAGATGCGTCGGGGAAGAAGTTTTGGGGAGTGAGTAGTGCTACGTTTTGTGTTCGAACTGGTTTGTGCAAGCCTGCTGACATGGTACGCGCTGCAGATGATCGCGGTGGCCTTCGGCCCCCGCTCAACGCGTGTAGAGACTGGACTCTCAGTGTCTTCGCCAACGGGGCTCTGAAATGAGACGGCTAAAAGAGGGGGGGGGCGTATCGAAAGTGAAACAGCGACGGCCAGCCATGGCGCGGCCGGGGTCGGTACGGCGTTACAGTGGCAGGAGTGGGGGAGGAGGAACGCTGGGAATCCAAGCCAACTGCCGCAATGATGATTACGAGACGATGGGCATGATCGCGACCTTGGTGAACGCAATGTACCTGCGAGTAGGTTTCCGGCTGAGTGGAGACGTCGAGATCAACCCGGGGCCGAGTCAAAGCAGCAACATCAGTACCAGTAGCAAACCCTTAACAGCCAGGAAACCTAGGGGAGGGCCACACAATCGCAAAAAAAACGTTGACGAGAAACCTCAACATTAGAAATCAAGTTGTCACAGATACTCGTAGGCTTCAGACTTACAATCCACAGACATCATTAGCAAATAAATTCCAATCCCAGATAGACACCATAAATAGAGTAGAGACGAAGCATATACACATGGGTAACACATTCGAACAACACTACACAAAGAGGTGGCTGACACAAAAAGAAACACACAAAGAAAACACAGCAGCATATTAGACAACTAGAAGAGAGCGAGAGTGCATGGCACCAAAATAGTTGACTGGAAGAAGAAATGGATAAGCTAGAAGGGTTTCTCAAGAAGAAACATCATCAAGATCCTGGGGCTGCAAGAAACACAAGATGGAAAATGATTGAAAACTGTGAGGGAAATGGTAAAGGATATGCTGGACCACTTCATGTCAGACCCTGCATGAAGGAGGATGGGGTGGGTGGACAGGACACATAGCTTGGGGAGAAGGAACCCCCCTGAATGCGCACCCAAGACCTGTGATTGTGAAACTGGTTAAGATGGTCAGATGTGATGACAATTATGAAAGACACGGAGGGGAGGGGGAAAGGTTGAAAAGAGAAGGGATCAACGATACAAGACAGAAAAAGACGCCAAACTGAAACCCTAGAACATTACGGGCCCCAAGGAAAAGGCTACTACAGAGGGGGCAGCTACGAGAGAAGGACAAAGACAGTATGCCATCAGGACAGTATGAACCGCAACAAAGGTGGTACACAGACAGCACCAGGCTGGGAGTGGCCGTGTGATGAGGGGGGAGTCTGGGTGGACAATATGGATGGAGAGGCCGAGGAGAGGGTAGGGAAAAGGACGGAGCTAAGGGATGGAGCGGTGGATGGGCTGGGGGAGGGAGAAATGGGGATTATGGGGGGTTTAGGGGGGGGGGGGGCAAAGAGGCGCATGGGCAAGGGGGGGGAGGTTTGGGGGGGAGAATGGCGAAAAAGGGGAAAAAGGGGGAGGGGAGGAAATACAGAGGGGGGCGCATGGGTGCAAGGGAAAGAAAGGGACAGGGAGGTGGGGGGTAAGAGGGGGAGGAGAGTGAGGGAAACGAGGGGGGGGGGGGGGGAGAATGTGTGGCGAGAAGGGGAGGAGGAAGGTGGAGATTGTGGGGTGGGTAAGGGGGGGGGGGGGTGGGGGGTGGGGGGGGGGGGGGGGGGGGGGGGGGGGGGGGGGGGGGGGGGGAGCGAGTGCGAGCAACAGACAAAGGTATGAGGATACAGACGATTCTGGAAGTGAGCATGATGAAAAGTGAATATGATCAGCGAGCAAAAGAGGAAGGAGGTGCAGGGAAGAAGAGATGTAGGTGTGGATAAGATAGACTGAGTGACATATGATGGAAAGTAACTGTGAAGAAAGGAAAAAGAGGAAAAAGAATGGTGTTTGTCGATGAGGGGAAATGAAATGCGCGTTATGTGCAAGTGTGACGACGAGCGTGGGGAAAGCCTACCCAGAGTGTTGGGGAAGATGACAGACAGATTTTAGAAGAGGGCAAAGGGACACAGCGCGCAGAATGAGTGAGAGACATGTGTACAGTCGATATCCGATCGTTAGATACAGTCAGAGAGACCAAGAAGTGGGTACGTAGGGTCAGAGTCAGTGGCAAGCTCACAATGCGAGTCAAAGGCAACAGTGAGATACCATCGATCGATGGGGTGCCTTACTCGCACAGGTGCCTGTCACACCACCATAGGGGAGAGAGAGGAGAGCGGTACGGATCGAGCGATACAGGCGACAGGTAAGAGGAAAAGGGGAGGGGGGGGGGGGGGGGGGGGGGGGGGAGGGGGTAGGGAGGGGATGGGAGGGAGGGAGGAGGGGGGAGGGAGCCAGTCAGAGTGATGAATCACACACGAAACCAATATGCGAACAAAACCTCACTAAAGGATATAATACCCCAACATGCAGCAGTAGGAAGACAGGGGGAAGAGAAGGATAGAGAAGGCAGAATGAGAGATGTTTGGAAAGGAAAAAGAGCACAAACAAAAAAGAAACAGGCATCACGATCAAATGCAAAAAATAGAATTACTTCAAAACAGACAGCTAGAAAAAAACACTCAAATACACCACCAAAAAAAAAAAGACAAAAAAAGGGTACTAAATGATGGGCGGGGGGCCCAAAGGGGGTCCTAAACAGATCCAAACAATAGAAGGGGAGGAGAGAGAGACAGAGTGAGAGTGAGAGAGCGAGGTGAGACAGGAAAGAACAGAGGATGAGACAAAAGATGAGAATGAGAGAGCGGGGATGAGAGGAAGTGACGGAGAGAGGAATGAAAAGCTAAAACATTGTCCCTTTTATGTTGGAATGTGAAAGGGTTGGCTGAGAAATTATCGGACCCTGATTTCACTGAATTGTCACTGCCTTTGACTTTTGTTGTTTGTCAGAAACATTTACTTTAAAGGGGGTTTTTCGATTTCAATGTAAATTTTCATTTATTTTCTGTACATGTTTGGCCAGCCCATGAAGTATACACGGATGGGTAGGCCTTCAGAAAAGGGACTTTCTATTAGTGACTAAGAAGTTAACAGATCATATTAACTGCTGAAAAACTTAAAATTGGCAATGCATTATGTGTGAAAGTGAGCAGAAATCTATTGCAATGTGAGAAAGATATATTATTTTTTCGTGTATATGTTCATTCCAGTAGATTGCAGGTTTTATGCTGATAAAGATTTTTTATGCACACTGGAAATGATTGAAAAATGCATATGTACGCAGATGGAGCAAGGAAACGAATTTTTGTACAATATCGGTGGGGATTTAAATGCCGAATCATAGATGGATGGTATGATGACGATTGTAAGCAAAAAGAAAGAAACCAGACAAGGGCCTAAACAAACTTAGATTTACAGTAAAGGGAAGGATCCAATAAATAGAAAAAGGAATGATATAAAACAAAGAGCGTTTGAGAAAAACTA
>CM031622.1:33587561-33605261 GCA_018398815.1 Conus ventricosus | reverse complement strand
TTTGATATAAATGAAAACAATTCCAGAAAAACAAGTACTTTTCCAAAATAATCAATCGAAAACAGCCAATACGCAAGTTCAAAACAGAATGTTTAGTGAAAAACGATGAATTCACCTTCTGCGAGCCACAATGGCACAAACAATTCTAATTCAAACGCTCACTACAAAGGGACATAATTTGTTTCGGTCATCATTGGCAAGAATAACACACTGTACAAATACAAAACTCAGGTTTCTCAAAATTATGTCGCGCCGAAGAAAGTCACTCCCTGTTAGGATTGAGGTAGGAAAATGCACCGGAAATTTAAACCTAAATCTACTAATACTGCTCGTGATGAAGTCTTGCAGTCTTGCCCATGCTCCAAGGGTAGTCTTGAAGTCTTGCTGTTGTTCCTAGGAATGTACATGACGGGAATATTCCTCAGTCGTCGAATTATCCCCAATGAAGGACGTATCGCTCTGTCCTCCTTGGTGCTGTCGCTGGTTGCCTAAAGGCCTCCACCACACACAGGAGTGATTTTGCAGTTAAAGTTTCAGTTTCATCAAGGAGGCGATACTGCATGCGACTGGGTTCCATATACGATACACCGCTCTGCTAAGTTTTGACACCACACTGTGCATGATTTTAAGCTGATGGTTCATGAATTAAAGACAAAAAATGAGTGACAGTTAGAAGAGGGTCCCGTGGCTACGATTTAGCAGATGTCGACTACGCATTAGCCATCGCGCTGGTCAGACTAAGTGACTACCTAACATGGTTGTGCATTTTTATCAATTGTGTGTGTGTGTTGTGTGTGTGGTGTGTGTGGTTAGTGAGTGTCGCCCAATGTGTGGTCATGGATGTGAGGGCACAGGCTGTGTGTGTGTTTGTGAGGCTTTGTGTGTGGGGTGTGTGTGTGTGTGTTTTGTGGTGTGTGTGAGTGTGTGTGTGTGTTAGTGACGGCACGATGGTGTGTGTGTGGTTTGTTTGCACGCGTGGGTTGTGCGTTTGTATGAGTGTATGCGGCGGGGCACGTGTGTGTGTGTTGTGTGTGTGTGTTTGTGTGTGTGTGTGGGGTGTGTGTGGTGTGTGCGCGGCGTGTGTGCGTTGTGGTGTGTGTGTGTTGTGTGGGGTGTGTGTGTGGTGTGTGTGTGTGTGTGTGTGGTGTGTGGGTTGTGTGTGTGTGTGTGTGTGTGTGTGCGATTTGTGGGCTTGTGTGAGCGTACGCACGTACCTGCATATGTACGTGTACATATATATGTGTATATATGTGTGCCTTTGTATGTGGGCGTATACGCATGTGTGTATGTGTATGCGCGTGCGCGTTCGTGTGTGTGCATGTATGTGTGCATGCGCGTGCGCGTGTGTGTGTGCACATACACCTATTTGCATGTGTGTGCGTGCAGGAACGAGCGCATGTATGCACACGCGCGCGTGTGCGCATATGTGTGCGTCCGTGCGTGTGTGTATTTTATTACAGAGCAGAGACCAGTTGGGTAAGGGGCTGGAATACAAAAACCTTAACTAAAGTCTATGCTTAAATGCAGCGTTTGTTGGAGAAGGAGGACGGCGATGGGGGCCGGAGTAGCTCAGTGGGTACAGTGCTGCACTTATGGTGACTCATGGTGACCCTGGGGTTTCGGTTCGAATCTCTGCAGGATAGTTTCGGTACAGGGAGATTTTTTCCCTGGGAGTTAACATTGGTTCTGACTCCATTTCCCAAATAGTCCTTCGAATGAGGCATATAAACCGAGGTTCCGTGTGTGAACGCACACACAACATCTTGCACACGTAAAATCCCGTCAGCAACTTTCGGAAGAGAAGGCCAGTTTGGCCGTTGGTATGGATGGCACGTTACACACAGCATGCACCCTGCGTGAGAAATTGAAGGAATGAAGGAAGCAAGTAAACTGAGTGACTGAGATTGACTGGATGACACGGGAAACGACTGCATGAAGCGCCGGCAGGCAGCTCTTCAGCCGGCACTACCCAGCTAGGCAGCCCGTTGTGTACACGAGAGTGCGGATTGTCAGCGCCTAGAACCTTTGGCAAGGCGCTTTGTAAATGCTGTGTTATCATCATCATGACCATCATTATATTATTATTATTATTATTATTATTATTATTATTGTTATTATTATTATTATTATTATTTATTATTATTATCATCATTATTATTATTATTATTATTATTATCATCATCATCATCTCATCATTCATCCTTATTATTATTTATTACCATTATTATTATTATTAATATCTTGATGACATATTTTCCAGTTCAGTGTAAATCCTCTCATTCAGTTTCTTTTATTAAGCCCAAGACGTATTTTCCAGTTCAATGTAAATCCTCTCGTTCAGTTTCTTTTAGTAAACCTAAGATGTATTTTCCAGTTCAATGTTTAAAACGTCTCATTCAGTGTCTTTTAGTAAACCTAAGATGTATTTTCCAGTTCAATGTAAATCTTCTCATTCAGTGTCTTTTAGTAAACCTAAGATGTATTTTCCAGTTCAATGTAAATCTGTCATTCAGTTTCTTTTAGTAAACCTAAGATGTATTTTCCAGTTCAATGTAAATCTTCTCATTCAGTTTCTTTTAGTAACGAAAGATGTGTTTAAATATTTTCCTGTTCAATGTAAATCTTCTCATTCAGTGTCTTTTAGTAAACCCAATATGTATTTCCAGTTCAATGTAAACATGTCATTCAGTGTCTTTAGTAAACCTAAGATGTATTTTCCAGTTCAATGTAAATCTTCTCATTCAGTTTCTTTTAGTAAACCTAAGATGTATTTTCCAGTTCAATGTAAATCCTCTATTCAGTTTTTTTCACTTCATGTTGTTTATAGATGAGCCGATGATAGGTGTAGGGAAGGCGGGGGGTGGGGGTGTGGGTGGGATGGAGTTGGGGGTTCATAAAGGCAGTTACCATGTAAAGATCCATACCATGCATACACGTTAAAAACAATCACTCCAAAAAATTTCTAGACCAGACTAAAATCGGATTTTTCAAGCACAAAATCTTGAATGAAATCTCAGTTCTTTTGAAATCTAAATCACCACATCAGATAGAATACGTATATGAATGTTTTTCTTGAGTGCATGTAACTGAGGCAAAAAAAACAAAAACGTTCAGATAAAATGGTAACTGTAAGAAACTAATTCAGAAGGACTTTTTCTCTTGAACCCGTGTTTATTTTTCTGTGGTGAAAGCATACATTTAAAATCAAATTGGATCAGTGGATAGAAAACAAAATTGTCACTTCAAAGTGTACACTTCATCCATCCCATTCACAGTTACAGGTTTTTTCCCCATGTTTTTGTGAAGCTCCAATGCACCCTGAATAATCTTATTCTTGCAAATCGAAAAATGTGTGAAGTCTTACCTACCAATTAGTCTTTAAAGTTTTACAAAACATAAACAATTAAATGCATAAATAAACAAATTAACAAACAAACAATATTTAAATAAAATAAACGTAACCAGAAATCTGTCGAAGACACAAGTCGTGAGAGATGCTGTATGAAAATCCCTAACTCCATAAAAAACTCAGTCATGGATGCTTTACAGTCTCTCCACTGTCAGATGAAACAAATGCAAATATAAACTCATATAAACTCGCATAAGACAAAACCGACAAATGAAGAGGAAGGATCCTGCACACATGTTGAAGAGAAGAGGGTGGAGTGAGTGAGTGTATTATATTCATATAACATTGAAGCGTACATCGGTACAATAAACCAGCTTGAATAAGAAAGAGTTATACCCAAATCTCAAATGGCATCTGACACTATGCTCTTTATGTCCACGTGTAAACTCATAAAACAATTATTGCCCCAAAAGGCTTGAAGACTGCAACTTTGACAAAATGTTGGAAATATATTTATTCGGCTTACTCCAAGTTACATAGCAAATTCGAAACAAAACGAGCGACATGAAAAGTTATCTACACAAAAGGAAAGGAAAGTGTTAATTTTAATTCCAAAGCTATACCTTTTTCCCCCACAAACGTTGATTTATCATAATATCTCTACGCAATTGAAGAATACAAAAGAGAAAGTGAAAACAAAAAATTACGATAATATCAAACGCTTGTGTTGAAAAGCGGTGACATGCAAGTGGGTATAATGAATGAAAGACATGAATGAAAATATCACTCGGTAAATGAAACATACTTTAAGGGAAAGCTTTCGTAAAAGATGAGATGAAAAAAAAAAGCAACCTGAATATACTGATCGAATGGAAATAATAGAAATGAAAAGGAAAGTGGTTGCAGATTAAAATCTCAGTCAGATTAGTGATCACTAATATCTTAAAGAAGAGCTAAACAAACAACCAAACATGGGCATAGTCCATTGTGATAACTAACTTTTTTCACAAAGAAAAAAAAATCCCAACCGAATTCTTTTTATACAACCGTCAATATCATTACTGATTATGGACAGAACTAGAACAGTTTGTAAAAAAAAAAAAAACCATGATAAATGTCACAGAGTGTCATTTAATATTAAAGTCTTTCCTTCACTCTTGCAAATAACACTAAAACAGGCAAGACAGGTTGGTCTTTTAATGTTAGTTACGATTGAATATCGGGCTAGAAAGTATTCTTATGCGTCAGACTTCAAATATTCAAAGTTTGAATAAGAGGAAATAACTTTGAGTAGATTCACAGGAATTCGAATGGAAGAATACGGTTTGTTAGAAACATTGGTAATGTAGAGCTATGAAGATATCACAAAGGAAACAAACATTTTTTTTTCCTTTTTGTACTCCCAGTTCTTATAGAACAGGGAGTACTTTAGAATGGGAACGAAGAAATGCTGTGTGTGTGTGTGTTGTGTTGTGTGTGTGTGTGTGTGTGTGTGTGTGTGTGTGTGTGTGTGTGTGTGTGTGTGTGTGTCTGTCTGTCTGTGTGTCCGTGGTCAAAATGTGTTCCACTCGCTCCAGACAAAACTACTGGGTCGATCTTTCTGAAAATTTGTAGGTATGTTCATTATGGGTCAAGGATGATGTCCCATGTTTTAGTTTACCGTTACAGCCGTTACTAACGGCTGTAACGGCCTGTAACCCTTTTTCTTCTTTATGGAATATCTCCGGAAGTACTTGGCCGATCTTTGTGAACCATTAGCAGGTATGTTCACTATGGGTTACGGATGATGCCCGATGTTTTAGTTTACCGTTATAGTCGTTACTAACGGGCTGTAACGGCCCGTAACGCTTTTTCTTCTTTATGGGATATCTCAGAAAGTACTTGGCCGATCTTAGTGAAAATTAGCAGGTATCTTCATTATGGGTTACGGATGATGCCCGATGTTTAAGTTTACCGTTATAGCCGTTACTAACGGCTGTAACGGCCTATAACGCTTTTTCTTCTTTATGGAATATCTCAGAAAGTACATGGCCGATATTTCTGAAAATTTGTAGATATGTTCATTATGGGTCACGGATGATGCCTGATGTTTAAGTTTACCGTTATAGCCGTTACTAACGGCCCATAATGGTTTTCTTCTTTATGGAAAATCTCAGAAAGTTCTTGGCCGATCTTTCTGAAAATTTGTAAGTATGTACATTTTAGGTCACAGACGATAGCCGATGTTTACCAGAATAGCCATTACTAACGGATACACCAGCCCAAGACGGTTTTTCCTCTTTATGGAATATCTCACGCGTATTCAGGATAAACCGGGAGTACGTTTATATGCTTTGCATCTTGTTTTTTTTAAAAATCTTGCTTCTGAGAGCTTTGAATCGGCTTTCCCAGTCTGCGTCCAGTTTTGGGGCAAAATGTCCTAACGTCTCTCTCTCTCTCTCTCTCTCTCTCTCTCTCTCTCTCTCTCTCTCTCTCTCACACACCACACACACACACACACACACACACACACACACACACAACACACACACACACACACACACACACACACACACCACACACACACACACACACACACACACGCGCACGTACACACACACACACACACAACACACACAACCACACACCCACACACACACACACACACACACACACACACGCACTCGGGGAGATCAGGATAAAATCTGAACTTTCAGCCTTGAGAGGGGATGAGACAGTGGTTCGTGTGTTCACATTGTCTGACATTGATGCCGGCTGCCTGTGTGGAGGGGTACCATTGGGTGTCCTTCCTCCATCTTACACTTCGTGGTGTCTTTGGCTTGCCACAGGGCATAGAATCTGAAGCGTGACTAGCTGTGGTCCGGCGTATCAAAATGAACGGAGACTGATAATAATGAATTTTGACCCCCGATCTTCTGACAACTATACAAACTATCTTTGCGGATGCTCAGAAGACTTGTAAAAAAAAAGAAGAGCAAAAATCATCATCATCATCATAATCATCATCATCATTACTATGATTGTTATTATTACTATTATTATTCATTATCATTGTTGTTGTTAGAAGTAGTAGTATCATCATCATTCTCATTGTTATTATTATCATTGTTATCATTACTATTATTGTTATTATTTCATTGTAATCATTATCATTATTATCATCATCATTATTATAATAAGTAGTATCATCTCATTATTATTATTATCAATATTATTAACCATATTGTGCCTCCCCCCCCCCCACCCCCCCCGCCCAGCAGCGTCGTTTCCATTCCACTACCAGCTTGCGCCATGTTTGATGAGAACAGTGTCTGTTCATTCTATATCTTTATTGTCTTAAATGAAGAAGGACCGGAAAGATTCAAACACGCAGTCATTTTTTTTATTATTGTTATTATTTTTTTTGTTTGTAATTTTTTCATTCTTCCCTTCGGTAGCACGGTAATTGTGTTCTATGTAATCCAGAAACTGGTGTGTCAGCGATAGACTACGGAGCGCTTACTTCATTCGTTGCGAAGGTCATACAGCCGTTTCTTATGATTCCGAGGTCATGTGTAGTTTAACATACCCTGGACACAAGGAAAATGACCACTCCTCTTCCCTGTTTAAGATAATTAACCGTTCTGCAGTGGCCCCTTTCCTTCACTCCCGCTGTTTGTGTTTAATTCACCGAAAGACGCCCAGCGTGTTCGTTAATCGTCCAGTATCATCTTAATTACCCTTGATCATCCTTCATTGATCCTCATGAAACAAATGTTATCAATGTCTGTAGCCCGTTAGGTCTTCAGTTTCAGTGTCCACTCCACACTCACGGCTGTGGTCTGTCTCTGTGGAAGTCGTCGTTTACGGGACGTTCCTAGGGATTGTCTCTGGATGCACGAGTTGGCGCCCTCTGCACCTCTGGAAAAAGACGCTTAGTCATGCTGTTTCACGAGACAGTAGTCTTTGTCATCATAGAGGCTTAGAAGAAAGATTTCCAGATCCGAAGAGACCACTGTGAACCGCAGAAGCTGCTCAGCAGCAGCGCAGTGTCTCCTCTGGTGGGTCACGTCATGAT
This sequence comes from Conus ventricosus, assembly GCA_018398815.1. Taxonomy (NCBI): domain Eukaryota; kingdom Metazoa; phylum Mollusca; class Gastropoda; order Neogastropoda; family Conidae; genus Conus; species Conus ventricosus. Next base: position 33,597,855 of record CM031622.1, on the reverse strand, counting down.
GACGATCTGATTATTTGCTATTTGTGGACTGTTGGTGCCGAGGTAGTGATCTCGGTGTTTCTCTGTATGGGGATCCAGAATGACAGGCACGTCATATTTGCTTTGTAACTTGTTTGTTATTTCCTTTGATGACACAATCATTCGTTTCTTTGTAATCTAGAAACTGGCTCGTCAGCGGTGGAAACATGGTGTGGTTTTCTTTTTTTCTTTCATTTGTTTTATCAAAATAAAACAGACTCTTCTTGTGATTCCGAGGTCATGGGTAGTTTAACACTGCCCTGGACACAAGCAAGGTGACTTGTCCTGTTGCCTGTTTCAGATAATCAACCGTTCTTCAGTGGCCTTGGTTAACTCCAGTTCTTTTGTGTTTAATCTCTGAAGCGAGCCCAGCGTGTTCATTACTCATCCATTGACTGAAACTTTGGTCGCCAACACCGGAATCCCCGCTAGGACACTGACAGGAATGTGATGTGGAACAACTCATCCCGTGACTAAGCACTGTCATATTTTTTCACCAGTTACCGTTCCCCTGACATGTTTATGCCTCTGACGATGCATTAATCATCATTTGGCTGGAAACGCTTTCCGCAGTAACAGACCGGCAGGCGATGAAGAGCGGTTCGATTTTTGCGTGTCATGGAGATCGTAATATCGAACATCAACTTCCTCGTGAGTCAACGCTCTCGTGTCTGGCTTTCGTGGTTAAGAGGGAGTTAATTACAGTTCGGTAATCCACTCCAGGGGTCGCCCATCAAGGATTAAAGGGAAGGAACTGATAGGGCCTGTCTGGAAAATTTGGCGTCAGCGCCCTTGATGAATAGTTGAAGGGAATTAAGGGAGAAAGAGGTGTTGTTTCTGGAGTACCTAGCTGCTGAGGTGCCGTGGTTTGCGTCGCAGGCGTCGGGTTGGGAGATCGTGGGTTCGCAGCCCATCAGAGGCGTTTATTTGAAGGAATTTTTTGCTGAGGTTTGATCTGACTATACCAGAGTTGATTTTGCTGTGGGTTCAAACTGGAAGTTGGGAAAGCAGTCAAGCTGCATCTTCTGAACTGATGCGTCTTTAAGAATGCTGCTCACATTTCCTAACCATAACAAGATCTGTGTCTTTTCCCAACCCACGTGGATATCTGGATGTTGAAAGGAAGCGCTCAGTACAACCCTCTCACGTGGACTTGGAACAGAATGGAACTCCACAGTATAATATGCCTTACCCTTAATCCTCCTCTTTCAATCTCCACAGTATCATATTCATTACCCTTAATCCTCCTCGTTCATTCTCCACAGTATCAAATTCATTACCCTTAATCCTCCTCGTTCATTCTCCACAGTATCATATTCATTACCCTTAACCCTCCTCGTTCATTCTCCACAGTATCATATTCATTACCCTTAACCCTCCTCGTTCATTCTCCACAGTATCATATTCATTACCCTTAATCCTCTCATTCATTCTCCACAGTATTATATTCATTACCCTTAATCCTCCTCGTTCATTCTCCACAGTATCATATTCATTACCCTTAATCCCCTCATTCATTCTCCACAGTATTATATTCATTACCCTTAGTATCATATTCATTACCCTTAATCCTCTCATTCATTTTCCACAGTATCATATGCATTACCCTTAATCCTCCTCATTCATTCTCCACAGTATCGTATTCATTACCTTTAATCCTCCTCATTCATTCTCCACAGTATCATATTCATTACCCTTAATCCTTCTCATTCATTCTCATGGAACAAATGGATGACTATCTATTGCCCTTTATGCCTCGCTTTCCCCGTGACCTCTGTTTCAACGTCTCACTCCATACTCATGGCTGTGGTCAATCTCTGTGCAAGTCGTCGGTATTGGTAAGTTCCTAAAGGATTGTCGCTGGGTGGACGTGGGGGCGCCATCTTCCTTCTTGAAGGAGGGCGCAGTCTCGCGCCCTTTTCCTGACATAGCAGTCATTGTCGTCATAAAAGGCCTAGAAGAAAGTGTCCCAGATCAGAACAGACCCCTGCGAACCGCAGAAGCAGCTCATCAGCAGCGCACATTGTCCTGATGACGACCTGATATTCACTGTCTGTGGACTGTTGGGGCTAGGGTGGTGACCCGGGGAGCTGCTCTGTATGGGGGGGGGGGGGGGGGGGCGAAATGACAGCCATAGGAGTAATGGCATCAAGATGGTATGGCTGATCACGTTTCTGGACTTAACTCTATGGATTATCTCACTCTTGCGGTTGAAGTTTGAAAAGATATCGATTTACAAGTAGTTCTTTTTCGTATCTACATTTATTCAGTTCCGGTACCCATGCTATCATCAGCAGTTATCATACTATTATTAGTAAGGGGCTTAGCTCAGCCTATAGTGACTCGAGTACGTTAAATTTAGGAGCATAATACCACTAGAATGACTTATCTGGGACTAGTATATTTACCATCGATTGTATTAGTAGTGTTCAGTTACTTCTGGGTGTTCTTTTAAATTGTGTTCACGAGTTAGTGTGTTCACTTGTTCGTTCAGCGATGGCGACTTATTCATTGTTTGAAGTCTTTCAACATTCTGCTTGAAGCTGTTCCTGTTCTGTCACAAATCACAGAATGGAACATGTGAAGAGAAACATTGACATAAAATAAGCAAAGCAAATCACAAACATACATACGCACACGTGCGCCCGCACACGTACACACACCACACACACACACACACACACACACACACACACACACACACACACACACACAGGGATGGATAGAGACAGAGACAGAGAGACAGACACACGTGCGCCCGCACACACACACCACACACACAAACACACACACACACACACACACACACACACACACCACACACACACACACCACACACAGATGGAGGGATGGACAGAGACAGAGACAGAGAGACAGACAGACACACACACACACACACACACACACACACACACACACACACACACACACACACACACACACACACACAGGGTGAGTGAGAGAGAGAGAGAAAATTAATAGCAGTGCTGAAAAAGTCGATATTGATAGTGACAGTACATCTATGTTTGATTTTGTTGGGGTTGTCAGCTTTAAGCACGCATGCAGCCCTCTAAGGCACAACACACACACAACACACACACACACACACACACACACATCAACCTCTCTCTCTCTCTCTCTCTCTCTCTCTCTCTCTTCTCTCTCTCTGCCCATTCCATCCATTGGAATCTGTACATCTTTTCGCTTTAAAAAATTTCTAGGTGTAAATATGCGGACGCCTAATGATCTTGTATATGGCGAGACGAAAAGGTTTCCTATACATACTGTTTCTGCCGTTGAATGCATCGATACTGGCTTTATTTACTCCATATGGAAGAGTACAGAATACCTCGTAAAGCTTATAATATGCTTTACGATCTTGATTCTAGAGGAAAATACAACTGGGCTAGTAAGTTCGTAGTGTCGTTTTGAATACGGTTTTGGTTTTGTATGGCTGAATCAGGGTGCTGGAAATGTTGAACAGTTTATAAGTTGTTTTCATCAATGACTAGTTGACTGTCGTTGGCAAACATGGTTACATCATGTGCATGATAGCAAAAGGTTTGATTTTTACAGACAGTTTGGTAATTCCCATGATCTGAAACCTTATATGACTTTAGAAATTGGATAGACACTTCAATACATATGGCAAAATTTAGACTTGGAATATCGGATTAAGCAATACATAAATGTAGATACAAAGCCCCGATGTTGATAACAATGATATGCTTTGTCGTCTTTGTAAAGTGTCACAAGAAAATGAGATGCATTTTGTTCTTTGTTGTCCAGCCTTTGAACATTAGAAATGAATTGATTAAGCCGAAATTCTATATCACAGCCTTCCCCATTTAGATTGACTCTATTGATGTCGTCAACTTCAACAAAAGATGTTCAAAATTGTTCCTTATTTTTGTATAAGGCATTTGAAATTAGAGAAATGGCTACCTCTTAAAAATGACAAATGATTTTGTCTTAATTTCATATACTTTGTTGCATGTCGCATATATTTGTTTCCAAATATACTATACTGACTTCCATAAAAAACGCGAAAAATTGAAAGGCTATATTTTGGGTGAAAAGGGGTGAATATACAATATTGAACCATTGTGGCAAGTTGTTTGGGTCCAAGACTCACGTGCAGTGAAAAACTTGTGTGAGCAACATATCATTCCCGGCATTGGAGGGTCAACAAAAATGGCAAACTGGTTGCTGCATGTGAGGCACGTGCACACCATGCAGAGCAAAGTTAACCAGCGACAAGTACGCAGGCATGCAGCCTTTATAAAGCCGCGCTACAAGGTTCAGATAACGACTTGCCGTCTGAGCGCTACAGAGATGCCAAGACTACGAGCAGAGGAACGCAATCGTGCCCTAGGCCATCTGGAGGCTGGTGTGGATGCCAGGCAGGTCGCCAACATCTTTAACGTTCACATCTCAACCATCTATCGTCTGCAGCACCGCATGACGAGTCACTGGTACCACTGATGATCGTCCCCGGCCAGGCCGTCCTCGGGTCACCACACCAAGAGAGGATCGCCATTTTGTTCGAACCCATCTGCGGGACAGGCAGCAAACAGCCGCTAACACTGCTCGACAGGTGCCTGGAATCTCCAGCAACGAATCAGCCTCAACACTGTGCGGCGGCGTCTTCAGGAGAATGGGCTGGCATGTAGGCGTCCTCACAGAGGCCCGGTACTGACACCAAGACACCGGCAGGACAGGCTGCAGTGGGCACAAGCCCGAATCAACTGGCGCAGGCAGCAGTGGGGACGCATACTGTTCTCCGATGAGAGCCGTTTTTGTATTGACATGGCTGTCGGTCGTGTCAGAATATGGCGTCGACCTGGTGAACGCTATGCTGACTCCTGTGTGGTAGAGCGGAACCCCTGGGGAGGCCAAACGTTATGATATGGGGTGCAATTGGCATTAAGCACGCCATAGGACCAGTCATCTTTCAGAACATTGGTCCTGGTCGCGGACAGGGTGTCAATGCACAGCGCTACATCCACCAGGTGCTCAGACCCCATGTCGTTCCTTTTTTTGCGCAACACCCAAACTGGACATTCCAACAGGGACAATGCAAGACCACACACAGCCAGGGCCACCCAGCAATTTCTTCAGCACAGCAACATCAATGTGCTGCCCTGGCCAGCCCTCAGTCCCGATTTAAACCCAATAGAACATTTTTGGGATGAACTTGGCAGACGGTTGGACCTCCTGCGTCCACGACCAGCAACAGCGGCTCAACTTCACCAGGCCATCGTCCATGTGTGGGCTGGTGTGCCAAGGGGACGCATCAACCACCTGGTCCACTCAATGAGCCGCAGGTGTCAAGCAGTTGTCCATGCAAATGGTGGCCACACACGGTATTAGGACTTCAAGCTGGTTTGTCACGTGACCTTGGATTTTCACCACAAAGACATATTGTGATGACATTTTCACACATTACGGTGTAATGAATCAAATCACGTTGAATTCTCGCTTCCACTCTGTACAATTGTGACCAATAAAAATTCGCCCCTAACCTTCAGCTTGTTTTGCTTTCGCGTTTTTTATGGAAGTCAGTATTATCCATACCCCTCATAAGTGGTTAGGCCTATGTGAATAATCATCCGAATCTCTCTCTTCTCTCTCTCTCTCTCTCTCTCTCTCTCTCTCTCTCTCTCTGTCTGCCTGTCTGTCTTATCTACCTGCCTGCCTGTCTGTCTCTGTCTTCTGTGTCTCTGTTTTTGTCTTCTCTCTCTCTCTTCTCTCTCTCTCTCTCTCTCTCTCTCTCTCTCTCTTCTCTCTGTCCGTCTGTCTGTCGATCTGTCTCTGTCTGTCTGTCTGTCTGTTGTCTGTCTGTCTGTCTCTCTCTCTCTCTTGTCTCTCTCTCTGTCCGTCTGTTCTGTCGATCTGTCTCTGTCTGTCTGTCTGTCTGTCTCTCTTTCTGTCTGTCTCTCTCTTAGTCAAGTGGTATAAACGCACGTGTTCATCCAGGTCAGAAATGACGTCATTAAGACAACACGATGACCTTCTCGAGGGGAGGCAATGAGGGGTTAGTGGCACGACAGTAATTCAGTTATCTCGTTCCCCAAGCCGACGATCACTAACGCATGGGTGATTTGTTTCAGGCGATAATATTCTGGATCTTGTTGTTGTTGTTGCTTGAGGCCAGGGTTGTTTTTTCGGTGGTTCTTTTGTTTTTGTTTTTGTTTTTTGTTTCTTAAGAGAAGGGTCTGTCGGTGGAAAAGAAAAGAAGTACACAGTGAGAGAAAGCAGAATGGAGAGAGAGAGAGAGAGAGAGAGAGGGAGAGAGAGAGAGAGAGAGGACGAGGAGAGAGAGAGAGAAGAGAGAGCAGAGAGAGAGAGACAGACAGATGGATAGATGGACAGACAGACAGACAGGCAGAGAAAGAGGACTAACTGATTCATTCATTCATTCATTCATTCATTCATTCATTCATTCATTCATTTCATTCATTCATTCATTCATCTTTGATATACAAGAATTACGATATTTAGGCCAAGGCCTGGTCTCACAATCTGTCCTCGTCAAGCATACATTATTCAAACATATTATTTATACTGACAATTCAACATAGCAGCACTGTAATGTAATTCTACAATGACACGCGGGCTCTTCATAAAAGGATGAGTACTGAGCACCATTCCAGCAACTTACAGAGCAGCTTGGTGTTGCAATGACTGCAAGAAATATTGAATGATAAACAAAGCTTGCTTGGAATTTATTAGTTTTTTGTATTTAGTCCCTTGTGGATTCATTCCAAGAAAACTGGCCCTCAGCACTTGTGTCTTAAGAGGTTATCGTTTTATATTTTCTACTTTTCACAAGAAAATGAAGCTTGTTTTGTTCTTTCATGATTTTCTTTTGCTTCTTAGGTGGCACCTTTGGTTGGTATTTTGAAAACTCAAACAAACATACTACGGTATTGCACACCAGCTTTTCTGGGATAGCATTCTTCTTAAAACCGAAAAGGCAGAGGAGTCAAATTACCACTTTCTGCGGTCATGAGGAGAAACAACCTAAGTTCGAAATATCGGTATATGACCAGGAGTTGTGTGTTAGTAATTTTCCTCCCTATGGAGATTATAAGCTTGCTGAAGGTCATTTTGAGAAGCATTTATTTTATTTTTCCCATCCACCCATTGCACATACTGTTAGTTAGGGCAGTATTAACTACCACTGCAGATATGAATTGCTTATCTCTCCCCTATTTCTTCAATCTACGACATAAGAGCAATCTTTGTTTATCATTCAAAGATTCCTCTTTAACTTGTTTTAACTATATATATATATATTATATATATATTACCAGTTTAAAAAGGATTTTAAATGAAGAGATTAAAACCTACAAGCTTGTTTTTGGAAAAACAAGCTTGTAGGTTTTATCTCTTCATTTTAAAATCCTTTTTTAAACTGGTATGTCGCTCCCTACATGGTTGAGCACTTTTAACGTTCTGAGTGGCTTTTTAACTCTGTTTATATATATTTATATATATATATATTATATATATATATGAGGAAAACGAAACACCCGAAGGTGCTGGGGAGGACCAGAGAAGCACCGTCTTCACCTGCTTTAGAGCAGTCCTGTACCACCCTTGGAGGCTGCGCTGTGTTGACGATGGGTACATGCATGCGCAGGACACTCCATTAAGATTCAAGGGACATAACTGCTCTGACAGAGGTAAATTAGACTACAGGATGCAGCTCTAACAGCCTTAAAGTAGCATCCCATGGGTGTACCAGCCCGTTTTTCATGACCTGCAGAGCCCACCGGCGAAAAAACACACCCTCCAGCTGCAAGCACACCCACAGACCAACACCCTGCCCACAGACAGATGAAGACGGTTGCCACTCCAGCACAAGCCAAGCTTTCGCCATACGGTCTTATGTGCCCTCAAGAGGAGAATCCAAAGTTGTAGTCTTTCCACTGTCAACAGGACTTTCCCTGTGGTCAGTGGGTCTTTCCTCACGTCACTGGACCTTTCTCCAGGGTCAGCCTAGTTAAGGCAAAGAAGAAAAAGAAACACCGAAGGTGCTGGGGAGGACCCAGAGAAGCACGTCTTCACCTGCCTTTAGAGCAGTCCTGTACCACCCTATATATATATATATATATATATTATATATGTACGTATATCCCACCTGAGGATCACTTTTATAATCATTTTGACGTTGACAATGGTGTTGATGACTTGAACAATGTCTTTTGATTGCTGTTGGAGTTAGATGATGTGTTTTGGAATCTATCGGGCGATCTTACATTAGAACTTCTAACATTTTCCTGTATCATAGACTTCAATGATGTAAGCTGTAACTTTCGTCATGATCATTCTAATCTGGCTAGCATTATAAGGAATTCGGCTGACAATGTACTTAATAAATATGGGGAAAAATTATTGGATATGTGCACGCTTTTAGTCTGTGTATTCTAAACGGGTGTGCAATGGGGATATAGATGGAAATTATACTAAATAATATCAGAGTCAGGAAACAGCGTCAATGATACTTTTGCTGTCTAAGAGATGTTTGTTATTGTTGTCTCGTCGTGTAAATTGTAGTATCGGAGAGAATAGAGTCTGATCATTTGCAGTTGAACTGCATTTAAATTTAAATTGAAAGAAATGTTACAAGGAGGCTTTCCATTACCGATGATCAGTTTATGAAGAGTTTGTGGGGGATAATGATTTAGGAAAATTATTCTCGAAAATGTTCCTGGAAAAACCTTTCTGAATCGTAGGGCCTTTAAATCGATTGTTTTTTTTTAAAATGGTCTGAGATCTTTAATGAGTGCTCAAAAAAAAAGGAAAAGAAAAGAAAATCAACTGACAAAAAATAAGAAGTGGTGATTGGTTTGAGGGGAAAATGTAAGAAAAGCAAGAAAAAGAAAAACAACGCTTAAATTTTTAGAAATCAAAAGAGCACGGGCGTGAGCACGGAGATAAAAATTAAAAGATAGAAAAGAAAAAAAGTAAAATTTTTTTTAAATATTGAAAGGTTCCCTTTTTCAGAAATAATCAAAAAAAATTTTTTGGGAGAATGTACAAAAAAAGTCAGAAAAAGAAAACAAGAATAAAATTTAACGCGCTGAGATGGTTTTTCCTTTTTAAGGTTTATTTAAGTGGAAGTAACTAGAGAATGTCAACGAAGTTTGGTGATTTTGTCAAAATTATAAGTTGAAAAAGATTTTAGCACGATGAACCGTCCAATATAAAAAGAAGTGTTACTTGCTGTTAGAAAGTAAAGAACGGTAAATCGCGGGCCCCAGATGAAATGTGACCTTTTTTAAACGAAATGAGTCTTAACTCGCAGGAGGAAAGCGTACGGGCCCCCGGGAAAAGGGTGTAGGGTCGAATTTGTATTTTTACTTTTAATCAAAAAAAGGAATGTTAAACTTTAAAAAATACACATATGTAATCGGCATTTATAATTCAATCGGAAAAGTATTTTAAAAAGCGTTTTAAGCCGATGACCCCTACGATTCCTTAAACCCAAACAAAGATTTGATCAACATTGTGAGGCACCCCCGAAAGGGCCCCAGCCCTTTTTGACAGTTGGAAAGGTCTGAAATCTATTTCTTTGACCATTCACTGGTGAAAAAGCCAACCGAAAAACGTTTCGAAAATTTTGGCATAAAAAAAAAGCGAAGTGGTCGACCCCTTTTACCAAGAGGGATCGCGTTAGAACCTTATGGTAACCGCGGGGGATCGCGCTTTGGGGTTGGGTGACCGTCTTTGTTTTGCTTTCCGCGCAGCTGGCTTCGAAAACCCCGTTTCAAAGAAAGGGCTGTCTTTTTGTCAGTGGGTCGTCTTCAACTTACCGAGTAGTCAAATGAATTTGGGGAAAATGGGGACAAAAATTTTGCTGCAAGGATTATGAAGACGAAAACAACTTTACAGTGACGTGAGCGAAAATTCGCGGTCGATTCCCTGGAGCTGCCCAAAAAAGATGAAAATTGACAAACCCTGTCCCGTACAAGAGTAAGAGAAGGTGAGCAGAGGGGTATATGGATTCGCAACGGCGTGCAGCTGTGCTACAAGAGCAAGAAATGTATGTAAGGGGGCCTGGGGCAGGGTGTGTGGATTTTAAAAAATTTCTAAAATTTTTTTTTTAAACGGCTTGCTTTTTTTGTCGAAAAAAACTATATAAAAACTTAGTACAAGACAACTACAAAACTTTAACCTTTTTTACAAAAATTAAAAATTTTGTGTTTCTTTAAAAAATTGGGGGGGAAAAAAGAAAATTTTTGTTTTTTACCCCCTTTTCAAAAAA
>CM031622.1:33580761-33585761 GCA_018398815.1 Conus ventricosus | reverse complement strand
ATATAAATAAAATAAAATCAATAAAATCAGAGTTAAAAAGCCACTCAGAACGCCAACAGTTTCTTTATTCTTTCTTTCGTTCATTTTTATTTTTTTCACCGACATTCGGTTCCATCTTGCTTGCTATCTCCCCCTGTTTTCTCTTCTTTTTATTTCTTTCTTATTTCATTTCTCGTTTCTTCCTTCCCTTCCCCATTTGCGTTCACCTTGTGTTTATATCTGCTGGTTTCTCTCTCTGTTTTTGTGTGTGTTTGTTTGTTTGTTTGTTTTTTCATTGATCCATGCCTTATTCTTATCGTCTTCGTTTTTTTTTTTCTTTTTTTTTTTCCCCATCAGTTTCTCTGACTTTCAGTCCCGTCCCACTGGCTGAGTCCCTTGTTTTCCTTTTCTTTTCTTTTTCTGTCTTTCTCACTTTATTTTTTCGTTTTATTCATTCCTGCTTCTTGTCTGTTTTGATTTGATTTGGTTCACGTTAGAAGCTGCAGGTGGTACGTGCACGTTCTGTAATGTTTAAACATGGTTTCCGTTTACTTCTGACACTTCTTTGTTGTTTTCTTTGTTCCTATTCCCTCATGTGACACTTCTTTGTTGTTTTATTTGTTCCTATTCCCTCATGTGACACTTCTTTGTTGTTTTCTTTGTTCCTATCCTTCATGTGACACTTCTTTGTTGTTTTCCCTTTTTCCTATTCCCTCATCTGACACGTATTTGTTGTTTTCTTTGTTCTATTCCCTCATCTGACACTTCTTTGTTGTTTTCTTTGTTCCTGTTTCCTCACCTGAACACGTCTTTGTTGTTTTCTGTGTTCTTATTACCTCATCTGACACTTCTTTGTTGTTTTCTTTATTCATATTCCCTCATCTGGGCACTTCTTTGTTGTTTTCTTTGTTCTTATTTTCCCTCATCTGACACTTCTTTGTTGTTTTCTTTGTTCCCATTCCCTCATCTTAACATGTCGTTCTTTTTTCCAGCTTGTCCTTTTCCTTTTCCACGTCTTCCTTCTTCTCCCCCTTCAAACTTCTTCCCCGCCATCCCTTTCACCTCACCTTGTCCTTCTCCTTTTCCACGTCTTCCTTCTTCTCCCCCTTCAAACTTCTTCCCCGCCATCCCTTTCACCTCCCCTTGTCCTTCTCCTTTTCCACGTCTTTCCTTCTTCTCCCCCTTCAAACTTCTTCCCCGCCATCCCTTTCACCTCCACCTTGTCCTCCTCCTCCTCGTCCTCCTTCTTCCTCATCTTTTCTTTAACTGTGTAGGTTTGGGATCTGAGGAGGTTTGATTCTCACAAGTGTAAGAATGTTTTTCGACATCTGTGTACTACGACTCTCTCTCTCTCTCTCTCTCTCTCCCCTCTCTCTCTCTCTCTCTCTCTCTCTATCTCTCTCTCCCCTCTCTGTCTCTCTTTTCTCTCTCTCTCTCTCTCTCTCTCTCTCTCTCTCTCTCGCTCTTCTCTCCCTCTGTCTCTCTCTGTCTCTCTCTCTGTCTCTGTCTGTCTCTTCTGTCTGTCTGTCTGTCTGTCTCTATCTCTGAGTTGTCACTAAATGCAATGTCCAGTCCATGCGCTGCATTCAGGAAAGCCAACGTGGGCCAGGAAGAGGAAGCGTACCCCATTCCCTTACTACTCCCCGAGATAAACAAGACATAAGACAGTGACCGATGATAGACCGCGGCTTCAAAATGATGATGTATTAAGGGAGAGAATTTGCGCCGCTCGGCCAAGGAGACATTTATCGGGCAGAGGTGGGGATGGGGGGGTGGGGGTGGGTGGGGGGTGGGGGGACGAGACAGAAACGCTGGGAAATGGACAAGAAAACAATGACTGGAAAATGGGGTGGATGATCGCCGTATGTTTTATACGTGTCAGCCTGATCCGTTGCATATGAAGGAAAGGCAGGTCTAGAATCCAAAACAAAAGGGAAGGAACGAGTAAGGTAAGGGGTCAGGGAAAAAAAAACCTCGAGAAAATGAGAAATTAAAGGAAAGAAGAAAAGAGAAAATTATAGACAAAAAGTCATCAAGGAAAAAAAAAGAAATGAAAGAAAGAAAGATGGCAGGAGTATAAAACGAGAGAGAGAGAGAAGAGAGAGGAGAGAGAGAGAGAGAGAGGAGAGAGAGAGGAATGAGAGAGAGAGAGAGAGATGAGAGAGAGAATATGAAAACAGAAAACGAAGCAATTAGAAAAGGAAGAAGGAGATACAAACAAATGAGGTAGCATGAGACAAAAGAAAGGAAGCAAGAAATTAGGAAAGAAAGAATTTAAGGATGAATGAAAGGGGGAAAAAAAGTACTTAAGAAAGAACAGAGGAAAAAGTGAATCAGAAAATGATACAAAATATGTAAAAAACACAATTTTAAAAAAAATGAAAAAAAAAAAAAAAAAAAGAACGAAGAAAACAGGTAAACAAACAGAAACCTGTGTGTTGCTAAAAAAAAACACACCCCCCCCCCCCCCCCCAAAAAAAAAAAAAAAAAAAAAACAGATCAAAAGCCTTACAGCCTAAAAGGCCCCAGGAGAATTCACTATGTCTGAGCATGGCACTATGGGCTCTGGAGGTCATCCCTCTCCTTCTCCCCGCATTCATCTTTCTGAACTGAACCAAATAGCCATTTACCGCCGGGTGGGTAGAGAGAATTTTCTAGCCATAAAAATCCTACCTGACGAAATGGTTCAAATCCCTCAGCAAATCGCTCTAGTCGTTGGATCGCAGGCCTCCTTAGTGCAGTGTGGAAGGGAAAAAATTGAGGAAAAAAAAAGCACAATTGAAGCCGGTTGTTATTGCTCTACATGTGCACGAAAATCAAGCACTTGCAACAACTATCCCAAACTTCTGGTGTTTGTTTGTTTGTTTGTTTTTCCCATAGTGCAACTTGCTGTGCTATGCACGATCATGTGCCTGTTCGAAAGTAGAGAGATGTATGTATTTTTAAAGGCTGTACAGCAGTACCAGCAAAATGGTGAGTCACTATCAGCTGTGTGGAATGTTTTGTCTGAAAAAAACGGTGAAAAGACAGAAGAGAAGAAGAAGAAGAAGAAGAAGAAGAAGAAGAAGAAGAAAAAAGAAAAGAAAACAACAACAACAACAACAAGAAAGGAAAACAAGAACAAGGTCTCTCTCTCTCTCTCTCTCTCTCTCTTCTGTCTGTCTCTCTGTCTCTCTGTCTGTCTCTCTCCTCTCTCTCTCTCTCTCTCTCTCTCTCTCTCTCTCTCTCTCTCCTCTCTCTAACTGCTTTTATTGTGCATGTAATTCTTGTTTTGTACTGACAATGTTAGATCTAGTTGCAAAGTGAGACGACTGCAGGCGGAAATATAAACAAATATTAAATGTCATTAATAGCGAACCGCCAAGAAAACGCAGACAAACGAATTACAAGACAAAACACGACACGTTTCGACCTCTTAGGTCTTCTTCAAGATACAAAACACTCGGGACATGACAACGAAAATGAACGTGCAATCACTTATCATTCAATTATGAAGAGAGAGAGAGAGAGAGAGAGAGAGAGAGAGAGAGAGAGAGAGAGAGAGGTCTGTTCGCTGCATCAATATATCATGATGTGAAACTTCCTCCCTACAGCCCCAAATCTTTTCATCCTGACCGCAACATTACCCAACTCACCGCTCCATCAATCCTATTTAGTCTTTTTCCCCATAGGAAAAGTGTGTGTGTGTGTGTGTGTGTGTGTGTGTGTGTGTGTGTGGTGGTGGTCGTGCGTGCGTGCGTGCGTGCGTGCGTGCGTGCGTGCGTGCGTGTGTGTGTGTGTGTCGTGGTGCGTGCGTGCGTGCGTGCGTGCTGCGTGCGTGCGTGCGTGGTGCTGCGTGCGCGCGTCGCGCGCGCGCGCGCGCGGGGTGTGTGTGTGTGTTGTGTGTATGTGTGTGTGTGATGTTTGTGGTGTGTGTGTGTGTGTGTGTGTGTGTGTGAGAGATGTGTGTGTGTGTGTGTGTGTGTGTGTGTGTGTGTGTGTGTGTGTGTGTGTGTGTCCTGCGTGCGTGCGTGCGTGCGTCGTGTGTGTGTGTGTGTGTGTGTGTGTGTGTGTGTGTGTGTGTGTGTGTGTGTGTGTGTGTGTGTGTTTGTTTGTGAGTGTGTGTGTGTGTGTGTGTGTGTGTGTGTGTGTGTGTGTTGTGTGTGTGTTGTTAGTGTGAAGGATGGCTGAAAGTGAAGGGTAGGAGCAAGAATAGCAGTGGACGGGATGGAAGGAGACAGGAGGGGAAGGAGAGAAGGTATTACGTGGCGTGGAGGGAGACGCAGCTCTTTTGGACGAAGTAATGGCACACATCTTCTATTGCTTTCTCCTGAAAACGAGCGAAACTATAATGGACAGTTTCACCACACGATTGAACGATCTGAGCATATAAACTACAGTAACAATAACTACAACAACGAAATCTGTTATTTGATGGAGGGGATTGGTGCCAATACTTGTAAAACGCAACTTGTGAATGACCTACTTGTGTGTGAGTCATTGCAGAATTACATTTCGTAGAGCTGTCGTAAAATGGCACTTGTGTGTGAGCCACTTAAGTGTGAGTCACAGCAGAGTGAGCATTCGTACCACTTTGGCTATGAAGCAGAAGCTTGTTCCTCTTTTAAAGACTGGTTAAATGCCATATAAGCCTAATGTCATGGGGACAGTGAACTGTCAGAACACTGCAGTGTCTGGAGCAAGACGTGATAAAAGGCTAATCCCACCATTGCTTCCACCGCCTTTACCTTTACCTGAACTGAACCTGGTACCCATTTACTTCTAGGTGGATTCAGAGGGTCTTCAAGCAGAACAAAACTGACACCACCCGTGGTTCGATCTCACAACTGGTAAGTTCAGTAGGCAAATGCTGTATCTATCTGACTCCAGGCACATCTAGTTTCTGGTACATCGGGTATAAAGATAATGGCAACATTGGGTAAAAAGGTAAGTGTAAAGGGTTTCTTTTTTATCCTGTAGTCCTCAAATACAATATTGATTTTGCTTGCGCTGAGGATGAAATGGATTTCCCATTCAGAGAT
>CM031622.1:33540761-33568261 GCA_018398815.1 Conus ventricosus | reverse complement strand
TTAAATCGACGCAATATTAGAGCATTATATTAAGATAAAAATGAATAGATACGTTAGGTGTGCACTGACAAAAATCAGATTCGGTGTATCTGACATTGCTTGCCATCGTTTTAGATATAGCAATTGTTGTTGAAAGTATCTAACATGTCGATTATGTAAAAGAGCAAGAGAAGATGAAATACATTTTTTGTTTTGCTGTCCTGCTCTGAGTGATTTAAGAATAAAACTTATCCAATCCAATATTATACAGAACCATGTAACTTTAGACTCATTCTCTTATTATTGACAAGTAATGAGAACACACTATTGAATTTAGCTAAGTATGTTTATGAAGGAAACAAGAGAATTCAGACTGCAATATCTTGAGGTTATGTTTGTTTGTTTGTTTCTTAACTTACGGTATTTCATCATTAGCATTTTGATTCGTTTTATTTGTGACATGTATTACATTTATGAAACCCCCTTCAGTATGGGGCTTTGGCCTTAATCTGAATAAAAAAGATTCGCATTCGCATTCGCATTCGCATTCTCTCTCTCTCTCTCTCTCTCTCCTCTCTCTCTCTCTCTCTCTCTCTCTCTCTCTCTCTCTCTTCTCTATTAGAAAAATGACTACAACCAGAGATAGGGAGAGAAAACGAAACAACTGTTTTCTGCAAGTATTCTTGACACTTCCATATATTTCCAGCCCGTTCCGCAACGGCATCAGCACGCCCACTTATCCTTTCTTTGCTTCTTTTCTAGCTCGTTTGTTGGTTTGCTTGCCCCCCCCCCCCCCCCTCTCTCTCTCTCTCTCTCTCTCTCTCTCCCCCCTCTCTCTCTCTCTCTCTCTCTCTCTCCTCTCTCTCCTCTCTCTCTCTCTCTCTCTCTTCATTTTTCTTTCTTTTTTCTTTCTTTCGACCTTTCGTTCTCTCTTCCTTCCTTGCTTCCTTTCTTTCTGTCTCTTATTTATTGTTTTCTTCCTTTCTTTCTTCCTTTCTTCTGTTTCTTTCTTTTGTCTATTTGTCCTTCGTTCTATTTTGCTTGCTTGTTTTCTTCCTTCCTTTTTTTTCTGTGTTCTTTTTTGCTCTATTTTTAAAACTTTTTTACTGTTTTGTTTCTTACTGGTTTTTTTTAAATCGGAGGTATGGGGCATGTCCACAAAATTTTTTTTTACATTTTTTGTTGGTGGTGTAAGGGGGGTGTTTTTTGCTGTTTTGTTGGTCTTTTCCCTTTTTTTTTTCATTTTTTTGTTCTTTGTTTTTTTTTTTCCCCTTCTTAATTTTTCCCTTTTCGTTCTTTCTTCTTTTTCTTTCCCGCCTTTATCCATCCTTTCATTCTTTTAATTCATTCATTCATTTTCCATTCCTTTCTTTTTTTTTTTTGATTCATCTTTTCTTTGTTTTTGTTTCCCTTCTATTTGCTGCTTGTTTCCTTTCTTGCTTCTTTTCTGTTCTTTTTAGCTTAATTTTTTGATTTCTTTTTGACTGCTCGCTTTTTTAGGGGTTTTTAAGAATGAGAACTGTTGATAGCACTAACTATTTTTCAACACTTGTTTTTGTTGTTTTTGTTGTTGTTGTTTGTTCGCTGCTCCCTGCAATTGTCGTTTTTGTTTTTTGCTACTGTGGTGGGGTGCTGTGCTCTGGTTGCGGGGCTGTTCATTCTTACACTTCTGTCTTTGTTTAGGGGTGGGCTTTTTCGTTTTTTTTGGGCCCATTTTTTTTATTTATTTCCTTCCCTCAGATTTTTATTTCCTCACTGTTTCCTCCATCTCCCCCTTTTTCTCCTCCCCTCCTCCTCTTCTTCTTTCCCCCTTCTTCTTCTTTTCTTTTTCTTCTACTACTCTTCTTTTTTTCTACTTTTCCCTCTTTTTCCCTGTTCTTCCATCCATTCTCTTCGTACTCCCCCGCCCTCTAGTATTCTCATCTTACCTTTCCTCCTCATCTTGGGCCTGTTCTGGTTGAGTAAGGGGATTTGTTCCAGCCAAAGCCATGCAATGACGGATAATTCTTTTCCTCTCCCCCCTCTCTCTCTCTCTCTCTCTCTCTTCTGGTGGACGTATTTCCGGGGTTTTAACTGTCTTTTTCAATGCTCTTGAAAAAAATTGTGAATTTGGGGATTTAATGAGCTAATTGTACATTTTACAGTTTACGTGTGTTTTAAACTTGTTCGGGCTTTCTGAAAGTTTTTTTTGGAAATTAAAACGTTTTTGTTTTTGTAAATTTTTATTTTTAATTTGAGTGTTTTTTGCTGGGTTTAAATAATGCCCTAATGCTCAATGGCCCAAAAGGTGGTTTTTCCGCGGGAACAGGAACAAGGGGAGAAATTTTTAAGGGGGTTCTGGCGCATGGAACGACAGAAAAAGTTTTTTTTTCCCCTTTCCCCCCAAAGGAAAGGGGAAAGGAAAAAAAAAGAGGGGGGGTTTCTGTAAAAAGGTAGCAAAATTTTGCGTCCTTGGAAAACTCTTTCCATTTTTCTTCTTCTCCTTTTAAGTTTTCGTTTAAAGTTTTAAAAACGCAGAAAAGGGGGGTTTCCTGAAACAAAACAAAAGCTCGCCGGACATCTTTCCCCCATCGCGGGGCTTATTAAAGAAAACCCCGGGGAAATTTCTGATTAAGGAGGGACAGACTGAGAAAAATTTCGAAAAATGTGAAGAAAAAGGTAGGGGGAAAAATCTTTTCTGCGATACGAGCGGTAGGCCGGGATCAATTCGCAAAGGAAACCAAAAAATCAATGGCCCAAAAGAAGGGGGAAACAAAGATCGGGGGGGGAAAAAGGTTTGGATTTGGGGGAAAGAAAGTTGGGGTAGATTAGAAGTCAAGGATATATCTGTTGGCATAAACCGGCCAAAAAAAAGAACCCCCAAAGACCATGCTGGGAAGTTTCACTTCACGAAGAGAAAGGGCGAACCTCAGGGGAAAGAGAGATCTCAAAAACATGAATAAAAGGAGTTTACCTGAACACGAATGACACCCCTACGCTTAAAAACAATTTGAAAGGGCGGACCGGGTGTGGACGGGTATCCACTACCCATGAGGAAAAATTTGTTTGTCTTTAAAGGCCGCCCTGGGAGGAACAGCAGTGGCATGGGGGATTTTCCCGGGCAGAAAACGCGGGGTACGTAGGTCACCTGACGCCTTTTTTCCGGATTGTGAACGAGGAAGACACAGCGCGGGGCTTCAGCTTTTTCATACCCCGTGGGGGTTGCCGGGAGGTCGGGGTTTTTCATCGACTATGGAAAGTTCAACGTTTTGTTTGTACAGTACTATTTATTTGTCTATGTGTTGGAAATTGTTTCTATTCTTCAATCATTTTTGAAAACATCTTCTATGGGAACTTCAACTGTAAATCCCTTTGTTTTAAAAGCTTGCGTTTCTAATTGTGTGTCAACGATGACTATTTTCTTGAGGGATGTGGATCACACTGTTCGCCATTTCGGATCTTTTGCATTTTTAAAGTTGGGGATTGCGTTCCGTCTCCAGTGTTTGGAATTTGTGACTATATAACTATTCGACTTTCCCTTTTTCCCCTTGAGACAAAATGATGACCAAGATGCTTTATTTTATCTCTTTTTGCTTCAGGAGGGGGATATACATTAAATTTTTTAACAAAAAACCCTGCAAATCGACGTTTGGTTTTTTTTTGGGAATAGCCATAAAAAGCAAGCTCACGTTGGGGATTTACCTTTTTTCGGGTGGATGTGTGGTTGGGTTTCTATTAAAAAGATCATTGGGGTTTAAAAAGACTGTCTATTGGTGGCGATACACCCCTCCCGAAAGTTCAGTTTAAAGCAATTTTGAACGTTTGATTATTAAAAAGGAATTGCTACCTAAAGAAAAATATAAGGATTTTTATGTTTTGTTTTTGGGCTTTTTTAACTTATACCAAAAGTAAATGATTTTATTGATAGAATCATTCACTTCTGTGTTCCCCGATTTTTCTCTATGATATGGGGAAAAGAAAATTTTTCCAAACCCTTTGTAAAAGATCATTCAAGATAACGAGGCCAATAATTAGGGTTTTTTATCGCTCTTAGATTTTTTTAAATTCACGGGCATATCATTTTTAACGAAGAATTGGTTCAGTCTGGTTTTGGGAACATGCACATGTAAAGGAAACAGTGGTTTTTAATCATTGGTTCTAGATTTTTGATGGAAAATGAAAGTAAGTTTAAAGTTGATTTTTTGAGCTTTGTTCTTGACGTGCATTGCCCTTTATGCCTTCTCTTCCTTTAAAAACCCGTTTTGTTTTCAATAAACCCTAAGGGTACAAACCCCTTTGCATCAAAAAGGAGATGGTGAGAGATTAGAGAGGGGGTAAAAAACAATGTAAAGAATAAAAAGAACATTTAGCAAATTACAAGTTGATGAAATTGTAACTTTATTTGAACAAGACAATATCAATCGTGGGGAATGAATAAGCGGTTTTTTGTCAATTCTTGTTGTTTCCCAAGGGTAAAATTTTGGGCTTCTCAATACTTACAATAAAGATTTCAACGAGGGAGAAAAAGCTGGTTTTTTAAGGAGTGTAAGGTTTCTCAAACCAGTACTTTTAAAGCAAAAAATAAGTTTTTAAATACTTTTCCAATCAAAAATTTTGGAAAAGCAAAAAAAAAATATAAAAATGTTTTTGAGACCTGAAAGAAGAGCAACGAGAAAAATGGCATAGAGAATTCGAGCTTTAAAAACTAGAAAAACCCAAGGGGTTATTGGAGGAAAATTAAAGGCAAAAAAGTTCCCTCGTGTCAAACCTCTTTAAGAGCTTAAAATCACTTTCCGTCCCCCTTTAAAAAAAATACTGGGGTAAAGATTCATTTTTTTGTAATGAAGTATTAAGGAAATATCAATCAAATTTTAAATGATTCAAAATTTTGGGAAAAGAAATTTAAAAAAGTCATTAAATTTTTAAAAAATAATAACAGAGGAGTTGATTTTGAAGGAATGAATATAAAGAAAAAATTTCCTTATTTGAAAATTTTTTTTATTGTTTTAATGGTTTTGGATTTTGGCATTATACCCGAAGATTGGGGTGACGGGGAAATTTTACCACTTTTTAAAGGGAAAGGGATCAAAAAGACTGCAAAACTACGAGGGAAACACTGTTAAGTTTTTAGGGGAATTTTTTCCTCAAATTTTAAATAGCAGACTTACTTATTTTTTTTTAAAGAAGGGCTTATTTTAGACATTCAACGCTTGACCCTGCTTTTGTTTTAAATCTTGTTTTACATGTTTGCAATAACAAGGAAAAAATTAAAACTGTGCTTTTATTGATTACAGAAAAGGGATTTGATTTATTTTGGGGACATCTTTATGGCACAAATGTTGAGTCAAGGCATATTGGGAAATTCTGCACGTTTAATCTTTTTTATGTCAAATAAAATCGTGCATTTTTCTAAATGGTCAAAAACAGGTTTTTTGGGAGTTTTAGGGGGGGTTTGTCAAGGAGAAAAAATTTCCCCCCTTATTTTTTTTCATTATTTTTTAAAAGATCTACAACAGTTCCTTATTGACAATAAAGTTCTCTCAAATTTGATTTAACCCCAAGAGTTTTTTTAAAATTGAAAAAGTTTTTTAAAATTTTTGTATTGTTTTTGCTGATGTACAATTTTACTGGCAAATTCAAATCCTTTGCAAAAAAAACTTTTTGCCTTTCATATAATTGATGAATGGCAATTAGAATAAATCCAAAAAAAAAACAAAATAGTTTCTTCATGGTCGAAGTACGGAAAATTTTTTTCTTTGAGAATAAAAAAATAAGGTTTTAATTAAAAAAACTTAGGCACGAGTTTACAAACAGGTTTGTTTTTTTAAGTAAAAAAAAGTGCTTATAATCAGGCTGTCAAAGGCAATGTTTTTTTATTACAAAATTTCAAGGAAGCGAAAAACCAAATTTATGTTTGATACAATTTTTTATTCCATATTGTACCGTGTTTTTTTTGGTTGTGAAATTTGGGGTTAGAAAGGGGATATATTAGAAAAGTTACAAATTACGTTTTTTAAAGTATTTATTTAGATTAAATAAAAAACAAGACTTTAAAGATTTATGGTGAAACCGGAATCATCCTTTATCTTTCGATTAAAAATAAAAATGAAAAATTTGGGCTAACTTTTGTTTCCCGATTCTAAAAATATTCAAACAAAGTTTTTAAAATCTTACATGAAAATTATACAAAAGGAAATTTTCGTTTTTCTTGCTTATTATTTTAAAAGATTTTAATTTGAAACTGGTTTGATTTGTTTGGGAACTCTTTTATTCACAAACAAAAAAAACTTATGTAAAGGGGTTTTAAAAAGGAGTTGCAAAAAAATTATGCTCGTGATTGGGGCAGTTTTCTTTTAAAAAAGCAACAAGTGTGTATTTTATAAAAAATTTAAAAACTGCTTGGAAAAAAACATTTTTTTCCTTACCTAATTAGTTTCCTTTATTCAAATTTAGAGGTAACCATAAATTGCAAATTGAAATTGGGGAAAACCCTAAGTTCCAAGAGAATTTCGTATTTGTCGTAACTGGAAATGGGTGAAATTGGAGATGAATTCCATTGCATATGGAATGTCCAAAATATAATGAACTTCGTGAAAATTTCCCCCAAAATATCTAAAACCAAAGTTGAATTTTGTAATTTATTTCAAAAGGAAGACCATTTGTTGAAAATTTTGTGTTTTTAAAAATGGGGAAAATTGTTTAATGAGATCGTTTTCAGTTCCCGAATTCGCATTTCGCAACATGTTTACACTTTTTTTTTGGTGGTTTCGTATTTCCTTTTTACATTTGTTCCTCCAGCCCCCGCAGGGTCAAAGGGTTAAATTTTTGAAATTTTTTTTTTTGGGTTTGTGTGTGTGTTGTGTGTTGTGTGTCTGCGTGGTGCTTTCGTGGGCGTGGGGGTGCTGCGTGGGGGTGCGTCGGCCGCGCGCCGGGGTTTTGGGGTGTGTGTGTGTTTGTAGTATGAGTAGCTTTTTGGGAGTGTGTGGTGTGTTTTTGTATGTGTGTGGTGTGGTGGGGGGTGGGGTTTGGGGCGCCGCAAATTTTAAGCCGAGCGAAATTGTATGTGCAGCTTGCGAGGGCTGGGTGAGTGCTACATTCGGGGGTTGATTTTTTTATTTCTTTTTGGTTATACACAATTTACGATTATACAGTTGGGTAGCAAGTTTTGTAAAGGGGCGTGATCATGAAATGCTAAGCGTCAGTGGTGTGATTTCTTTCATTTTTTGTTTTCTTGACCTCATTGCAGAAGGTCGGTGGGCCCTTTCAATTTAAAAATTTTGGCCAATTTTCTCTCTCTCTCTCTCTTCTCTCCTTCTCCTCTCTCTCTCTCCTTTTTCTCTCTCTCTTCTCTCTCTCTCTCTCTTTATGTGTGTGTGTGTGGGGGTTTTGTTGTGTGGTGTTGTGTTGTGTGTGTGTGGTTGGGGTGAAGATGTGTTGTGTGTAAGTGTTGTATGTGTTAGTCTCTCTCTCTCTCTCTCCCTCTCTCCTCTCTCTCTCTCCTCTCTTCCTTTTCTCTCTGTCTTTGTCTGTCTTCCCTCTCTCCTCTCTCTCTCCTCTCTCTCTCTCTCTCTCCTTCTTCTCTCTCTCCTCTCTCTGTCATTTCAACCCCGGGGTGTGGGGTGGGCTCCTAGTGGATCGTTAAGTTCAAAGCTGCTTCTTTATCGGAAACCAAAAAATTTCTTCTTATGAATGGCACTGACCTCAATCTCTCTTTCTCCATCCTCCAATCATCAAAAGGCTTTGTTAGCTGGGAGTGGGACGAAGGTGGGGGAGGGGGTAGAAAGGAGGAGGTGAGGAGAAGAACGATGGACAGTGGGGTGAGAGTGGAGGGAGAGAAGGGGGATCAGTGAGACTGGTTTTGCTGGAGAGTGTCCGATCTTTTTCTTTTTTTAAAAAAATCTCCCACATTCGCCATCACACTCGTCTATTTGTTTCTTCTTCAACTTCTGAGTCAATGAATCTCACCTGGAGGTATCTTTTTACTGGTTCGCTGAATCCGGGTTAAAGCAAATATGTTTCTTCACACAGACACACACAGACACACACACGACACACACACACACACACACACACACACACACACACACACACACACACACACACACACACACATATACAGACAGAGCTGCAGCGAACACACACACACACACACACACACACACACACACACACACACACACACACACACACACACACGAGCGTGCGCGCGCACACACGCACTGACGCACGCAAGAACGACGCCCCACACACACACACACACACACACACACACACACACACACACACACCACACACACACAACACACATGCACACACTTACAGGCGCGCCCGCACACACACACACACACACACACCTACACACACACACAACACACACACACACACACACACACACACACACACCACACACAAACACACACACACACACGCGACGCGCGCGCGCGCTCGCTACGCACGCACACACAAACACAGCACATACACACACACACACACACACACACACACACACACACACACAACATACAACACACACACACACACACGCACACGCACGCAGCATCTCACGCATGCACTCCCTCACCACTACACACACCACTACACACACACCACACACACACACACCACACACACACACACACACACACACACACACACACACACTCACACACACACACTACACACACACACACCACACACACACACACACCACACACACACACACACACACACACATCACACACACACTCCACACACACTCAAACACCACACAACTCCACACTCACACACACACACTCACACACACACAAACACCACACACCACACACACACACACACACACACACACACACACACACACATTCCCCCTGCCCCCTTGTGGCTATATTCCTTATCTGTCAGGTGTCCTCCGTCATTTGACCTCCCCCTTCCCCATCTGCACGCGAACAAGCGCAGAGAGAGAGAAGAGAGAGAGAGAGAGAGAGAGAGAGAGAGAAGGAGAGAGAGAGAGAGAGAGAGAGAGAGAGAGACCTAGTTGACTGGATGAAATTCTGGTAATTGAACTATATGAACGGGTTTTACACTTTTTGTTTCTTTTTGTTTGCTCTTACTAATCTGTTTTCCCACCTGGTACTCTAAGTACCAAGTTGGCAGTCTACAGAGCAGTTGCCACCTCGCTGCCTAGCTACGGCAGTGAGACCTGGACACTGTACAGGAAACAACTGAAGACTCTGGATCAGCTCACCTCCGCTGCCTGCTTAAGATCATGGGCATCTCTGGGAGGACAGGATTTCCAACACAAAAGTGCTTCGCAGAGCAAAGATGCCTGGTATCGAGAACGCTGATCATTAAAGTGCAGCTGAGGTGGGTTGGGCATGTGGTACGAATGGACGACACGCGACTTCCAAAACTGGTCTTCTTCTCTGAGCTGGCAGCTGGAACAAGGAACACTGGGCGGCCGCTCAAACGCTTCAAGGACTGCCTGAAAGTATCACTGGCAGCCTGTGGCATCCCGCTTCAGGGCTGGGAAACACTTGCCACAGACCGCAGTGCCTGGCGACTTGCTGTCCACAAAGGAGTAAACAGCTTCGAAGAGAAGCGTTTGCAGGAATTGGACCAGAAGCGCCAAGCCCGCAAAGAGAGGAGACCAGACCCAAGAACAGCTGTCCCATGCCCAGAGTGTGGACGTATCTGTGTGTCCAGCTCTGGCTTGCGCTCAAACATGTGGAGTCATTGACGTCTTCGTCGACCACGACGGACATCCATGATCTTTCTTTCTGTCTTTGCTCTTACTAATCTGTTTTCCCATCTGGCCATAGCGACTCCTGACTTGTTGCCTTCTTGCCTTCTATTTTCTCTCCGTGTCACGTTCTATTCGCTCTGCAATCTCATCTCTCTCCTCCTCCTCCTCCTCCTCCTCCTCCTCCTCCCTCCTCCTCCTTTTTCTCCTCCTCCTTCGTTTCTCCACCCCTTCCCCCCTCCCTCAGCCACGCTGTACTGTTCTCTCTCCACTTCCATATTTTTGTTGTTCATTGAAAACTGTTACTCCTGCAGCAGATAACAGCAGCGGCACCACAGCCACCATTTACCTCCCCATACCTCCCTTTTTTTAAAAACCCAAATTCGCATTGAAGACAAAGGTGTTGTGTGGTTGTGTGTGTGTTGTGTGTGTGTGTGTGTGTGTGTGTGTGTGTGTGTGTGTGTGTGTGTGTGTGTGTGTGTGTGTGCTGCGTGCGCGCGCGTGCGCGCGCGCGCGCTGGTGGAGAGGTTGTGCGTTTGTATATGTGCGTTCGAGGATGTGTGGTGTGTGTGTGTGTGTGTGTGTGTGTGTGTGTGTGTGTGTGTGTGTGTGTGTTTTGTGTTGTTGGTGTGTGTGTGTGTGTGCTGGTGGAGAGGTTGTGCGTTTGTATATGTGCGTTCGAGGATATGTGTGTGTGTGTGTGTGTGTGTGTGTGTGTGTGTGTGTGTGTGTGTGTGTGTGTGTGTGTGTGTGTGTGTGTGTGTGTGTGCGCGCGCGCACGCGCGTGTGTGTGTGCGGTGTGTGTGTGTGCGTTCTCGCGCGCATGCATGGGGGCGTGTGTGTGCGTGCGTGTGTGTGTGTGTGTGTGTGTGTTGTGTGTGTGTGTGTGTGTGTGGTGTGTGTTGTGTGTGTGCGTGTGCGTGTGTGTGTGTGGTAGAGAAGAAGAAGAAGAAGAAGAAGAAGAAGAAGAAGAAGAAGAAGAAGAGCTCTATTTCTTATTCACGCACACAGACACACAGATATAACACAGAGACGCACAGACACACACTTTCACGGAGACACACAGACACAGACATACACAATTACAAGAAATGCTACGGTTCACCGTTGGTTGGCGATATAGATTCGTGAACCCATGGCTCGTTAAGTGAAGAGCAGTCTGAAGGAATGGCGCTTAGGTCACTTGGGCATGAAGCTCGGTACCCGCAAGGGAAGTAGACAAGGTCCTCATTCTGTGGTTGTGTGGTCAGTAGAATTTGATCTTTAAGTGTCGGAATTTATGGCTGCATTAACAGCTCCAGCGTTAAGCGTTTCATGGTCGACTGTCGCCTACTTCTTTGATGATA
Organism: Conus ventricosus; assembly: GCA_018398815.1. NCBI lineage: Eukaryota > Metazoa > Mollusca > Gastropoda > Neogastropoda > Conidae > Conus > Conus ventricosus. The sequence continues at coordinate 33,557,221 of CM031622.1, read as the reverse complement.
TTAAGGGATACAATACATCTTATTCTTTGATGATAATGCGGGATACAATACATCTTTTCTTTGATGACAGTAAGGGATACAATACATCTTATTCTTTGATGACAGTAAGGGATACAATACATCTTATTCTTTGATGATAGTAAGGGATACTATACATCTTATTTTTTGATGATATTAAGGGACACAATACATCTTATTCTTTGATGATATTAAGGGATACAATACATCTTATTCTTTTATGATATTAAGAGATACAATACATCTCATTCTTTGATGATATTAAGGGATGCAATACATCTTATTCTTTGATGATATTAAGGGATGCAATACATCTTATTCTTTGATGATATTAAGGGATACAATACATATTATTCTTTGATGATATTAAGGGATACAATACATCTTATTCTTTGATGATAGTAATGGATACAATACATCTTATTCTTTGATGATATTAAGGGATGCAATACATCTTATTCTTTGATGATATTAAGGGATACACTACATCTTTTTCTTTGATGATAGTAAAGGATACAATACATCTTATTCTTTGATGATATTACGGGATGCAATACATCTTATTCTTGATGATATTAAGGGATACAATACATCTGATTATTTGATGATATTAAGGGATGCAATACATCTTATTCTTTGATGATATTAAGGGATACAATGCATCTGATTCTTTGATTATATTAAGGGATGCAATACATCTTATTCGCCAGGATCAGACGACAAGCGTGAAAAACAAAACCGTTCCGATGGCTGAGCATTCAATCTCACACATCCCATCCGCACACGTAGATACAAAAACAGACCATGAATTGTGAATATATGCGCAAAACAAAGCGGCACTAAATATTCCGCGCTTCTAGGTGCCCACTATAGAACAAGCACACACACACACACACACACACAACACACACACACACACACACACACACACACACCACACCACCACACACGCACGCACGCACGCACGCACACACGCACGCACACACGCACCAGCACGCACGCACACACACACACATCATGCCATATACTATCAGGTGAGACAATCACGGAAAAGGAGCATCAAAAGAACTCGCTTAAAAGCGATCATCTACTGTCTACATTGTTTCCACAGAAGCGCCAACTGCAGATATTTGAAGGTAAGAAAGGAGAGGAAAGAGGAGGGGGGGGGGGGGGGGGGGGGGGCTAAAGGTTTAAGGTTCAGATAAGAGAAGAGTTAGAACAGGATGATAAGAGTTATCAAAAGCTAACGCGCGATGACTTGTTTAAATACACACTGTGATTGCATCTGGCGATTGCCGACACTGGTATTGACGCTTGATAGGATCAGGGATAAGTCGCCAAGAACCCCCCTGTCTGTTATAAAGAAGGATGGTTTCTGGCTGTCCTATCCCCGACTGTGTGTGTGTGTGTGTGTGTGTGTGTGTGTGTGTGTGTGTGTGTGTGTGGACATGCAATATGGAACATCTCAACCAATGGACAGGCAGAGCATGGACAATCACAGAAAGTGGATAAATAAAACTTTGAAACATCACACGCAACGGACAATTAGAATATGAAGCATCATACAGAGACAAGAAGGACATCGAGTATATAAGACAATGGAAAAAGAAAAGGCATGGAAGATCAAAGGCAACAGACGAATAGGACAGGGACAATCAAAGGCTATATAAAAGCAGGACAGGAAACCTCACAGGCCCAGGACAAAACGGACACCAGGCAATAGACAAATGGGACATGGAACATCAAGATGATCGACGAATAGATCACTGGAACATCAAAGATGGAACATCTCGGACGATGGACGAATAAGACGTGGAATGCCACAGCCAATGGACAGAAAGGACATGGAAGGCCCCAGCCAATGGACAAATAGGACATGGAAGGCCCCAGCCAATGCACAAATTCTTTCTTTCTTTAGCATGCCAGGCCATGCTAGATCCTCAATCCGGTCAGTAAGGCGAAGTCAGCATCCACATTCCGACTTCAGAGCACTCATGGTCAGTCTGGCTACCCTGTATACGGCGCTGACGTACACCTGACAGAGCGGGTTTGGACTAGTTTTTCCCCTTAGCTATGCTGGTTCGTGATAGCTTCTCCGTAATATCGTACATCTCCACTGTAAGGATGAAGGATCCCAATCCACCACCCAGGAGACGCGCTCCACCCTGATAGCCCCAATCACAAGGCATGGACAAATAGGACATGACCAATCCCATACCCTGTATAGCCCCAATCACAAGGCAATGACAAATAGGACATGACCAACTCCACTACCCTGTATAGCCCAATCACAAGCAATGGACAAATAGGACATTGACCAACTCTTCTAACTTGTATACCCCAATCACAAGGCAATGGACAAATAGGACATGACCAACTCACTACCCTGTATAGCCCCAATCACAAGGCAATGGGCAAATAGGACATGACCAACTCTACTAACCTGTATAGCCCCAATCACAAGGCAATGGACAAATAGGACATGACCAACTCTTCTAACCTGTATAGCCCCAATCACAAGGCAATGGACAAATAGGACATGACCAACTCCACTACCCTGTATAGCCCCAATCACAAGGCAATGGCAAATAGGACATGACCAACTCTACTAACCTGTATAGCCCCAATCACAAGGCAATGGACAAATAGGACATGACCAACTCTTCTAACCTGTATAGCCCCAATCACAAGGCAATGGCAAATAGGACATGACCAACTCTACTAACCTGTATAGCCCCAATCACAAGGCAATGGGCAAATAGGACATGACCAACTCCACTACCCTGTATAGCCCCAAGCACAAGGCAATGGGCAAATAGGACATGACCAACTGCACGACATCTGAGCGCGTGATATCTACAGATTAACAGTCTTCCGCACGAAGGCCTACTCCATGAATGGCTGCGTGTACGTGTGTGCGTGTGTGTGTGTGTAGTGTGTGTGTGTGTGTGTGTGTGCGTGCGTGCGTGCGTGCGTGCGTGCGTGCGTGCGTGCGTGCGTGCGTGTGTGCGTGCGTGCGTGCGTGCGTGCGTGCGTGCGTGCGTGCGTGAGTGAGTGCGTGCGTACGTGCGTGCGCGTGTGCGCATGGCGTGCGTGTGTGCGTACGTGCGTGCGTTCGTGGGTGTGTGTGTGTGTGTGTGTGTGTGTGTGCGTGTGTGTGTGTGTGTGTGTGTGTGTGTGTGTGGTGTGTGTGTGTGTGTGGTGTGTGTGTGTGTGTGTGTGTGCACGTGCGCGCGCGCGTGCATGTGTGTGTGTGTGTGTCAAACAGATTTACAAATACAAGTAGTTGTTTTATTTTACTACATTGTCAAATCTAGCCGTGTGATAGTGTGTTATCGTCGACCGAGACGCCAAAAGGCAAGAATATATTATACCAAATGCTCAGCCGTGTATGATTTTGTCGTAAGATTAAAAAAAGACGTACACACATTACACTTCCGTCATTATCTATAACTGGCAACTCTTTCTCAGATTACTTGATATATGTTGGCTGTTTATGTAACTTAGTTTTGCACCCTTGTAATAAGATGCAGCCTTGTAATAAGATTTTCTTTTCTATATCCAAATTCCGTTACAGAACAGCAATTTCAAAAAAAAAATTCAATCAATTTGCTAGAGAAGAAAAAGTAGAAGTGTCAACCCTGGATGGCCTTGACCTTCATTCGGGAACATTTAGGTTTCCAAGTTCTGGGGTTGTTTTTTTATGTGCTGTAACAACTAATTTCGTTTTTATTTCTTTATTTTGCTATAACCTTTTCTTTCTTTACGTGGGATTTGTGATTTAAACATTTCTATCAGTTTCTCCTCTCGACTTTGTCGTCGCTGCCGCCTTGCCATCGTCCACAAGTACAGTAGCGGACTGAGAGCTGAGTTGAGTGGCAACACGAATAGCACCATGCTGCCATGAATCTTGTCTGACAAGGTAACATCAACTGAAGCCAGCATTTGAACCAAGCCGAATAAAAACCAGCAAACAGAATGAGTGACAGCCACTTGACCCATCAGATGGACTGAGGAGTAAATTGGTTTCTTCGCTTGCTCACAGAAAGTTCGGTGTTTGGGAGTTTTCCTGTGAACGGCTGCTTGACCAATTACTATAGTTACGCAGATCACGAAGTTGACTGTGACCAAGAGTGTGAACCATAGTAATTCTTGACGAGATCCGTTGATGTCATTCAACCCCAGGCGGCACAGAGCAGACTGGCCATAGATTCGCCACTGCAACAGCCCAGGAAGAAACGGAATCAGCGACCACAGAATTCCTACAGTCCATGTCACTGTACACACCACATGCGTTGAAACCCTGTTCAGTCTCTGCGCCTGTTGGTAGTCCCACAGGACGAGGACGTGGTACAGTGTGATGAACCAGATGAGGAACACGGGCACCTGGCTGGACACGCAGGACAGAAACCAAGCCACCCTGCAGGCCACACTGTTGGTCCAGGTCTGTTCGTAGAATATGTAATGTCCACGGTATCGTTCATCGGCTATCAACGTGATGCCGACGTGAATCCCCATGCAGATACTGGCAAGCTGTACATGACCTACAGCCGTACAAAAACTGTCCCCGGTCACGTGTCTGGACTTAAATGAAGCAGCAAAGCAAACCAGGTTCCCCAAAACGGCACACACGCAAACACCCCAAAATAAAATTCTGTACAATTCTGTCGGAATAATTGATTTACACGACGGGAAAACGGTGTACGGAACCGTGCAGCGTACGTTAGCCGACTTGTCTGGCAGTAACAACTCACAGCACAGTTTGTGGTTGGAAGAATAGATATGGCTTAAATGAGCTGACTTCCAAAATAAATTAATGGGGAAATGTTTGACTGGATTTCCTCTTACGTCCAGTTCGGTCAATTTGGGCATAAATCTAAATCCTGTAGATCCAATGGTCTCCAAAGCAGAAAACGAAACATTGAAAACTCTGACTTCAAGGAGATTCGCAAACAACTCCTTGTCAATCTCTTTGAGATGCGTTACAGATATGTCGACCTGTCTCATTTCATAATGAACGCGCTTTATTATCTTCTTATTCAATTGGCTTAGTGGATTGTTGTTCAGTTTTATAATTTTTAAATTCGGTAGTTTAATGAAAACAGCCAGATCAAGATTTCTTAATTTGTTATGGGTAAGATCAATAAACTGCACGTTGGCAAGCCTTAGATTTGATGTATTCACTATAGAGCAACGGGATAAACGCAGTCGAATTAGATATGTGTGCTGATCGAAAGCCGCTAAGGCATTGCAGACCCACTGACATCCACGTATCGAAGTTGAGGAAAGCGTACAGCAGGGAAAGAACTACCACAGAGGAAAGAGTGACCTTGACACAGGCAACCTTCAGGACAGGTCAGGTCACAGGTCACTTCATCATCACGCTGTGGGCACTGAGCCCAGCCATCACACAGATGATCTGCATGCACGCACACCCTTGAGGCCTGGCACTTGTACAAACCGGGACACGTCACCGCCTCACAGTCCTGTTCATCTTCTCCATGAACACAGTCAGAAAACTCGTTGCAGCGAGTGTAGACAGGAAGACAGTACGGCCACTCCGTGGGACAGCGGTAATGAGTGTCAGGACAAGGCTCACCATCTTCCATGACCCGCTGAGTGAAATAACCCGTTCCATCCAGATCGTTGCAGAAGAATTGTTTGGGACCAGCCTCTTGCACCTCGTGGCAATAAACACATGTAATATATTCTTCGTCCGGGATACAATTCAGTTCATCAGAATCGTCCAGACAGTCTGAGAACTCATTGCAGCGTTCACTGGTCAACACACACTGACCATTGCCACAGAGAAACCCGCCGCATGGTGGATGCTGACAGAATGATTCATCACTACCATCTGGACAGTCCTGTCTGAAGTCGCACACTACAGTATGCGGAACTGTTTTGACATCGTCATCACAACTAAAGAGGGTGAACGTGTCGGAAATCTTGTTAGACAGAACCAGCTCAGATTTGTTCCCAATGCTTTTGTTTGGAGACGTGCAGAGCATACTGGTTGGGTCCTGCAAGAAGCTGTGGGTCACGTGACCGCCTGAACAAAGAATAAAGCACTGCCGTGTGGTTTTGAATGTATGCTGGCTTGAACTGAAATCAGCGTTTAGAATGTTTGACGCAGGTGAAGAGACGGACTGTAACATCATTTCACAAAGTGCAGCGCGAGACATCGTGTCATGAAATTCCTTTGTAAGAGACAATCTGAAAGAAGAAAAGATCATAGATCGTACGATTCTTGAAGGACGGTATGCATGAAGTGATATAAAGTGATTCAAGTTGTAGATCAATATGCTGTTAGCCCAAATGCGAAACCTGCTGTATGTGAAAGGTATAGAATCCCAGCCTGACTTGTAACCTAAGATTACCCAGAACTTATAAGAATTCTGAAACACAGTAAGAGCCGCATTCTGCTTTTTTCCTTGTAGTAAGTGAAGCCAGTCTTCCGCCTCTTACCTTGCACTGGTATTAAAAACAGTTCAAGGGGTAGCTTGTCTCCAAACGCGATGAGTTTAAAACATTTATGGGATGACGTCACCAGTCCTGGACAGTCTTGACTGCTGAATGGACAGTGTTTCTGTTTCGTCACGTCCGGCTTCACACTCTGACTTCAAATTGCAATCCAAATGTTGCTGAAATTCAGGGTAATAACCCACAGAACATTTGTATAACCCACTGGATAGCGTCTCAGGCTGTTACTCAAAGAATGTGTGGAAAAATACAACCTCATGCCGGCGTGATAAGATTAAATGATAGTGGATCTGAATCTGAAGATGTGATGCGAAAATGATTTCAGCCGGTGTAGAAAAAATTGATGCACATGGACTCAACACTGAGGTCAGTGGCATTGAATTTTCTGTAAATCACGTTCAGCCAATCTTTAGAGCATTTATGAGTCATGTAACCCACCTGCTGAACACTGAGCATGATGACAGACCCGGAAGTCGCTGTTATATTTCCTGTCAAATCTAATTTAATCATTCGCAGATTATACGAGAAAATCACGTATCCATACATTTCTGATACATGTTGTACTAGAACACTATACCTTTTCACGCATCAAATTTTAAAGTCACCGCGAGTTGTTAATATTTTCTACATACATGAGGGCACAGGGGAGACAATTAGCATTTCTTTTAAAGTATGAAGCCCGCAAGCGAATATGAACTTATCACCCCAAGACCTAACGGTCAGATCCCACGGTCGCTCCTCACACCAGTATTTCAACCGTTCCACCGGACCCGCACCATCATAGCCCAGGTGGGCAACCTGACGTGCATTAAGCAGAAGGTGGTGGCAGCACCCCACATCCCGTACACCACCCCCTGTCCTGCTGTATAGTCGGGTAAACACCACCTGCAGCGTGGCACATTGACCTGCTGGATGGTCAGCCCCGTGCTGTTGTGGCTGTACAGGTAGTCCACCCCTGGACACACGGCTCCGATGTGAAGGGAAGCTGGAGTGGAGTTGTCTCTGTCGTCTACAATTCATACAACCCGCGATGTAAGCTATGAGCTTGTGGTTGCTCTTTCGATGGATATAATCCTATGCTATCTTTTTGAATAAAATTCTGTTTAAACGAAGATAAATTACCATCAGTCTGCGCTCTATCACCACTCTGTACACAAGTGCCTACTATTTCTGCATGCTTGTCAACCCGGGTTTCCTCCCAAAGTATCATTATCTGTACACCTACAGGCCTCACGGCGTAATCACGGTCACACAATGACATTGGTAACTTTATTCGAACACATATGAGCTTAAGCTCATTTCCGCTTGTTTGTTTAAGGTCACAATTGACAACTCCAAGTTCTTATTTTCATGCTGCTTATTGTTACCATTTCTTCTTTTAACTCTGGGAGGTTTATGCATAGGATTAAACATACAACATGTATAGGGATCAAACATACAACATGTATTGGGATTAAACATACAACATGTATTGGGATTAAGCATACAACACTTGAAAGCAGTGAATGGAATTCAATTGAAGTGAGAGGGAGGTATAGTCAGTTTCAGGATTTAAAACAGTTGTTTTTTAGGCTGTCATTCAGTAGGCCTATGTTTGTTTTTTTTATTCTTGATAAAGGTTTAATCAAATAAACTGAAAATTAAACAATATGCTTATTGAGTGTTGGTGGTCAGGTTGGTGGCGAAGTGTGTGGAGATCCTGCGGCACCCAATCGCAAAAATCCCCGTCTCGGCTTTGCTTACAGGATCCAACTGAAAGGACACGCCAGTAAAGTATGGTGTCAGCACAGCTGCAGGAGTTGCCAGAAGGTGTCACGGTGTGTCGCCCAACCGCCCAAGGGCTCCACTCCGATTTTATTTCAGGGTTTACTCCCTTAGCCTTTGTCTTTCCCTAGACATCCACAAGGCAGCGAAGCTACTTAACCCATAGCTGGGAGTCTGGTTTGTGGGCACCAGGGCGTATCCAACAGTGGGCCTGCATGCCACACGTCTTGGGGCCAGACTTCCTCTGAGTCCCTTGTAGTTTAGTCTGAGTCCGTAAGGTCCCAGATGACGTGAGTCAGTGGTGGAGGCTGAAAGCGAGAGGTGACAAGCACACACACACACACACACACACACACACACACACACACACACACACACCACACACACACACACACACACACACTTCGCCGACACACTATTCGCATCACACCAACCATTGGAACCTACAAGAAGACGCTAGTGCCCGGGTATCCAGATCTCCGCCGACTGCGGCAACATCCACACCATGTACGGGGGCATGAAGAATGCATTCGGCCCTAGCACCATCAAGATCACTTCTCTGAAATCTACGTCGGGGGAGGTCATCACCGATCACAGCAAACAGATGGAGAGATGGGTGGAGCACTACCAGGAGCTGTACTCCAGGGAGAGCTCAGTCACCCACACATCCATTGAAAACACCACCTTCCTGCCTGCCATGGAGGAACTCGACGCCCCACCACCATTGAGGAACTCAGCATGGCCATTGACTTTCTAGCCCGTGGTAAAACTCAGTGTAGCGATGGCATTTTTTGGCAGATGTCATCAAAGCCGGCGAGGATAATTCTCTCTTCAGTCATCTCCATAAGCTTCTGCTGCAGTGTTGGGAGGAAAGGACCGTGCCCAAGGACATGTGCGATGCAAACATCATCACGCTAAACAAGAACAAAGGGGACCGCAGAGGCTGCAATAACTATCGCGGAATATCCCTCCTCAGTATTGTTGCCAAAGCCTTCGCCCGCGTCGTCCTAAACAAGCTGCAGCTACTCGCCGAACGAGTGTACCCAGAGGCACAGTGCGGCTTCAGAGCTGCGAGGTCGACGATCGAGATGATATTCTCCCTGAGGCAGCTACCTACAAGAGAAGTGCATCGAGCAGAGAAGACCCTTGTTCATCGCCTTCATTGACCTGACCAAGGCGTTAGACTTGGTCAGTAGGTCAGGTCTCTAACCCTACTACACCGGACTGGATGTCCCCTCAAGCTCCTGAAGATGATCACGTCCTTCCATGACAAATGAATGGCACTGTCCTGTACGACGGTTCATCTTCGCACCCCTTCCCAATCAAGAGCAGTGTCAAACAAGGATGCGTGCTAGCTCCGACACTCTTCGGCATCCTCTTCTCCCTGCTGCTGTGCTGTGCCTTCCGACAATCTCAAGACGGCATCTTCCTCCACACTAGGAGTGACGGAAGCCTCTTCAACCTTGCACGCTTCCCAGTAAAGACGAAGGTGCGGAAGGTCCTCTTCAGGGAGATTCTCTGCGAAGACGACGCTGCCCTCACTGCCCACACCGAGAAAGCGCTACAACGGCTCATCACCTGCTTCGCTGATGCCTGCACCGAGTTCGGCCTCTTTGTCAGCTTGAAGAAAAGAAACATCATGGCCAAGACGTCAGCAGCACCCCCCGCATCTCCATCGGCGATCACATCCTCGAAGTGGTCGACGACCTCAATTACCTGGGCTACACCATCTCCAGCAACCTCTCTCTGGACGCTGAGCTGAACGTGCGGATCGGCAAGGCAGCAACAGCGAGTCTAGGACGACATTATGCTAACGTCAAACACCAAGATGAAAGTGTAACAAGCCTGCATGCTGAGCGCTCTGCTCTACGGAAGCGAAGCATGGACTCTGTACTCTTGACAAGAACGCAGACTGAACGCCTTCCACCCGCGCTGCCTCAGAAGACTCCTGGGCATCACTTGGTAGGACTACATCATCAACAAGAACGTCCTGGCCCATGTAGGGATGCCTAGAATGTTCGCCAAGCTGACACATAGACGCCTGCGCTGGCTTGGCCACGTCAGCTGCATTGACGACGGTCCCATCCCAAAGAATATACTGTACGGCAAGCTGGCTACAGACTTCAGACCCACAGGACGGCCCGCCCTACGCTACAAATGTGTATGCAAGCGCAAGCTGAGAGCAGGCAGCCTCGACCCAGCAGACCTGGAGACAGCAGCTTTAGACCGGGTCAGCTGACGGTCCACCATCAAGGCCGGCGTCAAACAAGCAGAGCAGAGGAGAGAGACCCAGTGGGAAGAACAGAAGCGCCGTAGACGGCAAAGAACTGCGTCAGCATCAACAAACACTCATGACCAAGACTTCATCTGCAGCAATTGCAACAGAGTCTGCCGCTCGAGGATCGGGCTCTTAAACCACAGTAGGCACTGCAACTCCACAACTGACTAATCCACAGTGCAACACCAGTGTGTGTCAAGGCAGATGGATGCGATCATGTTGGTGGTCTCTACTATTCAACATACTGACATTGCAACCGATTCCGATGAAGATGCACTTAACCTGTTTCTGTTCTTTTTTCGTGAAATAAATGCTGTAATACCAGGCCGCCAGCTGACCTCAACAACAGCCGTTAAAAATAATCAGCCTTGAACCGTCCCGTCTTCAAGCAGGACGAACGGGGAAAAAGACTAACGGCAACAGAGGATAACTTACACGTGAGCGTTTGTGTGTTTGGAAAAGCGGAAGGGGAGGAGGTTGCAGGCGAACAAGTCTACAGTTAACATGAAAAATGATTGACAGAGATTGATGGATGTGAATATGATGAGGGAGGAGAAGACGGGGGACAGAGAACTGGGATTTAAGACGGAACGTTAAAGTATAAATATCAAACCCTTTACTGACTGCACAAAGTGGGAAAGAATTCTCAGAATAGTGAAAAATAAATGTCCAAGCTTTTTTTAATGGCAGTTTAAAATGAGACATATTGAATTCTCACAACGTTGAAGTATTAATATCAAACCTCCTTGCTGGCACTTCAAAATGGAAATATTGAATTCTCCGAAAGTTGGAGTATAGATATAAAATCGTTTTACCGGCAGTTTAAAATGGAAAAAAAAATTAGATTCTCAGAACAGTGAAGAATAAACATCAAACCTTTTTCCCGCAGTTTAAAATAGGAAATCTTGAATTTTCAGAAAGTTGAAGTATAAATATAAAATCTTTTACTGACAGTACAACATGAGAAATATTGAAAACTGTCCGGTAAATAAAAACCATAATTATACTAGCCGCCGTGGCGCCGTGGAGTCGCGGACTCCTGGCTGGGAGGTCGTGGGTTCGAATCCCATCAGAGTCATGTGGGTTTTTCTGCCCCAACCGGCTCCTACGCAGAGTTGTGTTTGCTGCGGACTCAGTTGGGAAGACTAGGACTACACAGTTGAGTTTCATCCACTTAATGGATGCATTTCTGAGATGTTTGCTCAAATTTCCTTACCAACACTGCAGGTGCCTGTATCTCTCGGGCCTGGTTGACGCCGGGATATATTATGAAAGGAAGCGTAGAGTACATCCCTGTCATGTAGTCTCAGACCGAAATGGAAATCCGTAGCATCATCTTAATCATCCTCATTCTCATCGATCAGCATAAACAAATGTCTCAAATTCTGTGGCCCTTCATGCCCTGCTTTCATGGTGACCCTCAATTTCGATGTCCTCTCCACATCTGTGGCCTTGGTTTGGTTCCGTCGGGTCACCGGTATCGGCGAGTCCATGGGGGCTGTCGTTGGACGGACGTGGTGGCACCCTCCGGAGGGAGAGCTCACTCACGCTGGCTCCGCGACTAAGCAATTATTGTCGTCTGTAGGGGGCTTAATTGGGTGGTGTCCTGCGTATGTTAGATCAGAACAGGCGCCACTGAACACCACCGAAGTGACTCGGCAGCAGTGCAGTGTCTCTTCCGATGGGTTGCCTCTTGACGACTTCACATTGACTGCTCCCTGTGAACTGACGGTGCCGGGCTGCGGCGGGGCTGACCGGGCTGTGGCTGTGGACGGGGCGTCGGAATGAGCGGCGTGGGTGCATTGCCTCTGAGGTGGCGCAGATATTGGGACAGCAAAACAAACAAACAAACAAACAAACAAACAAACAAAAAAACCGTAATTATGTCGACATGCTAGTTACGCGTCATCAGCAGATGGAGACTGCTGATGGATGTGATAGTTCCACCACTGGTTCCATGGACTGCAATATCTTCCATGTGGTGGTAAGTAGAAAGAAAACTCGTGGAGAGCGTGCAGCAGAGAGTCCTCAGAAGAGAAGCCCCCTTCAAGCAAGTGTTTCGGCCCTGATCTCCTGACCCTCTAGGGGGTTGGGCCACACCCGGTTCATGACCCCGGATGTCCCTATGCTGCCCCCTTTTTTTCCCCATCTTTGGGATGCGCCATGGCTTGGATTCGAACCCATGGCCTTCTGGACATGCTCATTTTCCACTTAATGACTCGCACTCTAACCACTGAGCCACAGGGACACCTGATATTTGTAGGGAAATTAAGCCTTATGCAGTTCACTTTTGTTCCTCCTTGACCAGATCCAGCTTGAACACCTCTCTGCCGCTTCTGCTATTGCTTTCAGGGCCCTGGTTTTTCCCTCCCTAAAACTGAGAGCTGTTTCATGAGGCTGTATGCAGACATTCCTACAAACCCCCTAGCTTCAATTTTGTAGTGAGGATTTTGACCTGATAGCCTTCTCTCCTCAGGCTGTTTGCCAGATCAGCATACTTTTCAGTCTTGAAGATTTTGAGCTGCCTCCATTGTGTTCTCATATGGCACCGTGAGCTCGATCATGATCAGCTGCTTGGTTGACTGAGAGTGGACTATTATGTCTGGTCTCATGCCACTCTTGCTGATGATCTCTGGGTGACTCTTCCATTCTGGAGGTCTGCAGTGCATTCCCAGTCATCTGCCTCGTCCAGCAGACTCTCACTGCATGTTCCGAGTGGCACTGTTGTTCTTGGCCATGATTTGCTGCCTCCTGCCGGGAGGAATAATGCGGGTGCTTTTGGAGTCCTGATTTTCCCTTTTGTGGTGTTGGTACTAGCCCAGACTACTTGTACAATCTCTTTGAGCACTTGGTTGTGCCTCCATGTGTACCTTCCTTGAGCCAGGGCTACTTTACATGAGCTTAGGACATGCTCCACTGTTTGTTTTTCATGGCAGAGGGGGCATGCAGGATCGTCTGTTTTTCCCCACTTCACCAGGTTTACATTTGAGAGCAGAAGGTCATATGCAGATCTGAGAATGAAGCTCATCCTGAGAGGGACCATGTACCAAATGTCATTCCAAGTGAGACTTCTTTGGAGTGCATTCTCCCACCTTGTCCATTGCCCTTGCTGGCTCTGCTGGACTGCTTTTTTGGAGTCTTTTGTGGTCTTCTTCTTTTCTCATCTCCTAAATCATCATGTTTCTTTTGGCTTTTCCTTTGGCCTTGGACCACCATTCAGTTTTGGTCAACCCCAGTCCTTGTCTGTTGGCTGTGTGTGTCCTGTTATTTGTCTGATCTTGAGACTTTCTTTTGCAGAATCCATCGCCTCTTGAACTTTCCATTTTCTGCCTGTCTTCAGCTGGGGCTTGATTCCTTCTACCACCTTGTCTCCTGAGTCCTCCAGCATGCTTTGAAGTCTGATCTTCCCTGCTTTGTATTCCTCCAGGATGGATTTCAGTGGTAGTTTCAGCTTTGCTTGGCGACAGTACAGCGCTATGTCAGTCAGACAGGGTGGGACTCCCAAACCATTTCCTTGTGAACTTGTTGATTTTGGCTTCCATTGCCTCCACTATGCTGGGTGCAGATGTCGTATATCATCAGAGGCCATAGAAGCTTTGGTATCAGCATGAACTGCAGACACCAGACCTTGTATTTGCCAGGAGCCCACACTGGTCAATGTCCTCCAAGCCTTCTTCCAACATCTGTTTGGTTTCTTTGCTCTTTGTGGTGTCTTTCCAGCGTATCATCATACCATCTTCCAGGCTCTTGACTAGCTCTTCTGTGACTGTTGGAATGGCCTGGTTGGCAACACTGAAGACCACAGATTCGGCCACTTTTCCTTTCCTCATGAGAGAATCCGTGATTTCTTGGCTTGAACTTCATTCTGGATGAGGCAACTATGTCGTCCAGCCTCTCCAGCACATGACGTGTCTCGTCTTCTCTGGATGAAATCACTGTATGTCATCCATGAAGGCCTGAGAGAGGGCATCTTGCATCCATCGCCAAGGTCTGTTTTGCCTTGCGTTGCTTTTTGCTGCTTTCAAGATGACTTCCACTGCCAACACGAACAGTATTGGGAAATTTCACAGTCCATTGCAATGCCCACTTCCAAGTTGATCCAATCTGTTATGTACTCCTTGTAAGAACCGCATTGAGAAGCCATTGAAGTGCTTCTTGAGCATGTCGCGGATGTTCTTTGGCACATGGTACATCTCAAGAGCCAACTGCATCATCGCATGGGGTACAGATCCATATGCGTTTTCCCAGATCAAGCCACACTACGTCCAGGTCTCTCTTTTCTGTTTTTGCTCTTTGGATTGCGTACCAGATCATTGTGGCGTGTTCTACACAGCCAGCCACGCCTGGGATGCCACCGTTTTGGACTGACACATCCAAGTACTTGTTTTCCATGAGGTACATGGTCACCTTGCTGCCATGACAGAAAGATTTTCCCTTTCGACGTTCAGTAGTGATATTGGCCTGAACTGGCTGATGTCACTTGAGTTTTGCTCTTTATGGGATGTACACACCATCTGCCGTCATCCACTGGCCGCTGATCTTCTGGTTTCTCCAAGCTGATCGCAGCAGCCTGTGGAGCCACTCCAGCACCTTGGGATATTTCTTGTACAGGTGGTAAGGTATTCCGTTTGGCCCTGGTGATGATTTGGCTCTGGCTTTGTCGACCACCCTCTTGATTTTCCGCCAAAGTTGGAGGCTTGTCATTGAACTGTTCCTCAGGGTTAGTTGGCCACACCAACCTTGAATGTTGAGTGGTGCTTTGCTCTGTGAGTCAGAGCATGTTTTCCTCAGATGCTGCTCAAGAACTCCTTTGTCCACACTTAGGGTCCCAGATTTTTAGTTGCTCAAACAGTCTTCTGGCAAACTGGAAGTGTTCTCTGAAGAAGCACTCTTGTGTCGCTGAAGACGCACTCTTGTGTCTTCTTCTTTTTGCTCTTCACTTCTTCGCAGATTCCGCTTTGCTGAGGGCGCTGTGTTTTGCTTTTAGGTCTTTCCAAGTTTTTCCAAGCCTTGTTTTTCAGCTGGCAGTGCGGTCTTCATTTGCTTCTTGAGGTTTTCTTTTGGACCCTGATCTTGTCCATCTCTTTTTGGCTTCTGGATTTCTTTGGAGGTGTTTTCTCTTTTGGTAGTTTTGCTCCATAGGCGTCTCTACATGTGGCATACACAATGTCCCCATATGTGGCTAGTTTGTGTTCCAGGGTGCTTTTCCCTATCAGTGCATCGAGTCTTTGGACGATTTTTGCATCCAGTTTCTCCCAGTCTTCAGTTTCGTTTGCTCGTGGCAGGAGTTTCAGGCACCTGGCATCGAGGACCTGTGCAAATTCCTCATCCGAACCAACAGCGTGGATGTCCTTGGCACTGTGGTTTAAATCCTGGCCTTGGTCTTCCGACGTCTTATCTGCTGATGCAGTGCGCTGCTGCTCATTCAGATGAGTCTTCACACATCCCATCTTTGTTCTGTGAATCTTCATGCCACGGTGGTAGTGAAACGCTTCCACAGACACATGGATATTCCATTTGGTCCATGTTCATAGTCCGTTTGGGATTTGCAGTCGTGATTGGTTGAGCACCGATGGATTCATCATTCTCTCCCCCCTTTCGGTGAATCCTGGGAGCATCTTTTCCTTTTGTACTTAGTAGCCACATGTTGAAGGCAAAGTGGGGAGCCAGCCCACAGAGTCCTTGGTTCTGGTCTTTCCAAGTGTCCGCCGGTCTTTCCCCGACGTCCCCCAGCCTATTCCCGGAAGTCAATGGTCTACCCATGCATCAGTAGAAAGAAACTCGTGGAGAGCGTGGCAGCAGAGACTCTCAAAGAGAAGCCCCCTTCAAGCAGGTTTTCGGCCCTGATCTCCTGACACTCTAGAGGGGTGGGCCACACCCGTTCATGACTCCGGATGTCCCTACTGCCCCATATTTG
>CM031622.1:33535367-33539761 GCA_018398815.1 Conus ventricosus | reverse complement strand
ACTCTTCCATCTAGAGTCTGCAGTGCATTCCAGTCATCTGCCTCGTCCAGCAGACTCTCACTGCATGTTCCGAGTGGCACTGTTGTTCTTGGCCATGATTTGCTACCTCCTGCCGTGAAGAATGTTGCAGGTGCTTTTAGAGTCCTGATTTTCCCTTTTGTGGTGTTGGTACTAGCCCAGACTACTTGTACAATCTCTTTGAGCACTTGGTTGTGCCTCCATGTGTACCTTCCTTGAGCCAGGGCTACTTTACATGAGCTTAGGACATGCTCCACTGTCTGTTTTTCATGGCAGAGGAGGCATGCAGGATCGTCTGTTTTCCCCCACTTCACCAGGTTTGCATTTGAGGGCAGAAGGTCATATGCAGATCTGAGAATGAAGCTCATCCTGAGAGGGGCCATGTGCCAAATGTCATTCCAAGTGAGACTTCTTTGGAGTGCATTCTCCCACGTTGTCCATTTCCCTTGCTGGCTCTGCTGGACTGCTTTTTGGAGTCTTTTTTTTGGTCTTCTTCTTTTCTCATCTCCTGAATCATCATGTTTCTTTTGGTTTTCCTTTGGCTTTTGACCACCATTCAGTTTTGGTCACCCCCAGTCCTTGTCTGTTGGTCTGTGTGTGTCCTGTTATTTGTCTGATCTTGAGACTTTCTTTTGCAGAATCCATCGCCTCTTGAACTTTCCATTTTCTGCCTGTCTTCAGCTGGGGCTTGATTGCTTCTACCATCTTGTCTCCTGAGTCCTCCAGCATGCTTTGAAGTCTGATCTTCCCTGCTTTGTATTCCTCCAGTATGGATTTCAGTGGTAGTTTCAGCTTTGCTTGGCGACAGTACAGCGCTATGTCAGTCAGACAGGGTGGGACACCAAGCCATTTCCTTGTGAACTTGTTGATTTTGGCTTCCATTGCCTCCACTATGCTGGTGCAGATGTCGTATATCATCAGAGGCCATAGGAGCTTTGGTATCAGCATGAACTGCAGACACCAGACCTTGCATTTGCCAGGGAGCCCACACTGGTCAATGGTCTCCAAGCCTTCTTCCGACATCTGTTTGGTTTCTTTTGTTCTTTGTGTGTCTTTCAGCGTATCATCATACCATCTTCCAAGGCTCTTGACTGGGTCTTCTGTGACTGTTGGAATGGCCTGGTTGGCAACACTGAAGACCACAGATTCGGCCACTTTTCCTTTCCTCAGTGAGAGTCTCCGTGATTTCTTTGGCTTGAAATTCATTCTGAATGAGGCAACTATGTCGTCCAGCCTCTCCAGCACATGACGTGTCTCGTCTTCTCTGGATGAAATCACTGTAGTGTCATACATGAAGGCCTTGAGAGGGGGCATCTTGTATCCATCGCCAAGGTCTGTTTGTCTTGCGTTGCTTGTTGCTGCTTTCAAGATGACTTCCACTGCCAACACGAACAGTATTGGGGAAATTGCACATCCC
Organism: Conus ventricosus; assembly: GCA_018398815.1. Taxonomy (NCBI): domain Eukaryota; kingdom Metazoa; phylum Mollusca; class Gastropoda; order Neogastropoda; family Conidae; genus Conus; species Conus ventricosus. Next base: position 33,538,326 of record CM031622.1, on the reverse strand, counting down.
ATTGCAATGCCCACTTCCAAGTTGATCCAATCTGTTGTGTACTCCTTGGTAGATAACCGCATTGAGAAGCCATTGAAGTGCTTCTTGAGCATGTCGCGGATGTTCTTTGGCACATGGTACATCTCAAGAGCCAACTGTATCATCTCATGGGTACAGATCCATAATGCGTTTGCCAGATCAAGCCACACTACGTCCAGGTCTCTCTTTCTGTTTTTTGCTCTTCGGGTTGCGTCCCAGGTCGTTGTGGCGTGTTCTACACAGCCAGCCACGCCTGGGATGCCACCTTTCTGGACTGACACATCCAGGTACTTGTTTTCCATGAGGTACATGGTCAGCCTTGCTGCCATGACAGAGAAGAAGATTTTCCCTTCGACGTTCAGTAGTGATATTGGCCTGAACTGGCTGATGTCACTTGAGTTTTGCTCTTTGAGGATGTACACACCATCTGCCGTCATCCACTGGCCGCTGATCTTCTGGTTTCTCCAAGCTGATCGCAGCAGCCTGTGGAGCCACTCCAGCACCTTGGGACATTTCTTGTACAGCTGGTAAGGTATTCCGTTTGGCCCTGGTGATGATTGGCTCTGGCTTTGTCGACCACCTTCTCGATTTCCGGTAAAATACAACACATTAGAGATGGTGCATACTATTTCAACAACGTACCTGTCAACCATTGCAGCAACCAGCCAGGGTCTACTGATGTGTATTTTCTAGGCGCTAGACAGCAAGCGGCTCAGGGCAGCTGTAAACAAATAGTTCTCTTCGCAAAGACAGAATCCAACGATCCCACTCTTGTCAGTGAAGAGAGCCAAATTCACATATTCACGCCCTTCTGTCGCTCCATCCCAAACAACAAGCTCCCCCCCCCCCCCCCACCCCTTCATTTGTCACTGCACACTGAGGTCCTTTGCTGATCGATTTTCATGGTGATCGACGAGTCATTCTTTGCTTTGTTTTAACACAGCTGCTTGTTTATGCTCGCCATTTTTGTACTCCCAGTTCTTATAGAACAGGGAGTACTTTAGAATGGAACGAAGAAATGCTCTGTGTGTGGTGGTGTGTGTGTGTGTGTGTGTGTGTGTGTGTGTGTGTGTGTGTGTGTGTGTGTGTCCCCGTCCGTCCGTGGTCAAAAGGTGTTCCACTCGCTCCAGACAAAACTACTGGCCGATCTTTCTGAAAATTTGTAGGTATGTTCATTATGGGTCTCGAATAATGCCCGATGTTTTAGTTTACTGTTATAGCCGTTACTGACGGCTGTAACGGCCTGTAACTGTTTTTCTTCTTCATGGAATATCTAAGAAAGTACTTGGCCGATCTTTGTGAAAATTAGCAGGTATGTTCATTATGGGTCACGGATGATGCCCGATGTTTTAGTTTACCCCGTTATAACCGTTACTAACGGCTGTAACGGCCTGTAACGGTTTTTCTTCTTTATGGAATATCTCAGAAAGTACTTGGCCGATCTTTCTGAGAAATTGTAGGTATGTTCATTATGAGTCACGACTAATGACCGATGTTTTAGGTTACCGTTATAGCCGTTACTAACGGCTGTAATGGTTTTTCTTCTACACGGAATATCTAAGAAAGTACTTGGCCGATCTTTGTGAAAATTAGCAGGTATGTTGATTATGGGTCACGAATAATGCTCGATGTTTTAGTTTACCTCTATAGCAGTTACTAACGGCTGTAACGGCCTGCAACGGTTTTTCTTCTTCATGAAATATCTCAGAAAGTACTTGGCCGATCTTTGTGAAAATTAGCAGGTATGTTGATTATGGTCACGGATGATGCCCGATGTTTAGTTTACCGTTATATCCGTTACTAACGGCTGTAACGGCCTGTAACGGTTTTTCTTCTATTTTGAACATCCCAGAAAGCACTTAGCCGATCTTTGTAAAAATTAGCAGGTATGTTCACTATGGTCACGGATGATGCCCGATGTTTTAGTTTACCGTTATAGCCGTTACTAAAGGCTATAACGGCTCATAACGGTTCTTCTTCTTTATGGAATATCTCAGAAAGCACTTTGTCGATCTTTCTGAAAATGTGTTGGTATGTCCATTATGGGCGACGGATGATGCCCGACGTTTTAGTTTACCGTTATAGCCATTACTAAACGGCTATAACGGCCCTTAACGGTTTTTCTTTTTTATGAAATATCTCAGACAGTACTTGGCCGATCTTTCTGAAAATTTGTAGGTATGTTCATTATGGGTCATGGATGATGTTCGACGTTTTAGTGTACCGTTATAACCGTTACTAACGGATATCTCAGAAAGTTCGTGGCCGATATTTCTGAAAATGTGTAGGTATGTTCATTATGGGTCACGGATGATGCCCAATATTTAAGTTTACCGTTATAGCCGTTACTAACGGCCGATAATGGTTTTCTTCTTTATGGAAAATCTCAGACAGTTCTTGGCCGATCTTTCTGAACATTTGTAAATATGTTCATTATATGTCACAGATAATGGTCGATGTTTACCAGAATAGCCATTACTAACGGTTAACACCAGCCCAAGACGGTTTTTCCTCTTTATGGAATATCTCACACGTATTCAGGATAAACTGGGAGACGTTTATATGCTTTGCATCTTGTTTTTGTTTGTTTTTCTGGTCCTGCCTGCAGAAGACCGATAGTCGAAACCAGTAGTGTGTGTGTGTGTGTGTGTGTGTGTGTGTGTGTGTGTGTGTGTGTGTGTGTGTGTGTGTGTGTGTGTGTGTGTGAGAGATAGAGAGAGGGGAGGGGAAGAGAAAGAGAGAGAGAGAGGGAAAGAGAGAGAGAGTGAGAGCGAGAGACAGAGATAGAGACACACACAGACACAGATACAGACAAACACACACACACACACACACACACACACACACACACACACACACACACACACACACACACACACACAACAGGGAGACAGAGAAAGACAGGGACAGAAACCGAGAGACAGAGACAGACAGAGACAGA
>CM031622.1:33517867-33530367 GCA_018398815.1 Conus ventricosus | reverse complement strand
CGAGAAAAAAAAGCGATAAAAGAAATGAATTATTCACACGACAGACTACATACGTAGTGACTAACATAGATGGATGAACCAACTCAAGGACTGTCTTCACTGATGTGTAAAAGCTTTACACGTGCACGGAAAGAGTGCGTACAACTCTGCCTTTAAAATCGGTGGTCGCGAGGCTTGTGGAGTTGAAATTTCGCTGCTATGTTTGGCATACTTCTACAACAATTCCCCAATCCTCGCCCCTACCTCTTTCTCTACTGTACACTTCCACATAATTATTTCTCAAGAAACGTGGTAGAATGTGTTCAAGTTACCACTGCCGCCAAATTCAAGTGAAATCTTTCCGGGACCGTGCTTACCACTTAGAATTGTGTTCGTTTCTGTTTCAACAATGAGGTCGACAATGCGTGCGTGCCAGTCCATACACGCTATGTTACTTTCATAGTATGCAAGGGTAAAGCTGAGTAAACAGATATAATAATGTAGGTGTGGAGGTTCTTATGGATGAAGGTTAATTAATACGAAGACTTATTCGTCCAGTAAGGTGGATAGTGGTCTTGGATGCCCAGCTTTTATGGTCTGCATCACCGGTATAGATGTATGTGTGTGTGTGTATGTGTGTGTGTGGTGTGTGTGTGTGTGTGTGTGGTGTGTGTGTGTGTGTGTGGTGTGTGTGTGTGTGTGTGTGTGTGTGTGTGTGTGTGTGTGTGTGTGTGTGTGTGTGATATCAGGAGGGGAAGGGGGAAATGCTCGCTTAAATGCACGCATGAACTTGTATGCGCATGTTTGCGTGTGTGTATCCTTGTGCATTCTCACACGTATGTATGTATGCACACGGCACTCAGGCAGTACGTGCGTAGAAACACCTGCACATGCAAGTTTAAAAAGGAGTACATACAGGGACACCTTTTTTAATGTCCCTTCACAATCATCATGGTCTTCACTATGATCCATATGCTTGATGAAACCTTGCCCAGCTTTTGGCTTTATGACTTACATCTTGAGAGAAACAACCACCAGGTAGAGTCAGACCTTCCTGAGTTAGCACAAAGGAAAGGACATATCAAAACCAAACGAACAAAAACAAACAAAAACAAGTGTATGAAAGTAAACAGCCCAGCATAGGTGCTAACGGGATTGGGAAGACCTGCTGATGGGAGAACAATAATGGAAGCGTGAAACTGCAGCCGAAACGTGCACAGTATATAAAAAATGGGAACTGCAGCCGCAATGTGCAAAGTATATTAAAAATGGGAACTGCAGCCGCAATGTGCAAAGTATATTAAAAATGGGAACTGCAGCCGCAATGTGCAAAGTATATTAAAAATGGGAACTGCAGCCGCAATGTGCAAAGTATATTAAAAAGGGGAACTGCAGCCGCAATGTGCAAAGTATATTAAAAAATGGGAACTGTAGCCGCAACGTGTACAATATATTAAAAATGGGAACTGCATCCGCAAAGTGCACAGTATATGAAAAATGGGAACTGCAGCCGCAATGTACACAGTATATTGAAAAATGTGAACACGGTTTTTAGTCCCTGTAAAGTCAAGCTCAGACGATGTATGATGAAAACGCTGGCGTCTTATGCAAGAGATTGATACATAGAGAAGTTCAGAGTTCTTTGACAGTGCTGAGTTCGTCCTTGTGCAGGGGCTGAAGAGGATCAAAATCCATTTGCCCTATCGTTGCACTCGTTTCTTGTTTGATAAGGGAGAAGACTGGGTTTTGTGTTTCAAGAGCTAAAGTTGAAACCAGAATCTCTGCTGGGAAGATTTCTTTCCTTTTTTTTTCGTCATCATCATCATCATCATCATCATCATCATCACATCATCATCATCATCATCATCATCATCATCATCATCAGTAGCAGCAGCAGCAGAACCTTCTTTTTTCTTTCTCCTCCTCCACCTCCTCCTCCTCCTGCATCTTCTTTTTCTTCTTCTTTTTCTTCGTCATCACCATTGTCATCATCATCATCATCATCATCATCATCATTCAACTTCTTCTTCTTCTTCTTCTTCTTCTTCTTCTTCTTCTTCTTCTTCTTCTTCTTCTTCTCTCTTCTTCTTCTTCTTCTTCTTCTTCTTTCAGGTTGAGGGAAGTGAGGAAAGGGGCTGTGTTTCGATTAAAGACTGTAAGGAATTAGACCAAAAGGTGACGGTGGTTATGACCATGTCGTAATGGAGGGACCGCGTATGGTCTGGGCATCACTGGCATCTCTTCTGGCACCCACAGAGATCTGGCCTTCCCTGTGTGTGTTTATATGCTGTCCCATCAGACTGGACACCAAAACTAAACAGTCATCGGTTTAAATGAATATTCACGTGGCGTAAGTTTCAGTGAGTGAGACCATTACTAATCTAGTAATTGTAAATCAATGAGCAATGAAAAATGGTAACCTTGCATAATGTTGATATACATTTGCAACAGCGCACGTGTACATTGAGTTCTAGACTATCTTGTGGATGTGTCAAATGGAAATGCTGTCGTCTTCAGCGCTAGTCTGTCATCAGCTTGATGTCGATGGTACTGCAGTTTCACACAAAGGAACCGTAACATCGAAAGAATATTGTAGTATGTTCCTTGCGCAGTAATGCTACTTAATGTGTACCGTAACGAGATGCCAAACGTAATCGCCAGATCTGTAAGACTGCTGACTACCAGTGATACCTGTGCGTCTGACGTACACGGTGTGTGAATGTTTCAGAAGTGGGTCTCTGCAGAACAAGCACCAGTGGTGCCGCTGGTTTAACAAGCTCTGTAGGAGAGCGATGGTGCTCGGTCGAGCGTACAGTACCCGGGACCAGGCTGCTTCCAATTCAGTAGTGGGACGACCATCCCCAACCCGGCGGGTCCCCGGGTGGCGGATAGGGGAACGGCCCTCAGATATGGGGTTAGCTGCGATATAAGTCAGGCTTGCCTAGCAGAATAAGCAGTTCAGGACCAACTGGCGATGTTCCTATCAGGACGGGGTGGGTCAACAGGTGGCACTGTTGTCCTCACTGAAATACCCCATGTGTCCTAAAACGGGCTCATCATGCGGTCAAGAGGCGCCTTATAACCTCTAGCCACGGGGTGGGATCCCCGGAGAAACAACCCCCCCCCCCCCCCCCCCCCTTTCCCCGTGCTCACAGGGTAGGACGTACGGGCCATGAGCTAAGGGCGAGGCACCCCGAAAGAAAACTCCAGCTGAAGACGGAGATATCGGGCCACTGGCGCAACTAAAACCACGATACCACGCATCTACTCTTTCATGATGATGCAATTTCGATGTGGCGCTCGACCTTCGGAGACCTGCCGGGAGGTCGGGAGCCCACCTCAAGCAGTCGGTGGTTGGACAAAAAAATTCCGCATGCCTATGCGAGGAAGAAGGAGACCTCATCCTCCTGCTGGTGCCAAGCAATCAGTATCACCCAGAATGCTCAACATTCTCCAGTGGAATGCAGAAGGGGTGCATAAGAAGAAACTTGGCCATGCAGAAAGGATGCAACAAGAAAATATTGATATCGCATGTGCCCAAGCGACACATTTGACCGTAAACCATCGCTTTCAAATGAGGGGTTACGAGACCATCAGGTTGGACCGTGAGGAAACGAACAAAGGAGGGGCGCTTGTCTTGGTGCGGAATTCCATCGCCGCGCAAGAACTCAAGATCAACACCAATCAACAGGCAGATATCCAAGGGGTTAATATTGTCCTTAAAGAACACAACATCAGGATCTACAATGTCTATTACCCTCAAGATCTTGACCTTTTCCTCACATACATGAACATCCCAGACAACAACTGCGTGGTGGTGGGAGATTTTAACAGTCACTCAGAGAGATGGGGCTATCACGAGACGGACAAGAGAGGCGAAGAAGTTGAGGATTGGGAGATTGATACACATCTTCAGCTCATCAACCAAGAAGATGATTAACCCACCTTCTACTCTAGACGCTGGATGACCACATCAACACCAGATCTAGCGTTCGCCACCAATGACTTGTTCGTCAGAACCAAAAAGAACAGTCCTCAATCATCTCGGAGGAAGTGACCACAAGCCCGTCAAACTCTCTATCAACCTCAACTTGCAGGCTCCTCAAGCAAAGTGTTTTCCCCCCGTTGGAATTATAAAAAGGCTCAATGGAGCACCTAAGGCGGTCACGATTTTTTTTCTTTTTTTCCCTAAGGCCGAAATCCACCTCTTCATTTTTTTGGTGCTCAACACCGTCCTCTTCATCTGCAAAAAAAAAAAAAAAAAAAAAAAAAGGCGACAAAAAAAATTCAACTACTTTTGTTTTTTTCCTTCTTTTTCTTTTTTTTTTCCCTCCTTTTTTGGTCTCCAACCAGTCTCTTACACACCATGCATTGTCTGTTTTCTTACAAATGGACACATTTTTGCTGATTTTAGTATTTTAGCAGTTGATACAAAGTGTCTGGGTTTGTTAATGTTCTAATGTGTGGTGTACTGGCACTCTCACGCTTGTAATATGCTGCTTATACAACGGAAACCACTTAATTGAAGCAGAAGGCTTATTAACTTTTTCCCTCACTTTTTTTCCAAGACAGACTGACAGAAAGACATACAAAAAAAAGGTCGGCTTATAGAAGCTTTAAAATTCACATCAAACGAAGAGAGGTATGGCGACTGAGAAAAGTAGTTGTGATCATAATAATACCCATCACTGTCGCTCCTGAACTTAATATTCCCGGTAATCATCCTTGAAGAAGGGCGAAAAAGAATCCGATAACTGATGCCACATTAAAAAAAGAAAAAAGAAACAGAATGGCAAAATAACAGCACTGGACGTTTCTTTGAGGAACACAGTTCCAGTTTTTGGACACAAATGCATGTTCTAAATCCACAAGCTGATGACCTAAAACTGTATCCTTTTCCACTGCTCATGTGTATCAGTAAAAGGGATGGTTTATCATTGTGGCACATTGAAAAAAAAAGGAATTATAAAAGGCGGATTGGACTCTCTTCGAGACCCTCACAGATACATACACAAAGCCAATCAACATCAGGCAGAAGGACTCAAACAAGATGGTTCAAGAGTTCACAAAGGCCGTCTTGAAAGCTGCTACAGAATCCATCCCAAGAGGAGCACGCAAAGACTACAAGCCCTACTGGACAGAGGAACTCCAGAATCTGGAAGATGCTGTTACGGAAGCCAGGGACCGAGCAAAAAAGCAGCCATCACTGGAGAACAACATAGCGCTGAAGGAAGTAACTGCCAGATACAAGTTGTCCTGCGCACAAGCTGCAAGGAAAAGCTGGCAAGAGAAAACTGAAAACCTGAATCTCGACAAGGTAGGCAGCAAGCTGTGGAAACTGGCTAGAACCCTCAGTAACGAAACAACAAATCAGTCCACAATAACAATGCAAGAAAATGGAAATTACCTCTCAGGAAAGAAAGCAGCAGACCACTTCATTGACGTCTATGAAAACATCAGCAATCTGGAAGTCCCTCCTGAACATAGAGCTGCAGTGCACAGGGCCCAAGGTGAACTTCATGAGAAAGAGCCCCAAGAGGAAGCCATGACCACAGCTTTCACAGAGAAAGAGCTGGAGGAAGCGTTGCAGAGCCTCAACCTGAAGAAGTCACCTGGACCAGATGGAATCACAAATGAAATGATTCTGCATCTTGGGATGAAGAGCAAGGCAGTCCTTCTAACAATTTTGAACTCCAGCTGGAAGGCAGGATCAGTACCGCAGTGTTGGAGGGAAGCAGACATGATCCCCATTCACAAAAAGGGAAAGAACAAGTCGAAGGCTGACAGCTGCAGACCCATCAGCCTTACAAGCTGCTTAGGAAAGCTGATGGAGAGACTTGTCAACACAAGGCTTGTCTGGCACCTTGAGGAGCATCAGCTGCTGAGCCCTGAACAGGCGGGCTTCCGCCAACACAGATCAACAGAAGATCAGATCACATTCATCACTCAAAGCATAGAGGACACTTTCCAAGAAAAGAAGAACACGCTTGCTGTCTGGATTGACATGGAGAAGGCGTTCGACAAAGTCTGGAAGGACGGACTCAGGCTTAAACTATGGCGATGTGGTGTGTCTGGGAGGATGTACACCTGGATCAGCCAGTACCTACACAACCGCCAAGCCCGAGTAAAAATTCAGGCCAAAAGAGCAAGAAGAAGGTGCTGAGACAGGGAGTACCACAAGGAGGAGTCCTTTCGCCAACGCTGTTCCTCATCTTTATAGATGACATCGTCAGAGATCTGCCAAGAGGAGTCAGAGGAGCGATCTACGCAGATGACCTGGTACTATGGTGCTCTGAAGAGTACACCACTACAGCACAGGTACGCCTCCAGACTGCGCTCAATAAGATCAGCGACTGGACCAAGGAATGGCTTGTCTCTGTCAACTCAAGCAAAACAACATATACAGTCTTCAGCCTATCCAGCAAGAAGTAAGAGGCGAAGCTGACTCTGAACAACCAAAGGCTTGCAGAGGAACCCACACCTACCTACCTGGGAGTGACCTTTGACCGCAGGCTCACTTGGAAACAGAATATCACCAGATGCTATAGCAGGGCCAAGCTGAGACTGGCGATCATGAAGAAACGACTTGACATTGACTGCCCCCTGTGGATTGTCGGTGAGGGCTGCGGCGGGGCCGACCGGGCTGTGGCTGTGGACGGGGTGTCGGAATGAGCGGCGTGTGTGCACTGCCTCTGAGATGGCGCAGAGGTTGGGACAGCAAAAAAAAAAAAAAAAAAAAAAAAAACCGACGACTGGGGGGGGGGGGTGGGGGGGGGGGGGGGGGGGGGGGGGGGGGGGCTGACGAACGTGCCCTGAAGAGACTCTATACGGGAGAGTCCGACTTGTAGTTGAGTACGGGACATCAGCATGGCATCAGCTGCAAAGTCTAACCTTGACCATCTCAACAAGATACTGAACCAAGCTCAGCGTGTCATAACTGACGCCATGGAGATCCACCCCAATTCTGAAGATGGAGGAGACCACTGGGCTGCAGTCATTGGAGGACAGAAGGGACACAAAGATCCTCATCCAGGCAGCAAAATTCAAACGCCTTGAAAACCATCCAATGAACAACAGAATGAGCAGACCCACCAAGAGCCGGCTGAAAAGAGGCAGCTTCATCCACCTGTCAAGACGCCTCGAAAGACAAATCCCAGTCTTGATGGAACACGAAGCAAAGCCTATCGCCGCAAATGTCACCCACCCATCTTGGAAGAGGCAGGTGTTCCCAACAGTCGTCACCAGCATTCCCGGAGTGGAGAAGAGAGGAACACAGTCAGACACCCAAAGGAAAGCCCTGGCCATGGAGTACATCTGCAACCAGTTACCCCCAGGAAGACTGGACCCATGTCTTTACAGATGGCTCCGCCACAGAAACAACGAGGGATGGTGGAGCTGGAATCTTCCTCCGATTACAAAGACGGAGATGAAGAAATTGCAATCTCAACAGGAAAATGCTCCACCAACTTCCGAGCTGAGCGAGAAGCTCTCTGTGAAGCAGCCACAACAGTCTCGCAGAACTCCATAAGAACAACAGGGCAGGTGGTGGTGTTCTCAGACGCTCTCTCCGTGCTCCAAGCCCTCAAGAACTCCCGCTGCAAAGAACAGAACCATCTAACTTCAACCCTTGTTGCCCTGAGTGCCAGAGTGGAGAAAGTGGTGATACAATGGGTACCAGCACACTGTGGTATCAGAGGCAACGAAAAAGCGGATATTCTGGCAAAAGACGGTGCACCGAAGGAGCAGGCCAACAACCTGGTGTCATACGATGAAATCAAGACAATCATCAAGGCACAGCAAGGAATAAAGTGGCGCCTCCAGCACCCCAAACACAACCCAGACGACAAATACCATTTGCTGGGACGACGGGAACAGGTCAAGATCTTCCGTCTGAAGACTGGACACAATCGCCTGCTCCACCACATGCACACAAAATTTGGCATTGGACAGAGTGGAGAGTGCCCATGTGGTGAGGGACCAATGACAACCGACCACATCCTTCAAGACTGCATGACGCATGCAGCATCCAGAAGGAAGTGCTGGCCAACACCGACAGCAGTGGAAGCCAAGTTGTACGGCACCCTGGAGGAACTGCAGTGGACGGCAGCCTTCATCGAGGACACCGGGCTGCTCATCTAATGGAAGCGAACGAGAAGAAGAAGAAGAAGAGCGTACAGTAAAAAATTCAACTAGATTGACAGCATATAAATTAATGCTGAGACTGTGTTCACAGTTATATTTGCACTACCTATTAGCGCCGTTAGCTCTGTGGAGTCTGAATACAGACAGTACCATGTGTGTTATTTTAATATAAGTGTGTGAAAAAATTGCGATGGTGGTGGATCGATGTGTAGTACGGTAACTCATACTGTCGTCTCGCTGAAGTATTTCTTACAGCTGGGCATGAAGGCTGTATCCGTCAAAATCGCTTTAGACTATACCCGAGAAATGATTATTTGCTCTGAGATGTTCCTTGAAATGTGTATTGTCTTTGTCGAGTACCACTGACCGATGTGGGGGCTCTACAGAAAGAGCAACAATTGCTGCTCGTTCTATAGAGACCCAGAAGGACCAATGATGCTGGGTATGAAGGATATACTGCAGTCCAGCTAGATTCCGAAACGGTTCCCAGAGCAGCATTCCAGTTACGGTCACACTGTCAACGAGGAATCCCTTCATGTGATTCCCGTTTGGGCCGTTGCCGGAAGTGACATATATGATTATAGATAGATGTTGCTCGATCACAGTTACGCCAAGAATATCTTTCATTTGCTCACGTGTTTTTTCGCTGGGGTTGGTGTCCGAATGGCTAAAAATACAGGAACGGACAATGCGTGCCAGTCTCCTCATGCACGGAGATCGTGTTTTCTGTTCTCTGACGCATTTCAAATTGCAGGAATTGCACGTGTCGACCGACTTTCTGAATCTACGAAGTATAACTTCTCTCTCTCTCTCTCTCTCCTCTCTCTCTCTCTCTCTCTCTCTCTCTGTGTGTGTGTGTGTGTGTGTGTGTGTGTGGGGTGTGTGGTGTGTGTGAAAGGAACATATCAGACCAGTTAAACTGGGTTGTTATGTGTCAGCCAAACATTGGGATCACTCAACTGGACACCCCTTTAGGACCAAAGACATTAATCATTTGCAACTGTCCATTGCCTGCGAATTCATATGTGTTTGAACAGAATTGGTCTTTTTGGTTTGTTAGCTCAAAATGATGTGACTGCAGGCGGAAATGTACATAACCTTAAAAGAAAAAATGACTATAATCACATTTTGAGGATATCCATTTTGCGCCCAGTGTTAGGAGATAAGTGACTGCTCCTTCTTCGTTTTCATTGTCTTGAATGTGGTGTGTCTTGCCTGCAGAAGACCAACGAGGTCAAGACGCGTCGTGCTTTGTCTTTTGATTTGTTTGTCTCTATAGTAACTTTCCTCTATATTTGGTTTGTGCCTGGATTGTTTCAACCGGGATGGGGGGAATGGATACAGCAAGGCTCTTAGAACATGATCTTGGGGAGTTCGCGAAGTCCACGGATACTTAATACATTACACACACGAAAAGTGCCTACACTTGAGGTAAGCAAACATTAGTTATCTTTCTACTGAAGTATAAGTCTTTATACTGAAACATGCATCTTTACAGTGAAATATGCATCTTTATAGTGAAAAATGCATGTTTTATACTGAAATATGCATCTTCATACTGAAATATGCATCTTTATACTGAAATGTGCATCTTTATACTGAAATGTGCATCTTTATACTGAAATATACACCGAAGTATACGCCTTCTTTCTGTTTGCTTTCAGACAAGTTCAGCCGCACATAAAATTTGACAGCTATAGAGTTTAGGTCTCATTTCACGGAAATAGTACTTGGGGTGTGCTGTTTTTCAGAAGTATTAGTCGTGTCGGAAAGATTTCCGGATGTATCTCGTTTGACGACTCTGCAGCTTGGAATATAATACTTTGAAAATTGAATTTTTTCATAATCTTTGCCGAGTCATTGTTATAATGACGGGTGAATGGTTACCATGCATTTGTTTTTCTCCTTCCACTTATATCTTCATTTCATTGTTTGATCACCAGTGGAAGACTGCATTTCTTAGGAAATCCAAGTAAAAATTGTTCTGCACAATCTTTAGCTGCTTTCACCACTTACCAGACTGACAATGCTTGGTTTTTAAACAGTACAGCTGACCACTATGATGGTTGGCACATTTTTATCTCCCTTGAACCGTTCAGCGGATCCTCAACCTTCCGTTCAAAACGATTTTCTTTTCTTATGTTTGTTACATAAGAAATTGACATTTTTTCAGCAACTTATTTCCTTACAGAGCTTTCTTCTCTGTTTTACTTTCTACCCTTAAATGGCTGCTTTGGGAGTGCCGTTGGATTTTGTTTTTGGAACACTCGGTAGTGAGAATATGACAGAATGATAGACTGTGGTGTATATCTCCACTTGATGCACGGGGAGGAGTGATACAATCAGCCGTTGCCCAGTGATGTTTCTGAGTCAGCAGACGAAAGACCTCTGGGAAGGGATAGGAATGGTTCTGCATTCAGTGTGGAGTACGGTGGTTCCTATATGGTCCTAGAGCAGGACAATAATATATTCATTAGCTAACGCCCTGTTTTTCATCCTCGTTTTTTTTTCTCTCACAAGCCCCGCCTCTCTCTCTCTCTCCCCTCTCTCTCTCTCTCTCTCTCTCTCTCTCCTCTCTCTCTCTCTCCTCTCACACACACACACACACACACACACACACACACACACACACACACACCAGAATAGTCACGGTCATCCGGAAGTGTGTGTGTGTGTGTGTGTGTGTGTGTGTGTGTGTGTGTGTGTGTGTGTGTGTGCGTGTGTGTGTGTGTGTGTGTGTGTGTGCGTGCAAGCCGGAGATAGAAATGCGTAAATGTGCGTGAAGGAGAGTGTGTACGTTTGAACGTCCTCAATGAAACGTGTTTGTATTGTTCTGACGAGACGTGTTATGTTTTCAAATGACTCTTTTTTTGCCGTGTCATAGCCACACCTGCTGATTGATTACATCAGTAGGTGCGTGGGTAAGACATGGTAAAAGAACAAGCCGGAATCATTTTAACCAGTCACGTACCGGGGATCCATCACATGATAAAAGAACAAGCCAGAATCAGTTCAGCCATTCAGGTAACTGGATCCATCACATGGTAAAAGAACACGCCAGAATCAGTTCAACCATTCATGTACCAGGGATCCATCACATGGTAAAAGACCAAGCCAAAATCAGTTCAACCAGTCACTACCTGGGATCCATCACATGGTAAAAGAACAAGCCAGAATCAGTTCAATCAGTCACTATCTGGGATCCATCACATGCTAAAAGACAAGCCAGAATCAGTTCAACCAGTCACTACCTGGGATCCATCACATGGTAAAAGAACAAACCAGAATCAGTTCAATCAGCCACGTACCTGGACTCCATCACATGGTAAAAGAACAAGCCAGAATCAGTTCAATCAGCCACGTTCCTGGGATCCATCACATGGTAAAAGAACAAGCCAGAATCAGGTCAACCATTTACGTACTGGGGATCCATCACATGACTAAAGACAAACCAGAATCAATTCAATCATTCATGTGCCTGGGATCCATCACATATGACAAAAGAACAAACCAGAATCAGTTCAATCATTCACGTACCCTGGACCCATCAAATCGTAAAAGAACAAGCCAGAATCAGCATCACCATTCACTCACCTGGGATCCACCACACGTAAACTAACAAGCCAGAATCAGTTCAAACATTCACTTACCGGGGATCCATCACGTTGTAGAAGAAGAAGCCAGAATCAGTTCAACCATTCACTTACCGGGGATCCATCACATGGTAGAAGAACAAGCCAGAATCAGTTCAGCCATTCACTTACCGGGGATCCATCACATGGTAGAAGAACAAGCCAGAATCAGTTCAGCCATTCACTTACCGGGGATCCGTCACATCGTAGAAGCACAAGCCAGAATCAGTTCAACCATTCAGGTACCTGGGATCCATCACATGGTAAACGAACAAGCCAGAATCAGTTCAACCATTCATGTACCGGGGATCCATCACATGGTAAAAGAACAAGCCAGAATCAGTTCAACCATTCATGTACCGCGGATCCATCACATGGTAAAAGAACAAGCCAGAATCAGTTCAACCAGTCACGTACCTGGGATCCATCACATGGTAAAACAACACGCCAGAATCAGTTCAGCCATTCAGGTACCTGGGATCCATCACATGGTAAAAGAACACGCCAGAATCAGTTCAGCCATTCAGGTACCTGGGATCCATCACATGGTAAAAGAACAAGCCAGAATCAGTTCAGCCATTTAGTAACTGGGATCCATCACATGGTAAAAAGAACAACGCCAGAATCAGTTCAGCCATCAGGTACCTGGATCCACACATGGTAAAAGAACAAGCCAGAATCAGTCAACCAGTCACGTACCTGGGGATCCAATCACCATGGTCAAAACAAAAAGCCAGAATCAGTTCA
>CM031622.1:33510688-33517767 GCA_018398815.1 Conus ventricosus | reverse complement strand
ATTCTGATTTTCTCCGGTACACTTTGATGGTCACTGCAAGTTTCTAGCTAAACTCATTATTGAGCAGTGGTTGAATGAATAACCGCCCTCCCCCCCCCCCCCCCCCCCCCCCCCCCCCTTTCCCCCGTGCCCCCTCCTCTTCCCGTCATGAATGTGAATTTATTCACTTCATCACTATACGGATCAACACCAAATCTCAAAAGTTTGTAGACTTATAGTAACTCTTTTCCTTTTTGTCATGGACATATATGCAGTATTTCTTGAGGAATTTACGAAAATGATGAAAGATACCCTTCCCTTGCAATATTAAAGAAAATGAAGAGAGAAAAAAAACCAAACAAACAATCTGGTCTCGCTTTCGTCGGGTCTGCAACAAAATTTCATGGTTGTGTCCGTGGGCATTTTTCCTTCTTCCGCCAGTTTCGTTAAAATCGTTTGGATAATCTTAGCATGATCTCGCTGACACAGTCAAACAACTAGAATATAATCTGCCGGGTGGATATAATAAGCCAAAAAAAAATCTTTCGATTGAACTTTGACTTATATTCAGTTTACCTTCTAATAAATTCTCTCCCGTCCTTTAAATTTTTTTTTAACTGTATGTTTTGTAATGAGATACAATTTGTAATACTTCTCAATATACCGGATTTATCTCCCCTTGCTCTTCCGCTTCCTGTTAGGACCGAGAATGAGAATGTCGAGAGCTCCTCACACCAATCACAGAAGAACAAGCTCCACCCAAAGGGTCCTACCCGCATTTTCCGGTGTATCTTCTACTTTAGAGCACAGGGACAAGGATAAAGGGCCAACATATTTTCGGAAAGATGACCTCTTTGATCCTCGGGCCCTTAAAGAAAACACGCATCTTGTTCATGTTGAGGAGAGGGGGAAATTTAAAGGGGAAAGAAGCGGGGTTTTGGGTCTCTGGACTGTTTCAACACGTTCTTGATTTTCATCTATTTTTAAAAAGGGGCACCTTTTTGGGTTTTTTTAAAAACTCAACAAACTTACTACGGATTCAACCCACCCTTTTTCCCGGGGATTCCCTTTTTCCCTTTAAAACTGAAAAGGCAGGGGAGTAAAATTACTACTTTCCCCCCGGCACTGAGGAGAAACCCCCAAAGTTTCAAATAGGGGAAATTTTGACCGGGGTTATATTTTAGTGATTTTCCCCTCCCTTTTTGGGGGGTGTCCCCCCCTTGGAGACTATAAGCTTGCTAAAGGGTTCATTGTAAAAAGCTTTTTTTTTTTTTTTGGGGGGAAATTTTCCCCCACTCAAGCACATACGTTATTAAAGGAGAACCCATCTACCACTGCAGAAAAGGAATGTTTAAATCCCCCCCTATTTCTTCAATCTAAGACATAAGAGCAAGTTTTGGGTTTATAATTCAATAAAGGATCTAGTTGCAAACGAACGACCCCAGGGGGAAAATTTCTAAAAAAAATCTTAAATAAAGGTTAGCAAAACCCGCCCAGAGAACGGGGACAAAACAGGTCACAAGACAAAACAAAAACGCTTTTCGACCTTTTAGGTCTTCGTCAGGTGAAGTATAAACGAAAAAAAACGAAAATTTCATTTTGCTTTGGACCCAAATCAGATCGCCAGGGTTCAGCGCAAGGAAGAAGGCGTTGAATGAAAGGGAGGCTTTTGGGGAAGGGGAAAAGTGATTGAGTAAAGTCGAATAAAGAAATTTAATATTACGGGATGGGAAAATCCTAATAAGGGTAAAAATTTTGGGGGGGGGGGGGGGGGGGGGGGAAAACGGGGATAAATTTTGGGGGTAAATAAAAGGGTATGGGGGGAAAAAGAGTGGGTTAGAATTTTTAAAGCAGCAGGGTTGCCGGGGCCCAACAGCCCCAAAAGGCGAAGGCGTTTGGATGTCAAGGGTTAGTGGTAGTATCAATACAAAAGAAAATAGCTTTAAACTGAATTTTTCGCAAACCCAACGATATAAAGGGTTAAAGGGTTTAACGAAGCAGGGTACAGAAACATTTTTTAAAAAATACTTTTTTTATAATAAAAAATAAATAAAAAAAGGAAACTTTTTTAAAAAATTAATAAATAAATAAAAAAATAAAAAATAAATAATTTAAAAAAAAAAATTTAAAAAAAAAAATAAAAAAAAAAAAAAAAATTTAAAAAAAAAAAAATAAAAAAATTTAAAAAAAAAAAAAATAATAATAATAAAATTTTTTAAAAAAAAAATTTAAAAAAAAAAATAAATAAAAAAATAAAAAATAAAAAAAAAAATAATGATAATAAATGCATAAATCAGATGCAAAAGTTATGTGTAAGGTAAATTTGTGGGAGAAAAAGGTAGTAGGGTTTGTGTGTTGTGGGAGGATATTGGGGGCTGAGTTTGGGAAGTGGGGGGGTTGGTCCCTTTTTAATTTTAAGGGGGTTTTGGATGCAATGAGGTGGGGGGAAAAAGGGGGAGGGGTTTTAAACGTCAAAACTGGGGGAGGGGGGGGGGGGGGAAACATTTTCACACCTATACACAAAATCTCTCTCTCCCTCTCTCTCCCTCTCTCTCTCTCCCTCTCTCTCTCTCTCTCCCCCCCCCCCCCCCCCCCCCCCCCCCCCCCACCCCTCCCCCCTTCCCACGACCAACGAAAAAGGGAATAGCTTTCTATTCTTTATGTGTGTGTGTATGGGTGTGATTTGATGTGATTGTGTGTGTGTGTGTGTGGTGTGTGGGGTTGTGTGTGGGTGTGTGTGGTGTTTTTTGGTGTGTTTTCCAGGTGAAAAAATCACCCTTTATTCTTTGGGTTCCCCCCAAACCTCCACCCCCAAAAAACCGCCATACCCCCAAAAACCCCTACACACACCCATTTCTAGGGTAGGAGGGGGGGGGGGGGGGTAAGTCATTGATGTGCAAAGGGAGAAAATCAGAAGTGTAGGAAAAGGGAAAAAGATAATAGCTTGCAACCTATGTCGGGGTAAAAAAGGGGTAGGGTTTTCGTAGGTGGAGGATATTTGGGTTGGGGCCCTGCAGAGATGGAAGGGCACAACAAAACCCTTTTTGGAGGGTTAAAGCCATGAGGGGGACGGTGCCCAGTTTTTGGGAATGAGATGAATTCCGCATAACGCTTCCCCCAATTTTTCCCCTCTTTGATGCCAAAGTGCCAAGACTTTGACAAAGGTTGATGTTTGTTTGGGCCTGGTTTAAGTGTAGAGGGGACTGGTTGGGGCCGATGGGGGCGGATTCGGCCAGGGGTTCAGAGATGCGTTCCCCCAATGTGCGAGATGTCCCCACCTACATAGAAAAATTTTCGCACAGCTGACAGTGGGTTGGGAAAAAACAATGTTGTGGGTTTTTTGGCAGGGGAAAAAAATGCGTTTTAAAAAGTGAAAAGAGCCTGTGGGGGCCCTGTAGGATGGTGTCTGGTTTTTGGGGGAAAAGCAATTTTTCAGGTTGGGTTTTGAGCAGGGGGAAAATACCTGGTGGCTTTGGGGGGGAAATTTTGTTCAAATTAAAAACCCCCAGTAAAGGGCTTTGAGGTTTTTGTCAAATTTTAAAGGATCATAGGTTTTTGTCCCCAAAGGCAAAGGTTTTTATTTTCTACCCTGTGCCATTTTAAATTTGGACCCCGCAGATGGGCAAATTTTTAGGGTGGAAAAAAAGGCAGGCAGTGGGCTGTCTGTCTCTTTGGAGGGTTTTGTTTCCAAAAGAAAGGGGCTGGATTTTTGCGCGTGCCCGGGTGGAGCTCATTTAGACGGGACTAGGGGATCCACGTTGGTGAAAAAAAACAGACATTTTGGCCCGCTTTTATGTGAAAAACTTTCCCTTTGTAAGCCGGCTGCGTAGGCGAAGAAATTTAAATATGGAATGCAAATTTTTGTGGACTTGGGGTGGGGAAAATGTTAGGGCCAGTAGAGTGTGGGAAACAGTAGGGTTTTTTAGAAACTGAGGTTTGAAGCAGTCCATCTTTTAGGTCCCCCTAAAAATTAAACATTCCATAAACCGAATTCCTTCGCCAACGCAAAATTTTTTCCCAGCGGAAGAAAATTTTACTATAAAGCCCAAAAAAGTCTGATTTTTTCAACCCAAACCCTGGATACCCTAGTGCCCTCTCAAAAAAAGCTCTCACCGCACTGCCGCTAAATTTCCCCCAAAATCTACCTGGAAACTAAAAACCCCCCAAAAGAGACAGGGCAGACCCACGCCTGCCTTTTCTTTTCCAAACCTCCAAAACTGCCCTCTGCGGATCCAAAGTCCAAAATGGCACATGGGAAAAATCAAAACCTGCCTTTTAGACGAAAACCCATGATCACTTTTTAAACGTGGGCAAAAACCTAAAGACCTACTGGGCGTTCTAAGCTGAACAAAAACTTTTACACCTAAGCCCCCAGGGACTTTTCCCCCGCCTAAAACCCCAAATGCAAAATCCCCTCCTCACCAAACCAACACCCCCAAAAGGGGCCCCCCCCGGCTCTTTCCCCTATTAAAAGCACTTTCTCCGGGCCCAAAACACAACAATTTTGTATTCCATCCAATGTCAGCTGTGCGATAAGATCTATGAAAGGGGAGACCCTCTCGCCCCACTGAGACACGCATCTCTGAAACCCGGCCGACATCCGCCCCCCGGCCCCCAAAACCCTCGCTCTACACTTCAACCATGCCCAACCAACATCAACCATTTTCAAAGTCTTGGCAAATTTGGGAATCTAAAAGGACAAAAAGGAAAAAGTTTTTTGCAGGGAAACTCATCTCAATTTCCAAAATGGGCACCGCCACCCTCAAAGGCATCAACGGCCAAAAGGGAGTAAAGTCCATTCCCTCTCTGCAGCTTTCCCCCAAAATGAAAAATCCTCCACCACCACACCCTACCCGGGGGACCCAACAAAGTTGCGCATCTTTCCCCTTCCCTTTTTTCCCAAAACCCCTCTGATCTCTCCCAAATTTCTAAAAATCAATCGCCCTTAACCCCCCCCCCCCCCCCCCCTACCCAGAAATTGTGTGTAGGGGTTTTTGGTTGGGGAGGCTTTTTTGGGGTGGAGGTGGGGGCAACCCCAAAGAAAAGGGTTATATTAAAACATGGAAACCCCACACACACACACCACAACCCCCCCCCCCACAACACACCCCACACACACACACACACACACTTTACACTCACTCACCACAAACACACACACCTAAAGAAAAAATGCTACTCCTTTAAACGTTGGTCGTGAAGGGGGAGGGTTTGGGGGGGGGGGGGGGTTTGAGAGAGAGAGAGAGAGGGGAAAAGAGAGAGAGAGGAGAGAAAATTTTGTTTTATAGTGTTAATATGGTTTCCCCCCCCCTCCCCCCCCCCCCCCATTATTTCAAAAAAACCCCTTCCCCCTTTTTTTCCCTCCACCCCCAAAAAGCATCAACAACCCCTTTAAAATAACATTACCAACCCCCCACTTTTTAAAACTCAACCCCACAATAAACCCCCCACAACCCAAAACACAAACTACCTTATCTCCCCCTAATTTTTCCCTTTCACAAAACTTAAAGCTTTTCGATTTATGCATTTATTATCATTATTTTATTTTTTTTTTTTTTTTTTTAAATTTTTTTTTTTTTTTTTTTAATTTTTTTTTTTTTTTTTTAAATTTTTTTTTTTTATTATTATTTTTTTTTAATTTTTTTTTAATTTTTTTTTATTTTTTTTTTAATTATTTTTTTTTTTTTTTTATTTTTTTTTTTTTTTTAAAAAATATTTTTTTTTTTATTTATTTAATTTTTTTTTTTAATTTTTTTTTAAAAGTTTTCCTTTTATTTATTTATTTGATTATTAAAAAAATGTAATTTTTTAAAAAATTTTTTGATCATGCTTTCGTTACCTTTAAACCTTTAAATAAACGTTGGTTTTGCAGTACATTTTAAATTAAAGCTAAGGGTTGTATTGATACTACCAAATAAAAATTGACACACAATCGGGCCTTTGCCTCTGGGGTGTTGCCCCCGGCAACCCCCGCGCTTTAAAAACAAACTAAAACCCCCCCTCTTTTTTCCCCCCATACCCATACAATATTGACCCCCAAGATTGATCCTGTCCCCCCCCCCCCCCCCCCCCCCCCCCCCTTTTTTCCCCTTTTTTCCCCCCCCCTTTTTCCCCCTAAAACCCCCCCCCCTTTCCCCCCCCCTGTCCCCGTCGCCCCCCTTTCCCCCCCCCCCTTTTTTTCCGTCCCCCTTTTCCCCGTTTTCCCCCCCCCCCCCCCCCCCTTTTTCCCCCGGGCCCCCCCCCCCGGTTTTTTCCCCCCCTCCCCCCCTTTTTTGTTTTTTTCCCCTTTTTTCCTTTTTTTCCCCCTTTCCCCCCCCCCCCCCCCCCCCCCCCCCCCCCTTCCCCCCTTTTTCCCCCCCCCCCCCCTTCCCCCCCCCCGGCCCCCCCCCCCCCTTTTTTCCCCCCCCCAACCCCTCCCCCCCCCGCCCCCCCCCCGGGCTTTTTTTTCCCCCCGCCCCCCCCCGCCCTCCCGGGTCCCCCTCCCCCTGCCCCCCCCCCCCCCCCCTTAAAATGTTTACCCCCCAAATTTTTCCAAAACAAAAAAAAACAACTTGTTTTAAAATTTAATTTTCCCCTTTCCAAATCAATTTGCCAAAAACCTTCCCTTTCCTGAAATTGTGGGCGGTGCTAAAAATAATTTTCCTTTTTTAAATTTTTTGTTTTATAAAAATTTTAAATTAAAATAAAATTCAAACGCTTTTGTTTTTTTTGAACGTTCCCTTTTCCTTCTTTCCTAAAAATTTGTTTTTGCAAAGCCTATTCTCCCCTCCTGAAGGGGGGAAAAGGGCTGTTTCTTGGAAAATTTTTGTTTTTTTTTTTGCCCTTTGGGGCATTCCGAATGAAAACTTGTGTCTTAAGAGGATATCTTTTTATCTTTTTATATTTTCTACTTTTCACAAGAAAATGTAGCTTGTTTTGCTCTTTCATGATTTTCTTTTGCTTCTTAGGTGGCACCTTTGGTTGGTTTTTTGAAAACTCAACAAACATACTACGGTATTGCACACCAGCCTTTTCTGGGATTGCATTCTTCTTAAAACTGAAAAGGCAGAGGAGTCAAATTACTACTTTCCGCGGTCACTGAGGAGAAACCACCAAGTTTC